>CM012459.1:12602353-13202353 GCA_003999625.1 Oryzias javanicus
ACAGGCCACTTTGAAGTAATGGTCAATTTGCCACGAGTTCACCGTTAACAGAACCGCTCCAACGCAAGCCGGGCCTCTGAGCCGGGCCCAGAAGATGGAGGAGGGGGGGGTTAAAGCATATATGGTTGTTTACGAAGGGGGGGGCAGATAGACGACAGGTGACGAGAACAAACGCGTGAGCGTGCTCAGTAGGGTTCACGGGAAGTGCTTCTGCGCTTCACGCCCTGCTCCTGAATGCACCGCCAGGCCTCACAATGACATTCTGTACCTGGCGTGACGCGGCGAGCGGCAGGTTGCGGAAGGCGCGGCGCGGAGCGGCCTCCCGTTGGCCTCGTGTTTATTGTTTACGGTTCTCCGGGTGGCGCCAGGCGCTGAAAAAACAGCAGCTGAAAAACACTTTGTTTTGGTGCTGCGGTTTTGTAATCACGTCACTATCAGAGGCCGCGATCGCTTCACAGAGAGGTGGTGGTGGTGGTGGTGGGGTGGTGGGGGGCTGAAGGTATGTTATTCCACACGGCGCACAAAGGCATGGGGGCGCTTTTGGCTGCCTCTGTTCCTCCTCCGTCAGACCGGGAGTCAACCAGGCTCCTGCAGTGGTCATGCTGGGGCGGGGGGGGGGGGGGGGGGGGACTTCCTCTGTGAGGCAATATTATGCCCCCCCCCAGGTTCAGATGCAGTTCTGCGTTCTTCAATTCCGGTGTCCTGGAAAGTTTCGACTGAACTCTTTGTTCAAGTTCAATAAAGTTAAATACATTGGGGGGGGGGGGGGGGTGATGATGATGATGCATCAATGCAATACCTGTCTGAGCAACATTTCAACCAATCATAGATGTGTCACTGCTGGAGTTTTAGACAAAATTTAAGGAAATCTGCAGGAAAAAGAGAAATCACCCGATTCTGGTGGTCACTATGGCAACCGTGTTAAGATGACGCTCAAAGCAAAGATATGAAACAAAAAAGTGTTGAAATGAAATCTTGTGGAAGACGGATCTTTGTAGCAGCAGAACTTTTTTTCCATTTTTACTTTAAAATGACCAAAATGTTCCGGTGTTTTTCCACTCATTTAGATCAGATTAAGAACTGTTTATTATATTTAGAACACGTCAGTTATTTGGTCTAACAAAGTGAAACAGGAAACATTTTTTTAAATAGAGTAAACACTGGTACAGATATTTATCAGCCAAACATTTTTTAAATGAAAATTTAACATCTTAGTTTTTAATGCATTAAACTTAAAATCTGCTTTTTCTAAATGTTTCTTGAGAAAGATTTTTCAAATTCAAGGTTTACAGATTTCTCTTTGTGTTTTGCTTTCTGCATTTTTATCTTTATTCAACTTGTTAATCAGAAGCAGACCCAAAAATGTAGAAAATAAACTGGTTGGGGCCACAAACTGACAGTCCCGCCCACAACTAACTCAGATTTAATCAAGTCCTGCCGCTCTATAGAAACTATGTCCCAGAAAACAACACAGATTTTGTATATTTGGACTAAAAACTCCATTATCATAATGAAAAAACCAATGGGAACGCTTTGAAAATAGATCGGAAGATGATCGGAGTGGAACTTCAGGACGTATCTGCTCCGTCTTCACCATCGGCGTGTCTTTCGTGCTTTCTGGTTATTATTAAACGATTATTTAAATAGTCGACCAATCACCGATTAGTTTTCCGATTAGTCGACTTATCGGGTAATGCGCAAAAACTGTAAGGCACACATTTAAACTAACTAAAACTAGATGTATAGCGTTACCTGGGAATGCTGTAAGCTGACTTTGGCAGCTGAAGATGCTAGTGCAGATAGATGAAGATTCTGACGCTAATAGCTGAAAACGCTAAAGCTAATAGCCAGCTAAAATATTAGTGAAATGAGAAATTATCTTAAAGAGTGGGAAGAAAAGCCTAAGTTAGCCATAACAGCTAACAAGGAGCTAAAATATTAGCTGAACTCCAAATTGGCCTGAAAAACTGAAAAATTCTTATATTAGCCATAATAGCTAGCATGGAGCTGAAATATTAGCTAAACTCCAAATTAGCCTAAAAACCTTAATAAATTCCAAAATACTCCAAAAAGCTAGTATAATGCCGGTATAACTTTTAACACTTTGTCTCCATATAACATAAAGTAAAGACTAATCGACAATTAAATGAGTCATTGACTATTTTAATAATCAATTAGCCGACCAATCGTGGCAGCCCTAGCTAATATCAGACTTTTCTCCAATCTTGTGGTTACTTTTGGTTACTAAATCTTTTGGATTTGTTGAATCCTTCCAGCTCCTGTTTCTTTTGCTGTTCTAGCCAACAATAACAAGTTGATTCTCCTTGTGTTTTTCTTCATTACACTCCATGAAATTCAATATCTAATCAAAACATCCAAATTTAGAAGGATAAAAAAGTATTTTGGATTCAGAATCGTTGTCAAAAAGTGTCATTTTTATTGAATGTCGAGCTGGCTCAGCAATAAAGCGACCATTCCAAGGGAAAGACTATGTAAACTAGTGCTGTCACAAACGATTATTTTAATAGTCGACCAATCACCGATTATTTTTTCCGATTAGTCGACTAATCGGGTCAAGCGCAAACTGGATGTAAAGCGCACATCTTAACCATCATTGGCGTTAAATTTTAAGTGTTGAAGCTTAATGCTAACTTAAAATAAAACCTTCAATGAATCATGCATCTTCTTTACTTCATTAGTTTATGGTCAACATGGTCACTATTTGTGGCAGCCCATACAAACCATCATTGGCTTTAACCTAACTAAAACTAGATGATGCTAATGTAAATGCTGTAAGCGGAATTTGGTAGCAAGAGATGCTAGTGCTTATAGCTGAAAATGCTAAAATGAATGCCTAAAAACGCTGAAGTTGAAAGCTGATAGCCAACTAAAATTTTAGTCAAATGCCAAATTAGCCTGATAAACTAAAAAAATAGCCCATATTAGCCAAAATAACTACCACACAGCTGAAATATTAGCTAAACTCCAAAATAGCAAAAAAAAAGCTAAATTTAGCTAAAATAGCTAGCATGTAGCTAAAATATGAGCTAAACTCTAAAATAACGTAAAAATTTAAAAAAGCCTAAATTAGCCATAATAGCTAGCATGTAGCTGAAATTTTAGCTAAACTTCAAAATGGCCCCCAAAAAACCCTTTAATAAATGCCAAAATAGTCCAAAAAGCTAGCATAATGCCATTATAACTTTCAACTTTACTACACTCTGACTCCATATAATATAAAGTAACGACTAATCGACTATTTTAATAGTCGATTAGTCGTCGATTAGTCGACTAATCGTGGCAGCCCTAATGTAAACACAAATGCTCGACGAGCCGCTTTTCTCCTTCAGAATCTACTGGAATTATTGAAAAGTTAAATCAAAGAACAAAAAAGGGTTATTAAACCGGAATTAAAGGGTTAAAAAAATAGTTCCAGACACAGCTAACCCTAACGCCCCCACAACTGGAGAAGCCGTATAGGGGTGGGAGAAGAATTCCGATTCGGCTCAAGACTTTTCCAGCCTTTAGTGGCAGTAAACAGTAGAAAAAGACAAAAAAAAAAAAAGAAGAAGAAGAAGCCCCTCCATGCTAGTCCAGTGTGAGCACCATGGAACATAAAAGAAAAACATCCATTCAGTTAAATATTCCCTTCTCTAATTGATCAGAAAAGACATAAACTGATGCGAGAAAACCCTTTACCTGTCCACCAAGTGTGGCGGCGAGCACGGCGGCGTGCGTTCAAGACGGGCCTATTTTCAGAGCCATTAGCGGCGGGAGTGTGTAATTCAGAGGACTGGTGGTGTCTTTATTCATGTAGCGACATTAGAACGTAATGAATCATGAAGGAGGCACATTGTTCCACCCTACTCCGCCGCACGCCGCCGCCGCTCAGACGCACACTCAGGTGTAGAACATCATTATCGCCCGGCCGCAATTGATGGAGAGCATTATACTGCCAAATTGATTTTCCTGACTGTGAGATCATCGTGACACGAGAAAAGACGCCGTCATCAACAACTTTATGTTCCAATCAGCATATCTGAGCGAGAGAGAATCGCTTTTTTCTGTCACGAAATGTTGCCGATTATCGAAAATGAATTGGTCCACTCACTTCACTCTCTGCTCAGTATCCATGAAAGGGCGTCCACTCCCCCCACCCATCTTCTTTGCTTCAAATGAATTGTGTAATTAATTACAGTATAAAGCTGTGGATTTAGCATTAGCTCGGCGGTGAGAGGGCGCTCCTCCATCTTCCCACCCCCCCCACCCATCTTCTTGCTTCTGAAATCCCAGTCAAACTTTATACAAGTCTCTGTTTGTGTGCGTTTGTGTACCTGCGGTTTATTGTAACTCTATAAAGCCTCCCAGTGTTTATCAGTAAACTGACTTCTGCTCAGTTTTCCAGCCTCCATTATTTTCCTCGCTCACATCTCGTTTCTTTTTTTGCCCTTCCTGTCTGTCTGTGCCTTCGGTGGGGTGGGGGGGACCGCGGGGGGGAAGGAGGAGGATGTTTGATATGTAAATACTCCGCTCAACAAAGTCCAGGTGCAATCTGTGCTTTCAGAGGCCGATGCAGGCGGCCGGGCTTTGGTTTTATCCGAACCGACGGAGCTGCAACAGTTTTTAAGGCAAAAAGAAAAACTTTCCTTTCTGATCCGATCTCATTTATGGAACCACAAATGACTGAAATTATTGATCCTATCAGCTCTGCTGCTGCATGGAATGTGTTTATGCTGAAGTGAATAAGTCTTTGTTCCCCCAGAACCCCAAACTTAGTCTTGGATCAATAGAAGAATGACTACAAAAACATAAAAATGTCATTTTATTTAAAAAATAAATATTTATTATTACAAATGTTTTGGCGAAAATGAAAAAAGGAATGAATGACAACTATTACTTTTAGAGATAATTCTGCAGAAACTCTAACATTTCCGCAAAAACCTTCAAAATAAAAGTGACATTTGTTCATTTAAAGTATAAAATTACTATAAAAGTACTAAAAATCACACAAAAAACAGGAGTCATTTTTCTTTTTTTGGATGATTCATTATTAGAGAAAGCAATAACCATAATGTAACTTTTCAAAATAAAACCCAATCAAATGAATACAATTCAAAATTTAAAAAATGTTTATATTCAGACCCAATTAAAAACATTATTGTGAATAAATTCTGTAATTTTAGTAACAATATAAAAAATTAAAGTGAGAAAAACCTTATTTTAAGTATAAAAGTATCGTAAAGGCTCTAAAAATCACATAAAAAATAGGATTATTGAAGGTTTTTGCATTTTAAAGATAAAAGGCAAAAACCATATTGTAGCTTTCCAAAATCCAAACAAATGGAATCAAATTCAAAACTGTAAAGAATCTTTTGAATTCAGACCTAATTAATACAGATTATTGTAAAATATGTCATTTCAGTCAGAACTTTACAAAAAATGTGAGTGAGAGGAACACTGTGTTTGTAATTATTGAAAAAGTACTAAAAAATCACACAAAAAAACAGGAATAATTAAAAGGTTTTCGTTTTTTTTTTTTTTTTGGATGCTTAACTCTATTAGAGAAAGCAAAAACCATAATGTAGCTTTTCAAAACAAAACCCAAACAAATGAAATAAAATCCAAAACTGATTAATAGCGATTATCGTGAATAAATTGTCATTTCAGTTACAACGTAAAAATGAAAATTAGAGGAATATAAGTATAATATTTCTCCAAAAGCACTAAAAATCACACAAAAAACAGGATTATTAAAAGGTTTTCGTGTTTTTTGTAGGATAAACTCCATTAGAGAAGCAAGAACCATAATACAGCTTTTTAAAATAAAACCCAAATAAATGGAATAAGATTTAATCTGTTACGAATCTTTTTAAATTCAGACTTAATTCATAAAGATTACTGTGCATAAATTCTGCCATTTCAGCCTCAACTAATAAGATGTGTGTGAGAGGAGTATTGTTATTGTAAAATTTTAAGTTATTGCTAAATCACACACAAAACAGGATTATTAAAAAGATTTCTGCATTTTTTTGAGGATTAACTCCACAATGGTGCGAGAAAGCCAGAACTGTAATATATTATTTCAAAGTAAAACCCAAACAAATGGAATACAATTCAAAACTGTGAAGAATATTTGTAATTCAGATCTAATTTATAAAGATTATTGTGAATAAATTTTGTAATTTCAGTTATAAAGCAAAAATGAAAGTGAGAGGAATACAGTTATTGTACATTATGAAACCAATAATAACAATAAAAATAAAGCCTAATAGATTATAAAATATAATTGAAACTTTTTTTATGAATTAATTAATTGATTGGGCTTTTAAATATATTTGTTCTTGCTATGGATTATCGTTTGTACAGTTTTACCTGTTCTATCTCTTAATCTATCACAGCGTTTCCTTCCTTTTGTTCGTCTTTTATTGCCGTTCCTTTAGATCTAACGTGTCTTATAACTTTGTATTGTTTTAACTGATGTTTATACAGGCCTTTTATGTCAAGCATCTTGTGTTGATGAAAAGTGCTAAATAAATACATTGATTCATTGATTGACTCGGTTATCCTTTAGCATGATCTCTGTCTTAAATACACGTTAGTTACAGTAACTTTGCCATAATTCCTAATTCTGGCTCCAAATCCAATTGAAAACAAAAGGTGTGTTTATATAACCAGCTAATGATCAGTAACTGTGAACGGTCCAGTAGAGTAAAGAGTAGTACGGTATGGTCCAGTTAATTCTGGTGGGCGTTTCCACTCAGTTAAGCCTCGCTTCCACTGAGCGGTTTGTTTTCGTAGTGTAGACCGCTAGCTAGCGTGTCGTTGTAGTGCGACGACTAGATAAGCAACAACAGTGGAGGTCATCCAGCAGCTCGTCTTTTTCTTGCTTTACATCTGATACATCGTGACTAACCGGAATTTTCAATATAGACTCAGCAAAAACCCAAATGCTAACTAACGTTGGAAACGTTAGCTTACAAAAAAAGCCTGAACGTAAACATTTATGGTTTTCCAGAAAACCACACATTTTAAATAATTCATTTCTGTAATCTTCACATAAAAAAATTATGCTCAAATATTCAGAAAATAAACCAAAAGTCTCTTCTCGATCGACATGTTTTGGGGAAAAAAAAAAAGATGCGGTTCTGGAAGTGATTTTGGGGACCTCTGGCTTAAATGAGTTTTATATCGGTGCTTTCTAATGTCGTCTTCACTTTCTACCAGACAATGGATGGCTAGAGCGGCTCCGCCCCAATCGTTCAGTTCCACCTTTCAATGGATCTACTGTGGTGGTGAGGCGGAGATGTTTGAATTCATTTGCAAACCGTTTTATTGAACGGAGCATGGGCAAGACATAGACGCCGTCAAAAAGGCAGACAGAGGTCAAAAATACGGAATCCAAAAAGGAAAAAACTGCTTGGACTGACGAACACAATCAAGACTTCGCACTGAATTTGAGGCAGGAGTGGGTATAAATACTGGTGGCTCTGATGATATTGTTTAGCTTCATGGAGAAGACTGATGTGGTGGCTGATGGGAGTTGTAGTGAGGAAGGTGCTGACGACGGTTAGAGGGCTCCCTCTGGTGGTCGATTCAGTTCTCTGGACTGGACCGCTCAGTGGATACAAGGCTTTTATAGACCCACTAGTTTATCCTTCAAAAATTGTTACCAAGGCAACAGTGTAAGGTTTGGAATAATTTAACAATAGTGGGTAAAACTTTTTTAGAGATGTCCTTCATATCTTCAAATCGAAAAGCTGGAACTTTTTCTGAATCCAGAACCGAGCAGAACTCTTTCTTTCAATGCAAAGATGGCGTCTCCAATTCTTAAACCTCTCATGTGCCGTTCGATTTAAACTAAAACCAAACTGGACGGGAATCCATCGTAACGTGAATGAAACCACTTTTTTTTTTTAAGTATTATGGTCTCTACAGAATGAATTTCATTTCCATGTTATCGTGCTGTTATTGAAATCATTTTAAACTTCTATCATGATGTCAAACAGCAGCTTTCAAAAGCTCACACTATTTTTTTCTTTTTTTGGTGGTGATGGGGTGAATGCCGACAGTCGTTTAAAAAAAAAAGACCTCCCACCTGACTTTTTTGGCACGTACACACCACAACACGCCTGCTGACTGTCACCTGACTCCCCAGCTCGCCGGAGGTGACGCGCATTGTCTTTCAGCCTCGAATTAATGTTCTTTTAAATATGCCCCCCCCTACACCCCCCCACCCCCAATCTTGGTCTTATTTGTTAAGTTATTCATAGAGGCGCTGATTGCAGGCAGCCGTCAGAGCTAAATGAGGGTTCTTTGTTATTGTGGAGTAATTAGGACAGCCATCGTGGTGCTCCGAGATGACAGGGTCAGTTAAATAGTTTTCTCTCTCAGTAGTTGGGGCTGATTATGGCGAGCTCAGGCGGCGGGCGGGGCCCACCAGCGGCAGCCTGGGGAGGGATGCAGGGGATGAGAGCGGGGAGGAAAGCAGAGCTTATCTCAGGCAATTAATCAGAGACACTCATATTGCAGGACAATTATTCAAAGCTCACTCCTGCATAACTCCTCCGCTCAAGGTTCCAGTGGGCTTGCCGGCTCCTTCTTACCCCCCCCACCTCCCCGTTTGGTCGGGAAGGTCAGGAAAGTGAGAGGAAGGTGGAGCAGGAAGAAAATGGAGGTGAAGCAACACCCGGACAAAGTCACTCAAAGTCTCGACTTCTCTGGAGGCCTGTTTTGTTTTCCAAGTTCACTCCCCGTCATGTTTACATGCATTAGGGTTTTTTTTTTTTTTTTTTTGCTGCCGGCGGAATAACATGGGCGTCGACTGTTAGAGTGCAGAAGAGTGGAAGTGTGTGCGCCGGAGCCCAGGGCCAGCATTATCCACATTCCTCGGTGGCAGCAGGGGTAGCTTGCCTGGCATCATATACAAACAGGAAGAGGAAATAGCCCGACTTGAGCGTGGTTATCTCCTGAGAGCTCTCACAGCGTGCACGAGGCTGTTTGTTTGTGCGCTCAGGAGAGGAGGCTGTTTAATTATGGATCCCGTTGGCGGTGCTCTGGTAAACAGCACCGGATTCACTTATTCAGAGCATCTCTCTTAATACTGTCAGCAAGTCCGTTAAAAGAAAGAATCAGGCTTTTTAGATTAAAGTTGAAGTCTTTTATGTGACATTCATACACATTTAGCACTTACGTCATCTAAACACTTCAATTCTTCAAAGAACAAAAAAAAAAAAACAATTGTTCTTCATCAAAACTTGATTTGTCACTATTAAACATTCATTTTTATTTTCTTCTCAACAGTTCAGTGTGTTAGATTCATTATAAAATGATTTATATTGTATTATATGAGCCAGAAAAAGCCAGAAGTGGAAGTACTAGTATATGATGAGTCTATCACAAACACTATATTGGGTCATAGTTCACCACATTACTCTATCTATTCAGTAGAGAATAAGGCAGAACAACAGAAATGTTCGATAATATGCAGATGATGCTCTCATTTATTTAACCAGGAAAAGCCAATCAGAGAGCTTCCATCAATACAAGAGTCATCAAAAATGTTCCTCTAAATAAAATCTAACTAATAGTGTGTGTTATGTGCTGCAGCTTGAAACAGTGATGGATGTATGGTTCTGGCCCCTTCCACGCCACTGTTTTATATTTTGGGTGACACCAACTCGTCGCTTTTTAAAGATTAAATGGGAAAAGCCCATTGAATCAGGGGTTGTCCTATTAAATCAGGGGTCCCCAACCTCCAGTCCGTGAACTGGTAAAAAATGCCTACACTAATCTGGGTTCCCCAACCATCAGTACTGGTACTCCAACCAGTTACCAGTTCCGTTTCCAATACAGCATCCCGAGGGTTGGGGACCCCTGATTTAATGGGAACAATGAACACAGGAAAAAATTACTAATTAGGGACACCCAAAACGTCGAAAAGTGGTACGAAGGGGGCCCCAACCATAAGTCCATATATGACGAGTTGGAAGTGAGAATGTGAAGTTTGAAATTGTGGAACAAATAATTTATAATAAAAAAAGCTAGAAATTGTCACACAAGATTGTAAATTATCGTACATTTACTTTGTGATTCAACCACTGACCAGTTTTCTTCTTGATCTGCGTCAAACTAGAGTCTTGTCTCTTTCTTCCATGTTTCAGACATTTGTGCAACAATTACATGAGCTGTCAAGCAAAAATAGCAACTTTATTTTGAAGAGGTAAGTGTAACTTTTATTGAGTTTTGGAAGAAATGCAGTGGCTATAATGTGAAAAAGGTGTGGTTTTTATTTAAGGAGTTAGCTGATGTTGCAGCCAGTGACTCTGCCCCTCCCACAGGCAGATTAATCTATTTTACAAATCTATAGAGTGAAAATAATGATCTCTAAAAATGTATATAAAAAAACAAACAAGCTCACATGGAGGACTAAACGGTATATAGTAGGAGTGCAAGGGAAAATCAATTTTTTTCCCACTTTTGCATAAATCAAAACCTGAAAACATTTATCTCCTAATAAATATTCTCTGTTATAAAGATTTTCTTAGGTTTTTTTGGATTAGAATTGCAATGAAATGTAATTTTGCATAAAAATTGTGTGCATGGCGTCATTAACAATTGGTTGCTAAGGAAAATACTTCCAGGAGAGATACAAAATTTAGTAGACGTATATATCAGATGAAGACCAGAAAAAAATCAAATGGTTGCTATGGGATGTCAACTTTAGGGGGGCCACTATTTGTTGCCTTATTTTTCCCCTGTTGTTGTGATCCAGGAGTGGCTGCAGACGTGAAGCTGCAACATTCTGCACTTTACTGTTCATGTTAATTTTATTTTTAAAACTAAATATGTGGGATTTGCATGTTTAGGCATAACTTGTCAACATAAGAATCAAATACACCTTGATCAGAAAATATTTGATGGACCAAATCCTGCATGATGACTGACTCTGTGGTCAATTTTTGTCACAATCTGGACAGTTTTTCTTCTAATCTGATACCATCAGACGTCATACTGATTACACAGAAAGGCAGGACTTAATGTGTGAATCTGCAGGTGGGAGGAAGCTTTAGATGCAGCGTGGAATCCCAACAGGGACAGAAAAAATGACTCACCTCAAAATAAATCTAAAATTGATTTTTGCAGTGGGCTTTCATTGTGGAAGTGGAAGCAGGTCACCTGAGCGGCTTATTATTTATGCAACTGTCAGTCAGGTTTATTTTATGTAAAGGGGAGAGGGACAAAGAGTTCAAATCATAAGAACCAATCCATCGCCTTCTACTGACTGACCGATGCTGCACAGCTCACAGTGATACCAGCCAGATAAGAGATCCGGGCTGCATTGATGTCCCGGCTAAACTATATTTAGTGCATTTTTTTGCGGCGCTGGAGCAGAACAGGAGCACCGACTCTGGCCGGCATTCAAACGCATTCATCGCCTCGCTTCTTCCTCTCCTCTGCTCTCGTTCCAGCCCCGACCTGATCCGCGAATGTCACCTCCACTATGAAAGAGGAGGAAGGCACAGAGGAGGAGGAGGAGGAGGGAGGAAGAGAGTGTCAGAAAATGCAAATGCAGCCCGCGTACGTTTTTGCAAATTAAATGTCAGAACGTAAAATATTGTCAGTTTCATTTTGCCGCCGGAGGGATGACAAATCCATATTCGCCTTTAAATAAGACTCTCACGGCGGTGGAGGGCTAATCATGGCAGAACAAAGCGCGGTGATTAACGATAGCAATTTATTGTATCTGGCGGCCGGCGAGGAGGGGAGCAGGGAGACATCATAGTTATCATAATTCATATCATAAATAACAGGGCTCAGCCAATCACAGGGAGCCGCCGATGTCATCCCAAATAACCTTTGATAACAATTACCATAGAAGCAGTACAAACCCTGGAGTCACAATGTTATCTTATCCCCATTCTCTGCTTGTAGAATACAACACTATTACCATATAGATTAGACTATTTATAATGGTGCGTGTCACTCTGGTGCAGCTTTAAGTCGTGCATGTGCGGCGCGGCGAGGACACGGCCCGGTTTGCAGAGGTGTGAGGGCCGGGTAGGTGGACCTGTCTTTGGGAGGAGATTATAGCCTGGTCTTTATGAGGAGCGGACTCTGTATCACACGGCTGCCAGGGCCGCCTCACAATGGATGAATGTGTGCGCTCAGAGTTGGGTCGGTGGGGGCCGCGGGAACGTGGCTGCGAGGCGGGAAAGCTACAGGAGGAGATATTAGCATGGAAACCTTGATAAGTGTTGGAGATTAGCGGGGCGTATCTTGTCCGAGGCGGCGTTCCTCCTTGTTTCATCAGCTGATAGAAATTTCCCGATGGCGAGCGGCGATATATTCGAGTGGATTTTTCACTCCCACACACGCTGCTCCTAACTCCACCTGATTTCACCAGAAATCTGCTGGATCCCCCTGAGGGATCAGGCAGAAAACAACCATCTCCACCCATCTCAATAGTCATGTTATAGATGAATTATTATCAAAAAACACAAAACCACGAGTAAACTTTCACCTCCCAAGCTGCAAAATGAACCAAATGTTTCTCTGACTTTGCACACTCAGACCCTCAAAAATCACGAATCATACATAAAAATAATCAAAATTACATTTCTGAGTATTTAAATTGTTGTAAATCAGGAGTAGACTAAAAAAAAAAAAAAAAAAAGCCATTTGAAAAGAATCGTATTTGTGATGTAGAAAATACTGTGGGTGGAGCCACAAGCTGTCTGCCCATTGATACATACATTTGTAGACAAATAGATCCATGAACGTCTTTGTTTTCCCCGACTAAGCTGGATTCTGGATCAAAACTGTATGTAGTTTGTCCACTCTGTGTGGGTGGAGTGCTCCTGCCTCAGGGGGAGGAGTTGGGGAATATTGGAGCGTGAGATCAACAGACGTCTACCGTCATGCGATCGCTGTACTGGTCCATTATTGTGAAGAGAGAGCTGAGCCAGAAAGCAAAGCTCTCAATGTAGCGGTCGATCTTTGTTCCAGTACTCACCTATGTTCATGAGTTCTGGGTCATGACTGAAAGAACGAGATCCCGACTACAAGCAACTAAAATGAGGTTCCTCTGGAGGGTGGCTGGACCTTAAAGACAGAGTGAGAAGCTTGGTTACCTGGAGAGATCTCAGAGTAGAGCAACTTCTCCTCCACATCCAAAGGAGCCAGTTGAGGTGGCTCGGGCATCTGGTCTGGATGCCTCCTGGACACCTCCCTAGAGAGGTGTCCCAATGGTCAGAGGCCCCGGGGAAGACCCAGGACATACTGGAGAGACTACGTTTCTCCGCTGGCCTGGAAACGCATCGAGATCCCCCAGAGGAGCTGGAGGAAGTGACCGGGGAGAGGGAAGTCTGGGAATATTTGCTTAGACTACTGCCTCCGTGACCCGGTCCCGGATGAGCGGAAGAAGATGGATGGATGGATGGATGGATGGATGGATGGATGGATGGATGGATGGATGGATGGATGGATGGATGGATGGATGGCATCAATATTGATTGCCATTTTTGTAGCACCAATAATGTTAAGTTGGGGGTGCGAGAGGAGAGAGTGCTTACTCCGTGCCAAAAGTCCAACCCACAACTCAGAGGCAAACATCTAATGAACTCCTGCTGCTCTACAGAAACTTCTGTCTACAAATGGCATGATCATAATTATTAGACCACCGGGAACACTTTGAAAAGAGATCTAAATGTTCTTGATGAAGAAATACATTAAAAAGATCTACAAAGAAAGAATTAATACATCATGGAACCACCCAGAGAAATTCATCTCCAGAAAATGATTCCGTCAGAAAATGTCACAAAAGGAACCATCATCCAAACCTGGAACAGTGGAGAACTCATACAGGAGGCCATCAAAGAAGCAGAAGAAGATGAAGGTCAGGTCAGAGTGGATGATCTAACACTCTGGAAAAGACTTTTGGACAAACATGGAGAATTCCTGGAGAAAAACACTGCTGACCAACAAGAATACATGGACAAATGTTCTGGAAGTTCTCCATCCTGGTACCTATGGAGACAAGCTCACAGCATGTCCAAAAAAGACCATCAAAAACAGTCCAACATGGTGTGGGGAGTATCGTGGTGGTTGCTTTGTTGTTTTGTGCATCCTTAAATTCAACTTTAAAGTTCATGGTATCTGAACTGGATTTCATGATTCACCTGGATAAAGTAGAACCTTCACAGACAAATATTTGGGTTCTACATCAGAACAAGGATCCGAACACCGGAGCGATTGCATCAGTATTAACCTTGATCATTTCTCATTGACATATGTTTGTCTAAAATTCATTTTTATGCTACATTTTCCCCAAAAAACACGTTTGTGTAAACACACGTATATACACATTTCATGCTTCCGCATTTTAAAATATCTGACAAATTCTTAAATTTATGTACAAAATGCACAGCCATTGAAAGTTAAACCAGTTGAACTTTGGCCAATCAGGGATTTAGATTTGGTAATAACGTATGAATTCAGTTCAGTTTTATTTACATAGCCCAATATTTCAACACAATTCTCTTAACGGGCTTCACACCAGTAATCGTCCAAAAACATAAAATTTGTCATAAAATATGAACAATATCTGAAAAACTCCTTAAAAAAACAGATCCTCTCCCAGGACAGAGAGATGATGCACCAGGACTTTTAGAGAAGAATTAGCTTAGCTAAATCTACAACTACAGGTTTGAATAGTGTAACAGATGGGCTTCATCCAGATGGAGGGGCGTGGGAAAGAGAAACAACACATGAATCACACTGCACCAAACAGAAGCATGGAGAACTCAAGGAAAAATGGATGGAGTCTTTTTTTCAATTAATGGAAGTTTGAAGATTGATCACGAATAATAATTCATATATCGGAGGAAGGAAACGCCTGGAGCAAGATTCACCAGATTTACACCACTTTGGAATTTCACATTACCAACTGAGGACTTGCGCTAGTAACTGGTAGCGATACTGTGTGAACACGTAAGCTCAAAGCACGTTTAAGAACCTATATGTAGCGTGTTCTCAAACGCCAATCACATGCTCGGTGTGGACAAGAAACGAGACGTTTGGAAGAATTTGAGAAGAATAGCCTCACAGGCAAACACAGCAGTGGAGGTATGGTAATATGGGCTTATTCGGAACAATTTTCAACCACTTAGTTAAAGAATCATTCGAGTGCACGGTAAGGTAAATGGTGACGAGGTCCAGACCTTAAATAACCACAAACCCCAGAGAGCCGAAGTGTCCCCTGAAGTGCAGACAGAAAGAGCTGACCTCAAAATTCAACGTTTCCTTTTGATACATTTTTCCGAGGTGACCCGTCTGCCACTCTGAGGCTGGCGAGGAGCCGTTTCTCAAAAGGCTGAATGCGTTCTGCTGGTGTTTGTGCCTCTGCTGTTGTGGTTTGACCTTCACTGCAGAACAAAGTGGCTTCGAGGGACACTCAGTTCTTCACCAGGGGGAGGAGAAGACGAGCTGGAGGAGATAAAACAGAGCAGGTGAATTAACCAGGAGAAATGTAAAGGAGGATAGAGAGGATATTGAATCCTCGTGCTTAACTTCACGTGGACCGGGAAGGGGGAGGTGGGGGGGGGGGGGAGATGAGATGATAGAAAATGAAAACGAATAAAGCGCAGCGAGGATGTGGAGGGAGGAAGAGCCAGCCAGTCAGCAGTTTCTGGCTCAGATATCAATGTGTGGGCTCACAACAGGTAATCTGTCTTGACAGGATCTTTACTGGAGTAAAGGCTGTCAGCTCTGCGTGCTTTTGGGTTCATTCATACCTGAGAAGCCCCCCCCACCCCCAAGCACAGGAACCGTGAAGCCGGCGTTGCATCAGGTCATAACGAGTAAACGTCTCTAATCGTCTTGACAAATCAGGTCTTCTTTCCTCGCAAAGCTGTGATGGAAACACCTCAAAATGACTAAAAATACCCACAGATTTGTGCTTTTAGTGATAAGACTGCAACTGACTGCTTAAAATGTAATGGATCTTGGACTATACAAAGAGGATATGTGAAGGATCCTGGATGAAGACAGGATGAGGGCCAATCCTCTCAATGCAAACCTGCAGAGAACCTGAAGATTTCAGTTCTCTGCTGCATTTGTTCTGGACGTACTCTTGTTTCCTGTTTTATTTTGAAAGCAGGGACATGTCACTTTTTAATGTACACCTTTAAGATCCTGTCTAGTTTCTGAGGATTCTGTAAAAATGTTGGGTTATACATTACAAGGGGCAGGTAGGTTTTAAGTGGGTCTTGGGGCATGTTGTTTCACATGTGCCATTGATGGAAAGGTAAGCCTTACGCTAGGTTCACACTCGACGCGGATGCAGCGCAGTATCAGCCATTAAAACCAGGCGTGTATTTTTCCACGAAGGTCGACAGACGCTTCTGCTAGAGCATGTGTCAAAGTCGAGGCCCGGGGGCCGAATCCGGCCCTCCAGATCATTTTATTTTATCGTTGGTAATGGCTCGATCTTATCTTGCGGTTATTTCGAACTTGTATAATTTTGACAAAATATGTTTTTAAGGAGAGTAAAATTTAAAACTTAATTAAGTTATTTCAGGTTTAAGTAGATTTATTCCGGAATAATATTCCTGCCTTTATATTATTCATGATTGTGTTTAAAAATCACAGTTTTAAAGCCTTAAAAATTGACATTCTGCTAGCTTTTGGGGCTATTTTAGTATTTACTAAGATTTTTTAGACTATTTTGGAGTTACGCAAATTTTTCAGTTACATGCTAGCTGTTTTGGCTGATCTAAGCTTTTTTTTTTAGGCTAACTTGGTATTTAGCTAATATTTTAGCTGGCTATCAGCTTCAACGTTTTCAGCTATTAGTTTCAGCGTTTTCAGCTTCAGCACTAGCACCTTCCGTGGCCAAATTCAGCTTACAAAAATTACTTAAGCATTATCGCATGTAATGCTATATATCTAGTTCCTAGTTAGTTTAAAAAGTTACAGTTTAAAAAAAAAATAGTGTTAGGGTGTTCAATAAATGTTTATCCTGTTCTTCCCGTGACCTCAGGTGTGTTTTGGACTTTGGCCCCATGTGTGATTGAGTTTGACACTCCTGTGTTAGAGCTTTTTCTTTTTTTTTTTTTTTGCTATCATTGGTAAGTCTGTTCATTTGTCTGTGTTGTGATTGCATGTTTATCTCTACAGTCTGTTTAGATACAAAAACATGATCGCATTTGTCAATCGCTATGTTTTATTGTGAAAAATTGGTTATATTTATAAATATTTAGAAAATAAACTCATGTATGTTGATGTAACTTCCTGCAAGAATTAAATCGAATCGCTCTCGGCTAGTGCACAAAATAGACCAAACACCGAAATGAATGAAGGACCGCGGCGCTCCTTGAACCCCACCATAGGTTAACAGGGACACCGAATGGAAGCGACCTCTGTTACACGCCACTTCAGCATCCACTGTGAACCAGGCGTTCATGCTACAGACACATCAGGCATGTGATTCGTTCAAGAAAGCACTGATTGTGCTTTCAGCTTATGATGTTTACACTTTCACCTAATACAGGCGCATGTACTCACAGTCGGAAGAGGTTTGGTTTAGAATGTGTCAGAGAATTCCGTCTGAACACAAACCACAATTATTGTCTTCTCTATGATCAATTTTCAAATGATTTGTCTTTCTGTAAATCGAAAAGGACATCATCCATACATAAGGATCAAATCCAAATCTCTAATTGATCAAACTTAAACTGGTTTATCTTTTAATGTGTATTTGATGCACAGAAAATTGACTATAAAACACATATGATGTCCTTAAACCACATTTTAGTCGTAAATAAGATACGAGTACTGACCCCTAAATGAAAAAATGAAAATCCTTCAGCTACTTCACCCTTACTTATCCCTACGTGTTATATAAGTGTTTACTACGACCTGTTGCCCGCAGCATACCCGTAGAAAAACACAAACATTTTCTCTCTATAGCAACTCTGGTCCTCAACAGCTTCAACCCTGCCTGCTTCCCAGCTCTACCTGGACTGCTTGATGCTGACAACCTAAATCAGGTGTGTTCAGTCAGTCTGAAGGTGGAGTCAATTGAGTCAGCCAATAAGCCGGTCATGTAGGGCTGGAAAACAGGCAAGGTTGCCCCCCCCCCCCCCCCCTTGCTTACAGGTCCACTGAAAGTCTATGAGTCGGTCCTCGAGGGCCGGCCTCCTGCTGGTTTTCCAGAAAACCCCACCTTATCTGCTGCTGATTACCTGGATCAGGTGTGTTTGGCCAATAAGGAGCGTCAATGGCAGGTTGGTTGGGAAACATTTAGGACACCGGCGCTGAAGGATCGACTTTGGACCCCCAGTCCATGACCTTTACCTGTGTGGCACATTCAGGTTTGACCTTTTTTTTTCTGCAGATTTATTCGCAAGGGCAGCAGTGACATATATAGTACTTTTAGTAGTTTTTTTTTTACAAGTTATATGAAGGTATTATCCAGAGATCAATAGTCTCCAAGATTTATTTTTTTTTATAAATTTATTAAAACTGTTCAAATAAATAAAATCATATAAATATACCTTTTTAGGGAAAGATAAAACTTGCATCACAAATTTGTGATGCCAAGATATAAAAAAAAATGTAACTGTGGTCGTGATCTTTGACTGATTTGAGGGACAGCTCCTTGAATTCCCAAAAAATATTAACTAGTTTTTACCTCACATTTACAGAAGCAAATAAGTGTTGAAAACAGAAAATTCTTTTTTTTTCTTTGGTGACCTCGTCAGAAGTAGTTTTTTTGATTAGAAAAAACTTTTTTTTTTTTTACTTAAACCAACACTAAAATGCTGGAAAGTTTGTCCCACATTGATTGAAGAGATTGAAGAGAAGCATTGCTTATTAAGGGAAAATTAAATGTTTGCATAAACTTACAGGCAAGAATAACTTCAAACAAAAAACTGAATAAAATACGGTTACTTTGGGGCTACATACTGTATTCAGGCTTTTATTTTGTAGAGGTAAACCAATTGCTTCAATTTAGCAGAACACAGATTGAAAGAGAAGGGATCTGTTTTTTTGTTGATTTCATACAGCCTCAATCTCAACTGAATCTTTTTTTTTTTTGCATGAAGTCCCAAAGAAACTCTTTGATTAATCAGAATTGAATTGGGGAAACGGTTGGAGGTTTTTCTGAATCAACTCTGACCTGGTGAATCACTCCTCTGGAGTGTGAAGCTTCATAACAAATCTGAAGCTGCTTTCTTTTTCCATCTCCTCCTTCAGATAGAACTCACAAAGTGATTTTCGCCTCTAAATCTCGTGATCGCTTTAATTTTTTGCAAGGCTGCTTCATCGGCGTCCTGGGAAAGAGCGAAGAGGAGGAAAGGAGCGGGAAGGCGGCGGAAAACCGAGGGGATGAGGGAGCGCAAACATGGCTGGGAGAGAAAGAGGAGATGGTGGAAGAGTGGAGAACAGTATGGAGTTAAAGCTTTATCAGTGAGTGCCCTGAGGTATGTAGGGACGCTGCTGAATCCAGAGAGATTAGGGGGAAAATGCAGCACATGGCAGTAAGGGGCTTACGCCACAGCTTGTATTAGTTCAGGTGAAAAGAGTATTGCTTTTACATAAAACTGGACAAATCCAGCCACAATACATTTCCCGTTGGACCACAATAGGGTTCTCTATCTGTGGACCTCACCTTCTGTCCCTCGGGTTCTCCCAAAGCTCCTCTATCTAAACAGGAGTAGAGATTGAGGAAAAGGAGGAGAAAAACACTGAAGAACATGGGAGGGAGGAGGAGATACGGCTCCGGACTTGGTTTTTGGAGTTTACGGGGAGGCTGTCGGTCGTGCGGTCAGGAAATGTGATGTCCACCCCTCTTCACCCCCCAACTATCCCAGTCATAAACCTTATCTGTCTTTCATCCCGAGGGGCCAAAGACGATATTCGGTGGTCATTAAAACAGCTAGCTAAAAGGAAATTGTGGGAGTGTTATTGTAAAAAAAAAAACAAAAAATGTTTGATCCTCGAAAAAGAAAGTGAAGGTAAGCAGACAAAAACACAGAAAAGGAAGACAGCAAATAAAAACAAAAACATGACAAGTTAAAAATGCAAAAATCAAATTGATCTGTGCTGTACGTTTGTTTTTCCGTGCACTCAGCCTTATGTAGGTCAACTTTGATTCCTGCAAAAAGCCCCATGAGAAGGCGTAGGTGTGTTTCCCCTACTGTACAAAATGCCACATACAGTGTTGGTCATACGTAAACAGATGACTGGAGGTTTTGGAAGCTATATGTAGTGGCGGAAACTAAAAATAAAAAAAATGAACTGCTGAAGATAGAGGTCATAGATTAGTACTTCAATGCGTTTGGTGACCGAGATCTTTCAAGGGTTTCTTCGAAGTTTAGAGGCGTTTAAAAATGGGGGGTAAATAGACTCCGATTTCATTTTATCATAGAATTTTTTTAACTTTAAAAACCAAAATCAAAGTCTAGAGATTTAGATGCTGATCTTATAGAAAGAGCAGGGCTGGTGTTCGCCGGTTGTAGTTTTCATGCGGTTTCTTCACACGCCTCAGTTGTAGATTACCATCTTCCTACTACGCGTTTTGTGAATTGAGAACCAGTAGTATGACAACGGTAAAGTAAGACAAACCCTTGAGTTCTGGAGGGATTTTACAGTCCTGCTTAGTGCCGCCTTCGTAAAGGAGAAGCTCAGTGGCAATGTGATAAATGTATCTGCTGTGTATCCATTTTTTGTTTCTGTACTTCCAGTTTAACTCCACAACCGGCGTCACGAAATAACACAAGCTCTTTGGGTTACGTATTTACTGTAATTCTAAAAAAGGCCAAATATAGGCATGGGCAATGGTGGGCAATGTCCCCCTGAATGCTGTAACTGCCACTCCTCTTCACCTACATGTGATTGATGGGCGGCAAAAATCTACATTGACTACAGAAATAAAAAAAATGACCAAAAAATACAGAAAGCTAAAACTAAATACAAAAAAATAAAGAATAGATAGACAAAGAGACAAAAGATAAATGCAGCCTCAAAAGGGCAAATGCCCAGTGTCCCAACCGCAGGAGACAGAGGGTAGTGTGAGGATTAGCATTCAACATTATGGGTGTGTGTTTATACATATATGTGTAACTATATATAAGATCTGATTGTAATCTAAAATTTAGTCGACTTAGCAAACTGAACGCGTTCTGTACAGGAGACACAACAAGAAAAATAACTCAATGCACTGTTACAAACAACATACATTTTTGAAAAATAATTAAACACTATTGTAAGATGTAATGATTAAATACAAAGAAGGAGAAGGCTAGGCAAGGCAAGTTTATTTGTATAGCACATTTCATGTACAGAGACAATTCAAAGTGCTTTACATAAAACATTAAAAGAAACAATCAAAAGAAATAGTAAAAATGTCATTCATTATTCAAATCATTAAAATAAAAATTAAAAGAAAATAAAAAGATTTTAATTTAAAACAAGCATAGATAAAAAGTGCGGACGTAAACTTTTGAATACATATTAATCAAATGCAACTGAGAACAGGTGAGTCTTTAACCTGGATTTAAATCCACTGAGTGTTTCAGCAGATCTAAGGTTTTCTGGAAGTCTGTTCCAGATCTGTGGTGCATAGAAGCTGAATGCAGCTTCTCCATGTTTAGTTCTGACTCTAGGAACTGATAAAAGACCGGATCCTGATGACCGGAGAGGTCTGGCTGGTACATACTGGGTCAGGAGGTCAGTCATGTATTTTGGTGCTAAACCATTCAAAGCTTTATAAACCAGTAACAGAACTTTAAAGTCTATCCTCTGAGAGACAGGTAACCAGTGTAAAGACCTCAGAACTGGACTGATGTGGTCTACTTTCTTGGTCCTTGTGAGAACCCGAGCAGCAGAGTTCTGAATCAGCTGCAGTTTCCTGATGGATTTTTTTGGTAGTCCTGTAAAAACACTGTTACAGTAATCAAGTCGACTAAAGATGAAAGCATGCACTAGTTTCTCCAGGTCCTGCTTAGACATCAAATCTTTAATCCTTGAGATATTTTTGAGATGATAATAGGCTGATTTAGTGACTGCCAAGAATACCAGAAAAGCAAAGCCCCTCTCATACCCACGAAAACGAGCGGTTGGAAACGCGCTGACGTAAGATCGATGCCAACAGCTCTCTCCAGGAAGAGACTGTGCTTCAAGCTCCGCCCCCAGACTACAACACACCCACCTTCTGAGCGGAGCTGTGGTGCCGAGATAGTTGTCCCCTGCCGCCAGAATCTAAAACTACCTTCCTGTACTAGGAACCGCTCTCGAACCCATTTGTTAAATGTAGTCTCGCTTCGTTTCCAATCGGACTGAACTTCGGTTCATTCTGAGATTCCTCAGTCTGAATATGAAACGACCCGAGAGCGGAACAACTGAACCAAAATGGCCACCGTACGCGACAGTCACGTGTAATACTCAAATGTAGAGCATTAATTGTCCAAAAGAAAATAATTGTTCCAGCCATTTACTCGTTTACTTACGTTTATTTTAACACCACTGAAAGACGTAGAACTCTCTTTTCTGCTCTATTGTAGTTTCAACAGAATTCTCTTTAAAATAAACCATAAAACCACAACGATGAGACACGGAAACTCATTAAATGTGGTCTGATGAATTCATGCTCAATGAAACAACTTTTAGCATGATCCACATTGATTCTACTGACGTGTTGTTTGGCGTGCGTACCTGTATCTCCAGTAACCATCATGAACTGTTCCTCAAATCATCTGTAAAAGTGTTGAATCTGGCCTTCATACAGACTCTCAAAATCCATCAGCAAAAAATAAATATAGTCGGAGAATTAGAATAGTTGTTTTAGTTACGGTTATTAAAACGGGACACAAAATTGACCCGTATTTCATAAATAATTTGATTTTCGGTGTTCCAAAGGTAATATATGATCATATATATCAATATAGTTTACTCTGAAATGAAGAAAATTTTGTTAGGGCCCCTTTAAAAGATACATTTTGAGCGTTAATGCAAGGCCGCAATTAGCTCTCACAATATTACAGAAGAGATAAAAGGACAAATCATTGTGTTCATTGTAAAAGTTGATTACAGTGATCTCTTGTTATAACACAATTCCACTTTGGGGGTTTTTTGTTTTTAGTGAACATGTATATATGTGTTGTTTTTTTCTTCATATTGCGTTTTTTCTGTGTCCTGATTGGCTGTAGACCATTGTCCATTAATCCCTGTGTCCTGTGCGGAATGCAAAAAGTGTATAAAGTGTAGTGAGGAGTTTTACTGCCTAAAAACATCTAAAAATATTGTAGTAAATAAATAATTTTGCCTGCAAAATGTTTGCCTTTTTTCCAGAGCGTTACTACCACAATAAACGAGGAAACATTGTTATACTGCTTTATTTGTCTTTATTGGATGCAATTAAAAAATAAAGAAGTGGCAAAAAATATATAAAATACGTTCAATATTGTTTAAAGTAATTTTAAATTCCTAGTACCGGAATTTGTGGATGTTATAGTAAATACAGAACACCATGATACTAGTTCAGGGGTGTCAAACTCAATCACACGGGGCCAAAATCCAAACACGCCTTAGGTCTCGGGACAAACAGGATAAACATTTTTAACAGTCTAAAACTGCATTTTTAAAACTTTAAAACGGTAACTTTTTAACATAAATGGGACATAGATATATAGCATTACCTATGATAGTTCTAGTGTGAATGCTGTGAGCTGAATTTGACTGCTAAAGATGATAGTGCTGATAGCTGAAGATACTGAAATTGATAGTTAAAAACAAGGCAGCTAAAAGCTGAAAACGCGGAAGCACTTTTTGTTTTAAAAAAGCCTTACCTTGCCAAAACAGAGAGCATGTAGCTGAAATATTGCCCAATATTACTCCAAAATAACCTAAAAATTCTAGTTAATACCAAAAAGCTCATGGAATGACAATTTTAAGGCATAATTATGAATAATAAAAAGGCCGGAATTTTACTCCAGAATAAATCAATTTAAACCTTATATAACTTTCAGTATTTTACTTTCTATAAAAAATATATTTTGTCAAAATTATACAAGTTAGAAATGAGCGCAAGATAACATCGGGTCATTAATAACAATAAAATAAAATTAAATGGAGGGCCGGATCTGGCCCCCGGGCCTTGACTTTGACACATGATCTAGAACCATTTTTTTTCTGTGTTTCAGGAACGAGCTGCTTGATCATTTTAGGATTTATCAGGAGACTGAAAATCTTTACTTAATTTAAAATTAGATTAAAAAAACGATCCAATCAGGTTTTATCATGAAATATAAGCCCAACGGAGATTGGCCTGTGCACCTCGCAGCATGTCTTTTACCTGTCGTACAGTAAAGCACAGGTAACAATGGAACCTTACATTAGAGCGTCGGCTCACTCCATTTTCAAGTCAGAGATCCAAAGCAGCTCCGGGGCCCCTCCTCACCCCCCCCATTATTGGGAGAACAAAACCCTCCGAAATCCAACTTGGTCACAAAAAAAAAAAGAGGAGAATGGCGCTTAACGTCAATTTGTGACACGGTTAATCAATTTGGATCCCTGTTCTCTTGATGTCTCGTCACTCATTAAATTAAGAGCGGCGTCTGTTTGAGCGATTCGCCGCTCATCGCGATACGGCGCAGGTTAAGTAGGAGGAGCATGTTTCAGGATAGCTCCCCGCCGTTCCGAAACACTTAGCTGGTGATTAGCATAAGCTGATAGCGCTATCAGGAGCGTGCCATTGTGGTGACCCTGAAGACGCCAGCCCCCCCCCCTCCAACTTTCTTCAACACCTCCCATTTTACCCCGGTTCCCCCTCTCCGCCTCCTCCTTTACTCCCTCTGAGAGGGCCTTATCTGGGATGTACAGGGCCTCTGTCGCCTCCTGGGGAGATGATAGAGGGAGGGGGCAGAGGTGGGAACTGCTGGGGGAAGTGGAGGTGGTGGGGGCCATCCCATTGTTGAGTCGTCTGTGTCTTTGGACGTGTCCTCTAATGTTTCAGAAGATGTTAGCTCCACTTTAGCCTCACTTTTGAAGTTACGTAACATTTTAGGAAAAGATGACAAAACTGAAATTATTCACAGAACGATGGTTCACTTTTCTGTCTACGTCAGTTAGCTTAGCTATGATGAACTGTTAGCTACAACGAGGTAGGGTGGATTAAAAAATAAAGTCGTAAAGTTATGTGAACAAAGTCCTCATTTTACTAGAGTAAAATTATAAATTTATTATTTTAAAAATCACGATTTTAAAAGAAAACATGAACTTTTTTTAACATAAAGTTGTAAATCATTAAAATTAAGAGGAAAAAGCTACTTTTTGAGCTCAACGTGCGCTATTCTTGTAAAAATATTTTGTAACTGTCGATGCATTTTGGCATTTTTCACTATTTTTTTTTATATGACTTTATTCTCCTAATTTTTTTCTGAAAACTTTATAACTTCATTCTGTTAATTTTGTCATTTTTTTCTAATCATTTTAGAAAATTTGACTTTTTAATCATAATTGTACAACTTTAATTTTTATTCAATTTAGATTTTTTTCTTCTAAATTTACGGATCATTTTGTAGAATTATTATTTTGCTACTTTATTCTCCATAAAAGTTGCACTTTTTCTGTTCATTTTACAACATTATTTCAGTAAAAATTTGACTTTTTTTCCCGGTACTTGTACAAATTTATTCTTAAAAATGTTTGGACTTTTTTGTCATATTTCTAGAACTTTATATTCACATATTTGCTCATCTTTTTCTTTTAATGCTAATGCTCTATGTCGTCCCCTCTATTGTTGAGTTCTAAACTAAAATAAGCCAAAACTTACATCAGCGAGAAACAGATCATTGTAGAACGAATCAGCATAAAAGTTTCACGTTATATCGATTATTTTAGTGGGTTTACATCCATATTCGAGTAACGAGCCACATCAGTTCCAAATGTGAAGAGGGTTGCAATGATTATGGAGAAACATGTTTGATTGTAACAGGAAATTTAAACACTCGTTTTCATCGTTATACATCGTTAAATATCTGATTATTTGTGTGAATGCTTAGTAAGGATTCACATTATTGTGATTCTGTTTCTCTTTGTTACATTTTATTTTTTTTTTTGTACATTATTTGACACGTAAAACCTCAATCAATCTTTTACCAATGTATGAAATCTTGACATCAAAAAGTTCGGGAGCAAATTTTAGCATTTTTTGGCTAATTAGGAGTTAAACTAATATTTCAGAAAAATTAAAACTAATTAGCAAATTTTGCATCTACTTAGGTTTTTTGAGCTAAATAAGAGTTAAGCTAGTATTTTTTTTTTTTGGCTATTTAGCATTTACTGCATTTTTTTAGGCTAATTCTTAGTTACGATTATATTATCTTTTTTGGGTAATTTGGCATCTACTTTTTTTTTTTTTTTTTTTCATTGTGAGTTAAGCTAACATTTGGCAACGTGCTCGCTTTTTTTGTTTTCGCTAATTTGGCATTTAATGGGTTTTTTGGGGGTTAATTCTGCCCTAAGCTAATATTGTAGCAACGTCTTAGCTTTTCTACTGATGATTTATGGGTTAACTCTGAGTTAAGCTAATATTTTAGCAACATACTAGATTTTTTGGGTGTTGTTATGTACTGATTTTTTTGGGGGCTAATTCTGTGTTAGTCTTATATTTTAGCAACATGCTAGGTTTTTTGGCTAATTTGTCATCTCATCATGATTTGTAGCTAATTAGGAGTTAAGCTAGTATATTAGCAATGTGTTAGCTTTTTTTGGCTACTTTGGCATTTATTTGTTGTAATTCTGAGTTTGGCTAATATTTCAACAACGTGTTAACTTTTTTTGCCTAATAACCTATGGCATCTACTGAGGATCTTTGAGCCAATTAGGAGTTAAGCTAGAATTTTAGCAACATGTTAGCCTTTTTTATGCTCATTTGGCATCGATTGAGGTTTTTTTTGGATCTAATTTAGAGTTAAGCTAATATTTTCACAACGTGCTAGCTTTGTGGCTAATTTGGCATCTACTGAGGACTTTTAGACTAATTCTTAGTTATCTAGCAAGGCGTTATCTTTGCTAGATAACAAGGTGTTATCTTTTTTGTTTTTGCTAATTTGGTATTTAATAATTAGTTAATTTTGTATTAAGTTAACATTTTAGCATCATGCTAGCTATTTTTGCTAAGTTGGCATTTACTTGGGCTTTATGGCCTAATTCTGAGTTAAGCTAGTGTTTTAGCAATTTGTTTGCTTTTTTGGCTAATTTGGTATATACTTAGGTTCTTTTGGGGGCTAATTGTACATAGCTTTTACACATTTTTATTTATTTATTTATTTATCTATTCCCAAGAAATTTTTCTTATTCTTTGATCACTTTTTTAAGTTTCTGCAACTTTAAGTCCTTCTGCAACTTTAGCAGTATGCAAATAGCTTTATCATTTTCAGCAAATCCCTTCAGCAACTAAAATAAATTTCTTCAGCAAAAAACTTCTGCATATTCAGAGACCACATTTACCAATCAGCATTAACACTAGCATTATTGCAGGTAAAACAAATTTTTCTAGTTCTGATTATTTAACTTTTGTTGTAAACAAGCTCATTAACTTAATGACATATGGATATCCAGAAGTTGATCGTGTTTAAATGAGTAAGAACCGTCAATAACAGAGTTCTTTTCTTAGTGGAGCACATAAACAGGTTCTTCATCCCTTATGACCAATACCAGTCGTACGGAGAACCTTCATTCAATATCCAAAGACGTAAAGGAAACAGGAAGTGATGTCAAAGACTGAACACGCCCACTAGACGGGTAACACTTTTACACGAGGAGGAAACTATAACCTCCACATTTCTTCCAAAAATGGAAAACTTTATCACAGATTTGGAAGAATAAATGAAAAAAAACCTAAATGAAAGGTTAATTAATCCAAACTTCCGTCTTTTATGTACCTTTTTGAGGAGGCGTCCTCTTTGCCTTCGCATCCCTCCCACGTCACCTCGCCGAGACCCATCTGCGCCGAGAAAAAAGTATGATGAAACCACAAAACAATACGGGAACGTAAAGGACGCAAATGTGGCGACACATTTCTTGAAGGTAAGCAATTTCCATGCAGGTTAAGAGCTTAGCATCGACACAGCACTATTCATATCAGCCCACCATTATGATGCAAATGATAACAGCGGTCGGCGCCTGGCGCTCTCCTCTCCATCTTTTCATGCACTTTATAGTGCGAGCAGCTGCACACCTACATGACAGAGCGCACACACGGGAAAATTTACCCAGCTCTATTGCTTATCCCCTTTGTTTGAGCTGATTGGATCTGCGGCAATCACATGTTTACTCAGAGCGCTATCTCTTTGAGAAAGCGCCGTCACGGGTAGTGGAGAGTAACATTCGCCTCTTTTTGTATTTTCGCTTTATTTTGGAGATGGGCACGCACACGCGCTCTTTATGTATATATGGTAATAAGCTGGCTAACACGGTTTCACACTGTTTGTTTCTGAAAATGATGCAACTTGCCAGACATCCTTTTTTTTTTCTGCTGATGTTCACAGTTTCCTTTTTTTTCCCCTCCTTTCTCAGGGCGGGCATTTTGGAAGGAGCGAATGGGAGAGGGGAAGAGCGGCGGAGGGAGGCGTGTGTTTCGAAAATTCACAAAGGTTTTGTAATAAATGCATCGATGACAATAAAAACAAAAACATTAAAGGGAGAAAAGACATGTTTCTGTGTTAAACAATTAGTGCTGCAGCATTAGAGGCGATCAGGAGGAGACAAAAGCGCGGCAGCGGCAGGGGGTTTACCCCAGACACAAAGACACAAAGACAGATGCTCTGCAGCCCAGCCAAGCTGCAGCACCACTCCGGTTCGGCGGTTTGGAAGCTCAGAGGGACGTTTGGGTCCGTTCTGTCGAGGCTGTGAGCTCCACTTCGTCTGCATCGACGTTTGGATAATTTAGGTCATTTTTTTTTACCAAAATGGTACCAAACATCCACAACTTCTGCAAAAGTTACGGCTCCATCCCACATGTGGTGATGAGGGTTTATTTTGTCTTTCTTTTGGTAAAACAGCTGCTTTCTAAGCTATAATTGTCAATTCTCTGGAGAAATTTACTTTTTCTGAAAGATTGAAGCCGATCTGTCAAACTTAATCGCACAGGGGGTCAAAATTCAACGTTTTTAAAACTTTAAAACTGTAACTTTTTAACATAATTATAAATAATAAAAATATATGAATATTATCCCAGAATAAATCAACTTAAACTTTAAATAACTTAATATTTTACTCTCTATAAAAATATATTTTGTCGAAATTATACAAGTTAGAAATAATCGCAAGATAACATCGGGCCATTAATAAAATAAAATGATCTTAAGGCCTCGACTTACACACGTGATCTAGAACCTTTTTTTAATTAATTTGTTTCTGCCCCACACCATCACACTCCCACCACCATGCTTCACTATCTGAATAAGGGTGCTATGAGGAAAACTTTAGGAGTTGAGTTAATATTTTAGTAATGAGTTAGCTTTTTTGACTAATTTGGCATCTACTGAGGCTTTTTAGGCTAATTCTTAGTTAAGTTATATTTTAGCAAGGTGTTATCTTTTTTGTTTTTGCTAATTTGGTATTTAATAATTAGTTAATTTTGTGTTGGGATAACATTTTAGCAGTGTGCTAACTATTTTTGCTAAGTTGGCATTTACTTGGGCTTTATGGCCTAATTCTGATGAAAGCTAGTGTTTTAGCAATTTGTTTGCTTTTTTGGCTAATTTGGTATATACTCAGGTTTTTTGGGGGACTAATTGTTTGTACATAGCTTTTACACATTTTTATTTATTTATTCCCAAGATATTTTTCAAATTCTTTGATTACTTTTTGCAGTTTCTGCAACTTTAAGTCCTTCAGCAACTTTAGCAGTATGCAACTAGCTTTAGCATTTTCATCAAATCCCTTCAGCAACTAAAGTAAATTTCTTCAACAAAAAACTTCTTCATATTCAGAGACCACATTTATCAATCAGCATTAACACTAGCATTATTGCAGGTAACACAACTTTTCTAGTTCTGATTATTTAACTTTTGTTGTAAACAAGCTTATTAACTCGATGACATATGGATATCCAGAAGTTGAGGATTAATTGTGTTTAAATGAGGAAGAACCGTCAATAACAAAGTTCTTTTCTTAGTGAAACACATAAAAAGTTACAGTTTTAAACCTGTTTAACATAATTATAAATAATAAAAAGGCAAGAATATTATTCCAGAATAAATCAACTTAAACTTTAAATAACTTTCGATATTTTACTCTCTATAAAAATATATTTTGTCGAAATTATACAAGTTAGAAATAAGTGCAAGATAACATCGGGTCATTAATAAAATAAAATGATATGGAGGGCCGGATCCGGCCCCCAGGCCTTGACTTGTGATCTAGAACCATTTTTTTTAAATTCATTTGTTTCTGCCCCACACCATCACACCCCCACCACCATGCTTCACTATCTGAATAAGGGCGCTTCGAGGAAAACTTTCAATAAGTAAAAAATAAGTTTTTTAAATGCATCGATTATAATCTATAAACAATTCTGAATAATTTTAGGAATTTTAAGTAATCGATAATTGAAAAATGTACATGATTTAAGGTAGGGGTAAGTATCTTTTTCACACAATTCGATCTCGATACATGGTCCAAGAATCAAGGATTCCAATAACTTTTTGGCGATACGACACGGTCTAAATCTTTCACCAAAAACGCTAAAATTTAGATATTTCTTATTCATATGGCATTTAAATCTATAAATAATAATGTATGCCGTTTGACAGAGAAATGTATTCTTGTATTAACTTGGAAGAACCAAACTTATAATTGGACGTCTTCTTATTGTTTGCATAAGATGTACATAAAAACTGCAGTTTGACAGAAATCAATGATTTACTTCTTGATTTATTTATTTTATACCTTTTAACCAACATAATCTTTTTCATATCTGTGATTTTTTTTTTTTTTAATTTTCAATAAATATATATTTTTTACTTTAATGATGATACTGCTTTTACTCCCACTGCCCAATCGATTTTGAGATACAGATCTGATATCTTTAGCATCCCTAATTTAAAGTAAAAGTAACAAGCGTTTTTCACTGATATTTTTATTTTTATTTATTTATTTTTCTTAACCAGCAAACATTCCCGCAGTGCCACTGAGGTTGGTGTTTAGCCTGAGTGTTACGTCCTGCTGCTACTGCTGGACCTTTTCTATCCGGTCCTTCTGTTCACCTGGCAGTAGGGCTGGGAATCTCAGGGTAACTCACGATACGATTCACGATTCCGATAATATCTCGATATGTCAAAAATTGCATTACCTTGGTAATCTAAGATATATAACTATTTTTAAATGTAACATCCTTTCCCACATTAAAATAAAGTTATCAATAAATACTACTAATAAATACTTTACAATCATTACATACATTTAAAGGTGTCTAATAAATCAAGCTTCAGTTAAGAACCAAAATGCAGAGTTTATCAAATAACCTTCTCACTTCAAAGAGTGATAAATGTGGAAAGAAAAATTCACAATCCTGCTTTTTAATTAATTTTATGTCAGATAATTGATTATTATTGAGGCACAATACGAACTTTCAGCCTGTTAATTTAATATTGTTTTTTTCCAGTGCTGGTATCCATATTCATTCCCCCTCCTTTTATTAACATTTCCTGCATTTTTCTTTGATAATCAACATGTTATTCACGTGTGCACCGCTAGCATACACACCTGTTGGATCAATACCACTGCACACCCACTAGAATCAGGTGGATTTTATCGTTTGAACACGTTACTGTTGTTGGCATCATAACAAATCCATGTTATTAATGTTATATTAGAAACAGCACGGTGTCGGCGTAATACAGACACAGCTCTGACATTTTTCCTCGCCGCAGCGTTTTCATCTGTGTACGGAGCAGGTGGTAAGCCCCGCCCCTCCCCACTGCATGTGGAAAAGGAGCAAAGTGCACTCCGTGTCCACGCTGTACCCGTGCAGCTATGTTTTTAGGCAAGAACTTATTGGTAAAAATCATGACGATGTCTCAACGGCATCCTTGCATTTCACCGTCGTGTTCATGCGAAGCGCCCCCTGGTGGACGTTTTTGATATTATTTTAGGAAACCGATTTAAGGAAAGAGAGGATCGATAATTGTTCGATAATTGACCAATATTTTGTCCCACCTCAAGCTGGCCGGTGTGGCCAATTTGCTTTAATTGGTACCTAATGGCTATTTAAGTTGGAGGAGGCCTCACTCAGACAGGCAGGAGGAGAGAAGCATGCTGGGTAGTATTTGGGTTTTACTTGGAGTTGTTCTGGTTTGGTTTGTTGTTTTCTTCCTCAGTCGTCTTATACTACTGGGTTTTGTTGTTTTAGTTTGGTGTTGGACATTGGTAGTCTTGATTTGTGGGCTTTGTTTGTTTGTTTTCCCATATCTCAGGGTTCTTCAACCTGCAGCTCCAGATCCACATGTGGCTCTTTTATCTCTCCATAGTGGCTCTCTGGCTGAATAAAAATAAAATAATTGTAAATTTAAAAAAAAATTGGAGATTAGCTATTATTTTAGGAACATACTAACATTTTTGGATAATGTGTTACCTACTGGAGGTTTTAGGGCAATTTAGAATTTTAGCTTCTATTTTAGCAACATGCTAACGTTTTTGGTTAAATTTTCTGAGAAATTTTATGCTAATTTGTAGTTTAGTTAATATTTTAGTAAAATGCTAATGTTTTCAGCTAATTTGTTACCTACTAAATTTTTTTTTGGATAATTTAGAATTTAGCTTCTATTTTAGCAACATGCTAAGCTTTTAATGAGGAATTTTAGGCTATTTTGGAGTTTGGCTCGTAATTAAGTAACAAGCTAGCTTTTTTTGGCAGATTTGGCCTCTAATTAGTTTTTATGCTAATTTGGAGTTTAGCTAATATTTTAGTAACATGCTAACACTTTTAGCCAATTTGTTATCTACTGGAGGTTTTAGGCTAATTTTGAGTTTAGCTTTTACTTCAGCACCATTGTTTGGCTGATTTAATTTACAGAGAAATGTTATGCTAATCTGAAGTTCAGCTAGTAATTAAGCATCAAACTAGCTTTTTTGCTACTAAAGTTAAAAATGTAAAATAATACCTTTTTGAGAGATGCTAGTTTCTTTTTATATATTGTTTTGCTTTTGTTCGTGCCAAAATTAGACACTAATTACATTTATGAAAAAACAAAAACAAAAAGAAGGTTATGAATGCAAATCTAAATTTCTTGAAGGCTAACGTAAATCAATGCGGGACCTTCTAGGTTTTGATCAGTAGAAAATGAGCCCAAAATGGCTATTTTACTGTTAAAGGTTGATGACCTCTGCCATAGCAGATGACTCAGACGGTCGACGTGGCGGGATCAGCAGTCTCTCTGACTTACTTTTTGGTTTGTCTTTTTGTTTGGACCAGGACACGATTTCCTTTATTTAATAAGTAGAATTCCTTTTATTCTCATTGGTTTCGTGGTCGTCTTTGGGTGAAAGTTTGTTGTTTTTGGACCAGCTGCAGGTTTCCTTCGGCCCGGTTTGTGACATCTGAGCCCCCTGCACGAATCCGTGCCGTTCCAGGTCAATCTGCGCGCTGGTTGTTTGAGCGGACCCCTCAACCTTAACTGTCTCTCATCGTGGCGATTACGCCTCATTTTCTACAACAGCTCTGGACGACACAGAAAGGAAGGGATGCTGGCTCCCGCGCTGCCTGTGTGGTCACTCTCAGTTTTCAGCTCCAGTTTGCTCCGAATGTGTGTGTGAGCTAAAGGCGCCCCCCCCTCCGATGGCGTCTACGCCGTACATCCGACTCAATGGCTCCAGTGTTCACGTGTGTGTGTGTCTGCGAGTGGGTGTATGACTATGGCACTTAACCCTGTGACCGGCTGGAGAATGATCTCCACAGAAATCGCCGCTAAGCCGGTTGCCCCCCCCACTCCTCCGCGGTGTGTGTTACCACCCCAAGAGAGGCCAACAAGCTCACGCACACACCGGCAGACACACAAACTTTTTCCGCGTCCTCCAAGACGGGCGGTGGCGGCGTACGGCCCCATGTTTAGACTCCGCGTCTTTGTTCGTCCCTCATGGCGCCTCCCATACCTGCATATGAGGGAGGAAGTCTCTGCTGTTTCCACTTTAAAGCCAGGAAGTGTTTGATTCCCTCGGCTGCCGCGACTCCTAAAAGCCCATTTCATCTGAGTCTGCAGACCTCAGAGTGACAAAACGCTTTTATTGCTGCCGCCTCTTTGTTGTGGGCTTTGATTAGACCTGCCGACGTTCCTGCACACAATCAAAACACCTGCTGACGCCTCACCAGTCAAGTCAGGGGGAGTGTCAGTCCATGGAACCTGCAGGTCATCTTAACAGAGTCAAGACCCGGGGGCCAAACTCGGCCCTCCAGGTGATTCCATCCGGCCCTCCAGATCATTTTATTTTATTGTTATTAATGTCATTTTGTGGTCATTTCTAACTGGTATAATTTTGACAAAATATATTTTTATGGAGAGTAAAATATTGAAAAATCGCTCAAGGTTTAAGTTGATTTATTCTGGAATAATATTCCCGCCTTTATTATTTATGTTTAAAAATTAGTATTCTGCTAGTTTTTTGGACTATTTTGGCATTTATTAAGATTTTTTAGGCATTCTGTTGAGTTTCGTTAATATTTCAGCTACATGCTAGATATGTTTGGCTAATTTAGGCTTTCGTTTTAATTTTTTTTTAGCCTTTTTCCAAGTTAGGCTAATCATTTTTAGGCTAGTTGTTTTGGCTAATTTAAGCTTTTTTCATTTTTTTTGGATATTTTGAAGTTTAGCTATTTTTTTCATCTACATGCTTGGAGTTTAGCTAATATTTTAGCTGGCTGTCAGCTTCAGCGATTTCAGCTATCAATTTCAGAAACTTCAGCTATCAGCATTAGCATCTTCAGCGGCCATGTTCATCTTACAGCATTTATGATGGTAATGCTATTTATGTAGTTCAAAGTTATGTCAAACTTTATCCCACAGGGGGCCAAAATCCAAAACACACCTCAGGTCGAGTGACAAACAGGATAAACATTTATTGAACACTAAAACTACATTTTTAAAACTTTAACTTTTAACGTGAATAAAAATTGACAAGAATATTATTCTAGAATAAATCAACTTAAACTTTAAATAACTTTCAAAATATATTTTGTCAAAATTACAAATTAGAAGTAAGCGCAGGTCATTAAAATAAAATAATCTGGAGGGCCGGATCCGGCCCCCGGGCCTGGACTTTGACACATGAGCTTTAAACTGTCTTGAATTGATTTGATTATTTCTTAGCTTTTATTTCAACTAATTTTGAGTCACTCGGAATAGAAGAAAACAAATTTATTAGAAAAAAACCAAACTTTCCTATGATTGGAGCTGAAAGGAAACTGTTTTCTGTGGATGATGTCACACTCACCTGGTCTCTCAGAAGGAGCTAGAATTCAATTCTCTCAAATTCCACAAACTTAACCTGTAGTTTTTAAGTAGCAGCTGAATTTCCTCTTTTCTTTCCTCATTAACCAATAAAAAGTGCTGTAATAAACAGCCAGAAGTCTGCAGCCGGCTGAGACTTTCTCTTTCAACAATATCGTAACTCAACTCTCCATTGATTCCTTGTTAACCTGGAGCAGCTCAGGGACCCCCCCCACCTTCTAACCTCCGCCCTCCTGAGGTCAGATGACTGACACTTCGACAGCCAGACGTCCGCCCCCCCCCACCCTCTGAGGATGGGTGCTTATCTGCCGCAGAGGGTCAAAGAGCTGTCGGACGTCTGAGCCGAGTGTTGTGTGCGTTTCGGTAAAACGATACGTTTGTGACGCTCGGTTAAAGTGACGCTGGGGCCGGCGCCATGGCAACTGGAACGTCCAGTTTATGAAGTTCAACGATTCATGTGACTCGTTGAAAAAGACCCGGATGCTGCAAGCTCAGCACTGGAGACCCCAGTGGCCCCACCAGATACTTATCTAATAACAGCTGTGTGACGTCATAAAATGATGTTTATTTACAATCGAGAGGCAAAAATGGAAAATGTACTTTCTCTCCGGTGTAACTTTTGAACAAGTAATCTGCGGTTTGGAAAGTAACTTCTACAGCCGTATTTCATGATTCTGTAGAGACTTTCTGAAAACTTTTATGGTTCCCTGGGGAACATAAATCTGACGCTGTTATGAGTTTATGCAAAGTAGCAGCAGGAAAATCCGAATGGTAAAACACTTTACAAAAGCGTACTTTTAAAACCATTGATTGAGAGTAGGACAGCCACAAATGAGGATTTTAATAGTCGATTGATTGGCAGTTGATCGCTACTGACATCACACTACCTACCACTACATTTGCTGCACTGGGTGTCTTTTATTTTGAAAAGACGCCAAATAAACCTCCGACAAAGTTTAAAAGCATTGTCATATTTTAAGGGACAAATTAAATTAAATACATTTGTATTTTGTGGGACAAGTTGGCAAATTTTTTAGCCCAAATTGGCATTTTCTATCCATAAATTAGTATTATGTGGACACAAATAAGTATTTGTGGGGAAAAAAAACACTATTTTGTTTAAAAACTTTGTGTTTCGTGGGAAAAAAAATAGTATTTTGTGTGCTCAAATTGGTATTTACTATGCACAAAGCTTTTTTTAATTCACAAATTAGTGTTTTTTTTGGGGCCAAATTTTGTACTTTGTAGAAAACAATAAGTGTTTTTTTTATTTTATAAGCAAAAATTACTATTTTTGAGGAAAAGGCTATTTTATTTTGTGTTTTATTTCTGCTAAAATCAACGAAACAACTGTTTAATTATATTAATCATAATTGTAAAAGGTGACATAAAATTTTGTTGCTCCTGTTAGGTTATGGTCTTACCTTTTAAAGTGTTGCAGATCTATGCAATAAGAAGCAGAAAAAATACATTTTTTAAATTGATTTTGTCTTGATGGGTAGTTAAAGGGTTAAGAATCTTTTGAATTGATTTCTAAAAGGTGAACCCGTCAGTTCATTCTTGTTATTCTACGACGTCCTGAGCTGCTGTACATTTGCTGTGCGGACACTTTTCTGCCGCTGCCTTTCATTTCCTGATCTGCTCACTTCCGTCGTGATGACTGAGGCCCATTCAGTCACATTTCTGATGCATCAGTGCTGACTGGCTGCGGCCGCCGTACTGTCACCGGCCCGTCTCCTGATCCGTTCTGTGCAGAAACACAAAAAAAAGTGCTGGCGTTCCGATCTGGGCTGCGTGCTGATGACGCCGTTATTGCTCTGATATTTCTCAGCTTAATGAAATCGGCTCTGCCTTGCACTGATGGAACTCTGTTAACTTTGATCTCACAATTAAGTCTGCGTGAACAGCTAATAAAGCATAATCTGCCCTGTATCTGCTTGTCTGCGCCCGAGGCTCGGGGAGCCTTTTAGCATATCTGCGCCGCCGCTCCTGACTGACACTTTGTTGCTCTCGGCTGCAACAGTGACTTATTTTATCACGCCCCAGATAATACAATCAAGTATTAAGAAGCTGAAAATCAAACCAGATCTGCATCAGCGGAGTGGCAGATGAGTGGCAGATGCCTGCAGGGCTTCTAGTTGTTCAAGTTTTTATCCCTTTACTTTTAAGCAGTTCCCCTGAACTGAGGGAGGAAAGGAGGAGGAGGGAGACGCTTTTTCTTGCCATCTCCTCATCAGGAGGTTTCCTTTTTTTTTCTCTGCAATTTGGAAACATGTAGATATTGTTGGAAGCGCTGGCGTCACCCCTTCCCTCCTGACCCCTCTCCTAACCTTAACGTGCATTTGGTTGTAATGTTCCCGCGCTCTGATCAGACGGAACAATGGGCTGAAGCCAGATTTGTACTTTAGGATAAGACCAAAGTCAAATTGCCGTCCAGGACCGAATCCGTGGACAGACGGTAGCAGTTTGGTGCTGCAGTATTGATAAGGAATGTTTTCCACATGAGTTTGTTGTTGATTGGAGCAGAAGAGAGGATGGACAGCAGCCAGATCTGCTGACCCGCTTGACACTCGACGCATGAGTTCCTTTTAAGCATCTATTCTCCAGTATCCAAGGATGACCTTTGTTTCCTTAAAGCTATTTACTACCTTCTACTGGTTCTGCTAAGCTTACGCTAGCTTCACACTGAACGAAGAAGGGAAGCGTCGTGGAAGTGATACAGAAGTGACACGGAAACGGTGCGGAAGAGTTGTGGAAATGTTGCTGAAGCGTTGCGGAAGCATTGAGTCATGGAAGCGATACAGATGCGGCACCGAAGCGGTGCGGAAGAGTTGCGGAAGCGATGTGGAAATATTGTTGAAGCGTTGCGTTGAGGAAGCATCGTGGAAGCGTTGAGGAAGTGGCAAAGAAGCGTTGAGGAAGTGGCACGGAAGCGTTGAGGAAGTGGCACGGAAGCGTTGAGGAAGTGGCACGGAAGCGATGCAGAAGCGTCGTGGAGGTAATGCGAAAGCGTTGAGGAAGTGGCACGGAAGCGTTGAGGAAGTGGCACGGAAGCGATGCAGAAGCGTCGTGGAGGTAATGCGGAAGCGTTGAGGAAGCGGCACGGAAGGGTTAAGGAAACGTGGAAGCATTGAGGAAGTGCCGCGGAAGCATCGAGGAAGCGTTTGTGGAAGTGTTGTGAAAGTGTCGGAAGCGATGCGTTGTGGAAGCGTAGAGGAAGCGTTGCATCATGGAAGTGATGTGGAAGCAGCACGGAAGTGTTGAGGAAATGTCGCGGAAGTGTCTTGGAAGCGTTGAGTCATGGAAGCGTCGTGCCGTGGAAGCATCGAGGAATTGTCGCTGAGGCGTTGCGTGGAGGAAGCAATGCACCTCAGAAAGTGATTGGCTACGGAAGCGTTGTAGAAGCGGCGTGGAAGCAACGGGGAGTAGAGCACGCGCTGCGTCCGCTCTCTCCTCCAATTCACAGCAGATCCGCATTTTTCCGTGATGCTTGACAGGCGTTTCTGCTGGAACATTTTTTTTTGTTTTTGGCATCATGGGTAAGGTACTAACCAAAAAGTATGACCCCATGTTTCTGGTCAGAAGAAGCAGGTAGTTAGTTGGCCTACACTTCTTTAATTTATCTGTCACACAGAGAGAAGTGTGTGTGTGTGTCATTGTGTGTTGTGATTGTGTGTTTATTTTCATCTCTGCCGTCTGTTTAAATGATTACATTTGTCAAATGCTGTTTATTATGAAATATTGGTTATATTTTGGAAATAATCCTGATTTTCTCATGTATCTTGACGTAACTTTCTTCCAAAATTGACTCGGATCGCTTGCGGCTTGTGCAAAAAATAGACTAGACGCCGAAATGGTCAGCTGCACGCCGTGAGCCTTCCGCGGAGGACAGCGGCGCTCCGCACCTGGTGTAACCACACTATATAAGCAGCCTCCGTTTGTGCCGTACGTGCCGTTTGAACCAAATGTGTTTTTTTTTTCCGAAAACATGAGACACAAACCCATTATCAAGACTTCAGCATTACATTTTTGTTTCTGTTCACATCAGGTTATGGTTGTTTTTAGGAAGAGAAACAGGAAGAACGAGGTATGGAAATTCCTGCTAAGGAATAGATTACTGCACACACAGGACGCCTCGATTCTTGGTATAAAACTGGACTGTATGTTACAGCATTGAACCGAATCGTGGCCTTTTCACGTTTGCATGAGTTTGCATTGAAAGCGTCAAAACACTTACACTGTATATGTAGTCTTGTTTTATTACATTACACCATGCAGGCTCAGCATAAGCCAAGTAAATGGGTTTATTATTTATTCTTTTTTAGGTGTAATTTTTTTTTAAATTATGACAAATTAATCATCGCATCAAAACAAATCTCAAAAATTGAGCTTTGAACTGAATCCTTTCAACAGTGACAAAGTTCTCATGATGATCAAATGTCTTAAATCAGTTTTTGGTTCCAAACTTCAAACATGCAGCTTCCGTTTAACCTTAACTAAAACAAGCTTTTCCTAAAATTATTCATTTGTTTTTATTCCTAATTTAAAACTTGTTTAAATTTCTTAATTTCAATGACTACTTTAAAAAACTTAAAATAATTCTTTTGTCTCATAAAGGGTTGATGACCTGTAATTTGTAGTGTCGAGATTCAGTAATAAAAGTTCAATTTTAACTATAAAATGCCTTTAATTTAACATTCTTGAACTTAATCTATGGTTTTTGCTTAACTTAACCTTCAGTTTCACAACAATAAAATAACAGAAAATACATTAATAAATACGGTGTGGTAATTCCAACACTTAATTCTCAACTTTAAACTCCTATAAACATTTCCAAACTTAGCATGACCCAAACTCTCATTAAAACCCCATTATTTCTAACTTGTTTTCTGCCCTGTAGTTCACTGACGCTCCACTAGGGGCAATAGAACGGCTTTTCCTGCTCATTTCAAGATGGCTGCCTCTATGACACTTTTGGCGGGAAATATTTTTTGTTATTTTTCTAACCTTCATGACGTCCATTCATTTTTTTAATGACTATTTTGTGTATTAATAAAGAACTTTTTTTTTTCACATGTAAATATATTATATTATATTATATTATATTATATTATATTATATTATATTATATTATATTATATTATATTATATTATATTATATTATATTATATTATATTATAATAAACAAGGAATAATGCACAAAACATTGATAACATGAAACATGTAAAAATGTTTCATAACAGGTTTTAGCAATTGTAGCTTATTTCCTACAGAAGTAAAAGCAGGAAAGTAAAAATAAGTAAAAGCAAAATAATTAAAAGTTAAAAGAGTGAGAAAATGTGATAAGTTAGTATTATTTTTAAACAAATAGATCAAGTTTATAGAAACGGAGAGATCAAGAAAATACTCTGTTTCCTGCATCTTAAAGTAACATTATTGTGAACATAAACGTATTAAATCACCCAACAGATCATAATTTATACTATTTATTAACACGTGTATGGTGATACAATATACATGTTGCAATACACTGTAAGAAGTGAATCATTGGATCAATTTAAAAAAGCTTTATATTTAAAAACATTAGTTTCTGTCAAATTGAGTTGAGTAAACCATCAACCCAAAATTTTAATTTGATGAAAACTAAAAATTTTGAATGTAACAAATTCAAGAACTTTTAATTGTGTGATTGCTTAATAAGCATTCACACTATAGTGATTCTCCTGCTCCTTTCTGTATGGTTTTCTGCACATTTCAATTCAATCACACTTTCAGTGATGTCATCAATCGTTCATCTTATTATGGACATTACTGCTTGTATTTTTGGTATTCATAAACTGTATAGTTTTTGAAATATTGAGCAAACATATTCCCCATAGGATATAAATGAGAAAGTCTTACAATTTCAGCAGATTAGCCATAAGCCTTTAAACATTTTCATGTGCTATGTTTTCATCAGTAATTTTTAAACAATTTGGAATTCACATAATATTTTAGCAACATCCTAATGTTTTTGGAAAATTTGTTGTCTACCAGTTTTTGTTTTTTTTTAATTTTAGCTTGTTAGCAACAGGCTAACTTTTTTGACTAATTTATCTACTGTTTTTTTTTTAATTCTAATTAAGAGTTTAGCTTCTATTTTAGCAACATGCTAACTTTTTTTGCTAATGTGTTTTCTACAAGACTTTTTTAAGCTAATTTAGCTTCATTTTTAGTAACAGGCTAACGGTTTTAACTAATTTAGTTTACTGAAAAATTTTAGGTTATTTTGCAGTTTAGCTAGTATTTAAGCAACAAGCTAAGGTTTTTTGGCTAATTTGGCATCTGCTAAGGTTTTTGGGCTAATTTGGAGTTTAGCTAATACATGTATTTAAGGAATACACTAAATATTTTTGTTAAATTGTCTTGTATTCGTGATTTTTTTAGTAATTTTACTGCAATTTTTTTTAAATTTAGGTCAACTTCAGCACTCTTTTATAGCTATTTAACTAAATTTCCAGAGTTTTAGCAAATGTAAAATTTTCGAAATTGCGTCTCTATTTTCAGCAAACAGCTTCAGCATCTTCAGCGACTACTTTCAGCAAAAGCATTCACACTAGCATTATAATGCAACTTTTCTTGTAAATTCAATGTTTCTCTCTTTTCAGTGTACTGTATAATACATATCCGGATATACCCCAAGATAGTACAATATTTCCCTTTTTTTAAAATTATGACTTAAGAATTATCTTAATATTTTATTTCATTTCTCAGTTCCACAGAGATTAGATTTGCTTTAACCAGTAACATTCCATATGTATAGTTAAGAAAATAAAGGTTGTTTTGAAATGTGGCCAAACCCGTTTTAGAAGTAAACATGTATTATATCACTCATCGTCATGACAACGGTCTTTTTTCAGAGCATTTTACTTGTAACTCTGACTCATCGGGTCACAGAATTAGAATCTTTTGCTGTGAAGTTCAGCAGAACTTCGGTCCGCTCGAAACAATCGATACAAGTGTCGCCCAACGAAGTATCGCGATATTTCACTGAATTGATATTTTCCTGCTATTTAGATCTCATAAAATAAATGATTTTCTGGGAGATTTAATTCAAAAATATCTTCATTCATTAAGAAAAAATGTGAGTTTTCCGTCCTTTCTCTGACGTAGTAGGATTGACGCGTTCAAAGTTTTTCTTTTTTTTTTCTAAGTTTAGCTTGTTTTATTTGGTGTTTTCATTCCTTTTGTGAAATATTTTTTTATTTTTCTTCAAACCAACTCATTTAATTCCTCTTTATTGTGCTGTTTGTTGGATATTTGATCACAAAAGTGTTAAAAATACTGTAAAACTTTGCAAAAACCTTATTTATTAATATTTCTTAAATATTGTCTGACTTTAACTGTATGAATATTTAATTATAAGGATGTTTTATTCAAAATATTACTCAAACTTTGTAATGTGACTACAGTTTTTCTGTGACTGTTGTGGTTTTGACGGCTCAGTTTGACTGTGAGGTTTTCTTGTGTAACTTTTGTCTGTTGTGTAACGGGAAACAGTTTTGGTAAAATGACACCGTTTGTGACAGAACCAGCCAGTTGTGATGCCAGGTCGTATTTCCATTCCACTTTGTGTCAGCCCTTTAAATCTGTGAGCTGCTCTCGCGCTCTTCCTGCTCCAAACCTAGACGCTCTCATTTGCATGTTTTCAGTTTCTGTCGCGAAATTGTGAATAGAAAAATGACGCCTCGTGGTTTGCTGCACTGCAACTGTTACAAACTGTTTCTGGGTTTGCACTTAAGCGTTTCCTTTCAGTAAAAAAAAGAAAAAGTGAAAAGACTGACGGGTCTTTGCTGATTTTTGCAAAAAAAACCCAAAAAACGTTGTTTGGTTGGAGAAGATTTTTAATGAAGCAACACTTTCAGTCACCCACGAAATGCTGCTGCAACCTTCCTGTACTCCGCTTTTACTCAGTCACTCTGGAGATGACTGGTTCATGCTAGTTACCGAAATTTGATGTTTAGGATTAACCTGGTTCTTAGTCACAATACCTAGAAGTTTGTGCTCGAGTTAGAGTCAAAGCTGAAGCATGAAAGAGAAGCTGGTTCCTGCTGCCCCATCTGACACAACACACGGACTTTAAGGTCAGTGTCTTCCAACGACAAAATACTTGTTTTTTTTATAATGAATGTGTACTTTTACCTGCTTTAAAAGTCTTACTATTATTTTAAATTCATCTGAAGTCCATAAATTATTTTTAAAGCCTTTTAATGTGACTAAATGCTTGAATTTCATGAGACTTTTGTGTTTTTAACACATTTATATTGAAAATTAATCTTAAAATTTGTAATACTTCTTTATTCCAATCCTGTATCAGGAGCAGACGAAAAAAAGTAAGTTTTAAAAAGATTGTATTTGGGATGTCAGGGCCACAAGCTCCTCGCTCCGCCCCATTCTGATGCATCGACATGCAGACGTACCGTTGAGCAAAAGTGTGTGATTACCTGAGGTCCAACACTCTAGGGAAACTTTATAAAAGTATTTAAGATAAATGTGACACTAACTCTGTCATATAAATCACTGAAATAGCAGAAGACTGATCGTGTGAAAGATATATTTATTAAAATGGGTTTTTTAAAATCTGCTTGTGACATAAAAGTGTCCAGTCTGAGAGTCTTCGGTGAGTCATTTCAGTCTCTGGCTGCAGCAGATTGACAAGACGGAAGTGAAGAGTTTGATTCTGGGACTAAACGACAGTTTCCGTCCAATTTAGCAGTTTTGATTTGGACTTTATGGGTAAAAATTGCATAATTAGAGGATCGGTTTGACACTTTTTAGTTCCTTATTGAAATCCAACCAGTGGTGTACGATCAGGGGAGGCCGCTGAAGCAGTGCCTCACCTGCCATCATGAGATTTAAAGCCTTTTTTAATCAATAACACCTGTTATACATCTGATCCTTTCATTTATATCCTGAAAATCTCAGTCTCTGTGCAGCAGTTTTTAATAGATTTCAGTTTTGAAACATTTGGATTTTTGACATTTATGAATCTATAGGAAGGAAACTGTACGTCTGGATATTGCTGCTATTTTTGTTGCAGTGGTACTGTTAGGTTGGGGTTGTGAGGGGCTGTAAGCTTTAAAATCACTTTAGAAGGTCTGAGTTTGTTAGCCCAGTTTAATCATAAAAAAATCCTTTCTGTCAGTAAAATATGAAACTTTTCTCTGATGTTTCTTTCTCTTTTACGTTTTCTGGAACAAATTCTTTTCTGTGAAACAAAAGCTAAAAATACCGAAGCGACAGTGGAGGGACTTACCAAGAACGCCGTTCACAAATCAGCCGTAAACAACAGGTTAGCCTGGGGTAGTGTAGGAGGGAATTCTTCTCTTGAATGTAGTTCACTGAATTTTTTGCACAGATATTTATGACTTTTTCTCCTCTTTTGAAAATGATTACAAATGTTCTTTTCGTCAAGACATTTCATGGTTGGGCTGCTCGTGGTGTAGTGGTTAGCGCTCTTCCCTCACAGTAAGAAGGTTCTGGTTTCAGTCTGGAGTTGGCGTTACCTCCTCGTGCACACATGGGTTTTCTCTGGGCTCTCTGGTTGATTAATTATTCTAAACTGTCCCGATGGATGGATGGATGGATAGATGGATGGATGGAGTACCAGTCCCTGAGGCGCAGTCCTTTGGTACTGATCATAATTGGGGACGATTATTTCAATAGTCGACTAATCACAGATAATTTTTTTCGATTAGTCAACTAATCGGGTCACGTGCAAACTGGATTTAAAGCAAACATCTTAGCCATCATTGGCTTTAAACTAACTAAAAATTAGATACAAAGCATTACCTGCAATAATGCTAGTGTAAATGCTGTAAGCTAAATTTGGCCGCTGAAGATGCTGAAAGTGATAGCTAAAATCACTGTGGCTAATAGCTGGAATCGTTGAAGCTGATGGCCAGCTAAAATATTAGCTAAATACCACATTAGCCTGAAAAGAAAAAAAAAAGCCAAGGTTAGCAAAAACAGCTACCATGTATCTGTCAAAAAAAGATAAACAGCTAGCGTTTAAATATCAGGCTAACTCAGAAATGGCCTGAAAAACTAAGAAAAAGCCTAAATTAGCCAAAATAACTAGTATGTGACTGACATATTAGCTAAACTCCAAAATAGCCTAAAAAACTTTTATAAAGCCTAAATTAGCAAAAATGGCTAGCGTGTACCTGAAACAGTAACCAAACTCAAAAATATCCTAAAAACTAAGAAAAAGCTAAAATAACTAGCATGTAGCTGAAATATTAGCTAAACTCGAAAATAGCCTAAAAACTTTTAAAAAGCCAAAATTAGCCAAAAAACTAGCATGTAGCTGAAATGTTAGCCAAACTCCAAAACAACCTAGAAACTTTAATAAATACCAAAATAATCCAAAAAGCTAACAGAATGACATTATAACGTTCAACTTCTCTACACTTTGATTCCATATAATAAAAGTAACGACTAATCGACTATTAAATTAGTCGTTGACTATTTTAATAATCGATTAGTCGACTAATCGTGACAGCCTTAGTCTGAATTAGGGCTGTCAACGTTGATGCATGTGTTAAATATTTTTTTTTTAATACATGTTAATATTTATTAACCCAAATTAATTACACTTTGCAAATTTCGTGCATTAATTTCTGATAATGCACACTTCGTCAGACATTATCCCACATGTACCAAGGTCACTTTCAAAAGAAATAGACATTCAAGTGATTTTTTTGTACTTTATTTTATTTATTTATTTTTTTTAAGATTCACAAAAAGACTTTTGAATACATAGTACAGCCTATTGTCATGGTAACATGACAAGGTGTCTCTGAGCCTCGTCTGCAGCGACAGAGGAAAGCGAAATAAATGCTGATTGTCACGATAGGATCAATAAGAGAAAGTTTCTGATTGTTTTTGTCCAGATCATGAAGGAAACATTTGTTTTGAAGAAACCAGCGCAGTGATACAGAACATTTGGGCTCTTTGACCAGAACTTCTTTTTTAGGTGTTCATCCACACCCAGCAGCCAATCAGAATCGAGGATTCACCCAGATAATGGTATAAGAGCAGAAACACAATGTTTGCATCTGTTTTCTCGGAGTAAAACTGCAAACATTAAAGTTTTTACAGTTCAGATTATCTTACTGTTGTGTTTTTGTGAACACAAATTAAACTTCTGGGATTTCTGAGTTCCCACTTTATACATTTAAAAATTAAAAATGAAGGAAATTTCTGTCTCTGGCCTATTTTTGCTCAAAATCTTCATATTGTCCTAAAAATGTATCTAATAAAACATTGTGATTAATTGCGATTAATCACATCTGCCGTAGATCGGAAATAATCACAAGTGTAATTAATCATAATTGATCATAGGTGGGGCTGATTGGGATTAATCAGAAGTGTGTTTAACCGCGATCAACCACAGGTGTGACCAATCATGATTAACAATGAGCACGATCAATCATGATTAACTGCAAGTGCAGACGACCATGATTAATTGTGGGCTTGGTAAATCATGATCAACCACAAGTGTGATTAATCTCGCTAACAACAAGTGGGATTAGTCGCGATTTACCGCGAGTGCAACAAAATTTTGATTAATTGTGAGTGTGGTTAATCTCAATAGATCACAGGTGGGATTAAACTTTATTGTTCACAAGTGTGGTTAATCGCGAATAATCACAAGCATAATTAATTGTGTCTAACAAAAAATGTGATTGACAATAAGCGTGATCAATCACGACTAACTGATGGTGCGGGCAATCGGGATTAATCGTGAGTTTGGTTAATTGTGATCAATCACAAGTGTGATGAATCAAGGCTAACAAGTAGGATTAATCGCGATTTGCTGCTAGTGCCACAAAAATTACGATTAATCGCGAGTGCGGTTAATCTCGATAGATCAAACGTTATTGTTTACGAGTGTGATTAATCTAGATTAACCACAAGTGCGATTCACTGCAAGTAAGATTAATCATGACTAATCACAAGTGTGATTGTCTCTAATAACCACAAGTGTGATTAATCACTTTTGTTTACAAGTGCGATTAATCGATATTACCAATATGTGTCGTTAATCACGATTAACACAAATTGATTAATCACTATTGTTCATACGTGCGATTAATCAAGATTAACGATATGTGTTGTCAATCACGATTAATCACAAGAGTGAATAATCGATATTGTTCACACGTGCGATTAATCGAGATTAACCACAAATTGATTAATCGATATTGTTCACACATGCGATTAATCGAGATCAACTATATCTCTGGTTAACTGCGATAACCGTGAGTGTTATTCATTGTTATTGTCTAAGAGTTATTATTCACAATTTTTTTAATCGATTGACAATGCAATTCTGCTGGGCAGCTGTGGCGCAAGTGTAGAGCGGTTGACCTATTGCAGGTTTGATTCCCGCCCACATCAGTGAGTGAATGACTGTGAACGTCTTCTGAGGAGGTAGATGGCGCTCTAGGAGTTCACATGGCGGTGTCCGATGGCGCTCTATGATCGGCTGGCGCTGCTCGTCCGTTAGCGATGTCGTGTGAATGTTGATGTTCGACTGAAACAAACACCGTAGCCGACTCCCATTATCTCTGACGTGTAGTGAATTTTTTTCTGGTCTTGTTAGTTTTGCAAACTTTGTTCTGAACTTCCTCTCAGCTGCTGAAGCAGAGCCTTTTCCTCATAAATCTCTACAGAGCGTCTTGCTTATGCTGCTAATTCTTGAAACAAAGTCCCGACCTTTCATCAGATGTGTCGACGGAGACAGAACTTTTCCCGCCTGAGAGCACGTCTATCTGCTCTGCCTGTGGATCTCCTATCAATTCTTTTTCAAACATCAGCTTTTCAGTAGCTGCTGGGAACACGAAGCCACCGAAGGGACATTTTTAAATACTGTTTTTTTTTGTAGAGATGGGCCTACAGCATGATCTGCAATTACATTACTCAAAAATGTTTGCATATTCAATATAATGAAAAAAAAAAGGGAAGCAGGGCTTCTGGATGTGACTTAATTTAAACAGCCTCATAGGCAACACGCGAACTCTACAACAATGTGCTGCAGAGAGATACCTTATTAGTCCTATTATCATTATTCCTCCTGATCAGACTCCCCCGCCGCCAGATTGTCGTCCCTCACCTAACTTTTCCCTTTTATCGTGCAAACACAGACCGAACGCCGCCTGCAGACGCCCGCGAAGGAAGTTGTGGAAATAACAGCGCGGCCGCCGATGCCAGGACCGGCGGAGGGAGCGGGCTGACAGACGTGGTGGCGTGGAGGGAAGGATGTGTGGAATTAATGAGGCCAGGTGACGGAGGGAAGCAGCCAGCCGGGCGGGCGCCCCGGCCTGCAGTTCACCTGAAAACCCGCCTCCATCTGGATCATCGCTCGGCTGAAGGCCACTTAATTAAAACTAACAGGCAGAGCATCGACGCCCCGACGGCACGCGGACGCCGTCAAACCCTGCGCCCCCCCTGGGAGGAGGGGGTTATTGTGCGTGCAGGTGAAGCACGCTGTTGATTTAAGAACTGAAGCCTGGCTGCCATCAGGAAGAAGATGAGTCTTCCTCGTCCCTGGAGGAGATGAAGAATCCTTTAATGCAGGGGTGTCGAACTCAATCACACAACGGGCCAAAATCCAAAACACACCTGAGGTCGCGGGCCAAACAGAATAAACATTGATTAAACACTAAAACGACATTTTTAAACTTTAAAACTGTAACTTTTTAACATAATCATAAACTAGATATAAAGCATTATTAGCAATGTTGGACGCTGAAGATGCTAGCTGAAACCACTGAAGCTAATAGCAGAAAACTGCTGATGGCTAGCTAAAATATTAGCTAAATACCAAATTAGCCTAAAAAACTTAGAACCAAGGTTAGTCAAAACAGCTAGCATGTAGCTGTCAAAAACTTCAAAATAGCTTAAAAACTGAAAAAAGCCAAAACAGCAATTTTTTAAATATTAAATTAGCCAAACCAGCTATTAAGTACCTGAAAATTTAGCTATTTTATCTCTAAAATACCTTAAAACTTTTAAAAATCCTAACTTAGCCAAAATAGCTAGCATGTAGCTAAAATATTGGAGACACAAATCATTACCTGCAATAATGCTAGTGTGAATGCTGTAAGCTGAATTTGGTCGCTGAAGTTCATGGCCAGCTAAAATATTAGCTAAATGCCAAATTAGCCTAAAAAACTTCAAGAAAAGAACCTAGGTTAGCCAAAACACCTAGCATGTAGCCGTCAAAAATAGTGTAGTTAAACTTCAAAACAGCCAAAAAACATTAAAAAAGATGCAATTAGCCAAAAAAAAAAGCTAACATTTAAATATTACCCTTAGTCCGAAATAGCCTAAAAGACTAAGAAAAGCCTAAATTAGCCAAAATAGCCATCATGTAGCTGAAATATTAGCTAAACTCAAAAATAGGCTAAAATTTTTGAAAATGCCTAAATTAGCCAAAGTAGTTAGCATGTAGCTAAAATATTAGCTAAGCTCGAAAATAGCATAAAAACTAAAAAAAAAGCCTAAATTAGCCAAAACAGCTAGCATGTAGCTGATATATTAGCTAAACTCCAAAACAGCATCAAAAACTGCAAACAAACCTAAATTAGCCAAAATAGTTAGCATGTAGTTGAAATATTAGCTAATCTCTAAATACCTAAAAACTTCAAAAATTCTTAAATTAGCTAAAATAGCTTGCATTTAGCTTAATTATTAGCTAATTAGCAATGAAACTTTTAAAAAGCCTAAATTAGACAGCTAGGTTGTAGCTAAAATATTATCTAAATTGAAAAACAGCATAAAAAATTTTAGTAAATGCCAAAATAGTCCAAAAAGCTAGCAGAATGCTAATTTTTAAGTCTTTAAAACTGTAACTTTTTAACATAATTATGAATAATAAAAATGCAGGAATATTATTCCAGAATAAATCAACTTAAACCTTAAACAACTTTCAATATTTTAATCTCCATAAAAATATATTTTGTCAAAATTTTGCAAATTAGAAATGAGCTCAAGATAACATCGAGTCATTAATAACAATAAAATGATCTGGAGGGCCGGATGGAATTCCCTGGAGGGCCGGATCCGGCCCCCGGGCCTTGACTTTGACACATTTGGTTTAATGGCTGCAAATATCTAAGCCGCTAAATTTAAACTTTTCGTTTTTATCCTTTTTTGTTGTAAAATGTAAGATTCTCCAGAATTTTCTGTCACCCCAGAAAACACTGAGATGGAAACACTGCTGATAGGAGATTAGATGATATTATTAAACATTTTTATTACATATTTTGAATAAAAATGTGATTCAAATGTACATATTTCCTTTTGTCTTAAATATTTTTCAGTGAAATCGTTTGATTTTAGGTTTTGGGGGAAAGATTTTTCAATTCTGCCTTTCATAAATGTCAATGACTTTGATAGAAAAGTAGAACACAGTAGAAAAATGAGGATTCAGTTTCTACTTGGTTTTAATGTGAAGGTTGGATTAAAAATCTCGGAATTTTGCATTCAAAATCTGTATTGAAATAAGAACTGACATTTAATCTAGGATTATATTCTCCTAAATCTCCTTCTGAGGGAAGATTTTAAAATAAGAGATTAACTGACTTTTAGATCAGCATAATATGAATTTTCAAAGATTAAAGATAAAAAAATAATAAAACATTAATAATAATAAATCTGCATTCAGATAGAAATGATGAATGAAATTAAATCTTGGAATATATTCGTCTAAATCTCTTTCTAATGGAAAATCCTAAAATTAGAGATTAACTGATTTTTAGATCAATGTAATCTGAAGATTCAGAGATTAAAGATCTAAAAAATTTTTATTTCCAAATCAAATCTGAAATCAGAATTCCAACTTTTATCTCTAAATTACATTTTTTTTTCCATCTCACTCTTGATGTGGAAACTCAAAATGTTGGTTTTAATCTGAGAATTGAGAACAGGATTCAGTTTTTATTGAAATTGAATTTGAAGGTTGGATTCAAAATCTCTTAAATTTAGTCTTAAAATCTGTATTGAAATGAAATAACTTGATATAATCTGGGATTGTATTCTTCTAAATTTCCCTCTGAGGGAAAATTTTAAAGTTAGAGATCAACTGACATTTAGATCAGGATAATCTGAAGGTTTGGAGATTAAAGATCTAAAGAGATTTGAATTATTTCATTTTGAATTAAGTCAAAATTCCAATTTTCATTTCTGAAATTGTTCTCATGTCTCTTGGTGTGGAAATTTAAAATGTTAATTTCAATTCTGATCTTAAATCCAGGATTATTTTCAGAATTATTCATCTAATCCTGGAAAATAACATTTTTTTGTTTTTTTAATTAATCCCTCTGGATTTGATTTGAGGTTGATTTGTAACGGAGTACTCTCGCCTCGCGGCCTTTCAGCTGCCTGACTTTGTGACGACCTTTGCTGCCCCCCCCAGCACCCCCCTCCACCGCATTCATTGGAAAAGGTTTAGCGCTATCGCCCTTGCCCTGGCAACCATCGGTGTGCCACCACCACCCCCCCCCCCTTTGCCCCCCACCCCCTTCCTCCTCCTCCAGCGGAGAAGAAATGAGTTCTGAACAGGCGCGAGAGAGGCAAGGATTAAACATGATCCCGCGCGGACGGACTGTCAGTCAGAACCCCCCCACACCCCCCTCCTCCCCCCATGAAGGGCAAATAATTTTCCCGCGTGCGTTTTTATTATTATTTTTTTCTCTTCATTGATCTGAAAGGACAAAATATAAAAACGGATTTTATTATCTCACATATTGACCATATATTGTTGGTGGGGTGGGGATGGGATGTTCTGGCTCGGTTCTGGCTCCTGCAGGTTGTTCCGGTGCCAAACACGGTGATGATGCCTTTAATTAGCGCGCGCGGGAAGATTAATGACGAGGCGCGCGCGGGCCGCTGTGTTTTTTCCACCCAGTGAGGCTCATCCGGGGGTGGTTGAAGGTAATCCCCCCCCCACATTAAAATGAGTGGCCTCTGCAGATTTTCTGCTCTTCATTCTGCATTTACCTCCTCACACTCAAGCGCTTTCTTTCACTTCCCTTTTTTATTTCTCTGTTGATTCTCTCCGGGAAACAAAGAGAAATCTGTAAAATGCGCGCGCGAGAGAGCTGGGATTACTGCAGATGAATCTGTAAAATAAATCAACCGATTCCACTAAACCTGAAAAACATTTGGGTTTTAAGATGTTCTAAAATTTTGGTTTGAAATGAAAATTATTTCAGTTTTTGGAGGGAAAAAACTGCAGAATTTTTATCCAAATCTTCAGGTTGAAGTCACTAAAACGAACGATTGTATCGATTTGTGTTCAGATCTGAAGTTGGGGAAATGTAATCGAGTATCTGATCATAAACCGTCACTTCCTTCCATTTTCATGAAGATTTTCATTTGACCCTTCACAATAAAACCCTTCAGTAACGTAAGGCCTTGTTGTTTATTTATTGTTTAAACGCTTCATATTTAAAGATCACGTGACCCCCCCCCCCCTCCTCCCTCCTCCCCCTGCAGTAACGAGTCCAGAGGAAAGTCCTGCTGCTTGAGAGGAACCGGTTAATCGCGTTACAGTAACGCATTACTGGTGCCAGGCTGGCAGAGGAGGAGGTGGGGGAGGAGGTGGGGGGGTGCAATTGGATATTTACCCCTTTTGCCATTTGAACAAGAGGGGGGGGGGGGGGTAACCGATAGTGGGGTAACTGACACCCCCGTTCGGCCTTGCAGCGCCACGAAGTCTCATGGATGTAAAACTAACAAATGAGGACTTTTAGTGGGTTTGCGCATGCGCGCATGTGTGTCACATATATGAATATATATATATTTGGTTTTTTTTTTTTGGGGGGGGGGGGTTCTTTTTTACTTATTTGTTGAAGAAACATAAACAAAAAATATGATTTAAAACAAAAGAAGGTTACATGCGCGCGTCAGGGTTTTTTTGGGGGGGGCTCTTTAAATGATTTTTTTTTCCAGTTTTAGTTTCAATAAATCTTCAAAGAATATCAGAATAAATTCATAATAGAACAGAAAGAGAGAGAGAGAGACAGAGGGAGGGGGGCATGGCGGGGGGGGGGGGGGGGGGGGTTCCATCCTCGGTTTGTTGGACATGGCCCCCTCCCCGGGTATAAAAATCCAGATAAACATCTGTTGGCGCTGCCAGGACATTGGAAAATGAGGGATGGAGGGAGGAAGAGGAAACAATAATGAAAAGAAAGAAAGATGCAGGGAGGGGGGGGGAGATGGTGATCAGCTAATTACAGCTGCAAATAAATTGCTCGTTTATCCTGGCCCCCCCCCCATCCTCCTCCTTTACGGCAAGAATGATCAATCAATTTCATTACAATCAATATTATTGGTATGATAACCCCCCCCACACACACACAAACACCAACACAGTAGAATTTAATTATTTAAATAAAACCGGATCAGGTGTGTGGAGGGGGGGGGGGGGGTCCTGAGAATATATTTATTTATTTATTTGTATTTATTTACTATCAGATGCCCCCCCCCTTTTTTGCAGATTTAAAAAAATGTTTTACTATTTTAAAAAAAAAGCATTTTTTCACTTTCACCCCCCCCCCCCCCCCCCCCCCCATCAGATTCATTGTGATGTATTAGATGCAATAAATTATCCCGTGTAACAAAACATGGCGCGCTGAAAGGCTGATAATCTGCAGAGGGGAGATAAGGATTCATTATTCCGAATCATTATGAATCCCGCGCTGGCTCTGACTTCTTTCTTAATCAGCTTCTGTGATCCTGAAGGGAGCAGATAAGAGCGGACTCGTTCAGCATTCTCCCCACCTAATATTTTAAAATAAAACACACGTGCACACACACATACATATTTATATTTCATGTGAGGAGGGGGGGGGGGGACTAAAAGAAATAAATAGATAACGCCTCCTTCCTCTTCCTTCTTTTTCTCATTTCTGGACGCGGTTTGTCTCAAAAATAAGATTTTGTTTTAACAAAATCTGAATTTAGAGGCGCTCCTCTGACGGGAAGGGGGGGTGGAGGCCTTTGCGCACGCCCCGCTCCTCTTCGACAGTCCTCCAGATAAATTCACCAAAATGAATTAAAAATGTACAAAAATTTCAACAATCTGTTGGTAAAATCACGGTTTTTTTTAAATAAATTCGCGCAGATTTACGCGCAATTGTAGCTGAATTGATCCCTCCCACTGCACGCACGCACGCACGCGCGCGCAGGGCTGGGTGTGATCATTTACAGCATCTCTGCTCAGGTTTGCGGCAGAATTTGTGAAGCGGGGGGGGGGGAATAAAAATGTAAATAATAAATAAAAACAAAGAGGAGTGGCTGCTGCCGCGTGCGCTCTGCACGCGGAGCCGGAAGACTCAACCATCATCATCATCATCATCAGGCCGCCTTTGGTTTGTCCCGTGCGCGCGTGCACCCGTGCCCCGGTAGCCTGTGCGAGCGCGCGCTTCTCCTCGCGGTGACTTTTCGAAGATGATGATGTGACTCCGGGCCCGCGGGCGCGCGCACCTCCTCCTCCTCCTCCTCCTCCTCCTCCTCCTCCTGCAGCAGCAGCAGCAACAGCAGCAGCAGCGCTCCTCTCTCCTCTCCCCTAAAGGCCCCCGGCCCCCCACCTCCATGTCCCACTTTCTCCACATCTGCAGGGGAAGGAAACGGAAGAGCCTCGCGCCGTCCAGCCTCCACGCCAGGTCAGTAACCCGCCGTTACGGCTGCGAAAGTCCCGCGCGCATCTCCTCCGCGCGCGCGGCGGCTCTGTCTGCTTGATGTTCGCTGCCAATAATATCGATCCGGATTATTAATAATCATCTCCTGATGTGTGATAAAGCCGCCATTGTTGTTGTTTGTCTGCCCCCCCCCCTCTTTAAAAAATTAATTAAATAATTCCTTGATATTTTTTAACAATTACCCCCCTCCCTTTAAGAAAAACGGCTAAAATGAGAGGCTTTAACGAGCCATTACGGCGCGCGGGTTCCGACAGAATCTCGCGAAGCCGTGAAATCGATCTGATTACCTTTGCGCGCGCGGAGAGGAGGAGGAGGAGGTGGAGGAGGAGGAGGGCGGAAAGAGGAGCCTCCGCGGCTCCCTCCATCACGTCCGCGTCGATGTCTTCATGTGGCGCAGAATCAAGAATTAATAAGACGGGTGTGTGTGCGCGCGGGAGAAGGGCGCGAGTCTGCAGCTTTTCATCTGGAAATTCAACGAACGAAAAATGAGTCAAAAAAAAAGGGACACATTTACGCATCAGTTTTTTTGTTTCGTTCCCTGAAAGAAAACAGCAAATAATTTATTCTGTTTGTTTGAAATCGTTCTAGGAACCCGCGCGGACTTTCACCCCCAGTTTTGTTCTGAGAAGTCGGCTCGGTTCTCATGCTGGCAGAACTGCAGCCTCTTTTTCTTGAAAAGATCTGGAGATGAGTCAGGGTGATGGAACAAATAGATTACCTGCGGTGCCGCGCGCGGCGGTTTCGAAACGCATGAAAGTCTTCAACCCCTAAAATAATTCACTTTTTTTTTTTGTGTCACTTTTAAATAAATTCTCCATCCTTTGCTTTAAATTTTTAAACATTTACTTAAATGTCAATTTAAATAAAGAATGCGCAAAAAGCGCTGGAGCGACACGTTTTGCGCAAAAACAAAAATAAACCAATTTGTGTTTTTATTGTAATTTTTTTAATCCTCTTAGATTTTTTTTTCTTTAGATTTTTATCTCTCTTGACCTCATATTCATCAGCTGACGGAAGGAAACTTTTATTTAAAACTAGCGCGCGCGCACAGACCTCTAAAAATGAAAGAAGAAAATTAAATAAAATTAAAATTCTCTGTTCGGTTCCGAGCTCTTATAAAAAAAAAATAAAGAATATAAATTATTGTATTTAAATGAATCTGGTCCGAACCCAGAATCCTCGGTCACGCGCTCCAGTTTGGGGGCCTTTTATCTCAATATTCCAGCCCCCCCCCCAAAGCAAAATAAATTTAGTTTATTAGAAAATAATTTACATTTTATTGTCATCCTGTAATTATTTTAAATAATTATCCATTTATTTAGAGCCACTCCCACGTGCCCCAAAAACAAGCTTTTATTTGCGCGCGCGCGCTTGGGAATAATTGAAGATGGAGGCGTCAGATGAGGCCGCGCGGGCTGCTTTAATCTCACTCCGATCCACTCTCCTTCACCTGACGTGGGTGCCGCGGCGTGCGCGCCCCCGCGACAGACGGGAGGCTTTCGTTTCCTGGCTTTGGGCACAAGGACGTGACGTCACATCCACTCAAACGCCAAAAACATTAAATACAATTTTTACAAAAACTGTTAGTTTGAAAATAAAGCGCAGAAAATAATGTTTTTTTTTTTTGGATGGGGGGCGGGGTGGAGGGGAGACTCGGTCGCGCGCTTTTTAATTTGCAGTAATCTGCCTGTTACCGCGAGAGGACGCACTGCCCCAAATTTATGAGCTGCCGGAGGGCCTCTGAGCAACTTCTGCAGCCTCCTTTTTACGAAACGAAAAAGGAAAAAAAAATATTTAAATAAAGTTTTAAACAAAAAAAATATCTTGAAACAAAAAATTATTGTTTAAACGAAACATTTCAAGTCAGCACTTCTGCCCGACATCCCCCCCCCCCCTCCCTCAACAAGCTTCACTCAATTAAGGCAGGCCCCTCCCCTAACTGATGACACTGACGGACCCTCCTTAAGTTGCGTCGCGCCGCAGCTGTCTGCGAGCATTGAGCCGCCTGGCGCCATCCTGAAAGAATGCCTTCACTGTAAAAAAAAAAAAAAAAAAAAAAAAAAGAGTGAGCGAGAGGAGAGAGAGAGAGAGAGAGAGAGAGCTACAGGGCACACGGGAGAGAGAGAGAGGAGTTAATGGAGAGGGCTTCAACTGCGCACCAACTCAGATTTGATCAGAGTTTGAGTTGCTGAAGCTGCGCGCGGGGCTGAACCGGGCCCAAACACGAGCAACTCCTGGAGTTCTGCTGGGACCGGACCTGTTCTTTCTGCGTCTTCTATTTTTCTTTTTTGTTGTTCTTTTTTTTTTTGGGACGGATTTCTGTGACACCTTCGCCTCACGTGCGAATGTTCGAAACGCGCCGAAGCGACGCGAACTGAGCCCTGAAACTGTTCCCCCCCTCCTCTGCCTCCAGGTTTTCCGTCGGAACCCGGCTGTGGATTTACCGCCAAGGGATTTTTCTTGTCTTGTCGCGGCGCGCGGCGGCTGCGGCGCGCACGAACATTTGCTGAAGAGGCAGAAGACGCAGAGAAGGCGATGGAAGTAAGCGCGGACCAGCCGCGGTGGATGAGCCACCATCCCGCGGTGCTGAACGAGCAGCATCCCGGCTCCCATCACCCGGGCCTCGGCCACTCGTACATGGACCCGCAGTACCCGCTGGCCGAAGATGTGGATGTAATCTTTAATATCGATGGACAGGGCAACCACGTCTCTCCTTATTATGGGAACTCTGTCCGGGCCGTCCAGAGGTACCCTCCACCTCCGCACAGTAAGTCACCTCTTTGGGGCCTTTCATTTTTGCTCATTTTGAAGCGTTTTTTTTTTTTTTTACGCACAAACTGCGCATAATTTGAGTTGTGGACATTTTTGAGTGCGCGCGCGGCCTCACATGTTAATGCGTGACACTGCGGCTCGACTTCCTGACTTCCAGAGGATTTATAAACGTTTTTAATGCTTGAAATTAAACGTTAAGCTTGTGCGTAAACTTGTGCGTAAAAGCGCATTTTTTATTTTTTATATTAGGGGTTCCATGTTTGTGACCTGCATTTGTGATCTGTCCGCCCCAGGTAGCCAGGTGTGCCGTCCCTCCCTGCTGCCCAGCTCCCTGCCCTGGCTCGAGGGCAGCAAAGGAATCGGCCCCCACCACAGCAGCTCCCCCTGGAACCTGAGCCCCTTCCCCAAGAACCCGCTGCACCACGGCTCCCCGGCCAGCCTGTCCGTCTACCCCCCGGCCTCCTCCACCTCCCTGTCCACGGGCCACTCCAGCCCGCACCTCTTCACGTTCCCCCCGACCCCTCCCAAAGACGTGTCCCCGGATCCGGGCATCTCCACGCCGGGCTCCAGCAGCTCCGGCCGCCAAGAGGACAAGGAGTGCATAAAGTACCAGGTGACCCTGGGCGAAAGTATGAAACTCGAATCCGCCCACAGCCGGAGCGTGGCGTCTATCGGAGCAGGGTCAACCTCTGCCCACCACCCCATCGCCCCATACCCACCCTATGAATACGGGCCAGGCCTCTTCCCACCGAGTGGCCTGATAGGTGGGTCATCTTCTAGTTATGGTTCCAAAACAAGACCAAAAACAAGGTCCTGTTCAGGTAGGCGTGCGCTTTACTACATTCCCTTTTGATCTAACATGAAATTTGCAGCCTCGATATTTGTTCAGTTTACACAAAAATAAATTAAATTCAAAACCAAAAAGGCCCAAACAGAATAATTCTCCATCAACGATATTTATAATCAACTCTAAATTTAACATTTTCTTATTTTAGCAAATATTTGTTATTTATTTGATATAAAATTATATTTTTTTTACATCAAATAAATGGAAATAAAATGTTTTTCCTGCGCGCGCTCAGGCGCGCAGAAAGGAAGTCTGCCCTCCGTTTATGTGTTTAAGTAATCCCATTACTGTCAGGCCAGCGCGCGCCACAGTTGCATTGTTTACCCAGCGGCGGAGCGACCGGACGCGGCGGCGCAGCGCGCGCGGGGACGGGGGTGTTTAGTTTAAGCAAAAATCCATTTCAACTTAAAACAAAAATAAAACACGCAGATTCTTTTATTTTCCTAAATGATTTTTTTCTTTTAATTTTCAAAATAAAATCTAAATAAATGTGTAATATCAAACTGGAACAGTTCCTGGTTTGGGTTCTCCTCTTCTGTGCCAAAACTAGAGCGCAGCATGCAAGTGCCGGCTTGTTTCTTCTTCTTCTTTTTTTTCTTCCTGTCTTTTTTTTTTTTTTTTGAGAAAAAAAACGTGAAAAATAAAAGAGGGAAGTGCGTAAAAGCGCTTATTTGCGCGCGGCGTGGAGCTGGGTTTCGTCATACGTGCACGAGCGTTGTTTCACTTTCACCCCCTTAAAAAAAAAAAAAAATGCGTTCAAGTTTAATCCTATGGTAGAAACAAATCCGTGTTTTTATGGACCTTCTCACATTGATGCTTATTTTCTGGTTTCTTCATTGCTGGTTTCTGAGCGTGCGTGTCCCTGTGTTCCCCGCATGCAGAAGGCCGGGAGTGCGTGAACTGCGGGGCCACGTCGACGCCGCTGTGGAGGCGGGACGGTACGGGTCACTATCTGTGTAACGCCTGCGGCCTGTATCACAAGATGAACGGGCAGAATCGCCCTCTCATCAAGCCCAAGCGGCGGCTGGTATGTCCCCCCCCCAACCACCTGACATTTCCCTCCAGCTGATGACGTTTCCGTCTCTCTCTGTGTCTGCTCTTCCCCCCCTCTCCAGGAAGAAGTATTAGCTGCAGGAAATTGACTCGACAAGTGCAGGTCTCTGCTTTCAGATACTACCTTAGCAAAACTGCACCGTTTTCTCTTTTGCTTTTATGAGTTTTTTTTTTTGTGGAAAGTGTCGCGCGGGTGGGTGTTTTTGTTTCTTAACGGCCTCGCGCGCACAAAAAAACACCCGCCTCTAAATAGCAGCATTTTTTTATTTTGCAACCTTTTTTTGCAGCAGCAGTAGTAGTAGTAGTAGTAGGGACTCCCCCTCCTCCCTTAAACTCTAAAGGACCCCCCCCTCTCGGACTCCCCAGGAAGATCTCAGTGCGCCTGCGCCATCTCTGCATGTTTGTGAATATTTTTGTGTTTTCTAAAGGAAATCTTCATCGGATGATTGACAGCTCAGCTTTATTTCAGGGTTGTTAGGCCGCGTGCGTAATTGGAAATCCTTTGGTGAGATAAGGTGGTTCCCGCGCGCTCTCCTCCTTTACAGATGAACTTTTTGTGTCTTCTGTCATATTTGTGTTGTTGTTTTTTGCCAAAAAAAAAAAAAAAACAGTTGTATCCTCCTTCTCCCTGTTTCCTCCTTTTCTGATTGGCTCATTTTTCTTCTTGCTTTTTTTAATGTATTTTTTTTAATTGACGCGTTCGTTTGTTTTTGTGCTCCTCTCCCACCAGTCTGCAGCCAGGCGGGCGGGGACGTCCTGCGCCAACTGCCAGACGACAACGACGACGCTGTGGCGGAGAAACGCCAACGGGGACCCGGTGTGCAACGCCTGCGGCCTCTACTTCAAACTGCACAATGTAAGTCAAAGCCCCCCTCCCAACCCTGAAAAAAATGTGATTTTTTTTTTTTTTATTTCTCTAAATCCCATCCAGACTCCTCATCTGACTTTCCGGAGCAGACAGATAACAGAATTAATGTGATGCTTTGGCAGCAGAAGGGAATTTAAAATGCGCAAAACCTCAGTGAACTATAGCTGGAGATGAATATTAAATCACACACACACACACACACACACATGTTAATTTTAATTCCATTAATTTCCAGTTTTTATTTCAGCTTTTTCTCCACCTTTCAGCAAAATGGATTTCTAGCAACAAAAAAAAAAATAATTGTAACATAATAATGATATTAATAATAATAATAATAATGTGGAATTTGGTTTGGATCAGATTTAATCTCATTTAGATCATTTTTTTCCTGAGGTTCACGGCGGCGGCGGCGGCGGCGGTCACTGACGTTTTTTGATGTTCTGGGGGAGGAGGGAAAAAAAAAAAAAAATCCCTGCTCCCATTTGGCCGGTAATCCGGCTCCTTCCTCTCCTCTCCTCTCCTTCCTGGCGGTGACACAGTCCAGCTCCGACGGCCGTGTAAACAGGCCGTCGCCTCCTCCGCCGGATCCGTCTAAAGCAGAGGTCGCAACCTCTGACGGTGAAAGAGCCGTTTGGGCTTCGTTTCCACGGATCCAAACCCAGAAGGAGCCGCAGAGTCGGACTTTAACCTTTAAGCATTGGTGACCTTTTTTATTTCAATAACAATCATGATTCTTTCTTTTTTTTGGCATGAACAAAAGCAAAAATATCTCTCAAAATGCTATTTTTTTTAAAACTTATTTTTAAAATAAAATATTTTTTTAACCAAAGTTTAGTTTTCCATATAAAATCTGTTCATTCTGGAAGTAGAGTTGATCAAACAAGACATCTTCAGGTCAACATGGATGGAAAAACCTGCAGAATTGATCATATATCTGCACCTCAGCATAAATTTATATTCACATTTAACTAATATGAATTAAATAAATGATAATTAAGTCATCTTTACTTTAAATCAGGAGTTTCAAACTCGATCACATTAGGGGTCAAAATCAAAACACACCTGAGGTCACGAACCGAACATTTATTGAACACATTTTTATAACCAAAACTATTTAACATAATTATAAACTCGATGTGTATTATTAATGTTAGTGTAAAGGTTTAAGATGAAGCCAAAAACAAAAACCCTGAATTAACCAAAACAGCTAGCATGTAGATGAAATATTAAAAATACCTATAAACATACATAAATAACGCAAATTAAATAAAATCATCTATCAGAATGCACATTTTTAAAACTGTAACTTTTTAACATAATTATGAATGAGAATAATAACTTTTTTACTCTCCATAAACATTACAAAATTATAAAGAAGCGCAAGATAACATCGGGCTTTTAATAATAATAAAATAAAATGATCTGAAGTGCTTTAAAGAATTTTGTTTTTCCCTCTTTGTCCTCAGCAGTCTTCCACTGCTGGGTTTTGTTATTTTAGTTTGTGGTTGGACCTTGGTAGTCTTAGTTTGCGGGCTTTGTTTATTTGTTTTCGACACGTCTGGGTCAACCGTCGTGTTTCGCGTTTGTCAGCGGAGCCGCAGATTCCTCGTCTTAAAAAGTTTCAAAAGCCAAAACGACCACCGGCCGGCTAACGGTCACCTCTTTCTCTGTCCCCTTTTGAGAGCAGATCAACCGACCTCTGACCATGAAGAAGGAGGGCATCCAGACCCGGAACAGGAAGATGTCCAGCAAGTCCAAGAAGAGCAAAAAGTCCCAGGACAGCATGGACGACTTCTCCAAGAGCCTGATGGACAAGAGCAGCTCCTTCAGCCCGGCCGCCCTGTCCCGCCACATGTCCTCCTTCCCGCCCTTCTCGCACTCCGGCCACATGCTGACCACCCCCACACCCATGCACCCCTCCTCCAGCCTCCCCTTCGCCCCCCACCACCCCTCCAGTATGGTCACAGCCATGGGTTAAGCCCCGCCCCCCCAGCTCCATCTGAAGGCTCCTTCTTTTCCCTCCGCTGTATTTTAAGTTTTTCTACAAGGAGCTCCATCTGTGTACAAAATCCTCCTCCCACCTGCCCGCCTCCACCTGTGTAACAGGACCCCCCCCCCCCACCCTCCCCTCCCCCAATTTACCCCAGAACTGGGGTATTAAAGAGAGGGGACTGAATATATTTGTACAAATTGTATGAAATACACGAAATGAAGACTTTTTAATTAAGAAAAAAAAAAAAGGAAACTTGCCCGCGGGCAGCTAACGACCAGAAGGGTACGAGTCGCAGCAGGAGGGGACTTCTCCGGAAAGGGCGGGCCTCGGATTTGCCTGCGTGAATTGTGTCGCATTAAGTTTGCAGAGAGCCGTCTCTCTCCTTCCTTTTTTTTTTTTTTTTTGTTTTGTTGAAATTTAATATTTTTTTCTGGATGTGCTATAAGTCTCGGGCAGATGTGTTGAAGCTCACACAAACACACACAGACACACAAACACACACAAAGACTTTCTTCCTGCCCTCAGATTATATGCATTGTGAGAAAAAAAAAAAAGTTCCTGTATTTGTTATTTGTATGTATAAAAATCAGAGTACCAAAAATACAAAAGAAGCAAAGATGTTGAATTATTTCTTTATGTTATGCAGACTGAATAGTTGTAAAAATTTAATAATAATCACTAGTGTAAAATATGACTGCTTCTTTTTTCCTCTTTGAAAATAATAAACTAGTTTAATCTCTGTTGACATGCGAGCGTTGTGGTCGGCGTGTCTTTTGCACCCACATGCCAGATCTATCTGAACATAAACGACGGCGGAGAAAATCGAGTTTGGAGAATCGGACCGAGCCGCTTCTGCAACCGGAAACTTCCAGATAAAAAAGGGAAGCTGGGGAGGCGTCCCCGAACTTCAGCCGCGCTCCTCGGACTCGTGGGGAATCCGTCTGCGGAATATCTGCACACAAAAGCAGTTATAATCTCAAAGAGAATGATTTTTTTTTTAGCTCAAAGATGTTAAATTCCCATCATTTAGAGAGGGAGGGGTGAGCTGCAGACACAGCCGCACTAAGAAAGGTCCCATTTGGTCGAACTCAACCCACGCTCTCAGGGTGGACGCTCCACCACCAGGCCGCTGAGGTCAAACAGGAGTCAGGTATTTGGCATCATTTGTTTTTGATCCGCTGTGACCAATCGGGAGCTTGGCTCCTGTGTTTTAAGAGGGAGGTCAAAGGGGCGGCGGGATGAAAACGGGATTGAGGGTCCCCCCTCGCCCGGCCTCCGGATGACCTTCACCTCTCAGGTGAGGGCCGTCCCTCGCCGTCGGGTCGAAGGAGCTGCACTTGGACGAGCTGAACCACAGGAAGCGAACAGGAAGTGTCGAACGCCCCACCACACCTTTCTCTCTGCAATACTCACGGTTTCAGTCGAACTTTTCATCTCCGCTTTAGGTGCGTTCCGCTCTCTTTTCATCTGCCAAATTCAGAGGCTCGAATTAGTAATACTGGTTTGACGAGGGAGCGATCTGTGTCAGTGTGGTCATGTGTGGGGAAGCGGCTTGTGTTTTTGCGGCCTAATGATGCTTCTCCTGTCCCAAAAGGACGACCGCACGGGTCTGCAGACGAAGTCACGTCAGGTTTACCCGAAATCCTCCCAAAACACAAACATCTATTGACACCTCGATGACTCCTCGTCTCTATTGAAAGTGTTTTGATAAAAAGCAGAAGTGAGAATTTGATGCATATTTGATGTAAAATCTTTCAACGAAAACACAAAATTCCCCCAAAAGCGAAGACGTTTTCACACTAGAAGAGTTTGAATCAAAGTTCTGGATGTCCCCAGATTTTCCCACACCACCTAATGGCTGCTCCTTATGAGTAAGATTAAATATTAAAGACAACTAAATACTAGGAATCACGCAATTCTCAGTACTGAAGAGGTTTTCCTCATTGTAACTTGATTTTAAACTTATTTGACTTAAAAAGTGATTCTCCTGCTCATTTTTAATCACTCTTTCAGCGAATTTCAGGACATAACTGCTTATACTTTTAGTATTTATAAACTTTACAGTTTTTGAAATATTGAGCAAAATGTCCCACAAGAATTGATTACAAAAGCCTTCAAATTTCAAGTTGATTATGAACTGATATTTAAATATATTCACGGGCTTTGTTTTCATGTTTTGTTATAATTTTCCAAAAATATTTGAGGTTTAGCTAATGTTTTAGCAACATGCTAGCACATTTTGGCTAACTTGTAATCTACTGAGGTTCTTAAAGGCTAATTTAGAGTTTAGCTTCTATTTTTGCAACAAGCTAACGTTTTTGACAAATTTAGCTTACTAAGACATTTTTGGCTATTTGGAAATTAGCTAGCATTTAAGCAATGTGCTAGCTTTTTGGCTAATTAGGCATCGACTGAGTTTTTTTTTTTAATGCTAATTTAGAGTTTAGCTAACATTTTAATAAAATGACTCACGCTTTTGACTAACTTTTAATCTAATGAGGTTTTAATGGCTAATTTAGAGTTTAGCTTCTATTTTAGCAACATGCTAACGTTTCTTGACTAATTTAGCTTACTAAGACATTTTTGGCTATTTGGAAATTAGCTCGCATTTAAGCAGTGTGCTAGCTTTTTGGATAATTAGGCATCGGCTGTTTTTTTTTTTTTTTCCAGTTTGTAGTTAAGCTAACATTTTAGTAAAATTGGTAACGTTTTCGGCTAACTTGTAATCTACTGAGGTTTTAAAGGCTAATTTAGAGTTTAGCTTCTATTTTAGCAACATGCTAACGTTTCTTGACTAATTTAGCTTGGTAAGAATTTTCCGGCTATTTTGGAGTTTTGCTAGTATTTAACCAATGTGCTAGGTTTTTGGCTAATTTGGCATCGACTGAGGTTTTTTTTAATGCTAATTTAGAGTTTAGCTAATATTTTAATAAAATGACTAACTCTTTTGACTAACTTGTAATCTAATGAGGTTTTAAAGGCTAATTTAGAGTTTAGCTTCTATTTTAGCAACATGCTAACGTTTCTTGACTAATTTAGCTTACTAAGAAGTTTTAGGCTATTTTGGAGTTTAGCTAATATTTAACCAATGTGCTAGTTTTTTGGCTAATTAGGCATCGACTGAGGTTTTTTTTAATGCTAATTTAGAGTTTAGCTAACATTTTAATAAAATGACTCATGCTTTTGACTAACTTTTAATCTAATGAGGTTTTAATGGCTAATTTAGAATTTAGCTTCTATTTTAGCAACATGCTAACGTTTTTGACTAATTTATCTTACTAAGACATTTTTGGCTATCTTGGAGTTTAGTTAGCATTTAAGCAATGTGCTAGCTTTTTGGCTAATTAGGCGTCGACCAAGTTTTTTTTAAAAGCCAGTTTGTAGTTTAGCTAACATTTTAGTAAAATTGGTAACGTTTTTGGCTAACTTGTCATTCACTGAGGTTTTAAAGGCTAATTTAGAGTTTGGCTTCTATTTTAGCAACTTGCTAGCGTTTCTTGATTAATTTAGCTTACTAAGAAATTTTAAGCCATTTTGGAAATTAGCTAGCATTTAAGCAATGTGGTAGCTTTTTGGCTAATTTGGCATATACTGAGGTTTTTTTAATTCTAATTTGGAGTTTAGCAAATATTTTTTGTAAAATGGCTAATGTTTCTTGCTAACTTGTAATCTATAAAGGTTTTCATTGTCTATTTTAGAGTTTAGTTTCTTTTTTAGCAACATGCTAAGGGCTTAACTTTAACATCAGGTTTAAGGTTTTTGAATAATTCAGCTGAGGAATTTTAGGCTATTTTGTATTTTAGCTAGTTTAGAAACAATATGCTAACTTTTTTGGCTAACTTGGGAAGGTTTGGGCTAATACGGAGTTCAGCTCAAACTTAAACAACACAATAAATATTTTTGTTAAATTGGCATGTATTAGGGATTTTAAGCAACTTTGCGCAATCTTTTTCAGAAATTTAGGTCAAGTTCAGCGCTCTTTCGTTGTTCTTTAACAACATTTCCCGTCTTTTAGCAAATTTAACCTTTTGCAAATAGCTTTTGCATTTTCAGCAAAAAGCTTCAGTATCTTCAGTGACTACTTTCAGCTAAAATCATTCATCATCGCATGTAATGCAACTTTTCTAGTTAAAAATGTTATTTTACATATTATTTTGTTTTTGGTTTTGCCAATCATATATTGAAACAAAACCCAAAAATCAATTAATAATTCCAATGATTTTTTGATTGATTTTTGAACAGTTGACAAAAACGCCATCCATACGTCTCTACAGAATCCCAGTCCCTGATTGGTCAAAGTTCAACTTGGCTAATTTGTCATCTACTGGGGTTTTTGAGGATTATGTAGAGTTTATCTAATATTTTAGCAAGTGTTTTAGACTCATTTAGTTTATGCTAACTTTTTTGGCTTATTTTAGCCTCTACTGAGGTTTTTTTGGGCTAATTTAGAGTTTAGCTTCTATTTTAGCAACATGCTAACGTTTTAGGTATTTTAGCTAAATAAGAAATTTTAGACTATTTTGGAGTTAAGCTAATATTTTAGCAACGAGCTAGCCTTTTTTGATTTATTTTAGCATCTACTAGGTTTTTTGAGCTAATTTAGAGTTTAGCTTCTACTTTAGCAACATGCTAACGTTTTTGACTGATACAGCTAAATAAGGAATTTTAGACAATTTTGGAGTTAAGCTAATATTTTAGCAACGAGCTAACTCTTTTGGTTTATTTTAGCATCTACTAGATTTTTTTGAGCTAATTTAGAGTTTAGCGCATAATTTCAGCAACACACAAAATATTTGTGCAAAATTTGCACGTATTAGGGAGTTTTAAGCCATTTTACTACAATTTTTTTTTCATTTAGGTCGACTTCAGCGCTCCCTCTTAGTTTTTTAATGAAATTTCCAGTCTTTAAGCAAATTTAACATTAAAAATGCAAATAACTTTTGCATTTTCAGCAAATCCCTTCTACAGTCAAACCAAATTGCGTCATTATTTTCAGGAAAAAGCTTCAGCATCTTCAGAAACTGCTTTCAGGAAAAAGCATTTGCACTGGGATTATCGCAGGTAACGCAACTTTTCTCGTTATATTTTATATTGTTTTCAAAACGCTAGAAATACCCTCGATAAATCACTGTGGGACTTGTATCAATGTAAAGTACTCTTTCTCCGATCCGTTTCCTTTTGTTATTAAGACCTAAAGCCCATGAAACACGAGAGAAGGGCTTTTCAGACATTGTGGGAGTTCTCTCACATGTTCGAGACCCCCTTGCCACTTTGAGAAGAGCCGACTCGTGCTGCATTGTCTCCTTAACAATCGTAAATTTGAACCATAATCTCCCGTCACAACACAGCAGATAAAAGATAATTATCTCTTTTACTGGGGTGCCCTGGAGCTTCTTGGACGGCCTCGCAGACAACGTGCCTAAACCCTGCCCTCCCACACACACACACACACAACAGAGGCAACAATTCTCTGTTATGTACACATCAACAGGCTTGGCGGAGTCAGAGCCGCAGTCGAGCCTTCCTCACTGTCTGAATTCACTTTGAAACGAGGGAGAAACAGAGTCGCGTCACCAAGGCAGGAGGAATGAGTGAGCGATGGCTGGAGACGATGTCAGAGGTGAAGCGTTTAAGGGAAAGGTTGAGGTGTGGCCAGAAGGATTTGGGTCAAACGGGGTGGACCGGGGAATGTTCACTTCAGGGAAAGTTGCAGGCTGAACAGCTTCAGAGAAAACGCAAAAACAGTTGGAGGTAAGCAGAAGTCAAATCCATTTGCATACAACCCACTTGTTCAGGTTTTTAGCACAATAGAGAGAGAGCGCCCGAGGCCGCTCGAGCTTTGGTGTCAGGATGAGGTTACAACTGTTCAGTTTGACTCCACTCCTGTAGGGGGCGATGGCGTTTCCGTGAAAACGCCTCAGGCTAGGTGCCACTCTGAGCGATTCTTGCGTCAGTCGTGTGCAAACTTAATGCAGCTGCAGTAATTTGAAATGAGCCCAGAGGCACAAAATATCTTCTTGATGACAGCATGAGCTTCTTTAAAAGCTAATCAGCTGTAAATGTTCTACATTTTTGCATTTATAGTCTTTGAAACTCTTGCAACTCGTCTAAGATTCCCATAGATTGCATGCAAGCATTAATAGTCTCAAAATATTGTTGGTCTAAAACATGAAAACAAGCATATGTTCACTCAAAGAAAACACACATTTTATCGCATTTTTTTAAATTCATTTGTCACAATGTTTGAGACCAACACAAAACAAGAGTAACTTGATCCAAACTGAGATTTTTGAGTAATTTACGAGGAAAAAAGGGTCTTTTGTAAGGTTGGAAAACAGAATTTTAACCAGAAAAATGCAATTTGATCCATAAATAGTTGAATTTTTAGATTTATTTTGACAATTTTTCTTACACAATGAAGAGTTTTCAGTTGCGTTGAAGTTGTCTCCAACTATATTTTTGGTCTATTTTCAATTGTTCCCAGTGGATTTCTAATCACTGTTTTGGCAAAAATCAAACCATTTTAGTGATTTTTGTAGACATATCTTCTAGTAGGCATATCTTCTCTCAGATAATTTCCCATCAACCCTTTGTTTACACTCTCTCCCGCTATCTTATAGCATCTCACAAGCACAAGCTAACGTTAGCGTAGCAGAAAAACGGCGAGTACTATCAGACCTGCCCATCCGTACGGTTTTAAACCAGATGGCAGCTCAGACTGAAGACGTTAATGGATCTATTTGTCTGAATGTGGATGCATCAGAGTAGGAAATGAGACTTTAGCTCGCCCATGGCAGTTACTGTTTCACAAATCCGAAGTTTTCCAAACCGAAGGTCATCATCTAATTCAAATACAACATGATTTGAATAAAAAAATGATCAGAAATGTAGTTTTATATGCCCATCATCAGTGTTGGGCATCTCACTTCAAAAAAGTAATTAGTTATAGTTACTAGTTACTTCTCCCAAAAAGTAATTGAGTTAGTAACTCAATTACTGCATCTTCAAAGTAATTAGTGTACTTGAAAGTAACTCGTTTTAATTTCTCTTTAAATATGGTATATTTTTGTATTTGTTCTGCAGTTACAAATAAAAAAATATAATATTTACATTCAAATATATAGATTGTATAAAAATAGTATACTGGTATAGTTTTCCAATGGAGTCATATTGTCTAAGTTTAGGATACACATGAGAGAGGGTTTAGGGAAAGAATTTTCAATATTTATTTTTCAGAATTATCCCACAAAACACTGCAAAAAGTGGTATATAAAAAATGTAACTTCACACAAAAAAGGTAAACGTTTCAACTATTAACATACTTCAAGTATCTTACCTACAACTATAATTAAACAAAATGGCTTAAAAAACTGAAAGTGCAAAACAATAAATAATTATAAATAACTGTCAAGTAACAAAATCTCTGCTGTCTTTATTTATATCACACCACAGCTTAACATTGTTTTATAAAATTTTAACAACAATACACGCAAAATATAAATATCAACAATAATAAACTTAGATAAAACCAAACTTTGTATAAAAATAAAAGTAAAGGTTCCAAGTATCAACATAACACAATTATCCTAACAAGAATATTTAGGAGCACAGTAACAATACTTTATGTCTGATCATTTAAACATTCTTTTATTGCACCTTAACCTGAACTTTAACAATGCCACCAGCATAAGCAGCCAGTTGAATGGTTTCAATGCTTTAATTTTTTGAACCACTGATTGTAGCGCAAAAGTAGCAACTTCTCAAATCTTTGGTCTGAGAGCCTGTTCCTCTTTGGTGAAAAGACAAGTTTTTGGACAGACATGCACACACAGATCAACGTGGATAGACTCCGGTGCGGGGTGAGGAGTTTCGGGAGTTAAAAAAACTACAACAGGGGCAGAGAGCAGCTCATCTTAGCAGAAACAGGGGGTCATATTTATAAAACACACACAACACAGACAGACACGAGCGCGCACAGATCAACGTAGTGAGCAGACTCTGGAGCGGGGTTGCTGGTTTTTGGGAGAGAAAAAGAGATGCAGAGAGCAGCTGCTTTTAGCAGAAATATGGGTTAATAATTTTAGTTTATTAATTTACCTACACACACATACACCTGCGAGCGCGTGCGCACAGACACACACAAAACAGAGACGCACGCGCGCGCACGGGTGGGCGGGGTTTTGGGTGTAAAGCAACTGCGGAGAGGCAGGGAGCAGTTTTTCGTAGCAGAAACATGGGTTAATGTCTTTAGGCTATGAAATTATCAACCATGATGGAAAAAACAAAAAAATCTCTAGCAGAAGCGCCTGTGGACCGCCGCGGAAAAATGCACGTCTGGTGTGAACTAAAGAGCGGAGCGGAAGCGGCACGGACTCCGCTCTCCGCTCCGCTTCGCAGCGCTTCCGCGTCCAGTGGTTACTGGCTCATGCGCGCGAGCTAGTATCCGCCCACTTGACACTTTAACCAATCACGATCTCGCATTCGAGATCTCCCTCCACATTACACAAGCAACTTTCGGGTGCGAAGCGCCCAGCTCCAGCAAGATCATCAAACTTTGAAGTAACGTGCCGCGATTTACACGAAGTAACTATAACGGCGTTACAGCGAGGATGAAAGTAATTAGTTAGATTACTAAATTACTTGATTTATAACGCCGTTAGTAACGCCGTTATACTTAAACGGCGTTAGTCCCAACACTGCCCATCATTGAGAGAAAAATGCAACAAGAACATGTTAAAAACATCACAAACATGATTTTTTTGGTATGTAACATGTTCTTCTAGCCTTTTTCTGACGATGGAGGACATTTATAAAGAAAATTAAGATAAGCTTTTAAATATGGAGCAGACAAAAAAAAATCCCATTTAAAAAAGATTGTATTTGTGATGCAGACAAAACTGGGCGGGGCCACTAGCTCCATTCTGATGCATACAACTAGATCCATGATTGTCTTTGTTTTTTCCTTGTCTGAACTGGATTTGTACTGATATTAATCGCCATCTTTTTCGCACTGGTGATGTTATGCTGGGGGTGGGCTATAAGCTAGCTGATGAGGGTGTAAACAGAGAGCTCTCAGTTATAATATATAGAGGATGATCGAAGTGGGTCTTTAGTTCTAGATGTAACAGGAAATGCACTTTGAAGAGAGTTGTTCTTGTGTCCTATCAGTCCACAGAACATTTGATCTGTAGAACTTGCATGGCTTTAAATGGTAAATAAAAAACACAAAATAAATGCACTCAGAGATGAATGAGAAGTCAATTGGAATGTTTGATCTGAATTTAACCAACACTCTTCTGTTTTTAAATGTCTTAACCTCTATTTTCTTCACTTTCCTCCTCTCAGCACCTTCAGGTTCTTCTTAGGTTCACTGCTCTTCACTTCAGGGCTCTGTGGCTGCACTCTACAGGCCCGTCCCATATTCGCTCAGGATAACGGACAGCCATCTCTCCCAGCCCCCAGGCGAAACAGAACATCTCCTGTAAAAAAAAAACCTCTGCAGCACATTTGCATGGGCTTGCATCCACAAACTGTCACTGGGATTTACCCGACCCCGTTCTGAAGCTTCAGCAGCTCTTCACACAGAGCGAAAACCGCAGCCAAATCACCTGAGCCGGGCGGCAATCGACTGATAGCTGACTGGCACATCTCAGCTGCATCACAAATCCACAGAGAAGTGGAGCAGACAGGTGTTTGTGTGCTGTTCATTTGGCTCCTGTGCCAGGGGACACGCATTAGCTAAACTATGTTTGATGACATGATCTTGGCAGCGCTCGCAAAGGGCTGTTTGAGGAGGCTACATTGAACGGCTAAGCTAATTACCTTTAACCAAATAAGCTAAAAGTTGATATTTTTGACAAATCTCTGAACACATGAGTCATATATACAAAACAAGTGAAGTTTTTTAGGGATTAATGTGCACTAAAAATGTAATGAAAGTCCAACTCCGATCATTGTTTGATCTATTTACAAAGCGTTTCCAGTGCTCTTCTAATTAGGATTATGACGTTTTTACCCAAAATCCAAAAAACTTAGGTCGTTTATCTGGACAAAGGTACTGCAGAGCGGCAGGAGTTCTTTAGAAGTTGAGATGTAGGTGGGACCTTTGGTGCAAAACAACCCTGCTCGCTGCTGAGAGTTCTCTGTTTACATGCTATCCTGTTAGCTTACAGCCCCTCACACAATTAACATTAGTGGGGAAACAAAAATGGTGAGTATCTAGCCGTTGGAGCCCGATGTCAGCTCGGACAAGGACAATAAAGATGCTCATGGATCTAATTGTATACAAGTCATTGACAAGTCGTCTACAAGAGGTCTAAGAGTTGTCTACAAGTTGTCTACGAGTCATCGAAAAGTAATCTATAAGAGACCTAAAAGTTGTCTACAAGTCAACTATAAGTTCTCTACTCGTCATCTGTAAGTCATCTAATAGTCATCTACAAGTTGTCTAAGATTCATCTGAAGTAATCTACACGTCATCCACAAGAGGTCTATAAGTCATCTACAAGTCATCTACAAGTTGTCTACGAGTCATTTACAAGAGATCTACAAAGTAAACTACCAGTTGACTGCAAGTCATCTATAAGAGGTCTACAAGATGTCTACGAGTCATCTGAAGTTATCTACAATTCATCTAAAAGAGGTCTACGAGTCATCTAAAGTTATCTACAAGTCATCTAAAAGAGGTCTACAAGTCATCTATAAGAGGCCTAAAAGTTGTCTACAAGTCATCTTCAAATTGTCTATGAGTCATCTATAAGAGGTCTACAAGATGTCTACGAGTCATCTAAAGTTATCTACAAGTCATCTATAAGAGGCCTAAAAGTTGTCTACAAGTCCTCTGTAAGAGGTCTACAAGTTATCTAAAGTTATCTACAAGTCGACTGAAAGAGATCCACAAGTCAGCTACGAGAGGTCTAAAAGTAACTATAAGAGGCCTCAAAGTTATCAACGAGTTTCTATTTCTTTTGATTGTTTCTTTTAACATTTTATGTAAAGCACTTTGAACTGTCTCGATACATGAAAAGTGCAGTACAAATATACTTGCCTTGCCTTCAAGTCGTCTACATGTCATCTATAAGAGGCCTACAAGATGTATACGAGTCATCTAAAGTAATCTACAAGTCATTTACAAGTTGTCAATGAGTCATCTAAAGTAATCTAGAAGTCATCTACGAGAGGTCTTCAAGTTACCTACAAGTCATCTACAAGTTCTCTATGAGTTGTCTACAAGTCATCTAGAAGAGGTCTAAAAGTTGTCTACAAGTTATTTACAATCTACATCTGAATGGAGTGAATTAGGGTGCTTGTGACGCACTCAGCATATTTTCTTCATCAAAAATAAGCTATTTTTCTAATATTTTATCTTCTAAACCCAATTCACCATTTGAATAAAGAAATACTCAAAAATGCAAACTCTTAATGTGCTAAGTCAATAGAAACATGTCACCAGAGCATGTTTAAACCCTCCAAAACATAATTAAATAATTAAAAGCAAAAATAAATAAATAAATAAAATAAAAAATAAAACACTTTGCTCTACATAGCCTTTTACTTTATATGAGGTTCTGCCTTTTAAAATTTCTTGAGTTTCTCCTATTAACGTAAAAAAATAAATGAGACATTTAAATACTGTATAAAAGCTGCTTAAAATTGATTCAAACTGCTGTATTTGGTTCTTTCCATCAATAAACAAACAGCTAATTACTTTAGCATGCACTCATCAAGTGAAACTTGTACCACAAATAAGTAACGGGAATAATAAAACATTTTTGGTCTGGAGGAGTTTGGATTTTAACTTCCGGTTCCGGACACAGTGACGTCATGGAGCGGGAAAGGAGTCGTTTGTCAATAAAGTTTGGTGAAAAAACCCAACGCCTCTGGAAGGTCAGTACCAGAACCCAAAAAAAAAAAAAAAAACCGTAAGCAAAAATAAATATCTTGATATATGTGATGATATTTTACTGTAAAAATCTTATTTTGATGACTTAGTTTGAAGTTGTAAACGACCCTGAAGGTTTCTAGATGATTTTAGGATCACAAAAGCCTCAAACAAAAAATCGTTTGGCTAAGCTAGGTAGGCTAATGTTTGTTAAGCTAATTTATGATTAAATAATAGTAAATAGGATAAAAATACTCTTTTAGGAAGAAAATGTGCGAAAATATAAAAACGTTTATCTGTTGTACAACTTGCTAGTTTTACCAAACTATTATGCTAATAGTTTTTTTTCCTTTTTTTTTTTTAGGTTTTATTTTAATTAAAACGTTTTTTTGAATTATTTTTTTTCATTAATTATTTTAAAATTTGATTAAAAAAATATTATTATTATATATTATTTTTGTTTATTAAATTGTTTTATTCTCTAGTAATCAAGTGTAGGAAGATGCAAAAACAATTACATTAAAATTTAATCATAATAGAACAACTTTTTGGAAAAAATGGCAATTTCTTATAAGGAAATTCACTAAATTAAACTCTAGTCATTACTGAAAAAAATAGTAAATAGTTGTTGTTCAGTGGAACTTTTTTTTCTTTATTGTACTTGTTTAAGTAATTTGCAAAAATTAGTTTTTTCATTTTTGTCATTTTTCTGATCCATCTCTCCTTTGTTTTCTTGTGTTTCCTAGTTTCTTAAATACATATTTCCATTTATTTTATATTGTTTCTTTTATCTTTGACTGTGCATTTCCAGCTTTCAGGTTTTTAAATATTTCAAAGGAGTTTTTACATTTTTATTTATTTTTTTGTTTGTTTAGCTAAATCTAGAGACGATTTTTTTTACTGATCAAATAAAAAAAAAAAGACAGATTTTTGTGTCTGTATATTTGCTTACGTCTCTGAAAACTTTCTTCTGTGAAAGCCAAAGACTTCATGACCTAGAACGAGGAAGAAAAAAACCTCAGAAGTGTTTTCTCCACTTTATACCATGTTTTTGGACAAACATTTATTTTAAGCTTCATGCTTTTTGAATTCAATTATAAATTTGTAATATAATTTGATAACTTCCTGCTTTCATATCAGAGTCCAAATGGAGAGGAGCAGCTGAGGAGAGGACTGTGAGAAGCACAAACTTACAGGTGAGTCATTTCCTGTAAGAACGACCTGAGGTTTAAATCAATTCATGCAAAGCAAAGAAACACATGAAGTAAAAAAACACAGCACACGTCTTGAAAATGTTTGCTTTATGTCCCGCTGTTAAGGACCGCAGGAGGTGGAGGGACTGCAGGACGGAGCTTAAGACCAGCAGGTACGGGACGTCACGGATGTTACTCAAATCAGGTTTAGAGGAGCAGAAACTTTACATCCACATTAGATCAAAGTTTAAAAAACAGAAATTTCAGAAGTTGTACACTTAAAAAACTGGAAAAATTACTTTATTGTAGAAATCATTAGAGTTTGGATCATGTTAGTAACTATTTTCTTGGTTCTGGGTCACCAAAAAAGCTGCTTAAGTTCTTTTCAAACCTTTATCTTTTTTTAATCTAATTTGGTTTAAAATTAAATTAAGTGCTTGATTATTTCTTTAGTTCCTGGAGTGAAAAAAATTTATTTTTTAACCATAGTTTTTGAAATAATACATAGTTAAGTTTTCAGTAAATTTGTTTTGAAGAAAAAAGCAAAGTTTCTTTGTTTCTCTGACAGAAGAAACTTGGACTTGACTGGTTTTTCACAGTTTTTAACAAATGATCCAAATGTTTTTGTGATTTTTTTTTTTTTTTAATTCAAACCATCCAACCTTTGCACTTAACTAAGATTCAACCATCAGTTTATACGTTTGCATCGGGTTCTTCATCACTTTCTTTGTTTATTTTCTATTCTCTAAACATCATTTAATATATGTAGCTTTATTTTTGGTGTTTTATTGATCCCATTTTGTTTTTCATTTAGTTTGTTTTAACATTATCCAATATTATTATTTAGTCTAGAGCCCATACAGTTTTGTTTTATTAATTTCAGTAAAAATTGATCTTTTTAAGACATTCTTTTTTCATGAGCTTCACTATTTTGTTATTTTTTGCATTAAATATTGCATTTTACCCTACATAGTATTTTATCTTATTTTAAGTCTTCCTTATCTAAAGTTTATTTAATATGTAATTTTGAACCATAGTATGTTGTAGCTGTGACTTTTAGCTTCTATATGGTCTGTATCTGCTTTCTTTTGAGCATTTGTAGGTTATTGTTTAGTATTGTAAGCAATAAAATAACATATTAGCATCACTAAACACATTTGATCTTTTTAAGATATGATCTCTTATACATTTTACTAAATATTTTCTTTTTTTGGCATTCTGATTTTTTGCAGGGCTGGGCAATATAGATTCTTTATTTATTTGCATTTCTTTTGTGTTTTGAGGATATTTCAGTTTTTGTAACCAATCATTATCAATATTAGCATCATTAACACATTTTAAACTGATTTTATGCTTTTTACACTTATTTTAAGTTTTAGTATATAATCTATTATTACTTTATTAAATCTTTTCTATTTAGCATTCTAATGTTTTATTATATGGCTGGGTAATATAGAATTTTATTAGAATTTTTATATGTTTTACCTTTTGTTCCCAAGTGCATGACATCCTCTCGCTAGTTTACCTCCCGTAGCAGGAGAGGAAAGAAGAAATTCACCAAAAAGAGGACTAGTAGACATTCAAGTTAACTCGCCGTATGGTGACTAACTCTCTAATTTTTACTCCACAAAGAGGAGAAAATGCTCAATCAATTTATTATTGACCTTTAAAAGCAGAAGAAACCACAACAGAAAATCAAATATGAATAAACCCAACAAAACAAGTGGTCATTTTAAACCCTTCAAAATAAAAGTCTATCGCAATATTCATTTTTCAATTGAGAAAAAGTTATATTGCGATAAATATTATCGTTTTATGGCACAGCAGTAAAAAATGCATTTTGCACTATTTTTCTTTTTAAGTGTCGTATTTGTGTCATTGGGAATTTTAGGATTTGGTAATGTTAGCATTTAGCTGTTTTAGCTTTTACATTTTATTTCTATGTTTTATAGCACAGTGAGCAAAATAAATAAATTGTTTTTTTCTTTGTTGACAAATTGAAGTAGTTTGGATATTTATTATGTGTAAATTAGAGCTGCCACGATTAGTCGACTAATCGATGACTAATCGACTATTAAAATAATCGACAACTAATTTAATAGTCGATTAGTCGTTACTTTATATTGTATGAAGTCAGATTGTAGTAAAGTTGAAAGTTATAATAGCATTCTGCTAGCTTTTTGGAATATTTTGGCATTTATTAAGGTTTTTTAGGCTATTTTGGAGTTTAGCTAATATTTCAGCAGCATGCTAGCTATTTTGGCTAACTTTAGCTTTTTTGCGTTTTCTAGGCAACTTTTGAGTTTAGCTTATATTTCAGCTATATGCTAGCTGTTTTGGCTAATATAGTATTTTTCCGTTTTTTTAAGGCTAATGTGGAATTTAGCTAATATTTCAGCAGCATGCTAGCTATTTAGGCTAACTTTGGCTCTTTTTATTTTTTGGCTAATTTGGCATTTAACTAATATTTTAGCTGGTTATCAACTTCAGCATCTTTACATCCACTTTGGCCATGAACAGATTAGTCGACTAATCGGAAAAAATAATCGGTGATTAGTCGACTATTAAAATAATCGTTTGTGGCAGCTCTAGTGTAAATATGGCTATGTTTTATTGTTATTGTTGGTACTACACTGTTCTCAGTTGTAATTTCAGAGACAAATGTAAAACAGTAAAATGTATCAGTGGGAAGCGATACTTCTCATTTCACAGGAATGTGAATTTAGAGTCCAGACATTTATGCCAAATATATATATATTTTTGTTTCTTATTATTATATATTTTAATATGGAAAGCATGGTTTGTAGCAGGAAAAGTTTTATAAATATAAGTAAAGTTACAATATTGAGTTTGAACCAAACTTTTCTCAAAGTTTATCTATAGTTACTACACGTCCCGCTTGGTGACATGCTTTCCTGCTTGTTCCTGACTGGTTTTAATAAAAACAAAAATCACATTATTTAAAGCTTGATGAAATTCTGTTCATCAAATTTGATAGATTTGTCATTTTTTACATTGTTTATGATGTTTATAATAAACTTAAATGAACTCTTTTAAGTTTCTGGGACACCTTACTGGCTGATTGACCCCCACATTTCTAGTTGTCCTCCTTAAAACCCCGTTCAACTCCATCTGTAACTTCCAGCAGTGAGTGTGTGATCATACGTGCGCCGTGTGCCAAGAGTGAAGAGCAGCTCCCGTCCTAACAAAGGGACTGCTGTGTTGGTGGACTGTCCAGAGCCCTGTGGCTGTTTGCACAAGCCATTGTCTCCTGCAGCCAATCACACAAACCTTTTAGTTAAATAAGCCTGCAGGAACCAATGGCTGGCCGGCCCACGACCCGGGTTGTTTATCCACACCAATCCTGGAAGTTGGAGCAACAATGAGGAAAATGACAATACACTCTGCACACACTATTTTTAAACTATGTTTAAGCTCCTCCCCCCCAGCAGCTATCGGCCTCAGATGTCCAAGGTTTAATTCTTGTGATTGTGAGGTCGATATCTCCGCGCTCGCTCGTCGTCTGTGACCGATGGGTTTCACAAAGCCTTGTTGATGACAGATGAGATGTTTGAAGGAGGGAATTAGGAGAAACTCTGACCAACACAGAAATACATGCTTAGAAAATGTTCTTTGGATTGACACTACAGAAGGGTCATCAGTAGAGAAGTACCTTCACAAGGTCATGAAGGTCATGATGTTCATCATTCCAACAAATTAGGCTCAACACAGAAATTCAAGATTTTTGGTTGAAATATTCTCTATTTAATCCAAGTGAAATTTTAGGAGTTTGAAAAGTTTCTTTGGACAAAATAAATCCTGATGTGTGATGATAAATGACAGAATATGACCATAAACTTCAGGAATTACATTCATCTCTTAAGGTGGATTGAAAAGATTTGGTCAATATGATGTAAAACGATTAAACATTTCCATTTTTGACTGGAAATATTCTGGATTTTGAAATTTAGAAAACTAGCTTATTATAAGAATGAGACAATATGACATCACAGTTATCGTCCAGAACTGAAGGTTTTCTTAGAGTTTAACAAATAGTTGAATCCAGCGTGTACTTTCAGGTAAATGTAGTCATTTTAGTAGGAGTTGGAGTTTACTGTGGCTGCATCGTAAATCTAAAAATGTTCCTCTTATTTCATCTTGATATAGTTAATCAGATGGAATTTGTGAGTTACAAGTAGGGCTGCCACGATTAGTCGACTAATCGACTATTAAAATAATCAACAACTAATTTAATAGTCGATTAGTCGTTACTTTATATTGTATGAAGTCAGATTGTAGTAAAGTTAAAAGTTATAATAGCATTCTGCCAGCTTTTTGGACTATTTTGGCATTTAATAAGTTTCTTTGGCCTTTTATGGAGTTTAGCTAATATTTAATCTACATGCTAGCTGTTTTGGCTAACTTAAGGTTTCTTTTTTTAGTTTTTTAAGCTATTTTTAAGTTTAACTAATATTTCAGCGACATAGCTATTTTGGTTAATTTAGGATTTTTCTGTTTTTTTTTAGGCTAATTTGGAGTTTAGCTAATATTTCAGCAGTATGCTAGCTATTTTGGTTAACTTTGGCTCTTTTTATTTTTTAGGCTAATTTGGCATTTAATTAATATTTCAGCTGGTTATCAACTTCAGCGTCTTTACATCCAGTTTGCGCATGACCCGATTAGTCGACTAATCGGAAAAAATAATCGGTGATTAGTCGACTATTAAAATAATCGTTTGTGGCAGCCCTAGTTACAAGGATTTTTCAGTTTAAGTGTTTTATCTGTAAAGTCTCCGAGTTGACCTTCACACAGATCCACAGCAGGACATCAGGTTCTTTTAAGATAATTTGGCATTTTTTTCATTTATCTTTTAATCTGTTTTCTGGCTGAAAACTTGTTCCGGATTATTGGAGGGAACGAGTTCTAGTTCACTTTAAGGGAACCAAATCTATCCAGTCTGAATACATCCTAAATTATGTTTTTTATTGAGGCAAAATCTAAAAACGTGTCCTTCTTGGACATAGTTTCTGCAGAGCGGCAGTTCTTGTTTTTGTTTTTACAGTGCTCCTTATTGGTTTACATTTTTGTAGGAAGAGGTAGAAGAAACAATGGAGGCTTCGTTAAAAATGTTATTATTTATCGCTGCGATGAGTTAAAGCAACGAGGAGAGTTTGATTCTGACTTTTTCTGACCAAACCTTATTTATTTTTTTTTCTTAAAGTGAGTTTTTGATTGTTTTTGAGGAAAAAAAATGCAAAAAAATCACAAACCGCTGAAACGGCGGCTCCCTTAAAGGTTTCCCTCCCTGTCCAGTCAACCCAGTGTTTGTGCCCGGGGCGTCCAGCGTGGACGGACCGCCGGCGTTGGTAAAGTTTGCTCCTGACGTAATGAAGGCTTGACTTGAGCTGGGACGTCTGTGATCACAAACCCGGAGAACTTTAGGGTTTAATGTTTAGCAGCTAATATTTGCACTGTGACTCAGTCCACAAGTTCACTGACTTAGAGTCAAATTAAAGCAATAAAAAACATTAGATTATCTTCAAACTCCCCCCCCCCCCCCCCCCCCCACACACCACACACACACTTAAGGGAAGCTTTGTAATTTTTCCAAATTAAATGCTTTTTAAAGTGTAACCTGTCAATCTAAGATCAATTTTGGTTTCATTTTTTTTATTTTTACAAAATGCATTCAGTTTTTATTTTTTTTATTGCAGGACAACTATTTGAAATAAAGAAGTGTCGCTCAAAGATCCTCCAGAATGAAGCAACGATAAATATTAAAACTTTCGTCATCTCACTCACAAATTTTCTGAAAACACTTTTGGACAAATGTTTCAGAGGTGTTGGAACGCCACGATCTTTCAGAGATTTGTCAACAGTTTGTATGTAATTAACGTCATTCACTACAAAAGCTGTTTATTTTGTTTAACTGTTGACTTTAGTTAAAAATGTAACCACAAATGTAATCTAGATCAATTGTCTTAGACTATTTATTTAATCTTGGACAGTTATTTTCCTTTTCCTGCTTGTTTGATTGATTTTAAACAAACTTTATAATCTTTGGTTGTTTACCTTTGATATGAAGGTAATCCTGAATAAACACATGTGATAAATATTAGAGGTTATACAAAAATTCCAATGTTTACATAAAGCAGCTTCTTAAACTCAAATGTTTACTTCTCCTGGTTACATTATAGATATTATTAAAGTATTTCAGTTTCTAACTTAGTTATTTTTTTAATGGAGTTGTGAGTAAATACAACTGGAATTACCTTTTTTTTTAAATTAATTTTCCCAATTCTGGTTTTGAACTAATTATTATTATTTTTTTTTAAAAGGAAATATGTTGAAATAGTCCATAAAATTGGACTTTCTTTTCTAGCAAAGCTGGTTTTAATAAATGTGTCGTCTTATGTGAAGCTGGTACCATTCCGCCCTTTGTAACGCACGTTCAAGCTTCCACTTCCAATAAAAAGTCTGTGTAAACGTGTAGCTGTGCGAGTTTCATGACCATTTTTCTACGCTGCTAGTTAAATCATGTCAAACCTTGACCAATCAGGGACCTGGATTTGGTTCTAGCAATGCACCTGGCAACGTCTTTGGAAGGATGCTAACAATGAACTAAACTTTTTCCGTTTCGTGACAAACTCAAAAGATTTGTGCAGCTTCAACATTTTGCACCGAGTCTCTAGATGAAGGACACGTGCTAGCAGTCAGTAGAAATGAGTGGAAGAAGCCCCTCCCTGCTTGTCCAGTGTGAACGCCAAAGGCTAAGACTATAAGCTAAGTTCCTGGTGTGCTTCAGAGTAATGATATCATATTTTTTTTGTCTTGTCCAGCAACAGCTGTTTATCTTTACGAATCCTCTGATACACGAGGTGTATATTTATATAAACTCCTTTTGTACTTGAGGCTAAACTGTATTTTTTTTTCTTAGAAGATGGAAAATAGATAAGAAACGAGTGGGAAAATAAAGATGAAGGATAAGAGTACAAAAGAAAAGGGTTGAAGAAGTTGGAGGAACGAGGTTTATCATTCTTACTTTCAAATATAGATGTTAATTCAAAGTAATTTTTACTCTGAACAGTTTTCCTTTATCCGATTCTTCGGTCAGAATAACCCAGAGACAGCAGACAACACATTTCACGAGAGGCTTAAAGGTTGTTGAGACAGTTTGCCTGTGGCACCTTGGCCTACAGCCTAGACAAGTCTTTCGACGCGTGCGTTGTTATCGCTTAACACAAAAATATGTAGATTAGTGCCATTATAGTACATCACAAGTGTCACCAATTTTGATCAAAAATGGAGAATATTTTTGAATTTTTTTGATGATTAAGCTAGAAAACTGAATTAAGTATTTTTCTTTGGAGTATTTTTTCAATAGGCAGGAAATTTAAACCACATTAATTAGGGATTGGGCGATATTATTTTTTTTGGCTAGACCAATTTTCTTCTGGCTGATACTGATGAACGATATTTCCCCTGTAACTGATATTTAAGTCTCAACAATGTTTGTTTCTTAATAAGAAATCCACTTTGTTTTTTACTATACAATCACATTATGTTTAACCTTTTTAACATACAGCAAGCATCACTTAGAAAATGTCCATTGATCTATTAGGAACATGAATCTTTATCAAATATAAAATATACATATATATATAAATATACACTGACTATGATTGTAAACATAAGTTTTTCAGTGCCAAGTATCTATTAGAGACGATACCGATAAACTCAACTCATCCAAATATCGTTCGATACCGATACTGGCACCGATATATCGCCCAGCTTTACCCATCATCCAACCGATCTTCAGTCGTCCAAACTTAAGGAAGCCTGGATTTCAGTGAGGACGGACAGCGCCGGTTAACTGCGGCCTGTAATTTATGTAAGTGCAGTCTAAATACTGAGGTAGAGATAAGAATGCTGCTAATAGACCTTGACCCCTAATGACCATCGCACAAAACAGGCAGACAAAGAAACCTCGGTGAGTTTCTCCTGGAGAATAGACAGAGCGCTGAAAACATGAGCCCTCCTTTGAAGCACTAAAACATTCTTTAAAGTCATTAGTAAGTTTGATTTGTAGACTCTCGGGCCCCTCAGGCCCAAATGCCTTTGATGATTCACCTTGGTTAACTTGCTGTTAACTGGGTTCAGAGAATTTCTTGCATAGAGTCTGATTCGCATTAAATAAGAGTGGGTGTGGTTTAAATTTTAATAGAAAAGTGTAACTGCTTTAGGGAAGTTTTTTTTTTTTAAATAAATTTAGGAATTGTCTGCATAAAGACAGAAATGGGTGCAGAGCGGCGGTTCAGTTTGGAGTTGCGTAAGAGGAGTGGATGGATGGAAGGCGGGAATACCTCGCTGTCAACACTGAGCCAAACGAGACTGGGTTTGTTTATCTGAGCTCGCTTCCCGAACGCCGGCCGTGAACCAGGAAGCGGCAGGTGCCTCGCTCCAACGGCACAGCCCGCACTGTTGGCAGTGGATAAACAGGTTGGGATGAAGTAGTTACAAGAAAGAAAGAGTTCGGGGGGGGGGGTTATTGGAAGTTAGTGTTTTGCCCCAAACACTGAATAAAGAATTAGCTCTGACTAGTACAGTGTAAAATTTGTTGTTTTTCTGCGGCTGCTGTTTTATTAGTGTTGTCTTATTGTGGCTCCGCTGAACAGGCCTGGCCTGCGTTTTCGTCTGGCAGGGGCGACAGCGGGATAAAACAACCGGCGAGGGGAGATGGTTGGCATGGGGGGGGGGAGGAGAACCTCCATTGTGTTGCCATTGTGGCTCTGTCACTCTCTGCTGCCCTGGCTGCATGTCCCCTTTAAGCAGCCCGTCCATGTCAGCAGAAATGAGCTTTTTCCTCCTCTTTCTTTCATCCTGGCCCTTTTCTTTCCTCTGCAATTCACTCGGCTGTTTCTTCAAATGTCTTAAAAAAGCCGATCACACAGTCTTAGCGCATCTGCAGCTTAACCTTGAGAGCTGGCCTGTTGTCACAAAGAGCAGAAGTTGGGATTGTTTTTCTCATGCATGGCCTCTCATTGTTGGAAATCCTCAGAGAAACAAAGTTATTTTATGCAGAAACTTTGGCGTAATAGCGGTCTTTGTTTAGGTAATGTTTCATCAATGCAAAGCTCGCTGCTCCAAACTCCTCCGGTTTTCCTTGTTCTTGCTCTCAGTGGCAGATGGAGGGGGAGGTTTGCCTCGGGGCAGGTGAGCAAGAGGGGAGATGGAGGTGGGGTAAGATGAAGGAGAGGACTTGGCTGACCAGTTTTACCTGGGCTTGACTTGAGCCCGTCCGGACATGCATGCGACCATCCAGCCTTGGGGGTGGAAAGAAAAAAAAACGCAGGAAAGAGAACAGTAGTCTTGAGAAAAAGCAAAAACTACTCTTTTGTTTATATTTTGCTTTTTTAACGCTCTTATTGTTCTTATATTGTTACTCATCCATCTCCATCAATTGATTCGATTTCTGTTAGATTTTGAAACTGTTTTTCCATTCAACATATTTCCATGTTTTCACTCCAATCTGAACATTTTTATTTTTAAATGCCAAGAACATGAAATTGTTCCTGCACTTGTTAGCTAGCTATGGCAATAAGAAAACAGAATAATTCTCAAAAGTCAGGAAAATGACAACAAATAGATCTTATAAAAGGAAAAAACGTAACTAAATGTGTTTATTTGCTGCAGTGGAAGTTTTTGTGTAATTGTCCTGACTTAAGTTTTACTCTTTGACTGTAAAAACCACAGGACACATCAACCCGTCTTGTGTACCTGCTGGTTTCAAGAAGTCTACAATCCCATAGACGTCCGTTGAGAAATAGTCATTTAATGTGTCAGAACGACCATTCTTGCTCTGATACATTCTTCTTAACATGTTCTTTCTAATCCAAAATTTTTTAAAGATTTTTATTTTTCTTTATCCTTAGTTATAAACTGAGAAGTCAGATGCCTGAGTAGAAGCATGTGGGACCCGCTGGGCCCACCTCAAACGTTTGATTGACAGCTCCTCCTGAGCCGATTTCAGTGGAAGGGGTGTGAACTTCCAAGTGACATCAGTAGTTCATCTAAAAACGTGACTCAGACCAATCACTGTCAACGGGTTTCAAAATGGCGGCAGATGAACAGGAGGCCACGCTGACAGGCTTTGACCTAATTTCACGAGAGTCGGAGTGAAGCCAATTTCTATGGGTGACGTCAAGACTTTATGTCCAGTAAAATAATACATATCAATGGGTTTACTGTGTAGAGACTGTAATGGGATATGTTTGTATTAGCTAATGACTAGTGCTGCCACAAACGATTATTTCATTAGTCGACTAATCACCCAGGTCTCCCTTGAAAAAGAGATGTAAGTTTCAACGGAATTTCCTGGTAAAATAAAGGTTAAATAAAAAATAAATCACTGATTATTTTTTTATTAGAAGACTAATTGGGTCCTGTGCAAACTGGATGTAATGCACACATCTTAACCATCATCAGGTTTAAACTAACTAAAAAAACTAGATATATAGCATTACCTCCAATAATGCTAGTGTGAAAGCTGTAAGCTGAATTTGGCCGCTAGCTGAAAAGGCTGTTACCTAAAAATGCTGAACTTGATAGCTGAAATCACTGAAGCTGAAAATATCAGCTAAATGCCATCTTAGCCTGAAAAAACTAAAAAAAGCCCAAGTTAGCCAAAACAGATCGCATGTTGCTGAAATATTTGCTAAACTCCAAATTAGCCTAAAAAGCTGTAGTTTCAAGGTTTGTTATTTGCCATATATACAACAACGTACATTGAAGGATAGGATTTTGGAAAAAATCTTAAATTCGCCAAAAGAGCTAGCATGCAGCTGAAATATTAGCTAAACTCCAAAAAAGCCTAAAAAACCTTAAAACTTGCCAAAATATTCCATAAAGCTAGCATAATGCCATTATAACTTTTAAATTTACTACACGCTGACTCTATTTAACATAAAGTAACGACTAATTGACTATTAAATTAGTTGTCAAATTTTAATAGTCAATCGTCAAATAGTCGGCTAATCGTGGCAGCCCTAATGCCCTTCACAGTCAGAGAACCATTCATCCACTGCTGAACAATGGTGCCAAGCTTCTACCAGAGGCAATGGGGTGTCAGTGTCTTGCCCAAGGACACTTGGACACATGCAAGGCGGGAATCGAACCCTCAGTCATCCGCCCTACCGCTGCACCAAAGCCTCCCACATGTTTTAGCTTTGGCTGTTTTCACACACCAGGTAGATCTGTCTGTCTGTTCTTTTTGTTTGGTTCAGTTCCTATTCTTGTTGCATTATTTGGAAGTCGACTAGATTTTGTAAACACACGTGTCTCTGTTGCTGCACCCATTGGCTAAAAATCACGAGCATGAAGGTCTTGACATGATTCTTTTTGATGTCATGATTATTCTCTTTTTTCACGCTTATAAAAGTATTCAATGTTACAAAGTCTGTTTTATTACGTTCTTCTGGCTATTTTATATTGTATTGTAGTGTGGACAAATCCTCGCCTGGAGGGCTACTGGTCTTTGCTATACTGTATCTATGGGATCAACTGGTGGTCTTGTTCTGAGATTTCTATCAAGTTTGACAAACGATGGGTGTTCGTTGGACGTTTTGTTTTAAAAAAATTACTTTTCACTTCAATGTAGAACTCTTCAGGAGCTTGAAATCCTGCTTTCTTTTTTTGTTAAACATAGAAAATACCAGATTTTTTTCTCTCAAGGAGCTGTGTTACATATACTTTTGCTCAAATATGAAGAAGTTTCTTGATTTTTAGCTGCACTTTTACTGCTGTATATTTCCTAAATGCTCAGTAGTGATAGCAAGCTCATTCCAAAAAATCTGATAAGATTTATAGCTGAGCTGGATTTGGACTGGTTTAAGTTTACATTGGAAGTGAGCTAAAGCGGTCTACCAGGTTTATTTGGAAGCAGACCCACACCAGCTCCAAGTCTGCTTGTTTGTTCTGGACTACAGCTCACCTGTATATTCACCTGTGTAGACTTCCCACAGAGAAACATGAGAAGTGTGAGAAGATTTTAACCAAACAAAGTAGGAGTGAACATACCAGCAATTCAAAGTTGTGTCCCAATGTTTACTGACCCTTTGCTAGTCCTAGTCTTAGTTCCATCTGCCCTTTATGGGTGAATATGGGCTGTGGGTGGGTGAAAAATAGGTAAAACTGTATGGGGCACTCAGGTTGTCCGAACAAAAGCTTGTAGATGTCGTCATGAACCCTTTTACGACACAGGGTAAGCTTTTCAACTCTCAACCCTCTAAACCTCGAAGATTGCGCAGAGTCCATTAGTTCTGTTTCGTGTTTCTTGCGTTCAGCCTGACCGTTAGAAATGAGGACATCAGACAATCTGAGCGTAGTTTGTCATCCTATGGGGACTTGTGTGTCACATGCAGTCCCCGTGTGAGCGGCTAAAGGGCCAGTACTTGTATCTTACTAACAACTAGAGTGTGGCGTAGAGACGACGTACGACAGAATCACCCTGCAGTACCTGCACGGTTGCACGTGACTTAGGCATTAAATGTTGTCAAAGAGTTTTGAATATGGGTTGACATCATTGGTGCGTGCAACTTCCATTACCCGTACCAATACTTCAACTGGACAAACTTTAGATTTGGCCAGTCCTCTCTACGACCCTTTATCTAAGGACCGGCCTCCTGCTGGTTTTCCAGAAACTGCTGATTACCTGGATCAGTTGTGTTTTTTTACCAGTTCAGAGCTTCTATGGCAGAGTGGTTGGAAAACATGTAAGACACTGGGGCTTGAGGACTGACTTTGGACACCCTTGCTCTATTGACCCGGGCAACCAACAGATTCTTACTCCCAACTCGTCACATATTGACGTCGAGAACCCCTCAGCATCAGAAATCAGAGATGTCTTCAACTCGTTTTTTTGACGCGTTGGCTATTCAAAAAAACAGCCAACGAAACTCCAGGCCACGAACCAGAACTGGTCCAGCACCGAGACGCGGAGCACAACGATACCCTAACCCAGTACCGCGCCCAGTTCGCATCTTGTACCGTGTCTGGTTCGGGTCCGGTACAACGTCTAATGCCGCATCCGGTGCCAGGTTAGGGTTGGGGTACTAGTACCTTGGTTTGGGTACCGGTACTGGACGCATCCTGAGGACCAGTCTGCTTCCTGAACTGCATCTGATACCTCATCCAGTACTACGTCCTGAGGGTTTGACACTCTTGATAGTATGAACAGCCAGCACGTCATTAAATGACGAGTTGGGGACGGCCGAAACATAACCGGAACAGTCCAGTACCTGGACGCGGAGCACAACGGCACCCGAACTCTGTACCGGTTTGTGTCCAGGCCCGGTTTGCCCCGGTACCAGTTCAGGTCCAGTACAGCGTCTAATACCGCATCTGGTACCACGTCCAATGCCAAGTTAGGGTTAAGCTACCAGAACCTGGGTTTGGGTACCATTACTGGATGCGTCCGGATGTGGTACCATGTCTTGAGGGTTTCTGACCCTTAATTTTACAAACAGCAAGTTGGGGACACCCAAAATGCGAATTCTTTACGCAGAGGGGTCAAAAATGAGAATGTTCTGGGACAACCCAAATACCTGCAGTACCTGCACGGTACATATGACTTAATCATTAAACAGCGTCAGAGAGTTTGTTGGTTGAGAGTTAATTTTTGTTGAATTGTATTACTTTCTGTTTAGTGTATTGATTTAAAAACTCCCCCATAAGTCATTGAAGTTGCACCCAAAATATATTATTACTATAATTATTAATTAATCCGAACCTTTTAAATATATTGACATTATTTAATGATTTGTCAATTAAACACACTTAAAAAATACAATAATTTGAATACATTCCTTGAACTGAAACATAAAGATAGTGTTTCTGTGATTAATCACTCAGACACCTTAACACTGGGTCTGATGATCATGCGATACGGAAATTGAACTAAACAAAATGATAACTGGTGAAATAACAGTAAAAACACCCATACAGTAAAGACCGGTTTGTGTAAGAAAAGGATTTGTGCGTTAAGGAATGTCTCCCAGCTGGTTAGGCTAATTGTGGCCAAACCAAAGGTATCGTTGAGTTTTTCTGCTGCGTATCAGCAGCAAATTCCACACAGTATTGTGCAGTTAGTTAAACTGTTGAGCTGTAACGACCAGTGACATCATCTCCGCTGTTCCTAGGTTACAAACAAAAGAAAAATATATTGACGGCCGGGGATCTCCAGAAACTTTAAACACGCCTCTTTCTGTTAAATACTTTCATTTTACTACAGCCTGCCCACTGCTTCCTGCCATTATTTATTTTATTCAATTTATTCCAGCAATCAGGGAAACTTCATCTTAAATTTTGAACAAGTAATATTCTGTTTTTTTAAATGCTTAAAGGCTGAATTCCACTGGCTAAACTTTAGTTTTATTTTAGTTGTCACTATTTTGTTTTGTAAGTTAATCACATTTCTGTATTGCACATTTTTAAATAATTGTTTAGGTTCAAAAAGTTTTAAAATTACTTCAACAAATGAAGACTTGCAGAGAAACAGAAAATACTTTAAAGGGAATCTCCAAAGATTTTTATCTCACGTTTCTCTGCTGTTCTTTCGTTTTAATGAGTGAATGCCTTCAAGTCTTAAAAAGTCGTCATACTACAACTTAAACAAAACATTTTTCTATAAATAAAACATTTGAAAGACTCGGCTTGGGTTTGCTCGAAGGAGCTGAAAGTGGTGGGAAAACAGGTTACTTATCAACAGAATAGTGATCTGACTGACTGATTTGGTAGCTAATGAGTTTGTCAAGTCCATAAACACAATTCTAAAGTATTACAAGAGTTTACCCCTGATTCTCTGTACTATTATCTTTCTGTCGGTTTCTCAACTGGTTTTTATTTTGGTCATTATTTTCCACTAATGAAACAGAGCTAGATTAAGATAATCATCTTAATTACTTACTACTGACAACATTTATATATTTCCTCTTTGTTCTAATTTAAATCATTTATATTTTGTCCTACATTGAGTCATTGTTAAACTTATATAAACTTCCTTCCTGTTTTTAATTTGTCTATATAAGTAGTTTATTTCCTGTGTTGCTTTTTGTTTGTTTTCTGATGTAAATCATGGAGTTTTTGCATTATTTCCTGAAATAGTGTGCAACAAGTTTTATTTTATTTTATTAACTCTTTAAAAGTAAAAAGCTAAACCTCCAATGTTGATTTTTTGTTTTAATTTTGCATTTTTGCACATCAGCTCAAATCACATTCATTGTGTAAACATTTTAGTAGTTACGGTAATTTTAAAAAGGACGTGCTTGGGACAACTCCAGTGTTAAAGGGCTAACTAATGAGATGACGATCAAACTAAAACCACTGGCTTTTTACTAATTGACTACATTACCAGGCTCGCTGCTATGATAGCTCGAGTTAACCACTGAATAAACTTTAAAAGGACCTGGTTCCAGACACAATGGTGGCTGAAAATCATCAGCTGTATGCGGAAATTCCACAAAATTTCAGAGTTGTAGCCACTTTTATTAAAACTTTTTAATGTGAAGAAGCAGATAAGTATTCAGATTTAGCTTGAAATGTGTCTAAAGAGTGTAAATGCCGTATTAAAGTATATTTAAAAAGTGTTCCGATTTTTATATTTGTCTGCAGTTAGCTTCCACTGCGATCAATGTGAATCATCTTATTCTGTTGTAGAGAAAAGTGGTTTTGGGCTGGAATATTACATTTATATTAGTGATGTGATGTATATTGGTAAAAAGCTGCTTTCAGGAGGTGCTAACAAGCACAAAGCCGCTTTTCTCTGCAGATCAGCTAATTCATGTTGATAGTGTATGGAGTTCTGGCATGTCAAAGACTGTTTTAGGTTTTGATAAAGACACCTCGGGTATTAAAAGTTCAAAGCTTAAAATAAAAAAAACTAAAAAAAACGGTTAGTGTGGCCGGTGATATTAGTCTATTTTGACCAAAAACAAGAGGATTTTACGACTGAAGTGTGCGGCGCGTGGAGGAAGGGGGATGTTTCGGCTCTGGACTTACTTCCGGCTAATGATTTTCAGCCGCCATCTTGTCTGCAACTAGGTCTCCCTCATTAACTTCCTTAAGGACAAGCTAAAACAATAGCGACTAAATTAGCTAACTTGGTAACTAGCTTGTTTCTACTTTGGCCGAATCCAAATTCCTCCCCTACCCTCCTGGCTTCTCCCCACCCCTGCATTTAGGCCCTCCGAACGAAGAGAAATGGAGAATCTGTTATCGCTAGATGACGTCATCAACAGTCGCCGGTCATCCATATTAGCGCGTAACTGCTAGCGCTCTGAAAATATATATCGGTTTATAACTTTAAAAAGTCCTGCTGAAACAAAGTTATTTCTTACTTATATTTAAATGTCGGCCAAATCCGAATTTCTTCCCCTACGGCTTCTCCCTACCCCTCCAGATTTAGGGACATCTGAAGGGACAGGGTTGTTCAAATTTGTTTTTTAAGTGTAACACATCGAAACTTCGGCTTGTAAGTCCTCTGCCGGTAGGGTGATCCCAAGAGAAACGCATTTCTTCACGTTATGCACAGAAGTTTACATATAAATGTTAGTAATGACCTTGATTTAGCATGACCTTTTTAAAGTTACTAAACCGATGTTATGTATTTACAAGCGCTAGCAGCGCCGTGCTTAACTGTTGATTGGAGACCATTGATGATGTCATCGAGTAGCAGTGACATCCACATTTGAAGACACTATTTTCCCATAACTCTTCGTTTGGACGGTTAAATGTAGGGGTAGGAGAAGAATTCAAATTTGTCCATGAACTTCTGTGTTTCAGAACACACCCATGTGAAATACTTTTCTCCTCCGCGGATCACCCCAATGGCGGAGGGATACCAAGCCAAAGTCACTCCACCACATACTTAAAGAAAGTTCTGACATCACTACAGTTTCAAATGCCCCTACAATAGGAAGGGTAGGGAGAAGCTATAGGGGTAGGGGATGAATTTGGATTTGATCTTTGACTGAATAGCATGTTCTGACTAAATAATAGTAGACCAGCTTAAATCCTTTTTTTTCCTCTTTAACTAGAGTCAGTATTATAATTTTAGTTATCTTGAAGCATCCCTTAAAACATGTCACAACTATCCTCTAAAAAGTTCCCATACTTAAGTTTGATATGTTGAACTTTAGTTTTGATGTTTCATTCCAGTTTTGTCTGGCGGGAAAATGAACCTTTCTAAACTTTTCTTCACCCGAACATTAATGCCTCGTGGCAAGTATCTTCCTGAGGAGTAAAACAAAGATGGAGTGAGATATTTATGAGCTAGGAACACATCTACAGGTGCAGTACAAGCAGTTTTTCCTCACGGAATTTCCTGACGACTTTATTTGGGAGCAATCCCACCTCCGCTTTCAACATTTATGAGGGATCTCCCCTTGCTTCTGCTGGAGAATAGAGCCACAAAGCCTGCTGAGAATCCTCCCCTCAATGGGAGCAGACCGTCAAAGGTTAGGCGATTACAGGAGTTACAGCAGAAACTGTGGACGATGCTTTTTTTTTTTTTGCACTTTCTGTTTACACCCCCCTCATGCCTTTTTCTTCACTGCTATCCAAAGAGAAGTGAGAAGACTCGGGACCTGGTGGTCAACGTCCAGAAGTTTATATGGAAAGGAAAGCTTGTTTTGCTCTGTGGTTGCAACAACAGAGGATTGTATTTTGCTAGATGCAAAAATAAAAGCTGCAGCGCGTCACGCTTAGCTGCACTTCACCCCCCCTCAGGTAAACTGTTAAAATGTGCCTTTCGGTTGAAACATTACTCAATCGAGGCCTAATAAGCACCTTCAACGCTTGCTGGCTTACTGGAAAATGTGACATGTAGATGAGATTTCCTCACGTTTGTTGGGGGATTTGAAGGATATTTCCTGTTTGACTGAATCATTTTTTTTCTTTGCTGGACTAATATTTGACTTTTGTCAAAGACTCAATTATCCTTTGAGTGGTTTTAAAAGCAGTCCTTAATTAATTTAGTAAACTATATCCACATATATGATCATATATTACCTTTGGGACACGAAAGAACTAAATTATTTATGAAATACAAGTTATTTTCGTGAACTTTTTTCCTACCCGGAATTGAGACGTCCGGATCTCCGAGGCACCGCCTTTCATTCCTTTTGGGTGCCGCCCATTTCATCACATCAGCAAATGACAGCCGTTCTTCCAGAATGTATTTTCTCTGTCAACATATGATTGCACCATTCTCGGATACGTTTAGGATACGCCCCAAAATGTGGTGCGGATTCCTCACCAGAATGTTCTTCGGCGTATGCCACCACATGAAGTTTAAACGCTAAATCAAACGAGTCTTTCTTGAGCATCGCTACACTGGTTCACAACACATACAACACATACCACAGACAACCGGGGTCTTAAAGAAGCCACCTGTTAGACCCAGCAGATAGTTCAGATGGGACACAAATGGAAGATTGTGCATTTAAAATGAAAGTGTTTTGCGGAGAAAGTGGGCATTTGTGTTAGCCTCTTCCTGGAAGGGGCTGTTCTTAATTTGTGACATCAGTTTGCTCTGTCTCCCCCTCTGGTCACTGGCGGGAGCCTTCTCCAGAGTACTGACAGCACTACATCTCTGCCTGCATTACTGAGCGTTTTCATCTGGACCTGATCTTTTATCCTGACCCTGTTTATAATCTGGTCGTCTGCTGCCTGCCCCGACCCTCGCCTGGACTCAGACATTGCTAGTCTCTTCTTGTATGATCCCATGATCTTGACTGACCTCTGTCTGACCCTCATTAAGGTTTGCGAGTGGAACCAGCTATCTGCCAATTTATGACAACCGGGGACATTTTTAGAGGAATGTTCATAAATGTGTTAATAAATCAAAATACGGCTTTGGGGTTGTTTATGGTGAGGAACACACGTTACAATATACTTCAAAGCTCAAAAAGTTGATTTGGTATGGTGTAGGACCTTTAAAATACACAAACTTTTGTCAATTTCTTTGACATAGTTTCTGCAGAACGGCAGTAATTACCCTCTGCGATGTGGGCGAGACTGTTGGTGTTGAAGAAACCCCGTCCCCCCTTTGCCTCCCCGTTACTGAAAGCTTTTTGTTTACATGCTCTTAAACTAGCTTACACCCCCAAGCTAACGTTACCCATGTAACAACAGCCATACAGTTTAGATCCAGATTTCGGCTCAGACAAGGAAAAAAAAGACGTTCATGGATCTGTTTGTCTTCAAGTGGATGGATCAAAATGGAGCAGACTAGTTAGCATGTGACCTAGCCTGCATATTTTCTACTTTAGAAATACGATTCTTTTAATGAGATTTTTTGTCTGCTCTAGATTCAAACAATTTGGATAAAGAAATGCAATTTTTAGGTTAAGTTAGTATTGATAGATGTTCTACATGGTCAGAAAAAATGTCCCCAGAAAATGATTAATCACAATTTTATCTTTAAAGTTTCCACTCTATTTGATAGCACGGTCGTTGGTGGATGTTTAGATTGAATTAGTTGCTTCAGAACAGCTTCTCTGCATAAGTGCATCCACTTGAGGTCCTGTCTTTAGACTTTTACCATGAAAAGAGCAATTCTAGTAATCCTATACGTGCACTTGTCGGCCTGTCCCTCGGGGGCAATGCGACACTGCACTCCCTGTGTAGAAAACATATTTGTTGTATTGAAACTGTGTCCTCAAAGTCTGAACTGTTCGATTGATTGTGCAGTAAGTTGTGAGTCCCCTGGGTGTTCTTTAAGCATTTTATTTTGTTTGTTTCACAATAGACCAGGGTGTTTTTGGAGAGGAATTTGGAAGCCAGTGTGTGGGAAGTGTGCAGGTTTCTGGACGTATACGAGAGTGACTGATGCCAAAACGGATTTAAATCTATATTTTCCCACCACCTCTGCTTTGGGTAATTCCAAAGCGGGACATTAAAAACCGGAATGACTGTTGAAAGTGATGTAACAAGTTTGAACAGCATCAGGTTGCTTGTTGACATCCCCGCACATGGTTGTAAATTCCTGTTTCTCCTTTTAAATTAGAATGGTGAAGCTGGAACAAATGACTTCCACTAGCACAAAAGGGGCGGTTTAAATCTTGTCAATAAAACATCTCACGGCCCACCCCTCCCGCATCTCTTCGTTCTGCTTGGTCGGCCCAGTGTGACCAGGAGGTCTGGAGAGCCAAGGTGGATCTGGGATGAAAGCTGGGATTGTTAGTGGACGGGGCAGGTTCCTGTGTAGCACCTGGCCATCTGGACATTACATCCCCCTGAGCCGTAATGGATGCCCTCCTCCCCCCTCCAGCTCCTGGCTGAAGACCCATAATGGGCACCCCCGTCAGCCCTTGAGGGGAGTCCCTTTGGGACTTCAGTTTGAGAGGTTGCACAACTGGACAAAAGCTCTGTTCATGGTGAGATTGGAGAAGTGCACCGAGACCGAAGAGCTGACGATGGTTGGGACTTGATTGTCAATGACAGCTCATACCATTACCTGCCTTCTGCCACTGTGGAGACAGGTGTAAAGAGGAGGGGCTTAGGGTTCAGGTTACAGGTATGTTAGCTGATCTATTTAAAAACGTAAAAATAATTAAATGTTAGGTCTGATTCATCCACTATTAAAGTAGATTTAGCCTTCTTTATACTGACGTCTAGAAGGACTTGTGAGTTCATTCAGACTCCTTAGGAGCTGAGAACAGACAACAGGTTATTTATGTCCTGAGATGTAATGGTAGACAGAAGCTGTTCAGTTTTTAAATGGCAGATCCTTTTAATGTTTTATGTAAGCTCATAAATCTTAGGTCACGGTATCTAATTAACTAAATTAAAGTAAAAAAGTTTGATTTGTGCGGTGAAAAAAACAAAAAGTCAACTGAGATTTGTCATAGTCATGGAGATTTGGACTTTTGACTTGGACTTCTGTTGCTTTTGAGTATTGGATGTAGCGACTTAGGTTTGAAGTTTTTTGTTAAATGTATCTGTCATCTTTAGACATCACAGTTAAAAGTTTGACAAGATGTTTTTAGTAAATACTTAATACATCTGGACAAATATAGTTTGTTTTTGGTTATGTATTCCAGTTGTTTAAACAAAAGTGACTTTCTACTACTACTAAATTCTCTCTTTCAAAACAAGTCTTGAAACTTGAATTGGACTTAAGACAAGTGTCTGAGTTTGTATTCCAGTTAAGTGTCTTGAAACTTGAACCTGTGACCAAGATTTCAAGGTCAAACGCTGAATTGATCCTTTCACAACAAACCAAGGACAAGACCCAACTTGGACTTTGCCCAAAGACGAGGAACTTGACTAAAACTTAGGGTGTATTCAGGCTGTACACATTTGGTCCGGGTTAAAGTGAACCAGAGTTTGGTTCCCCTGTTATCTTTTTTTCAGTCTGAAGAGCGAACCCATTTTTTTAGATGGTCTCGGTTCGTTTTCAATCGGACTGAACTCCGGTTCGCTCTGAGATTCCTCAGTCGGAATACAATCTGTGCTGGGACAACTGAACCAAAATGGCCACCTTAGCCGGTCATTAGCAGACAAACGTGGAGCAGAGATTCATTCAACAGCAGCTCATTGAAATGTGGTTGGATGAAGACAGACTCATGGAGACAACTTTTATCATGATACACGTTCCCTCTCGCAATCTACTTGTCAAAGACATTAGCATACTTTGTAGCTGTAGCGTTCTCAGTAACCACCTTGCAGCATGCGTCTGCTAAACCAAAGTATTAGAAAAAAAAATGTTGAACCGGGCCTTCATACAGACGTTCAAAAATGACCAGTGAAAAGTTTGATTGAGTAAACTATCTTGACAAGTGTTTGCAAAGGGCAGTATCTCCATCTTTCTCTTTTGTTTTTTGGCCAATGACTGAAGAGATCTTTAGTCAAAAGTTTTGGTCCGGAACGAAGACTTCTGGCAGATCCCAGTCTGAATACAGACCAAATGCTAGGCTTAGGACTTAATCCAGAATAACTGAAGTGGATTCTGTCCGGAACCAATCATTTTTCTAGTCTGAAAACTTGAGTTGAGCATTGAGATTTGACTTGTCTCAAAGAAAATGAAAACATATGAAATCTTGTACTAATGAAGTGAAAGTGGGGTCTCATTTACATTATTCTTCTAAGGATCTATTTAAATAGTGTTTCTTGATAGAAGAGGAAATGTCTGTTTAATTTATCTTTATAAAGGAAACTTTTTGTTAAGGCTTTTAGTTAATAAAATGCAATCATTGTTAAAGTTGTGGAGTCTTTCGGGCTTCACATTCCTCAAAAGGTGAAACAGACGAGGCAAGATTTGACATGAAGCTAAGCAAGGCAGAGAGAGGGAGGCTTTCCCTGGAAGAGATAAAGTATTGTCTCTTTAATTAGTCCAAACACACACTATCTACTTCAGGGAGCAAAGTTGTTCATCTCACCTGTCTGGCCCCCCACCACCAGGATGAGCAATCGCATTGCTTCACCTAATGGCTGAACCTGTCAACTTTGGTAAAAGACGCACAAACTTTAGCCATCTGCAAATCCCAAGTACTTTGAAGTAAACCTGCAACATGAAAACCTACTAGTATAATCACCATCACATTACCTGGCCTTTTCCTCTTCCTGAATGTCAATAGAACTAAACGGACGCACACGAAATACATTTATGTTGACTGGAATCATGGCGGTCCACCTTATATTATGTCGCTTTGACAATTGTGTTTTGTTTCAGTCTACAAAGTCATCCAAAAAAAAAAGGTCGCTATGTGGGTCACGTCAAAACACAAGAGGACATCTCCAGTAGATGTGTCCTATAAAATTAGAAGAGTTGAGACAAATGTGAAAACTCTTGCTTTACTACTTTTGATTTGTTTCAGTAGAATTTTCCACAAGAAAGTAATCTTAATGTGGTATGTCTAATGACCATTGCATTTTTGTAAAGAACAGGACATCAACCAATATATTCATGATGATATCCCAATGATGCGTATGTAATGGTTTGAAAATACTTCAAGAATGATCAAGTTCTAAACATCTGTTTCTTTGGAAAAACATTTACCAAGAGACGTGAAAATTGGTGCATACATCCATTAATTCTGACGAAATAAAAGCATAGTTGCTCATAATGGAGATTTGAATTGTAGTGCAGGTACTTAGTGGTACTTGAATGTATTATATTGTATTCATAGTGTGGAAGAAGAGAGACAATAATTTCAACAACTCCAATATATTTATCCAAGAAGCTGCAGTTTCTTTTTGTAAGTGCAGTCTTTTTATTAAACCAATAAAAATCTCGGTTTCTTGTGACTTCCTGTCCCCGGTGTCCCAAACAGGAAGTACCCGTTGGTTCCAAGAAGCCAAAATCCTGTCGAATTCCCTGGAGAAATAAACAGCTATTTCTCAGTCAGAATAACCATTCTTGCTTTAGCTTTTTTAACGTGCTCCTGATTATCCTTTTTTAAAGTCCATCAAGTTGTAAACTGGCCAATCAAATGCTTTCAAGTGTTAGGGGTGTGGCCTCCCAACAAGCTCACTACTGATTGGTGGGAGTGTTTGCCAAATGAATGCTAATTCAAATCAACTCTGACTAATTGCTGCTGACTGAGTATTTCTGGTTCCAACATGGCGGGGTCCATATCGCTAATGATTGGAGTCAGAAGTAAATAATTTTCTATGGGTAATATGGCGCTCAGTCCAGTTCTCAAAAACAGTCAGTGGTTTCTACAAATTGTTCTTTACTGCCATTCTTTAACTTTATTTGGCATCTACTGAGGTTTTTGGGGCTAATTCTGAGTTAAGCTAGTATTTTCACAATATGCTAGGTTTTATGGCTAATTTAGCATCTACTGAGGTTTTTTGGGGCTAACTTTGAGTTAAGCTAGTATTTTAGCTACATGTTGTCTTTATTTGGCTAGTTTGGCCTCTAAACAGGTTTTTTGGGATTTATTTTCAGTTAAATAATATTCTGGCAATGTGTTAGTTTTTTTGTGGATAATTTAGCTTCTACTGAGGTTTTTTGTAGCTAATTCTAAGTTAAGATAGTATTTTCGTAACATTTTTGCTTTTTTGGCTAATTTGGCTTCTCCTGAGGTTTTTTGGGCTGATTCTGGGTTAAGCAACTACTTTTGCAACATGCTAGATTTTTTTGGCTAATTTGGTATCTACTGAGGTTTTGGCTAATTCTGAGTTCGTAGATTTGCATATTTTTTAAATATTACAGAATTTTGCCCTTTTTCAAGATTTTCTTCAAATTCTTTGTGAATTTGCTGCTATTTTTCCAACTTAAAGACCTTTTAACAATTTTAGCAGTAGGCAAATAGCTTTAGCTTTAATTATAGATCGCTGGTGTTAGAGTAGAGGATGCTAAAGACAGGCTTAGATAGAGGAAATTGATTCGCTGTGGCGACCCCTGAACAGAAAAGCCGAAATGAAAAGAAAAAGAATACAAATAGCTTTAGCATTTTAAGTAAATCCCTTCAGCAATTACAGTAAATGTCTTCATCTTCAGCAAAAAACTTCAGCATATTCAGCAACCACATTCAGCAAAAAGCATTCACACACATTCACAACTTTTCCAGTTCTATATAGTCTCAGTACTCTCTCGTTCATAAATACAAAAAGGTCTAAAATATCTTATTTTCAATTTCTAGACATTTGGAGTTTTTGCCTATAGTCCTGCACTGTTGTAAACCCTCTCGGATGCAAATTTAATTCAACACCTGCTGCATGTTTTGAAAAACCTGAGTTGTTACTTAAAAATGTAAATCTTGTGTATTTTTTTTAACCACATTGTAGTTCACAGTAGGACATTGTACTGAATGTGTACAGTAAACGGAAATTGTATTACGTTTCCGTGTGTAGAGAGTCTTTCAGAGTGAAAAAAAACAAAACTGTTTAGTTTCATTTTCATTTTTACTTTTTCTTTACAATCGTAGTAAAAACCATGAGGCCACTTCCCTCCAAGAGTCTAAGATGACGTGTTGAAAACTCTTGGCGCACACCTTCTGAAGTTTTTCCGACACATTTTGTCAACTTTTTCTGGGGCAAGGTGATGCTATCAGTCCGGGGATCTTATCAGCTGTATAATGTGTAATAAGTGGTAATGTAGCTGAGGGAGGTGTCTGTCTGTCTGCTGGAGCTGGGCAGATGTGTGGCACAGTGATGGTGATGTTGATAGTCGGGATAAATGTGTCAATGTGCCACTCATTACTGAAACCCCGCAGGGAAGAGAGATAAATTCATGTGGGAGAGATTCCATCTACAAACAAGGAAAGCATTTGATTTCAGATTTTTGGAGGGCTGCCATTTGTATTTTCTGCGTGGTGACACTTTTGTAAAGTGGCAGATAGCTGGAACGGCAGGCGGTTATTTGCGTAACTCCAATGCCCAAGAGGGCAGAGAATGCAGGACTCGAGTGAATTACATGTAAGCAGTTGTCTTCACACTCCTTGCTTGAGCGTAAGGAATGTTTCTGTACCTGCATCAACAGGTCTCTCTTCTTCTCTACCTGTCAAACCCGCAGGGCCGGGTCAGAGCTCGGGTTATGTGTCTCATGAGGCCCGATGTGTGTGTGCATGTGGACTGGAAGGAGCTTTGAAGGGTGGGTGCTCCTGACGTAATCCTTTTGCCGTTGAGATGCTATTGAGAGACATGTTTAACACGACTTGCATTTAGTCAGAATCAAAAAAACATAAACTAAGTCTAAACTAAAGAATACAGAACAGGAGAGCTGTTAACTCTTGGTCTTTGTCCTGTCCTCCTGCAGTATATTTGCATTGAGGTTTAACCCTTTAACACAAGAGTTTCAGCTCCAGTGTTGACATTCTTTGGATAATCGTAACTCTTAACCTAAATTCTGTGGATTCTGAATCAGAAAAAGCAATACTTTACAGTAGTGAATTGTTTACACAGTCTACGTAAATCATCTGATTCGGTCACAGAGAAAAGCAGCTGTGCACCGATATGCAAAGCCGCTATTTTCAGTGTCAGAATCAGCTGATTCACGGAAACGGTCAGTTTCACTCCGATCACATGTAGGCTGTTCAACAACAGGTTATACACAGTTTCTTTACTGCTAGCTAGCGCTTGTCCACCGCCTAGAATTGTTAAAAGCTCGGTGTGCTAAGACAGAGCGGTGCCAATCCTGCAAATCTTGCTCCAGGATTTTTGTTTTCACAGCTCTGTTCCTGTAAACGTCTTGGTGTCATGTAGCCTAATTCCGACTGGGCACAATTCTTAATTTCTCCTCCAGAATCATGTTTACAACAGTCGGCACCGTTGATACTAATCACTACCAGTTATGACTCCCCGATTGCTGAGTTGCTGCAGTTAAGTGTCAAGTAATCCAACTGGTTAAACTTTAGTGCGCAATCAATGAATGCACGATTCGTACGTAGAGTCCGCGACAACACTTGAAAATTTACAATTACAAAATTTACAAAACAATTAGATTAGATTAGAAATGGTTTATTTCAAGTGATCAAAAGAAGAAAATAAATTAATGTTCAATACAATTAATCGTCAGAAGTTTACGTCAATAAAGACATGTCAAACACAGGATCAGTAGATATTAAGAGATTGCCTGAAAGGGAGTGGGAGGAACAAATTTATATAATCCCACCCCGGTTCGACTTAATCATTTCCTTTACGTGTATTATCATTATCTGGTTCGTAATTTAAGATTAGATATTTATATCTTTCCAACATAGATTCAGGCTATTAGGAATCCTCGAATGACAATAAATTACATGACTCTGTAAGTAGATACAACACTATTTCAGACTTTGTCATTGCATATGCAGGTCATGGTTAGCTCTCTATACTGTAGAATTACTACTTTTTCTGTTGAAAATCTGTGATATTTCAAGATTATAATCGCCTAAAGATGTCAAAGTTGGAGAAAGCTTGAACCACACGTCTGCTCGTGATCCGAAACCGGAAAAAATAAACTCTTCAAATCATATATACGGATGTGGAAGGCCAAAATTCTGCTCTATGCGCGTTTGTATAGACTTTTGATTGAAAGTGGACGCTTAAATGTGAGTGAATGCAACTTTGCGGTAGGTCAAAGAGTGAATGTTATTAGGTTTTAGCAGTTACAGTGCTTTTCTACCTTCCTTGAAGGCCCAAAGTGCCAGGTCATCTAATCAACTGAATATACTTATTTTAAATGTAATATAGAGGCGCACAATAGATGGTAAAAGTCAAAGTATACATTGTTAAAATGGACGTTCTGATCAGTGGTACCTTGCTATATCGTGGTTCAGGTAATATGATTTGCTCTTCTGAACATTGTGTTTTGTGTACTGATTTTCTATAGAACTTGCTACTCTATCAATCTCAGTGCTTTGTCTGCTGTAGAATATGTCTTTAGTTTGCCAAACTTACTTAAATCTTCAATCACGATCTTTGTCTTGATTCTGGACTATTATTTGCTATGAAGGTTTAAACTTTGAGAGTTTATGAGAGAAAATTGTTCATAAAACATGTTTGTCTGCAGCCTTAAAACATCTAGAATTTTTATACAAAATGAAAAAATATCACGTGGATTTCAACTATTTTCTGGTTATTTTTAGATCATAATTCCTGTGATAAACGAGAGACCGCTGCAGAAAACAAAACCTGTCTTTGGTGACATTTTACAGGTGATAGGGTCTAGATCCATATCTGGGTAACTTTTAAACAGATTGTTTAATTTAAATCTGATGATTTGCTTTTAGTCGACTAAATCCACTAACATTAAATGTCATTGTTTAATGAAAAACACAAATGAACATCCTATACTTTCCAGTTTTAGTTAGTGTTGAGTAACAGGTGGTGAGTATTCTGCAGAGGTGCTTTTGGTTTCTTCTACAGGCATCTTTAGTTTTTAGTGTTTCTCTTTCAGGGATCCAGTGTTGCTTGCTGTATAGACAGCCTTGTTTCTGGACATGTATTGTCTTACCGGATCGCCCATTGTGCTCTCAGACAGATCAGGGTGGGGATGGGGGTGCGTGGCCCGGTGCCAGTTGAAGCCAAATCAGCTGCCAGCCTACTTGCACACACATGGAAACAGTGGAACTGAGAAGCCCTAGAGTGAACATGCACGGCCCGCGGATGGCTCCAAACCAACACATTTGCAACCGCGGCTGAGTCACACATGCACAATAGAAACGGATCCTTTCTCAGAAAAATCGGTTTAACAAACAAATCAACAAAATTTGTATGTATTTTTGTCCTTTAACTCTTAACATTATTGCCTAAAAGTAATTTTTTCCTTGGAGATGCTATTTATGTATAGGTGACTCTCTTTTACGGCATTCACACTTGCAATACACATCCAGGAACTCAAAGCTGCTCATGGCTAATCTTAGATTGTGGTTTGTTGAAGTACGTTTTCAAAAATCCTCTTTCATCGGCTGCTACAGAGTGTTTCTGTTGCCACGTTCTTTTGACTTTTCTCTCATGATGGAGGACACTTGTCAAGAAAATTAACCTTAAATTGTATTTCTGATTATTTCTTTATGCAAATGAATCAGGATGCTGTTGGAAAAAGCTTGTAGCAGTGGCAAAAGTGCTGCAGTAGGGGGGCCGACATTATATTACAGACAAATGGATCCATCTATGTCTGTGTCTGAGCTGGCATCTGGATCTGGCTGAATAACGCTGATATAGCCGCCATTTTTATGTTGGGTTGGTGTTGTGAGGGGCGGTAAACTGTCAGAAGACAGTGTAAACAAAGAGATGATGGGAAATGAGAGAAGGCTTACTTCTGCCCGCAACTCAGAGACAAACTAAAGAACAATTGTTGCTCTGCAGAAACTATGTCCAAGAAAACAACAAAGCTGTTTTGTTTTTGGCTAAATATGGCATAATCATAATTAAAAGACCAAAGAGGATGCTTTGAAAACAGATCAAATGACCGTCCGTCCGTCCGTCCATCCATCCATCGTCCCATGTGTTAAATGACCCTATCCCAGCTCTTTTAAGGTGAATTTAGGGTTTATCCTAACGGACAGTTTTTACAAGGGATGTCCCGATCCAATCACGTGATCGGAAATTGGGTCAGATTACGTGGTTGATGACTCGATTGAAATCGGATTTTGTTGTCCGATCAGGATCAGATATTTTATTTATTCTTATCATGATTAGCGCTTTATTCTTCAATCTTATTATTCCAGATAAATACTCCACTAGAAGACTACATGTCATGAAAACATCATATAATGTTATTCCCGGAAAACGCAGCAGAAAACAGCAATAGTTCAAGCAGAAGACTAACATAAACAATTCAGTTAAGCTAATTAGATGCTCACAGGTTCAGATTTCCGGGATCAAAAACACTTTAACCTGACAGAAAGTGTCTCTATTGATTTGTCCTAACACAAACAACAACCTCTAAAGGCATTTCAACAGAAAAAAGACAGTTTTTGTTTATTTTTAATGTTAAGCTATTCGTACTGCCGACAGACAGACGGCTAAACAGCAGCTGCTAACTGCTACATGCTAGCACCGCGATTTAACTCCTGAGGCCCCAAAGTGTTCTTTGATGTGCCTGTTTTATTTATCTGACAGAACAATTACTTAAAACTTAAGAACTTAAAAAACGCACATAATCTAAAAAAAGGCAAAAAACCCAAAAAAAAAAAAAAACCGAATACATGAAAACTAATAATAATGTCAGATTATCTTGAACACTCATCATCAAATTCATGCTAAAACAAAGTCATCATTCATTTTTAAGAATTTTAAATGAGAACAGGAATCACATTTGGATAAAAATGTTCAATAACTAAAGATATTAAAGCTAAAGTCACTAAACTTTCTCACATGTTTATCACTTATATAACAAGAAAATATTTAGTTTTTTCATAGTTTATATTTGCTCTATTTTTACTTGTTTATTAAAGCTACTTCACAGAAGTGTTCTATTTAAGTTTTTAATGATAAAAAAGGTTAATGAAATATAAACAAGGGACAACACAAATCTGTTCATTTAATTTATTTATATTTTAAATGTGTTAAAAAAAAACCTGATCGGAACATCTCTAGTTCTTATGATGTATATTTATGGATTATTGGATGTAAACTCTAACCCAGCTGGATTCAAACCAGTGTCTCTTGGCTATGAGCCAACAGTGCTAACCACTACACCACCATGCAGCTCTGATTGTTTTAAAAAATGTTTTACTGTATAATGATGTAAGTTTAAGTTAATATCACTAGATATTTACATACTTTAACAGCTGCTGAAATGTTTCTGTTTATTTATTTATGGTTATGGCTTTAAATAGTTTATTTTGGAAGACGTGTTTTCATATTACACAAGTAGGAAATCTAGACAAGTGTGCATTTGTCAGAAAAACCCAACCCTTTCCTGATGGAGAATGTTGACATGATTAAAAAATAGGACCTAATTTGTAAGTCACTTTTCATTAAAGCGTCTGCTAGATGCCAACATTTATTCTAAAAGGACATGACCAAACTAAAGTAAATATATCTCCAAACTACAAGGTGCCATGTGAGATTACATGTGAGATTACAATGAAAGTGTGAAATTAGGCTTGCATGTTCGCACACCCAAAATAAAGCTAAAGGGAAACAGTTACTTACCTTCTTATGAAATATTACACTTTTGTCAGCCATAAGTTCTTAGATTTATTCAGCACATGCTAAAAATATTTCCCTAAGCAACTTTAATTCAGCAAAGATTATACCCAAGTATTTAAAGACAAATGTCTAGCATTTCCAGATGAATACAGTTGTCATTTAAGGTTACTTACACCAAGACATATTAGTCAGGTATATTTATAAAGTCATGCAAGTATACAGTGAATGTAATTTATTCTACGTTTTTTCCTTAAACACAAATACCTCGTGTTTGTGTCCAGTGGAACAGTCTGTAATGGGTTGAGGGGGAAAAAAATAACAAAAACTGTACACCAAGAAGAATAAAACAAACACATTTTATTAAATAAAGGAAGTCCTGTGTTCTGGAATGAAATAACAAATATGAAATAATTAGGGTGCTGGTTCAAAAAAAAAAAAAAATAAACAACCCAAAGAGAATTGGAACCTTGGCCAAACATAAAATAAGTCAGGGAGACTGCTGACCCAACCTTGTCGACCGTCGGAGTCATACCGCCTAACCGAAATGTACCCAAAGAAAGCAAATAAACAAAGCCTGGAAACTAAGACTACCAAGGTCTCACTCCAAACTAAAATAACAAGACCCAGCAGTGTAAGACTACTGAGGACTAAGAGGGAAAAAGAACAAAAACAAACCAGCACCACTAAAACCCAAATGCTACCCAGCCTCCTGCTCTGCTCCCCGACTACCTTGATGTGGCCTCCTCTGTCTTAAATGGCCAGCAGGTGTCAATTAAGGTACATTGGCCACACCTGCCAGGTAAGCAGGACAGGATGGAAAAAGGTCCAGCGGTAGCAGCAGGACGTAGCACAAAGACTGGCCATTTTTTAATGAATATCTTCTTATATTTAACTACCCCAAACTGTTAATTTTAAACTTAAACTTAGTTATTTTAATAACTTTAAGCACAATTCTGTCTTACAAAGTACTATAAACTATGAATTTATTTTGATAGCATGAAAACAACTAACAGATGTAATCTAAAGTAGTTTGGTGGTGTTCACAATGCCTTTTCTGACAGAAAATGTGAACTGGTAGGGGTTGTAAACTGCCAACATTAGTGTCCTGATCAATTTAAAAGAAAATTTCTGTATGTACTTATTCCATACTTATTCACAGAAATCTATTATTTTCTTTTCCTCACAATGCTTAGAATATTAGAACATAAATTTGTTGGCATTTTCTTCGGTTGTACCTAGTTTCACATTTTTTCCTTCAGTTATAAATTAAATTTATTTAAATAGAAAAAAACTTTCAGTTTTAAAAACCACAATATGATGTGTGCTATTGTCAATATAGAAAAAACATTCAACATAAGAAGGCACAACGATCCAATCAAAACAGTTTTTTCTGGTTCAACTTCTGAAATATGATAGATTGTGTGTCTGAGGAGGAGTGTGGGAGGTCTGACTCATGCAATCAAACATGCCAGGTTTTATTAGGATTAATAAAGATATAATGATAGCCTTCCTGCAAAGGCAAAATACCCGGTTTGGGTAATGTTCCAGAGGGAATCTTGCTCTGACAAATCATTGTGGAGTTACATGCAGCGATCTGTCTGTCACTACTCATTTTCTACAAACTCCTTTTTTCTTCAGACGACTTTGATCTTCCTGTCACTCTGTCTTTGAGATTACTTTCTCAGCAAGATGGAAGGCGGCTTCATCTTAATGAAACCGGACTGTGATGTGATTCAGCAGAAGCTCATTCGAAACCATGAACGATGCTTGTCTATCATTTCTAGTTTCCACCCTTTGCGTCGTGACATATGCTCTCTCTTTTTTTTTTTTTTCTCTCTGTTCTCAGCCTCAAACTCTGGCATCTTCTTCAAAAAAAACGCAGCCTTCTTTTAGCACACTGGTAGGTGTAACTACGACAGGTTGTTGCTAAAATAAGGTTTCTTGAACGTGCTTTCTTCTTCCACAGAAGGAACTTGAATTGAGATGTAAATAAGTCTGTCTAGATAGATCAGAAGCGACGAGGGAAACATGCTCGGACTGGTAGATGGATTTTGTGATGACAGATTTTTCTGCTGGGGCTGAATGATTACCTGCTGTAAAAAAGAAAATTAGGAAGGTGAAACTGCAGGTGTGAAATAATTTTCAACTGTTAACTGTAGAAGCAAGTTTGACTGAGTTGAATCGATGAAAAGAGAAATGTTGAAAATGGAAGCTCAACAGCAGTGACGATCGTTTCCCCTACACTTTTCAAACTGTGTGCAAACATGGCAGGTCTTCTAGAAGTGAACAAAATGTTCAAGATTATGTTAGGTTTTATATGGAAGTATGGTTCGGGCCTCTGCGCCACTTTTTGACGTTTTGGGTGTCCTGAACTTAGGGCACTGGTCCGCATCCCGGTACCAGTCCACGTCCTGTGGGTTGGGGACCCTTGATTAACGTATGCATTTTTTTCGTCTGCATCAAGTGGCCCTCGGACTGGTTCCAGTTCGTGGCCCGGAGGTTAGGGAGCCCTGATTAGCGTATGCATTTTTTCTGTCTGTGTCAAGTGACCCTCAAACTAGTTCAAGTGCCCATCTGGACTTTGGGGTTCCCTGACTGACATATGAATTTTTTCCATCCAAAACCAAATTGCCCCTGGACTGGTAAAAGTTCGTGGCCTGGAGGTAGGGGACCCCTGATTAGCAAATCAATTTTTTTTCCATCTAAAACCAAGTGGCCCTTGGACTGTTTCCAATTTGTGGCCCGGTGGTTGGGGTACCCTGATAAGCGAGTACATTTTTCCGTCTGTATCAAGTGGCACTTGGACTGTTTCCAGTTTGTGGCTCGGTGGTTGGGGTACCCTGATAAGCATTTGCATTTATTCCGTCTGTATTAAGTGGCCCTCAGACTGATACCAGTTCATGACCCGGAGATTGAGGAAACTCAAAAACTAAAACTAAGTGGCCCTCGGATTGGCATCAGTTCGCACCCAGGAGGTCTGGGGGGGCCCTGATTAGTAGGGCTGGGTTGAAAAAAATGATTAGTCGATTTGAATTGATTTAAGCTTAGTTGATCAAGAGTCGATTAAAAAATGATATAAATCGATTTAGCACATAAAGCCAAAGTCCGCTAGCTTGATACTAACATTTAATGGAATTCCCCATAGGACGGCTAATGCTAACGCTCGGTCGGCCTAAAAATACATTGCTGACAAAATAAACAATCTTTATGAACTCACAAGCATGAAATTTCCAAACTCTTTTAAGGAAATATTTTTAAAAGAGACAATTTGTGGTCTAAAACAATTTTTTTTCCCGCTTGTACTGTCGTCTTCTTCTTGAATAAGGTGTAATGCTATAGTGCGATCGCCACCTAGCGGCCAAAGTGAAACACCCTCCAGGAGAACAGCACTGTTTACAATGTTAATGATCTGAACTTTGTTGTTAGAACTTCTGCTTTTGAGAATCCATGTAACACTGTTTGATATTAACAATCTCATTATTTCACTGATATATTTTACAATATGTGAATTGTATAGGGTTAATATAAATATATTCAAATTATATGGTAGATTATCACTGCATTTCTAAACAAATGTGTATTAATGTGTAAACTCAAAATTGAATTGAATTTAATTAAATTGAAAAACCGAAAGAATCTAAAAAATATAAATCAAATCGATTCAGGTTCTTGTAAATCGAATCAAATCGTTTCTGGAAATTACACTCGATACCCAGGCCTACTGATTAGATTTTTTCCGTTTGTACCAATCGGCCCTCGGACAAGTACCGGTTCACGGCCTGGAGGTGGGCGACTCCTGATATAATGGAATCAGCCATCACGTCAAAAAAAAGATGAGTTGGGGACACCCAAAATGTCAAAAAGTGGTGGGGAGGGGGCACAAACCATATGTCTATGACGTGTTGGGAGTGAGAATGCGTTGGCTCAATACATGTAGCTACAGTGATCAGGTAAGGAAAGAGGAACAAGGAAAAGAAGAATATTTTCATGCCAACATTCATGTTAGCCTATTACTGCCTAATACAGTTAAAATGCTTGATTACTTCTGCTTTAGATGTCATCTTTCTTCATTGCAAAGAATACAAATTCAAAATCCTTGATGAAGAGTTAGTCAACTCTTTTAGGGGCAGAAGTGGTTAAATGTTCAAGTCTACTAGTCCAAGTCCACTTACAAGTCTTTTTGCTATGCTCTAAGATTTATTGATTTATTTAAATGCCAAAATGTTGCCACTTTAATTTTTAGAGGTCACATTTTTGTTCTTTGCACTTGGACGCTGAATGAATTGTTTTTGGTTGTTTAACATTCTCCGACACTTTTAAATAAGAACCTATTTTAAACTCTTGGCTCCTGCTGTATGGAAAATTATCAACCAGTTTTCTTTTATTTTAAGCCAAAAGTTGTAAATAAAGCCAACTTTAACATTTTTCTGATGCTAAGCAACTTTTTTTTATGGACACAAAAACTGTCCTCTTCATACTACTAAGGCAACGATTCTTCTTACTAATCTTTTTTGGTATCTACGGCTTTCAACACAGGAAATCAACATATCTTCTTTCTAGTCATTTTGAACTTCACAATTCTAGGCTTGCTTAAAGCAAGGAGAGGATTCCCTCTTCTCTTCTTAACTAAACCACGCCTCCTCTGCGCTCCAGCTTTTTGTTACTTTTCTATGCGGATGACACAAAGCTCTTCCTGTCTTTTTCCCCAGATGCAAAAGCATTGTCTTAGGTCATACTTTCATAACTCCTAGACATATTTGATGAAAGAAAACATATTTTTATTCAATATCTGTGACACCTGATGTTTCCAAGCTGTCGTACGCAGATGTAACATGAACAAAAAAAGATGTTAAAGGTCAGCATTAATGAACAGACCATTAACATTAGATCTGCACACAGTTAGAACATGTGGATGACTCCTTGAACAGCAGGGATCAAGGATAGCATGAATGAGGATAAGTCATAGACTTAATTCTTTAAAGGGTGGCCGTTTCTACACATCTACTGTTACTATAATGATCCTACAATAGAGCGAGGTCATTGGCTAACTCAAGCTGTGATAGCATTGATGCAGCTCGCATTTACAGTCTTACAGGGTTGTGTTCTTCAGGCTGTTCACTTGCGACCCTCTCTTGTTGTACTACTCTTGTATGCGTCGTCTTTGGTGGTAAACTACAGCAGTAATAAAGAAATCTCTTGACTAACGTCTGAGAAGCAAGTGAATGGTTTTTGAGCGCCACAATAAACATGTGAAATGCTTGCACAATAAAGCACGTCTAAATCTGCGCTTGGGGGCAATGAGGAGGTGCAAAGAGCTTGGCAGACTCCTCTTTTGTCTCATCTTTCTCATTTCTTCGGTCTCCGTGCTTTTTTTCTGTCTTGGTGAGAGTAACAGTGATAGATGAGCCTGAACAGAGAACATAACCCTCTTATAAAAGAGAAATGGAGGCTGCGAACCTTGGAAAAGTTTGCAAGTCCTTTTGCATATGTTATGTGCTGGGGTGTACTGTGACATCCTCTATAGAGATTGCTTTCACTGCTTTCATGTATTTGATTTATTCGTTTACTTATTTCTTTTATTAGTTTTTAATTAAACTAAAAATATAGTTATTTTTATTTCAAAACGTACACATTTATTTCTTTGAAATTAACAGGTACTATGTTTATATATAAAGATACCAATTAATGCATAATGCATGCAGTGAAAAGAGCGCACTTGGATCTTTCAAGACAACATGCAAAAATAATGAATCTGAGGAAAACTACTGCAGCCAAACAGGTAAAAACACACCTTTGTGCACAACGCCAGTGCAACAGTCTGGAGTTATCAGCACAGATCTGTGTGATGGACACATTTGTGTTCTTCATGCTCAAGCACTGACAGGAAAAGACTTTTCAGTGGTGCCTTTCAGTTGCTTGATGAAAAGAAAAATAGACTTCAATGTCATCAGCAACAGTTGCTTTAAATAGTTCACAGAACTTGAATGTAGTTACACATTTATCTGTCATTGCAAATTTGTAAACCCAAGGTAGGATGTGGGATATTTCACTGTTTGTTTTAATAAATTTGCAACAATTTCCCAAATAACTTTTTTCACATCATTTATAGAGTTTATTTAACTAATTTTTCAGGAAGAAAACGGATTTAATCCATTGTGAAATAAGGCTGTGACATAATAAAATATGGAAGAAGGGAGACGTGAATACTTTGCGGATGCACTTCAACTATTACACAAGAAAATATGAGACACAGCGTTGAAATTCAAGAATCTAAAGCTTATCAACCATAATCTTATCAATATGCAATATGTCTGCCGCCATATTGCAACCTGTCGACAGCGATTGGTCCGAATCAGTATGAGTCACGTTTTTAGAGGAACTACAGTCACCAATCAGGAGTGAGCTCGTTTGAAGTCCACACCCCTTCCACTGAAAGCGGGCTCCGGAGATGCTGTCAGTCAAACGTTGGAGGCGGGGCCAGCAGGCACCACTTGCTTTCACAGAGGCATCTGATTGGTCAGTTTATAACTTGAATAACTTCCAATAAAGAAAAAATATCTTTAAAAAACAGAATGAGAAATAATTGTCTATTTATCAATGGAAGTCAATGGGATTTTGACTTCTTGGAACCAACGGATACTTCTTATTCAATCAATCAATCAGTCAGTCAGTCAGTCAGTCAGTCAGTCAGTCAGTCAGTCAGTCAGTCAGTCAGTCAGTCAGTCAGTCAGTCAGTCAGTCAGTCAGTCAGTCAGTCAGTCAGTCAGTCAGTCAGTCAGTCAGTCAGTGTATAGCAATTGTTTGTTTAAAAAGAACACAAACAACTTTACACTAAAGCAAAACAAACAAAATAAATAATATTAAAATAGAATCCCTTCCTCCACACCCCCACACAACCCCCCCCCAAAAAAAAATAAAAAAATAAATAAAAAAAGTGGAGGGTTTGATATGTTCAGTGATTGTACGGTCAATGATTGCCTCAGAAATGTTGACTCACACCGACTTGGACCAATCACTGCTTACTGAATTGACTTCATCAGTATTTAGATTGTTTATTACTTAATTTTAAGTATTTATATAGAATATCTTAATACTTGCATGTATGTTGATAAATTTAAAAGGTTTGTAGAAATGTCTGGAGTCCAGGAAGAATAGTTGATCTGCTTGATTGCAACTATTGGGGATCTGTAATAGATAAAGAAAATCAATAAGCCATTTTCTATGAATCTCTGTGATGTCACACTCCCTCTAAATCATATACAGTAAACGTACAGTAAAACGCCTTTCAAAACAATTCACAGAAAATGCCTAAATTGTGTTAAAATTTCTTGTTTTAATCTTATTTCTTGGATTTCTTTGCTATTTTTTTTTACTGTCAAATGCGATGGTTTAGTAATGCTGGCTTCCTTGGTTTCTACTGCTTTGATAACTTAAATAAAAATAATAGAAACCCGAGGAACCGTGTTTTATTCTATAAACTGAACTTTTGTTACATCACTAAACCTCGACAGTTTTTTCTAAATAAACTGAACATATATTTTATCCACCTTCTCACATCGGCATTCCTTGAAACTACAGCCGCGTCAGTGCCTCCTGCTGAATCGTCAAACACACTCCAACATTTACCGTCTTTCACCAGAATGCTTAATTACAGGTGTGGATGTTTAAGTGATTGATGTCTGAGTGTCCGCGAGTGAGGGATCAGCCTGTCACTTAAGCACTCCAGTTGCCTTTCACCCGTACTCTTTAAGCAGGCTGCAGCTGTTGCTCACTTACTGTCATCTGCACACGTCTCTGGTCAGTTTTGCAAACTTTCTTTTTATTTAACAATAGACGCACATCCATCCATCCGTCCATCCACTGCTTTGCTGTGTGACTCCGTCTGCATCAGAGCGGTGTCAGCTTCCATAAACCTGGCCTCAGGAATCCAGCAGACTTTCCACATGGTAACACAACACAGTCTGGACACACTAGCCTCCACCAGCTTTAACAATATGGATCCTTCCTCCAAACAGCACATATAATTTATTAACAGGCTAAGACTAAAGGCGGCATCGATGCTGCGCTCCATGCAGAAAAGAGGTCTCCTCTCAGATGACCGGCTGTTTGCTATGCTGGCTAATCTCCAAGCTGAACTTTTTAACCGCCGTGGAGGAAGTCATTGTGTTCAAGAAAAAAAAAAAAAAGGCCACTCAATGTAAATGAATGGGGGATCAGAGTTAACCACCCCAAGCAAAGCTCTGTGTGATGAATGCATGTGTGTGGATCTGGTTTAGCCATCTTAATCCAGAAACCAGACTCTTGGCTCCTTGGTTCATCAAAGTGGGTAGCCCAGATTTAATCTTTGTGTGTTTGTGTGTGATTGTGTTTGTCTATAGTATTGTGGCCTCTTCATACAGTGAGTGGCTTAGCAGTGTGAAAGTAAAGTGTGTCTACTTATAATTAAACAGTGGAAATTAATTAACTAAATGACTCTTAAGATTTCTTTCTTTTTAGATTTGTTAGTATTAAATAAAGTTATCTTTATCATTATCTTGTTATTCTTAGATTTGTCTTTAAAAAGAGTGGAGTAGACGTAAAGATTAATGTAACTTAACCAAATGTGGTGGCGGAGATTGTGGTTTAAAACAGGCAGAAAAAATGAAGGTAAAAGTAAACATGTCTTAGGTTTATGACAGTCCTAAAGTTTCCTAAACATCCTAGTGAATCAAACTAAAATATCAACATTTTTCCTACTTGTTAGTTTGTTTTGGAAATTCAGAAAATAACTTCTTCATTAAAAATTTAAATGTAAAAATAAAATGTTTTTTTGGCAAAATAATAAACTGCAGAGCTAGCATTTAAACGTGACTGTGTATGTCAGGTGTAAATGACAAGTTATATGTGCTAAAAAAGATTGTTTTAAACAATTCCACTTGAGGTATAGTTGATAACTAGATTTTCTTTTTATTAAGTATACACTAAGTATATTTTAGAAACTCTGAAGCAACGTTTATACCAAATGCAATTTGGGTATCCAGTTTTAATGTTGAGTCAATGTACAGACGTGATCAGAGGTCCTGTGGCGTGTTGTGAGCGTTGGCCATGGTGGTCTGGCAGCTGCCGGTGGGTGAGGTCCTAAACCAACATAGAGGAGAATCTTGACTGTTTTCCTGAACTTTCCTATTTTCCTTATTTGTATGGAGACAATAATTGACTCATGCGGGACAACAAATCCAGATGGGTCACAGAAAGACAGAAGTACCGCTGAAAGCGCCGTCATTCCAAACTATTCTCACTCCCAACTCGACTATTTCAAACGTATTGTTCGAGCCCCCTCTGCGTCACTTCTTGACGTTTTGGGTGCCTCCAGCTTGTCGTTTTTTTATGTGCTGGCTGTTCCATTAAATCAGGGGTCTCAAACCTCTGGCCCTTGACCCAGCACTGGTCCGTAGATCCACTTGGTACAGGGCCACAGATGCTAATCAGGGGTCTTCAACTCTCTGAGAACCGGTACTCTAACCCGGTAGCCTAACCCTAACCTGGTACCAGTTCCACCTCTGTTATGCCGTCTGGTCCCAAGGGTTGGGAACTCAGCGTGTCATAAACAACCAATCGGGAGTGAGAATGTGTCATTTAGCCGCAGATCCTGCTGTTCATGGTTAAGAGTCTCTGAATGATCTCATGAACCTAGACATGGAGACGGGATCACTGAGGCTTTTGTAGAACTCTTTAAATCTCTCCATCATCTGTGTCTTCCATGCGCTATAATTGAGATATACAGTCAATGATGGGGCGAAAAACTTTTGATAGTAGCCTCGAGCTGCGAATTTGACGCGTGCTTGAGAGGCAGTAGACACAAAGGAATTCAGTTTGAACTTAAACAAGTTTATCAAATTGTTGTTTATTCATATGCTACTTATATAAGTTTCAAAGTTTAAAAAAACATCAGCTTTAACTTTTCCTCTTAGAAAAACAGAAAAGGTCTGTGATCAAAGGTATGAAAATAAGGAGCATCCTGATGGAAAATTCACAAAAAATGTTCTTGGGTTCCATGAACAACTGTTTTATTAATTTAATATCTTTGTGCACGAATATGACATAAAAGGTGAAATTGCTGCATAGAAGAAAATTGCAAACTAAATTGCAACGACCAATCGCTGCATATTTGCACAGACTGATCTAAAAGCCACGTAAAAATCAGACCTAAATAAGTATGAGTACTCATATTCATAATTGAATTGAACCAAGTATTTGCAAAGAACAATACTTTATTCTGAGACACTGTTTATTAAGATTGAAGTTGCAAAAAAATAAAATAATGAAGCCATGAGAAGACTCAAGCCCGGGTCTCGCTGTGCCAGTCCCAAGCCCGGATAAATACAGACGGTTGTGTCACGAAGATCATCCGACAATCTAAAAGTAGAAAACTTGAGAAATGACTTTAGGTTTGAGTGTTTTGTGGTTGCAGGTGTGCCGCAATGCAAATGCAATGTTCACATGAAGCGTTTCGTCATACCTCGTTGTTGCCAAGATACATAGATCACTTTATATTAAATTTCCCTCCAGAAACCTGACACACAGTAGTAAATCACAGCATGAAAGGAGCTAATCTGTCTGACTGATTTTTTTTCTCTTTCCATAACTTTAATGTCTTTTAGCCGATACGCCAAATATTCAAGGACTGTTTTGCATGTTGAAGCAGTGGAGTGTCTGAAGGTCAAACCACTTTACAGTCTTTGTTTTGGTTTTACTTGTTTCGTGGTTTGGTTCCCCCTTTGACAGATCCTGTCAGCCTTTTTTTTTGGGTTCATAATTGAGTATAAATGATTGGAGTTGAAATGTGCTCCGTTAACTTCCCAGCATTCCTGAGAGCCGTGTACCTAAATGGGTTAAAGCCTGATGGACGTTTCCAGGGAGGAGAGTCCAGGTTTCCTTAAACTTATATCTTCAACCAGCAGTTTTTCCGGTTGGATTTCTCCAATGATATGAGCAGAAAAGAGAGAGTTTCAAGTGACTCAGTAAGAAAGCTTGGCTTGTTGTGATTTGTAATTTAGGAAATCAAAATTCCCCATAACTCTGAACTGACTCATTTTCCATGTTCCGATTGATGCAGATTTGTCCAACCCTAAAAATCCTGTATTCTTGGGAATTTCTTCAGAAACTGACAATAGGATGGGAAAGTTAAAGTTTTCCAGTCATGGGAGAGCCTTTCAGGTTCACTTTCGGTTGGATTGTACAATTCCTATCAGGTTTACACATATTCTTTTTTCTTAGCAATAAAGAAACAGCTTGTTGTTTGGTAAATATTGTGTAAAAAAATGACTAGATTTTACTGAAGATGTTCTGGATGGAAAGACACGTCACTATCAAATCAGAGTCAAAGTTTGACCTGGTTTAACTTTCAATTTGCGTTTAATGGATGCTCGTTTTGTAACTAGAGCCTGAAAATGATCTTAAGAAGTTTTTGCGTTGGAAGTAACCACTTTATCAAAGGTCTCTTTCATTTTAATTTTCAAAAGTTATTATTACTTATGATAACAGTCTAAATCATTGTTCAAATTATTGAGGTATTTTACTCTGAGAAGATACTGGTAAATCTAAATTCAAAGTATGTCACTGTTAATCGGGTTTCCTACATAACTTGGGGTGAGGTGGGGGTGTGTGTGTTAGGGTCAGTTGCTGGCTAACAGATGTAAAAATCGCGGGATATGTCTAAACATAAACATTTAAAGACTTCTAGAGAGATAAACATTGTCAATTATTAACAATCCTTTCTGGAATCTTCACAAAAAAAAGACAGAAAATTAATAATAATCTTGTTATTGAAATAAACAACACCTGCTAAAATGAATGCCTGTGGGTTTATAAAGATGTTCATTTAGCATTAGCCGTCCTATTGGAAGTCCCATTATACGTTAGCATCAAGCTAGTGGACTTTAGCATTTTGCATTGGACCGATCTCTATTTTTATGGATCGATTATTAATCTTTTAAGCTTAGATTGATTCATATTGATTAATCAATTTTATTATTCCAGCCCTAATTAGGATGTATCCATGGTTATTTGTTGTTTTTTACTAAAAATGTTGTTAATTATTCAGCTTTTTTTGTTAAGTAAATATTACTGTGGTTAAAAAATGTAAACTACATCTACTGTGTTTTCACAAAGAGGAAAAATGTGGATGCTAACTTTTGCAGATGACTGTATGCTGTTTTAATGAAAACATTTTCAATAGAATGCTGTTTGCAAATCTAAATTGTGTTTTTAGTGATGCAAGAAATGTTAAGAACAAACATAAGGATGTTTGAGAAACTATTTGCTGGACCTGACTTTATTTATTCTTTATGTCTGGTCTTGTTTGCATGTTTACGCTCCGGGGAAAATCATTCCACAAGTGAGTTCCTGCTTACACGGTTGCTATGGATGCAGGGTAAACAATCAGCTGCAGAGAGGTGAAGTTGTGGTTCCTGACAAAGCGGACTGTACATCCATGCAAAACCGCTGTAAGTTAGTGAATCAAACCTAAAGCTCATTTCTGAAGCCTGTTGGATCATTTCCATACTTCCTGGCTTCTGTTCCTTGGTCCCATTTTATCCCCCTCCTGATATCTGCATCTGATGACACTTCCAAAGCCCCTTATCTCCTCGTCCAGGTTGTTTTTCACTCTAATGAAGGAAGGCGGGAACACAAAGGGGCTCCCTGCTATCTGCGATGCCCACCTCTTTGCATCCAGCTGTTTTTAGAAGCTCATTCCGTTCATCATTGAACCTGTTGTCAGGCCCCGCCCCCTTTCTCCAGAGAACCGTTTGGGGGTCCTGGTTCCCAGCGCTTCCGAGGCTCTCTGGAGACCAATACGGACTGATGGCCAGATAACATGACCACGGAGAAGAGGGGCAGTTAATGAGACTGAATGAGGGCCAGAAGAGGCTTAATTGATATCAAAGGACTTTAAACATTCATAGGAGAAAGTTTATTGATTTTATTACGTTTATTTAATCTGTTTTTATCACAGTTTGCCACATAAACCTAAAAACATTCTAAACTAAAATAATAATTCAAATATTTGAGAAATGCTGCCATGTTTTCACGACTGAATATAGTTTTAATAGACTCCAACTTTCTATCTGTAAATGAACAGGTCACCTCTGCGAGCCTCATCACGTATTCACGGGGAGAAATGAGTTCCCTTTATGAAAGCGGGGGCATTCTCCGTCCTGAGTCGACTCCCGTGTGGTCCCAGTTTGTATCAGGGAGCATTCAGAGCTCCCAGAGGACCTCCTCGTTTGTCGTAGCTCAGAGGAGTTAAATCGTATATAAAACAAATTAATTGCCCCTGTTAGATCACTCAAGCACTCACCCAGGGGAGCATGTGCTTATCACACTCAGGGCTCACACACACACACACACACACACACACACTGCGCTCGGCGTTCCTGCGCTTGCCAGCTACAGTCCTCCATGGAATTGGGATGGGTGTGGGAGGTGTTCCTCCTCTCCATCTGTTGGCCTCCTCAGTCCTGACTCCCGCTTTAATCACGTACATCCCTCTCTGCTGAGCACATCGCCGCGGTCCATCTGTCCCGGCCGCCGGGGCTGATAGGGACCCCTCCTGCTGTTGTTTATGGGGCCAATCCCGGTGGCTCTTTAGAGCGGAGTACAGTGATGGGGAGGGATTTTACAGCCCCCTTCATTCAGGCCCGTCCCGTACTGTAGAGGTCACTGGAACGCTAACGGCCGGCTGCTGTTTACGGCCTGCGTGTGCGTCCGTCCTCTGGTGCCTGCCGAGGCGTTTATTACCTCGTAAGAGCGTGTTTAACAGATGAAAGGTGTACAGCAGCATAACTTTCACCCGTTAAATTGAAGATGAAGCTGTCCTCAAGTGAACCCACCACACTTTTAGAGTTGTATAGATTATTGTGGCATGTCGTTGGAGAGACGGCGGTGCAACTGGATTCATTAGCTGAAAGAAAAGTGTCACCTATGCAAAGCGTTTTGAGTTTCACTTTTACATTTTCTCTGTGCAAATAAAGCTGCCTTGTCTCAACTAGAAGTTTTAATTTCAAAGTCCCCCAGGACATTTTTTTTTAAAGTGTTTTAGTTATGATTGTGAAGTTTTTAACCAAAATCTCCCAATTTAAAAGTCTTAAAAAGCCGTTTTCCGTGTTGATCTGAACCCTGTTTCCAAAATCTCCTCTGAGGGGGCGTGGATTTGGTTGCTCCGCCCCTGATCCTCCCTGATTATGATAGCTCTGTGTCTCGCTAGCTTAAATCTTCATAAAAACCTCCATCAATCTGAGTAACGTCCAGCCGTCTGGTTCTGATCCGGATGTCAGCTCAGATCTTCATGGACTGAATTCTTTCTCCTCTTTCAGCTCATTCTCCAATGTTTCTTGATGTTGCTGTGATCAATCCATTCAGAGCAGAAAATAATGAATGCTAACGTCCAAATACTCTTACATTGATTTACTATCCTTTACAGCTGCGGTCAAATGAGCCGCCTATCACATTTACTCAGAAATGCAAAAACAAAATGGTTTATTATTATAGTTGTTCTCTTTCATGAGAAAAATGACACACAGACATGTTAAAAACTCAAAAAGCAGGACTTTCACGGGAGGAGTACTTTAAATCATATTAACAGACTAAACTCACTGTTCATACATGCAATATCGAAAGGATCTAGAACTAAGGTCTGCAACCTTTAATGTTAAAAGAGCCGTTTGGTCCAGTTTCTGACTGACCAGCCGAACGATCCCAACATAACTCTTATGCTAATTTTGAGTTTAGCTTATATTTTAGCGACATGCTAGCATTTTCGGCTAATTTGTTATCTGCTGTGGTTTCTTAGGCTAATTTATATTTCAGCTTCTATTTAGCAACATGCTAACGTTTTATGGCTAATATATCTGCTGTGGTTTTATATGCGAATTTTGAGTTTAGCTGATATTTTAGCAATATGCTAGCATTTTTGGCTAATTTGTTATATGCTCTGGTTTTATATGCTAATTTTGAGTTTAGCTGGTATTTTAGCAACATGCTAACATTTTTTGCTAATTAGTTATCCACTCAGGTTTCCTAGGCTAATTTAGATCTCAGCTTCTTTTTAGCAACATGCTAATGTTTTTGGCTAATTAGTCATCCGCTGGGGTTTTTTTAAGGCTAATTTAGAATTTAACTAGTATTTTAGCAACATGCTAACGTTTTTTGCTATTTTGGTATCTACCATTTTTTTGCTCATTTAAATTTTAGCTTCTATTTTAGCAACAGGCTAACATTTTTGAATAATTTGGCTGCTCCTATTACTTTTCTAATTGTTTATTTGTATTGAATCCTTTTTGTTAGGGATATCCAGTTTATTTAGTCTGTTTAGTCTTTAGATATTTTTTCATATTTCATGACTATTTTTTGCATCTGTAAAATTACTTGCATGAAGCCCAATGAGGCAAAATGTATGTGATTTTGGGCTATATAAATGAAATTGAATGGCATTGAATAGTTAGTAGGAAAAGAGACAGTTATATGTAAGGGGCAAAAAAAAAAAAATCATTTTTGGCCGTAAAATACATTTAATTAATTGTGTCAAGACAAAAAACCTGAACAAAACATCAGACTAGTGACTTTAAAACTCCGAATTGAATTGTGGCTTGACTGAATCGTTACATCCTTATTTAAAAGACTTGAATTATAGTATGTTTCCATAGAACTACTTACATTTCTGATATTTTTGACAGTAGCACAAACACCTTCCTTTCAAAATAAAATACACCCGGTTTCAAATGAGATTCTCCTGCAGCTGCAGATTTGCTTGCCATTATATACTATTAAGAATTCTGGTTGCAAACTGCAAAACGACACTGTTGTGCAGCTGGAGATGAGAATATGTGCTTTAAGATTATTCTAAACAGCTCTGACATCATTTTAAACCCTTAACCATTATTTTTACTTAGCTATAAAGTCTGTATTTTGGAGGAGTGGAAAAGGCACACGAGGTCTTTTAAGTTAGTGTAATATCAGCAAAACAAAAAGAGTTTATTTGACATTTAAACATAAATGCAAAAAAAAGTTTATTATTTATCCAAATTGTTAGCATTTTCCCTCAAACCCCAAAAGGCCTTAATGGAGGAATAAAAGACCCACATGTGGCTCAGGTTGCTGACCTCTGGTTTAGTTTAAATTTAAAGATTGAAAATGTGTTTTCCAAATGATAAAACAAGCTAAAAAATTACTGAAAATGTACAAAATGGGTTTAAAAATGCAACAAATGTACGTAGAAGTGCCTAATTAATGCATAGAACATTGAAACTCACCTGCTGTGTTGCTACATCTTCACATAATAGTCACTTGTGGCCCCCAGCAGGACTAAACAAACTCCCCAGTCAGAACCTTAGCAATGCAAATGCATGTAAATACCATAAACCTGTGGATACTAACCCACTGAAGGAAAGGACTTGCCCCAGGGGGCTAACATACCCCTGTAATCAGCTGACCCTGCAGTTGTGTGTGTGTGTGGCAGAACGGGGTGGGGTCGTATGTATGTTTGGGTGGGTGGGTGGGTGTGTGTTCCTGCTTGCCTAATAAGCTCATTTATCCCACAGGCCATGAGCTGCTGCTTATCAAAGACATTCTTCTGTCTCAACCATCCATTTCTAAACTCTGAGTCTTTAGGAGAAATTCAAACAGATCAACAAACAGGAGGCAGAACATCACAGAGGCTGTGAGTGAATGAATGAATGAATGAACGTTTGTTCACTCCAACCAAAAAGGAATTTGAAGCTGCCCAGAAACATGGATGACAGTACAGTTTGCCCTTGTTTACTGCAGGAGTTGGTAAAATTAACCTGCGATTGGTGAAATCAGTGAATTAGGACGTTAAGGCTTTAAAATTAATCACTTTTCTTAGACGAGAACATTTTCACACTTTTTTTTCTCGTTTAAACTCAAAAGTTTTTTGAAAAATAAGTCCAGTTATATAGAATGAAAACAAAGTACGATACACAATACATAGCTCACAATGTCGATTATGTCGCGATTCTGCGATAATTGTTAAAACCGTCTCTCAATATATAGAAAACACGTATTTTTTTTAGGAAAATATATCCCAATTTTTATTTATTTAGCTTGAACAAAAATATAATAAACAACTTATGTCTTATTTTGTGCAACAAATAAGTCACTTTTATGAAAATCAGTAATTCTGCTTTTGACAAACATTGACACTGACTAGTAAAAATGGTCCAACATGCGCCCCCTATCTACCCCCAAAGGAACGTCTCACCAAAGAATTACAAACATAACGTTTCACAGCCTCTTCAAACGAAAAAAAAAGATTTATACTTGGTGACATCCCATCGAGAATCAATCGCAGGACTAAATATCGCGATATATCGCCATATCGATATGAAGGTAATTATGATGTTCGTTTTCTAATTTATGCTAATGCTAGTGCTAGCTTTCCACGACGGGGATGAGACGTAGAGCTGCAGAAGATCTTTTCTTCCCTGTTAAAGTTGTTTACATTTCTGTCTTCACATAATCACTAAAAACAGAGCTAAAGTCAGACAATTTCAACGTGTCTGACAGTAAAGAAAAACTAATAACTGTCATTTTCTGACAGAGCTCCTCTTCGCTGTTGATCATAACCATATCTGATCCCTGCAGGATAATAAAGGTTAAAAATCATTTGAAACCGTCAAAAATATACCCGTTAGAATAATATCTGTTGAAGGATTTTTCAACTTTGTATTTAGATTTGTGAATGATTTAAGATACAATTCAGAAGAACATTCCTAAAATAAATATTTTACATTTTTAAGTAGAAATTGGTAAGTTTACCTTTTTCATTATTTACGTTGTCAGCTGTCAGTTTTGCCGTTCTAAGCCTGTAAACTGGAAGTCACTATTTGCCTTTTTTGGCCCTGCCGCCATTTTGTCTGATGTCAAAAAAGTGTCAGAACCAAAATCTGTGAAAGTTGAACCACGAGAAAGCTCTAGGGACCATTGTGTATTAATTTTCTGTCCATTCATTTTTAGTCAATGATAGAGTTTTTGGAATAAACTTCAGTAAATACACTTGTCCAACTAAAGACTATATATCAGGGGTATTCAACTCCAGGCCTCGAGGGCCGCATTCCTGCAGGTTTTCCAACATACCCGGATCTGGCATGCTCCAATTGGTTGGACACACCTGAACCAGGTAATCAGTCATGAGTAGAGTTTGAATATCTGGAAATTATGCAGACACTGTGGCCCTCGAGGCCTGGAGTTGAATACCCCTGCTATATATTCTGAATTGGGTGATACTAATGTAAATATATCTATAGCGTTTGACTTTTGCTACTGCTCTGTTGCTTATTTCTCGTAACTCCCCCTCATGCTTCATGAACGATAGATGAAAGAAGGAACAGTAGCAGCGGCACTTGAGATTAGGGCAAAGGTCAAATGTTAACGTCCGTCTTTTTGTTGTTTTAGAGCCGCACACGTGGAGGCGGCGTGCGTTTAACTCGACAGGCTAGTTTTTGGAGGGAGAGGTCTTGGAAGCACGCTCCACGTAAAGATTGTGGATTACATGCTGGAATGTCAGTTATTAACTTAGCTGCACTGCCTGCAGGCGGTAAAGCAACGCAGAAATGTTTATTTTAAAACTGGTTATGATTTTTTTTTATGGAAGAAATAAACTAAATCCAACCTTTTTCCTCTGAATGAAAAAACACAATTCTTATACTTTTTATATTACTGAATATAATTCAGGTTTTTCAGCGTTGCTCAACTTTGACTTCATTTTTTTTTTTTTTACTTTTCTACCCTCCGGCACTTTTCTCACCTCTCATTTCAAAACAACCACTTCCTCCCAACCATTTATAGACCTGTTTTCATGTATAAATTGAAAGGTAAAAGCAAAGTTGGCACAGTCAGTTGCAATTCTTGTTCTTTTTTTCCGTTTCTGCTGCTTTCAGTTTTATATACGCTCGATTTAAAGTCGTTGCTTTGACATCGAAACTTTTATTTATTGAAGGTTAAAATCTACAAGTAATAGTGAACACTTGAAGTGTTGCCAAAAATATTTGGGTATTTTTTGTACTATAGTTATAATTTTAAATGTTAAATCAAATGAATTTAGAATTTTGTTTGTTGCTTTGAAAAACATGAAAATGAGCAAATTTGCCTTTTGTTTCAGTGTCAGAACATAATTTGGTACATTTAGATTTTAGCAGAAAAAAAAACACAAATATCTAAAATATTTACAGAAATATGAATGAGAATACAATCTGAATTTAAAAGATATAATTTTAAAATCATAAATGTTTTAAAAGAGCATCAACTGTAGGCATGAAGCCCAATGAGGCAATTTTTTTTTGTGATATTGGGCTATATAAATAAAATTGAATTGAATCAATAACTAGTTTAAAAATACACGTCAATACACAAGTCAAAATGTCATCAATAAATATGTAAAATTAACATTTAAATAAATGAAAAACAGAATGAAATCAAATGAAAATCATTCAGTTATAATTGAAACACTAAAAATGAAATTCTGAGACCAGAGCAGTAATATTTGCTGCTCCATTTTTCATCATAACATTTATGCAAACACTGAATTAATTTAAGTAAGTAATGCTTAGTTTTAAATAATTTTATCACATTCAGCAGTCACAAAGGTCTTTACAAAAAGAAAAAAATATAAAAAACATACAAATATGTGAAGATGACACATGAAATTACAGCACAGTTAAAAAAAGAAAGATTACAAAAATATAAAACACAGTCAGCCAGTAAGTCTGACTGTTGTGGGTGTGAGGGAGTAACCAGGTCACTGAGGTCTTCGGGTGGAAACCATCTCAACCATCGGCGTTATGCACAGTGTGGTCCATAAACATGGAGAAAACTCGACAATGTTTGTGTCACAGAACCGTCTCCTTCTAGTCTCTGCACCAACACTTCCATCTCTATGACAACAAGATTAGCCAGCAAAAGCCAATCACGATTGCTAACAACTAGTGAACCTGAATCATAATCATGAAGACCTCTAGTTTCTATGATTGAGATGAGATGGAGAGTGAATGAAGAGACAGGAAAGAGGAGTCCGGTTAGACTGAACTCTCCCCAACTGGTTTAAGATAACCAGTCATGCTAGAGACATGTCACTAGAATAGAACAGAGGCGTGACATAAGATGTGTCCATATCCCTAATCGCTAACTACTACAAAACTAGATAGTGCATGACTATCTAGTGGGCTGGATTTTAAAAGCAATTTGGACAAGAAAAAAAACAGAAAAGGAGTTTAACAATTTTTACAGAGCTAACCCTAAATTTGAACTAGGGCTGCCACAAACGATTATTTTAATAGTCGACTAATCACTGATTATTTTTTCCGATTAGTCGACTAATCTGTTCATGGCCAAAGTGGATGTAAAGATGCTGAAGTTGATAACCAGCTAAAATATTAGTTAAATGCCAAATTAGCCAAAAAATAAAAAGAGCCAAAGTTAGCCTAAATAGCTAGCATGCTGCTGAAATATTAACTAAATTCCAAATTAGCCTTAAAAAAACGGAAAAATCCTAAATTAGCCAAAACAGCTAGCATATAGCTGAAATATAAGCTAAACTCAAAAATTGCCTAAAAAAACTTAAAAAAGCTTAAGTTAACCAAAATAGCTAGCATGTTGCTGAAATATTAGCTAACCTCCAAATTAGCCTTAAAAAAATGAAAAAATACTATATTAGCCAAAACAGCTAGCATATAGCTGAAATATAAGTTAAACTCAAAAGTTGCCTAAAAAACGTAAAAAAGCTAAAGTTAGCCGAAATAGCTAGCATGCTGCTGAAATATTAGCTAAACTCCAAAATAGCCTAAAAAACCTTAATAAATGCCAAAATATTCCAAAAAGCTAGCAGAATGCTATTATAACTTTCAACTTTACTACAATCTGACTTCATACAATATAAAGTAACGACTAATCGACTATTAAATTAGTCGTCGATTATTTTAATAGTCGATTAGTCGTCGATTAGTCGACTAATCGTGGCAGCCCTAATTTGAACTAATGTACCGGCAACTCTAAGACTATTTACACAATCAGCTGATTCTGCTGATCAAAGTGGCTTTGCAGTATTGGCCGTTCTTACATCAGTTGATGTTCGTTGATTGCATAAGCATTAACTACAGTAGTGTTGGATATCTGCACAAAAATGCATTTCTTTGGCTCAGAATATGCTGGAGTTGCATTAATGGTTGAAGAGTTTAGTAATTCAAAGACCGTTGACACAAGAGCTAAAGGCTTAAACTTGCAGCTGGACGTCTCTTCATTCCCCCAAAACCACCAAACCTAATACATAGACCAGAACAAAAAGAATCACAGCTTCAATCAAACTTCAAAAGTTATTAGACTCGAAACTGTGAACAAAAAGTTTTAGGATAGCTTCCTCTGACTTATATTTCACACTGTATAGTCCTTTATCGTTTAGTTTTAGAGTTGATCACACAGTGAGAAAGGCTTTCCACAGTCACAGTCAAATCCTGTTCATGTTCCCACTCTGCACACAGCACTGCAGGGGGAAAAGCCTCGTCTATCATCAAAGGTCCTTATCGTGCAATTCACTAACTACTCAGTTAGAAAGGGAAGAAGTATCACTCCCATAATGCATTTGCAGACTCGGTCAGACTCGTGATTAGTATAAAACAGTGTCTTGGTTTGTTTTAAGACTTACTGTAAGTTTTCAGATCATTTTGACTGAAGTGTTTTTACCCAGTTATTGGATCCTTTCTTGGACTTTTTTAAAAGTAGTTTCTTAGTAACTTTAAAAGCACATCTTGCCGTCTAAACCGCGACTAGTTCTTTATGAGTTCCTACCATCACTTGAGGCTTAAACACTTGAAAACACGAACAACAACCCCTACCTTTTTATTTGTCTGCTTTTTTTCCGTCTGTCCTATCCTGACCCCTAGCTTTTGCTAATCTTTCCTCCCTCAAAGTCCCGCTAATGACTCTGAGAAACCCAGATCAGACACAAGCGAGCTTTCCCATGCACCCGACACGAACCCCACCGGACCTCCTCGTCCCCTCCCATCGCCCCATCCATCAGCCCGCCAAGGAACAAACCGCCAGTTGCCTCCAAGCTTCCTTCCTTCTCTTCCCATCTCTCTGTAATGACCGTGATTATCAATCCAAACAATTCTTACAATAATTGCGGCATTAAAGAGTAGCCATCTCCCAGGCACTTCCTGTTTGGGGATGACTGACATGTGAGCAACTTCCTGCTTCCTCTCTGTGAGAGTGGGGGCACAGGAAAGGGCGGGTCCTTCCATGACTAATCGCTCTGGCTGTGAGAAGGTAATGAGCTAATGAGTTTCAGTAATGTAGCATGGCATGATGGCTTTCACAAATGCCGAGTGTGAAATGGTCTTATCAGTTTTGCTGCTTTCAAGGATTTTTTTTCCTTCTAATTTACTTCGAAAGCGGCTATAATATTTCATCTGTAAAGTGCATCGTCTTTATCTCGTTTGATCCCAGTTTCAGGCTAATAATGGAAAATATAGATTTCTGTTTCCGGAAAGTCTACATTGCTTCTGTTTTTTGTTTTTTTTTTAAGTGGTTGTCAACAGAGTTGTAGAACAAAAAGTCCTTTTGGAGTCGGTCTCTCTGGACAGACCAGTTCTCAAACCAACGTCCGTAACCATTTGCACGCTCACAAATGCGTTGAAGGTAACCCGGCTCATCGTCGGCTGATGTTACCCTGAGAAACAAAACAAAAGAGCCCCTCGCCGTCGTGCACCCAGAGGCTTTCTCACACTTTCTGACGTGTTTGCAATCCAAACAAAACAAAAACGAGCTGCTGAGAACGACTTGAGTCAGCAGCTCGCCCGCTTTGCTGAGCCCTCACTCATCTTCCATTCGCCATCCTCAGCGCTCTGAACACGCCGGTCCAAATGCACGTTCACCAGCGCCCGAGGTGAGCGTCCCGCATGGTCAGAAACTGGTCATCATGATGTCACGGCGAGGGCACGGATGTTAATCCCGCTTTGGCATTCGCAGTAGCAGCAGCATGCAGGAAGTGCTTGAAGAGTGTTTTACTTTGTAAAGAATGAAGAACTAATTACAGGAACTGCAGACACGAGACGACAGACCGAAGAAGAATTTCAGTTCTGGTAGATGGGAAGGCCCCTAACATTTCCTTTAAGCATTCTCAAATTTTAAAAACATTTAACTCAGAAAAAAACTCAAAATAAATGAAGAAACTTTGACTGTGAGTGAATTTGTAAAGAAGGACGTTGGTCTTCTTAGGTGTTTAGTACTTTTAGTATTATTTCATTGACAGATAACAGTTTTTATCATCTGTATCAGGATTAATCTTTATTATTTCAGTTGGACGGATTCACTCAATAGTTGGTTTAAACTGGTCAATAACTGGTTATTGATCGTGTCTCACAGTGAAAAGGTCCTGGTTCAAATTCCGGCTGGGACCTTTCCGTGATCCCGTCATGTGTGTTCCCTCCATGGGTTCCTCCCACAGTCGGGACACTATCGTCCCTCAGGTGTGAATGTAAGTTGTTTTTGTGACCCTTTCATGACCTGCAAACGATTAGAACAGGAAAAGGAAAAACATTCTAATAAAACTGAAGTGGTTGAATAAATATAATTTGATTTGATAGCAGCTGAATTGACATTTACATTAGGGGATGCAGATTATTGGTGGACTGCTGTACCCAGACATTTTTATTTAATGAATTTATTTCCAATATTTTAAAGAAAAAAAACTAAATAAAAAAAATGAGGCAAACATATGATTCATTAGCCTTTTTTTTATCTCTATGACTTATGTTAAACCAAACTAAACAAGTTTGATTCAAATCTATGGTATTTAAGTTGATTAAATCCAAAGTAAATTTAAACAATATAAAGGTAAATAAAAAGAGCTGAATCAAATAAAATTTAACTGCGATTGAACTGAATTGACCTCACATTAACTGAAATTGAAGTAAAAAAAACAAGTAAGTTAAACTGATTTTATATCAGAAACAATACAACTGACTTAACATTATATTAACCAACCTGGTTAGTACTAAACCCCTTTTCTTACACCTGCAGACGACCATCAACCTGTGAGGTCAGTTCTCATCAAAGCCCGTCCACTGAACTGATAGAACAACATATTCTCATTATCAAGTCATCTCATTTTTAAATTTTTAATTGGTTAAAGATCTATCCGGGACACTTTCTGACGTTTTGGGTTCATTGTTTTTTGACTTGTTGATTGTTCCAATGAAATTAAGGCTGTAATTTGGGGACTGCAAACTGTCACTGGACCGCACCAGCACCTTAACCCAGGTACTGGACGTGGATCGGTACCGGACACGTGTCAGTACCGGTTCCGGATGCTGTCTCAGACACTTACTGAGCGTGGTTTAAGGTAACCGGTTAGGGTACTGTTACCGGTGACGTCCCAATTGTTCAAGCTGCGTTCGTCCAACAAAATGACCACACCCCTGATTTTTTTGGAACAGCCAACACGTCATAAAACAACAAGGTGCGACACCCAAAACGCCAACAAGTGACGCGGAGGGGTTCTTAAACGTCAATATGTGACGACTCGGTAATGAGATTTTGTTAGACAGGGTCTCCATGATGGCGGAGTCTGGGCCGCACGGGGTTCCATTTGTGCCAAAAATATGTTCTTGTGTCCACTGTCTATGTCTACTGAACAACTATTTTTTTAGTGAACATCTACGTACTATTAAGCGATATCTTCTGCGTGTCCTGTAGAACGAAAGGAGCTAACGACGCTAGCAACTAAGGCTAGCTACAGACTTTTCTGATCCAACGACAAAAAGCAAATGCAAAGTTTAAAACATAATCAAAGGAGCGTAGACATGCAGAAGATGTTGTTTAGTAGACAATCAACTTATATATCAAATATCGACTCTGGAGCCAAAAATGGCCCGCGGGCCGCCAGTTTGAGACCCCTAGTGTTGCATATATTGACAGTAAATGGACCTGATCTAAAGTATCTGATCTGAAGTAAACTAAAAAAAAATTGAACTGTGCTGTTCTGAAGTTTTCAAAATATAATCAACATTTTAGAATCAGTTGATAGAAATTTTGTTTTTTATTAGCCAAATAATATTTCCTAAATGAGTTTTTTGAGTTTTGATCATTTCTGTTTGGATGATTTCATTGCATCAGTGCAAGGACCCCCCCTCCCAGTCTGCATTCAGGTTCTAAGTGGGGTGTCCAGAGTATCGCATCACATATGATTACCGACTAATCTTGTTCTTGCTCGGGGTTTCCTCGTGCGATCTGACCAGAGATAACTTGGCATCATGCTACCGTAACACTAGTCACCCATTTACCCGTCCGCAGTGTCATCGAGTCAAACCGCCCCCCCCACCCCCCCAGCCCTCCTCATCCGCTGCCTTCCTTCCTTCCCCATGCTTCATTAACCATGCAGTGTACAATAGCAAGATCCGCCACTCATGTGTCATCGCCGCTCGTTGACAAATTGCTGTTTAACTTCAGCGTTCCAGAGACATTTTTTTCTGAGTTTAAAAAAAAACAAACATTCGAGCAGGTCTTTGTGAATATTCCTTCTTGAGGGTGAAACTCCGGCTTTTACTGAACTTCCAGCTGTTTGCACTGACAGGTACGCGGTGGCGCTGGCCAAAGTACACAGAGCAGTTGGTGGAGAATTGTTTAATCCTGTAATTAGCTGCTTGGGATTGTTGTCTAGAAATGCATGAGTGCAAAGCAGCGCCGCCGCCGCCGCCGCACACGGTCACTCTGCAAACGTGACATACTTCAAACTTCCTGGCGCTCGAGTCAGGGCGGGTTCTGCATTTGCAGTTTGAGGCATCTATTAACCACCGCAACCGGAGAGACTTTTCTTTGGTTTCACGAACCCTCGAAGGCCTCAAGGTGATGCTCAGCAACGACCAAAATGAATGAAAACGTGTGAAATGGAACTTTTTTTCTTTTTTTTTTTTTTTTTTTTCGTCTAGCGTGCAACATCTGTTTGTGTGGGTTGCTGGCAAAGTAGAGCACATGAATATACTGTACAGGCGTGTGTCTGTAAAAAGGGAGGATGGGTAAGCAGTGGGAGTTTTAAAAGCATGCGTCGGTAAGAATATCAACCTCCAAACCACACCTATTTATAGAATGGCGTAAACTGAAAAATAACCCAGCTAACAAAAAAAAAAAAAAGAGAGAGAAAAGAAACAAATATATCAAAGGCATCACCACTGTCTGCAAAAAAACAAACAAACCCACAACAACATTACATCCTTTATTGCAATAAATAGATTAATACAGAGGATGTGGTTCATTGTCTGAAGGAGAAAAACGACAAACATCCCAAATTAGCTTAAATGTCACAAACATCAATTAGCAATCAACTTCCCATCATTTTCTATTCACCTGACAAATCTTTCTTTGTAACCTTCATCCACTCTAACTCACAGTACAGTAGCAGGCGCAGCGAGCCACTTCAATGAGTGTGAAAGTGGCTTTTGAGAAAAAAAGCCAAAACTTCCATTCAGCATCTCAGACGCCCCCTGAGTGTCAAAAACCAGACTTCTTGACGCTTTTCTCTGCTTTTTTTTGTCACAGGAAGTTGTGGTTCAGTCAATTTTCTTCAGCCTAGCCCAAAATCTTACAAACAGTAAAAACTAACACCTGTATTTTACAGTATGAGGACTGTACTGTCAAGTATTTGGACTTTTTTTAAAGTATTTCTTCATTATTTTCTAATTAATTAAATTAAAAAGGAAGTAGTTTATTTAGTACTTTATTTTTAAAGAATACACATATTTAAAACCATTCATGGAGATTAGATATTTCTGAATTCATTGTTGGTATTTCCTTGAATTAATTAAGTTTATAAAAGTCTAAATCTTACCCCAAAACACCACAACATTTTCTGCAGTTTTCAGGACCGTTTTCTGCAAGCACAGACGAAGCTTTTGACGAGTTGGCACCATTTCTTGAGGTCTTGATGTATGCGACCTGGTTTGGTCAAAGAAGACCGCAAAGAAAGTAAAACAACAACTCACTTGTCTGCCATCTCTTCATAGTATCCGGTTTTGGGGGTTACTACCTCCACCCCATCTTGTTATAAAAGTATTTAGAACTGAAGTAACGTCAACCTCTCACTGATATTATTATTTGAGAAGTTGCACTAATAGTTGAGACCATAATTTAATCTTATTTGATTTGATTTTAAAGTCTTAAAAGTATTACTGAATATCCAGCTCATAACTACAAACGACTAAATATCCACATAAAACAGTTAGAGATCATCACTGAGCTAATTGTGCTTTAGTTAAACTTGTTTTACCATATTCATTTTCCTTCTATTTCCTGTGACACTTAAAACTCGCACTTTACCTAATTAAAGCTCAGTTACGATGCTAATTAAAAGTTAACACCAGAGATGTTGCAGGTGACCCCTCCATAACACGCCCTTTGACCTATCGTTTTCTTGGACCGTTACGATCAAATGTGATAAAACGGTTGAAGAGTTACGGTAGCTCAAAGAGAAACTTTACGTTTTACTAATGACTGGCACAAGGTTGCTTTTGTCAGTGTCAGCATCACGAGATTAGGTTTGCCTTTTCCCTTCCCATTTCAAGCATTGACTTATGAGTTTATATAATGAAAGTACGGCTATCGAAGAGGTACAAGGATGGATACTCTCTGAATCTGATTATAAATTATTTTTGGTTATTTATATATGTGATGTTCCTATATTGAATTGACAGTTGACCATACTTGAGATAATGAATAAACTCAAACATTGAGACGTTTTTACTTTTTTTTTTTACAATTGCACTCTCAACTTGTCAAATACGGGCGTTTGCATCACTTTTTGACGTTTTGGGTGTCCCCCAGCTCGTCTTTTTTCTGATTTGCTGGCTATTCCAATTAAATCAGGGGTCCCCAGCCTCCGGGCCGCGAAGCGATACTGGTCCGAGGGCCAGAGATGCCAATAAGGGGTCCCCAACCCTTGCGACGCGGACTGGTACCGCCACCCTAACCTGGTACTGGTTCCACGTCCAGTACTGCTACCAGAGGGTTGGGGAGCCTTGATTTAATGGATAGCAAGTATGTCAAAAAATGACGAGTTTGGGACGCCCTCAACATACAAAGAGTGACGTGGAGAAGACCCCAACCCATTCGTCTATAGGAGACGAGGTTGGTTTTTTGTCGTGGATGTAGTCAAAGCAATCACATAAGGCCTTTTGTTTTAAAACATTTCAATGAAAAAAATACATTTGTGCTGGTAATAGTACGTTGGGGTTGTGAGGGGCCGTAAGCTAGTGGGAGATCGTGGAAAGAGATGGATGAGTTTTTTTGTATTTTGGCTAAAAATGTCACAATCATATGTAAAAAACGACAGGATGGATGATTGGAGTGGGTTTTTAAAATCTTATCTTGCTCACTCCAATGTTTGTAGTTATTTAAAACACTAACATTTTAACTTCCTTTATTGCTCTTTTCAATAAATCAGACTTTAATGAAATATAATTGACTTTTTTCAGCTTTAATTGTATTCAGAAACCAATTGAGACCCTATAGGAGATTACATATCAGGCATTGTAGTGTGCTGGCATTTTTATTGTAACCTAATATGTGACCGGAACGCGGTCGCGTCTTACATCAAATACATGGAACAGAAGTGTAATTTGGCCAGGAAAGCTTAGAGTTTTTTCTTAAAACTGTTTATCCAAATCAAAAAGAAGAAAGCTGATTTATTAGTGTCCATTTAGGAGATTCCAGGTCAGGAATATCCCTCAATAATATTGAAGTTCCTGCATGTGGATGCACGCAGTACAAAAAGACAAATTTCCAGCATTAGTATGGTTGATGTAGCAAAGCCAAATCTCACAGAGAGCGAGTCCGGTGAAAGAGGAAGAGTGATATAGACGAGGAGGAGGAGAGGCGGGCATATTCGGGGAGCTTCAGAGAAATTAAAATAATATCAGTCTTCCTCAGCAGCGGCTGATATTTCATTTACCAGCAGGGACTGAGGTGCTGCCGCCCCCTTCCACACCCCCATCGCCGTGCCGCCGCTGCCACCCCAATGGCTCTGTCTGTCAGTGGCCGGACCCGGCACTCCCCTGCAGGTGATAACAGATTAAACCTATTCCATTTCATGCCTCAGGCGCCCAAATACAATCCATGTGGGGCTTCTGCAGGCCCTCTGGCTCCCCCATGTACCCTCCCTCCGGGCCCCCCGCCCTGGGTAGAGAGCTGGCAATGGCTGCCCCAGTCCACTGGGCTAAGCCGGCAAGATGGAGGGCTGCAGAGATTACAGCCCATCTGTGGAAATGACTGTGTGTGCGTCTGCGAATATGTGTGTATAATGGGGTTATGTCAGCTTAGATGGTCGACTCGCAGCGTTTAGAGCCAAATTCACTTCTATTCCCTTTTAAAGTTTAGAAAGTATCTCAGAGGCGTAATTGTGCCCGCTGATTGTTAGGTGTCTCCCAAGAGTTGTGGTCTGCTGTGCTGACGTCTTATTTTTGGGAGTCAGGAAATATTCACTGGACGCCGCTGAAGTACTTCCCTGGCTGCATTCCTGCACTCCAACCAGGAACGGTGTCAGAGGAGGAAATGAGAGAAATTGAACCCACAGAGCTTCCTCAAAAGCCGGCTTCCTGAGCACAGGAAATGGAACGGCCCCCCGGTGTTTATAGGTAGCCCTGAGCCACCGGACCTCTCCGCTTCCCCGAGGCCTCTTTGCCCCTTCAGCGCATTTGGACCGACATCAAAGTGTCCGAGTGTTAAGAGAAAACACATTACGAAAAAGAAAAAAAACGAGGAAGAATTTTCTTCCTGCGATCCTCCCGGACTCTGTAGGCACTTCTATCTCCTCCATCTATCCTGGTCAGGTTGGATGTAATTTGTCATGAAGTAGGTGTTGATGATGGCGACAGATAGCTGGCTACACGACTCACCTGTTGTCAAACTTTATCCCACATTCAACTGATGCTAAAATACTACATTTATTGTATCATCTCTGATTCACGAGTCGTGGTGTTTCAGAAGTTATTAAGGCACGGCCTGGTCCCACATTTGTTTGTAAAGTGACACTAATACACATCAACAGGCTTGGTTTTGAACCTTTGATTGGTACATTGTGCAGAAGAGAATTTAAACGCAATGATATCTGCTTAAATTAGTAGAATAGTTTAGTTATAAAAAGTTACACCATCACTTTTGCCAAGTAATTTGTACCCAATATAATTTACCCAATAAAAATGATTTCTCACAAAAAAATAGATCAAAATATGACAACACATGATAGAGTAATCATTTTTTATTTTTAACTCTGGTTTATGTAGCAAAATGAAAAATAAATACATAGGAAGATCCTAAAAACATGCTTGAAAATGGCTGAAAAATGAGGAATTTGAGAAGAAAAAAATTCCTAAAAAAAATAAATAGTGGTACAAGATACTTGGTCTTTGGTCCATCCATTCCTGGGACGTGTGAGACTTTGTTCAGGGAACATGACACTCAGAAAAATGCAACTTATGTGAATACTTTGGCTCGGGTGAAAATCACCCAGCGATAGTGCTCTAGGATTAAATTGAAACAATTTTTAAGAAATACTAAAAAACACTAAAGAATAGATTATTATTTCAAAAACTATAGCCTTATTCTGAATATGGTCTAATCTTTGATGATCTCCATCATAAAGTACACTAAGTACTATGTACTTGTTAGTCACATCTTTTTATTTTGCAAATCAGAATAATTTATGACTTTCAGTTTGTTCTGCAAACAAAAAACAGAATTACTAGTTTAATTCTGCAGATTTGATCATTTTCTCTGATTGTACACTGAGTTAGTAATTGTTAGGGTTTTACGGAGTCTGTGGGGAAGTGGACATATACTTATATAGGGCTTTACTACCTTCTAAAAAGGCCCGAAGTGCTTTACAGTTACAGTCACGTACTGACACATACTGACTTTGCCCGGTGGGATTATATAAGTTCGCTTCCTCCCACTCCCTTTCAAGCAATCTATAATTTGATACCGAGTTATCTTATGTCTGGGATTTTTTTGTACGGTTGTAAACCTCTGTTGACTCTACTACTCATGCATTATTCTTGCCTTGGTTGCTTGAAATGAGCAATTTCAATTCAATTCAAAACTTGTAACCACCTGGATCAATGTAGGGTTCATTATCATGCCCAAAGACACTTGGTCAGATGGGCAGAAAAGGTGGGATCTAAGCCAATCAGAGGTCGACCGCTCCAACTCTGCACCAGTCATATAGTCGCATCTAAGGTGATACATTGTAATATTTGTTTTTATTAACTTGAAATTGGTACCCAAGAATTTAGCCACGTTAGCAAAGGTGTAGGTCCAAATATAACTGAATGATGTCAGAAGACATTAGAGTACAGGAACAGAAAATCTGCTCAGTTAAACCATGTTTAATGGAAGGTTGTGAAAAATTGGTTCAGGTGTGGCAATCCCATTGTAAAGCACGCAGTGGAGGTGTAATGATATGGACTTGTAATTGTAAGGCTGGTTCATTGTGGACGGGGTAGCGCCGCGGATCGGAGGTCGCTTCCATTTGGCGCACTTGTTAACCTGTGGTGCGGTTCATACCACACGCGGAGCCTTTCCGCGTCCTCCGTGGAAGGCGTTTCGGCACATAGTATATTTTGTGTGCGAGCCACGTGCGATACGTGTCAATCCTGGCAGAAAGTTACATCAAGACACATGAGAAAATCCGGTTTATTTTCAAAATATAACCAATTTTTCACAATAAATCACCGCAATTGACATCTTCCGTGTGAACCTTTAAGACCATCCTTAAAAAGATTTTATGAAATTAGGACTGTTTGAAGGAAAATAATCAAAAACACTAATCTGCATTTAAATATAACAGACTCGAGATTTTAAATTATTTATTCACATTATTTACATTCACTCACTCTAAACAAAATAAACAACCACTATTTTCCTGCTGTGTGATGCTATGTTCACACCGGGTTCAACAACATGTGTTCAAGCGGCCACTTCCAATAAAAAAAATGTGTGTAAACATACGTATATGTGTGTTTTGGACCAGTTCAACCTTAACCAATCAGAGCCTCTGATTTGTTAGTGACGTTTGGATGGAGTCCATTTAATTTTATAAAGCTCCAATCACTTGGAGACTTGTTCATGGGGGAGACATTCATAATTTGTCCACAAATTATATGACGCCAAGTCTTTCATATATTGGAGTAGACCTCTCAAGTCTCTTTGGATGGTTGGCACAAACTGTACTATAGGATGGTGTGTAAAGACCATATGCTGAAACCATGTTCAAGAACCAGTGTGTTCCTGTGGGCTCCACACATGCCGGCGTGAGAGAAAATACTAACATTTGATCAGATTTAGTCCCTTTTTTTGAACTAGAGTATCTTCATCTTTGGTTGGGTTTCAACAAAAATGAATACATGTAAAAGATACAAAGAATCAAGATATTAAAGTGTATTGTGACTAGCAGAATTGGGACATTTAGTCCTTTTTATACTATGTACTTCTAAGACACAATTTGAGTAAGTATGTTCTTTTAAAGCACTTTTGGAAATCTATTAAAGTATTTCCATGTTATTTCAGTATTTCAAACTTTTTCATGCATCACTGAGAATAATAACCCGCCATGCCAACAAAAAGAAAACACTTGAGATCAACTTTCTGTGAATGCCAACAGGAAAAAAAATATACTAAACTGGTTCTGATGTGCGAGACTGATGGGAAGCTTTTCTTTTGTTTTGGATTTCCCAACAAACTCTTCTTTTTACTTGTTCGTAGTTCTGCAGGGCTTTGATTCTGAAACTCGTCGCACGATAGTAAAAATGTTGCACCAGTGTTTGTATTGGAGAATCAGCTATTTTCCTCGTTTCCTTTTAAAGGCACGCCTTGCTGGAGGTACACAATAGCAGGCTTGAGTAAACCTGCTCTGTGCTTCTCAAGAGCCAAGCACCAATTCCTCCAATGACCCTTTAATCGCTCCCGAAATGAGAAACTGCGATTACGGCTATATTTACAACTTACTTATCCCTTTTAAGCATTAGCAACCAAAAGAGAAATATGAGAAAATATAGATTTATTGCCTGCTTTGGTAACCAAGCCTGGATCATCTGCGATTATACCTTATATTTCTTTTACAGACTGGAATATTGCAGAAAATACCCCATTTTTATTTGGAAGGGGAGAAAAAAGTTCAGCTGTAGTTTGGGACCAAATTTATGCGCAATATCCTGCAAGGAAGTCTCTCAATCTTTGTGTGCATATGCGAGGAGGAAAACGAGTGAGCTCTCCACAGCTTAAAAGTCTTCAGACAGAGAAGCAAGAAGCAAACACTTCCATTTCTAAGAGGCTGGGCATTGATGTGGGATTGTGATGTGTAACTGCAGAACTGATGCATAACAGAGCGGAGTGGAAAATAGCGAAACGGAGTGAAGATTTAGAAAGAAATCAAGAAATGGAGATGTGTATTTATACTGTATCTCAGCTCTGCACATTGGAGTGTGTTTGTGAGAGTGATTTCTCTCATGTATCGCTCACACTAAGAAGAGCTGGCTGATGATAAACAGGATTAGCGGATTATTAGAGGGTGCTGAGGTGTGTGTAGTCTGAGAGCGAGTGTGTTTATGTGTCTGTGGGCATTCGCCGTTTGCCTATTTTCTTCCTTTTCCTCAGTCACACCCACACTAAACTTCTCCCAGTATCAATGGAAAATCCCTCGAAATAACTGTCCAATCAATGCTTGACCCGTTTCCGCATCAATCCCACGTATCTGCCGCTGTTTTATTTAAGTATCTGTGTCACTGGCCTAGCACCTTCACAGGGGAACCTCACTCGGGAGTTCTGAGAGAACCATGAAAAAGATAATTGAGTCATTGGCCTAACCGCTCTTTTTTTTTTTTTTTTTTTTACACACCAGTGGGAGAGAAACTATAACCAAATTTGCATTAACTTCACAGATGGGGGGTTGTGCAAGAAGCAGCCTTTCATTAGCCTGTAATTAGGCGATGAAAGGGAAAGTGAAATTGATACTGGCGTATTAAAAGAAAGAGAGAGGCTAGGGATGAGGCGGCACCTCTGATATGAATGACTGATCGAGACGCTGTTAACGAAAACCTCGCCGATACTGTCGGGGTGCTCGAGTCCTTGGGCAGGTGTGGAATGTGTGGGGAGGGATTCATGGTGTTTAGTAAAATTTAGATTTAAATCAAACTAAGTGGCTTTTTTTATGCTGGTACCTCTAACAGAATGACGAGACACTGAGGCAACAGCACTGATGATATCTCAATTATCAGGCGCCTCTCTTTCTGATACTAGCACCACTGATAGAATATTGTGACGCTAGTATGAATACTAGGTATTAGTAAAGACATAAGTTTAGGGTATAAACCATTTTACTTAAACCCTGTCTTTGGCGAAAAATGGCCAAACCTGTACGGGACACGGCAACACATTCTCACCCCCAAGTCATCACATACTGACATTTGATTAAGGACTCCTCCGCATCACTTTTGGGTGTCCCCAACTGGCTGTTTGCAAAATCAAAGGTCTGCACACCTGGGACGCGGTACTGGAAGATTCCCAAGAACCAGTGCGCATCCGGTACTGCATCCGGTACCGCGTCAGGATGCTTACTGGTCCTCGGAAGCGTCCAGTAACCGGTTCCCTAGCCTAGTACTGGTACCCTAACCTTAACCCGGCACTGGTTTGCGTCCGGTACTGCATCTTGTTTGCGCCCGGGGCTGCGTCTGGTACCAGTTCGAGTCCGGTACTGTATCTGGTCCGGTGTGGGGTTAGGGTACAAATACGCTATCTGTACTAGACCGGTTCTGGTTTGTGGCCTGGAGATTGGTGAGCCGTGATTTAATAGGAACAGCCAGTACGACGACTTGGGGACAAAATGTCAAAGTGGCGTCGAGGGGTCCCTAACCAAATGTAAATATGTGAAGACTTGTTGACAGCACCTGTTCCAGTCAACGCCTCGCAAGAATGCATGTGAGGGTTTAGCTAAATTTTTTCTTAACTGATAATGTGTTTCTTACGCAGTTCAGACGTATGAGGGAGGGAGTTAACCTCCCTCAAAGGGCGTTTATGTCCCACCCATACCCTGCCTGCAGCCTCCATGTTTAACCCGTCGTCAATATCACTACTACAGCCTTTCAGCAATGTATAAGCATGTGAGGTTTACATCTATGCACTAGAGGTGTAAGAAAATATCGATACAGTTGCAGTGCCTCATGTTCTGATCATTAAATAACGTAAAGAAGTGAAATATTGTCTGGTTCTTGAAATCTTGAGATTTATTGGGAAACATATCGTATCATGACACGTGTATCACAATACTTAATGTATCAGGACATGTGTATCCCGATACGTATTGTATCACAACACATGCATTGTGATACGTATTGTATCGCAACATGTGTATCACGAGTCGTGTATGTGTTTATCGCATTATCTATTGTATTGTAATATGATTTGTATCACGACACTTGTATCGCGATACATATTGCATCACCATTAGTGTATCGGAATATGTATCATATCACGATACGTATTGCATCACGACGTGTGTATCACAACATGCATCGTATGGCGATATGTGTTGTATCATGATGTGTGTATTGCAATACATATTGCATCTCAACATGTGTATCGCAATATGTATTGTATGGCGATATGTATTGTATCACGACGTGTGTATCACAATATGTATTGCATGGTGATATATATTGTATCACAACTTGTGTATCACGATATGTATCGTATCGTTAAACTCTATGGGTTAGGAATGGGATGGCACTTCGGTTCATATGTGAGACAATACTTTTGGTAATACAATGTATAAAGGTTGTAGACCTGATGAGAGAAAATGGACGAGTACATTTTTTCTACAGGCTGTCTGTGGGTGACGACATACAAAGGTAAGAAATCCTGAAGTAGAAGAGACACATTTTTCATTTTTACAACCCCCTTAAATCCTGAGGACTGTGCAGGAGACTGTTAGTGTTGTACACATGATACATGTGTGCGCCTTACTGTAGTCTGACTGTTTAGAATTAAGAAACTAGAGTGTAGTTTGTGCGGTCGTACAGGCGTCCAGCGGGCAGTTGTGTATCATGTGAACCCAGCATTTGTGTGCTGTCTGTCAGGAGCGAGTACTCACACTGTACTAACAACTAGAATGTGGCGTAAGGACACCGTACAACAGCATCACCTCTACGTCATAAGTATTTGTAACTTAAATTGTCCTTAAGAATACTGCACGATACCCCTACCACAACAATGGTACGGTCCATCTTCATGAGGTCCCTTGAGGTGGCCGTACGAACCTCAAGACTCCCCTTAAGATGCAGCTGCTCCTCTACAACCCTCCATGAACCCGGGAAACCCACAGCATTCCTAAAGGTCACGGGGTCGGGGCTTAAACGAAGTCTTAAGTTTAGGAGTTTTATAGATCAGGTCATTTTCACCAATTAATGTCAAAGTTTAAAGCTAATAGAAGAGATTTGATGGTATTGATAGACGTAAGTTTACTAAACACATGAAGCTAAATGAGAAATTAATTCACTTTTTGTGTTGAGGTGTTTAGATAAATGAATAAAGTGGAATTAAAGTTAAATAATACATTTAAATTGTTGGTTTTAAGCATCATTGCAAACATACAAACATTAGTGAATATTTAGGAAAGTTATTTTAATATGATCTGCTGAAGAATTAGTTTTTTATAGATTTTAATGTGCACATTGACCACTTTTTTAAATTTAAAACTGGTATTTTAGTTTGGCAAAAAGGGATACTTTCAGAGTATTTCCTCAAATTAGAAAACATGAAAGCCTAAATCTAAAATAGTAACTATCTTTACATTTACAGGTTTTTTTTATTGGATTTTATGGTCAAAATGAAGAAATAGTACTGAATTCAAATGAGTAGCTTTGAAAGCAAACTAAGTAATCTGGAAGTTTAAAGCTGTAGGTGTGTTCTATATGGTGTTTATCTCAGTGTACTGAGAACTATAGTATTAAAAGTAATTTCTTCATTTATAATTGAAGGCCTAAATCAGGAGTGTCAAACTCAATCACACAATCCAAAACACACCTGAGGTCGCGGGCCGAACAGGATAAACATTTATTGAACTCTAAAACTACATTTTTAAACCTTTAAAACTGTAACCTTTTTAAAATAATTATAAACTAGATATACAGCATTACCTGTGGTAATGTTAGTTTGAATGCTGTTGAGTTAAATTTGACTGCTGTAGATTCTGAAATTGATAGCTAAAAACACTGAAGCTGATGGCCAGCTAAAATACTAGCTAAATGCCAAATTAGCCTAAAAAGCTGAAAACAAACTTATGTTAGCCAAAACAACAAGCATGTAGCTGAAGTAGTAGCTTAATTTCAAAATATAATTAAAAAAACTGTATTAAAAAAAGCCTCAATTAGCCAAAACAGGCTAGCATGTAGCTGAAATTTTAGCTAAACTCCAAAATAGCCAAAAAATAGTTAGTAAATGCCAAAATTGTCCAAAAAACTATCAGAATGACAATTTTTCAAACTTTAAAACCATAACTTTTTAACATAATTCTGGAATTCTGGAATATTATTCCAGAATGGATCAACTTAAATACATTTCAATGTTTTACTCTCCATTAAAATATAATTTGTCGAAATTATACAAGTTATAAATGACCACAAGATAACATCGGGGCCGGATAAAATTCCCCTGGAGGGCCGGATCCGGCCCCTGGGCTTTGGCTTTCACATATGTGGTCTAAATTCTAAACTTTTTGGAGAAAATATGGGAAGGAACATGATTCTTTAGAGTTCAAATGTTTTAAGATTAAAGTAAATTATTAAAAATGAAGAAATAATTGCAAACTAGTATGAGTCTTTTTATCTTAACCAATGAATGTTTCTTACAGTGTTAAACTTTTATAGTCGGTGCCAAAAAGAAAGTTTCCTGATGAAAAGTGGTTTAGAGAACTGTAATACAGATAATAGCAAAACATATATTTGTGTTTTAGTCACCTGATCAGTATGATTCTAATTTTTTTTCATAGTAAAAAACAATCATTTGATAAATCCTTTTGTCTGAACATGAAGCTTCATGAAAATCTTGTTGGGATTCTCTCCAGGATTCTAAACAGTTTTCTTGAGTTTTGGCAAATATTTAGCACGCACACTCCAGAACACACAAACACACACGCCTGCATGGGAAACCAGACTTTCAGTTGGTGGTCTTTCCTGTCTGTGGAGCACAGGTGTGTGTGGTGTGTGTGTGTGTGTGCGCTCTCCCTCTCAGTTTTGAAGCTAATTATACCACAAACTGACAACCGTGCACCTTCAGCGCAGAAACATGGAAACATCTCCTCTGCCACTTCAGGTCCCGAACATTCTGCGAGCCACCGTGAGCCTGCAAATCTCGCAACAGTCACCGCTGTTTCCACAACACGCCGCCGAGCTCTGTGGGCCCCCCGCAGACTCGCAAACACCCACAGTCCCTCTCGCCTCTCAGAGCATCCTGTTCACAAACACCTCCAGAGCAAAGTTATTTTGTGCGACTCCGGCTCACCCGTACAAAGACAGAATTAGGGAACTTATTTGTGTTGTAGCGTGCGCCGACTTCTACAAAGGGGGAATTAGGAAGTTATTTGTGTAGCTCATGTTCACTTTTTAAGAGAGCAAGCCATCATTGGAGCTGTTTATCTGCGCCTGTACAAAGCCAGGATTAGGGCCCGTCTTTGAGGCCTGCTCCGTAATCCCTTTATGGATGTCACCTGTCATCTCCCGCTAATCACCCTCCAACTTTCCCCACCTCTGCTTCCACTATCTGCCCATCACGACTGCCTTTAACTTGTTTCCCTGAAGAAAGGAAGGCGAAAGTTCAGCAGTGAAGGATGGCGAGAGATTTGGGGAAATCAGATTTCACAGGAGGAGAGGAGTGTGGCAGAAAGGGGGGAAAAAATCAGCCTGGCATCCAGCCTAATACCCCCTCAGGGCCGTGATCTGTCTTTCCTCTTCCTCTCCTTCTTTTTCCATCGCCGTCATACTTTGCTCATTTCAGTGCTGTCCATCTTTCCATCTATCTACCCGGCCGTCCTATCTGTCCATCCATCTCGGCTCATCTCCTCTCAGCTTGCATGTTTAATGTGATGTATTTATCCTGCGTGTAATGTAAGCCGCAGCTGGCCATTAGTCAATTATGAAATTTAATCGTAACAATTATGAGAATCCATAACGATTAACGCAGCATTTCCTCTTTCATTTACCCCCCTGATCATTTTGTAGCGAGGCCATGATTTCTAACTTCCTTATCTCTGTCTTCCCTTTCTGTTCTTTGGAACTTTTCGCCAGCGAGTTCTGCGGCGGCCCGACTCAAACTTCCAGTGAAAGTGCGCTTTACAGAAGTGAGTGTATCTCATCGCATTAAGCCTTTTCCCTTTCTTTCTGTTTATGGGCAGCAGAGCGGCGCAAGACCGTGTGCAGGGCCAGGGACTGAGGAATCTGATAGGGATAAACCAATTTACCGTCCACACAAACATCCCAGCAGGCGTACACCCCCGCCCTGGCTCCCATTGCTCATTTAAAATGGCGGTCGGAGAGGCCAGCAATTAAGTTTTAATTAGGTGGGGTAATTATTGCCGGGCAGGAAGTATCAGACGCCAGGCTGATTGTTCTCTGGCCCGATGAGGAGGGGAGGCCAGCTAATGGGGGCGAGATGTGGGGGCAGCCGGGGCCGAGGACTGGAGGATTGGGAGACCCCGGCAGCCCTCCTGCTCTCCCTTTACCACTCCACTGTTCATTACCTCCAGCGCTTACTGCAGGTGGAGGTTTCCGTTTGATAACTCAACCTGACAGACTTCTGAACGCAGACCGACACCCTAAATGATCCCTGAAACCACAGTGAGGGCTTGATGAATAATATTGGTGATTAAATGAGACAAATGCTGAAGTATGTGTTGTTCATCGATCTAAATGTCCTCAGAACACAGAAAAAGTCTTTTTTATAGCAAAAAAACATCTATTATTCATGAGGATTGTGCCCAAATCTTCTATGAATTCTTCAGTTATAAAAAGTTTTATTTCTGGATCATTTTGTTACATAATTTGAATTTTAATTTATTTCTAAATCTGTTTGTTTTAGGTTTTATTATGTTTTAGTTCATCTTTATCCATGTCTTTAATGTCAAGCACTGTAGGTTCTATGTGTGTTGATGAAAGTTGCTTTGCAAACAGTTGTAATATATCCAGTTTTTCAATCAAAAAAGCGTTATTATTTCAGTTTGATGTCAGTGAACAATAGAAGAGATTTGTTTTTTTCTGTTGAAAAAAATGTGGAAACAGTAGAACCTCTATCATCCCACGGTGTCAGAGTTTCTATAGCGTTAGTCCCCATCAAAATCTGTCTAAAGATGATTGTAAATGGTGCATAAAACAACTCGACTCTTAGACTTGTGTCTGTTTGGCATCAGTGCCATCTTTTCATTATTCTTCTCTACCTCCTCTAAGGTTCATTGAGTTATTGTGACAGCATCTGTTTGCTTTCCACTGAAACTGTCATGTAAGCTAACAAAAGCAAACGTTGTAAATATTCTTAATAAAAGCGGAAGAAGGCAGTTTTGTTCTTGCTCAGGGATTGTGTTGGAGCGTAAACAGAAGCCAACGACTGATGAGAACGAAACTAACGTGGTGAGTGACGAAGGCCCGAATTCTTCCCTTCCCCTTCATTTGAAGTGGCAGTTGAAGTCAAAGGATTATTATTATTTTTTTTTATTTAAGCATTTCTGAACCACAGAAGTTTATATTTAAATGTAAGTAATGACTTTTTGTTGTAGCGTGACTTTTTAAAGTTATAAAACCGCTGTTCGGACCGGCGATTATGATGACGTCATTGAACGAAAGTCACGTCCGAAATATTAGACGTTATTTTTTCATCACCCTCAGTTTGGAGGGAAAGGTGAAGGGGAAGGGAGGAATTCAGATTGGACTTAAGAGTTGTATGATTGTGAACGTACTGTGTGTGAATATACCACGTGTACGACCGTACCAAATGTGTCAATGTACCATGTGGGTGAACGTACCTTATATGCAAATGTAACATTGATTTAAATGTCCTTTGTGTGAATGTTACATGTGTGTGATTTGACAAATCCAGTGTTCTGGTTCTTTAGCTAAAATATGACCTCATTTAATCTTTCCAGGTAGAATTTCTTAAAGCGAAACTGAATCAAATTGATAGAATATTTGAAACAAAAACACTAAATGTAGAATTTGTACAATTATGTGCATTCAAATGATTTTACCAATATTAGTCTAAGTGTATGTTTAATGATGCATCCTGTCATAAATATAAAATGTATTTTTTAAACTTCTAAAAACTGGATCTTTAATTATTAGCAATTAAAAATATGACCAACAGACACGTAAGGCTAAACTTAACTCAATTGTTCTTACTAGAAATAGAAAAAAAGTAAAAAAAAAAAAAAGCTAAACTATTTTTTTCTTATTTTTCTACCCAAAATATATATCTTCATTACAAATATGTTGGTCATTTTTGTATTAAATTTACTAATCCTGCTACTGTTACTTAATAAAAAACATAAAAAATAAAACTTAACATTTCAAAAATAAATATTGATTACAGATCAATATTTAGGTCAGTACTCTTTAGTTTTTGTTTGGCCATATAAATAATAAACCGGTGGAAAATCCAACCCCTTTCATAAAATTAATTGCAACTTTATTGACAAACTTTTGTCATTTCAGGCTTTTTGTCCTGCAACAACCATGAAAATGCTCCAAAGGTCCCAAATTGTTGAAATAACTGGTTGGTTTAAGTCAAATTTTGACTTGTCTGTTTTCTCCACGAAAGTAGTATTCTTTGAAAGTATTAATTAGTAATTTAAGTACTCTCAGATTAGTACATTTGCATTTATGGAAACTTGGGAATTATAAGAGCTTTTTTATGCAAAAGTTTTTTTTAAATTCTTAATAATTACCTTAAATACTTAATGTACATGTAGTATCATAGTCAAAGGTATCCAGAAGAAAGTAATGTTTTAGTGTTAGAGGAGTCTAGACGTTTGAGTGATTGATACCAGATTAACAAGGGAGGGGACATGACTAATTCGGCATAAATGTGTTGAATATAATTTAGCAGAACATACAAACAAAGGACAAGTATGTGCGAGCTCATTCCCACATATGTAAAGGGGGAAAAAAAGCACCAATCGACCTTATTAGTAAGCATCATCCGCTGGGGAGTGGGGGATTCATCTACACAAGCCCCGACAGCCCCCCCATACCATCTCTTATCAGCACACAACACCAACTCTCTCTAGACTCACACACGGACCATCAATGATGTCACCAGGCTAATCTCGTCGCGCCTCGGAACCCAATTAAAAAACAGAGATGTGTGGCTGCCAACATCAGGAATCTAATCACATTCCAGGAAAAGGCGCGTAATTTCCTTGGCTTTCTGCAGGGGTCGAGATACAGATTGGGAGAGCAGGCAGCGGGAGCGGGGTGCAGCTCATCACACTCCAGCCCCAGAGGTAGGCCTGACAGGTGCTGGGCTCAGGCTCGGGGTGCCTCCGAATGCACCAGTGTGTATTTGTACGCCGGTACAGAGGAGAAATGGAGGCTCAGAGACGCTGCCAGGCTGAAAAAGAAAAAGAACAACCAGTTAACAACAACACATTAATCCATCTCAACAGCCCACTCACAGGCACAACAATCGCAACACAAGGAGACAGTAATCCACAGGGAGGCTGCATTTGAAAGCAGCGCAAAGTTAGAATGTGTTTATGCATTTTGGTTATAAAACATTAATAGATTGAAAAGAAGGAGAACTGTGTTCATGAAATACTATGTTACTATAGTTAAAATTTAGTCTTTTTGACTCATTACTCATTTATATTATAACCCAAATGTTTTATCAACCAATTAGAAGCCTTGGTAAAACAACAGGATGATAAAAAGCATGAATAGCAGTTTTTACACATAATATGATTAAAATGACTATCTCTTTCTGCACCGGCCCAACCAGTGATAAAACTTCCAAGGACTTTTCCAGAAGGTCCATAAAAAAACAGAAGTACATGGAAAGAAATGCAGGCTTTTTCTGGTCTCAGTTAATATCTGAGGCCTTCAATCAAAAGTCTTAATGAGACCATTGAGATATGGGAGAAAGATACTGTTGAGAAGCAACAAGAACACAAAGCAAGGTCTGGTTTATCCACAAAACTTCTAAACAAATATTTAATGGGCGGATGATACAAAAGAAAAACTGAAAGGATTTGTCTTGTTATGTTTGAGATAAACACCTAGGGATTGAAATATACTATGGCAACATGGTATTTTGAGTGTTTCCACTGTGACTCCGTAAACAGTACCGAACCGTACCTCCTGGGGGTCTCCATCGGTTGGAGATCCATTAATAAGTGGAATAAAACGGTTGGGGCAGATACGCAGTGGCCTCACGTTGACTAATAGAAAGTGACAACGACATAAGAAAGCACTAATTTATCATTCATTTAAGCTAACGTTTGTATTCATGTTTTAGTGGTATCAATCCTACTGTTATACACCATGTATGTAAAGCAGGATAAAGACAAGCTGCTGGATGACTTCCGTTGTTGTCGCACTACACGCTAGCGGTCTACATCACGTAAAAAACAAACTTAAGTGGAAAAGCTCGTTCACATTTTCTCTCTTGTTTAAACCCTAAAACTTAAAACCTTCATTGAAAAATAAGTCCAGTGTTACAGAAGGAAAACAAAAATCTGATGGTGATTAAATGTTTATGTAGGTCTATAGCCAATCAGCACGTGAACACAGTGCAATGTTGAAAAAAAGATATACATATATATAAAAAACATACATAATTGCCCGAGAAGAAAATGTAAAGCAGCAATATAGCAAAGGACCTCTGTATGTTTTGTTTATTAATCTTAAAACTGTTGTCCTTTAAAAACTTAAATCATCACTATAGTTTCTAATAACTCATATATCTGTATTTAGATTAATTAATCTCATAGACAAAGCAGGAGCTTAAATATCCTAAAAATGTTAGCATAGTTCAGAAAAATGTATTTTGGCCTATTAATTCTATTTTGAATTTGGATTTGGTTTATTTCAAGCAAACGAAGCAAAAATACTAAAGATAACAAGTGAGATTTAGAGGTATTCGTGTATGAAATTTGACCCAAGATGGGGCCCTCTAGTATTTGTCAATTGGTATTTGAGTATTTGTATTTCAAGAAGTCTAAATTAGCGGGCAAAAATGAAGAAAAGACACTAATATAACCCTCATCATTATAGTTTGGACCATAAATCTTAGCTACAATTGGACTAATAGAAAATGTACTGTCCAAGTACACGAGTAAGGTAAGTTGTGCTGCCTCGTGGGGGGTTTGGGTTGGCTTTAGGAAGGCTTTTAGCGGCAAAGGTGGGCAGTTCATGACCTGGTCAGGAATGCGGTCACCCTTTGGTGGACGGCCACGGGGATTTTACACCAGGGGGGAAATTCTAAACCTCAAGTAGAAAGCCTGTCAATCACCTGTGGGTCTCGGCAGAGAGGCCCAGTTTCCCCATGCAGACAGACGCAGACCGACCGGAGTCTGAGAAATATCCGTCCTCTTGTTCCCGGTTTTCAGTTTTCAGAAACGTACTGCGCTGGTCTGAGTTTGTCTTTGTTTTTTGGTGGAGGGGGAAGTTGGGTGGACAGCAGTTGCTTGCTGAGATGGGGCAAACACAGTTGACAGCTTCCTTCCTCACCGTAAACATTGCAGCGCCATTTAGACATGGGTCAGGGACAAGAACACCCATGCACCTCCCACCCACTGCCCCAGACCAGAACGGAGTCTCTTCAACACGCAAACCCACCCTCCGCCCTTTCACGGGCTCAGAAAGGTAACTAACCCGCCATGCAGCCAGACATGTGACCTGATGGTCTGCATTACCTTTCATCTCTCCACAAACAAACCCCTGGAATCACCCCCTCACCTCATCCACGTACACTCTCATCAAGATCTCTCGGCTCAGCCTCAGAGAACACTGAAGGGTCTTTCAATGGATGAATCAACATGGTAAGAACAGCTCTTAACAGCGCTGAGAGATGCTAGAGATGGTGACTGTGGAGGGTTTTTGAGCAGCAAAGTTACGTCTTTTATGAAAACTAAAATAGATTTGAAACATAAAAAAAATCTGATGAAAGTTACAAGACTCCCAAAAGGACACGAGGAACAACTACATTATTATTTGGAATTTTGTTGCAGGAGTTAAGATTTACAGAAAGCACAATTTGTCTGTTCTTATTGGCAAATATTCAATTCAATCAAGTATTATTAACTTAGAAAAAAAAACCAAACACTTCCCATTATCGATGACTAATAGACTATTACAATAATCGACAACTAATTTAATAGTCGATTAGTTGTTACTTTATGTTGTATGAAGTCAGAGTGTAGTAAAGTTGAAAGTTATAATAGCATTCTGATAGTTTTTTGCACTATTTTGGCATTTTTTAAAAGTATTTTTAGGCTATTTTGGTGTTTAGCTAATATTTAATCTACTTGCTAGCTGTTTTGGCTAACTTAAGCTTTTTTTTTGGTAGTTTTTTTAGGCTATTTTTGAGTTTAACTAATAAGTCAGCAGTATGATAGATATTTTGGGTAATTTCGTTTTTTTTTTTTGTTTTTTAGGCTAATTTGGAGTTTACCTATTATTTCAACTGTATGCTAGCTATTTTGGCTAACTTTGGCTTTTTAAAAAATGTTTTAGGCTAATTTATCATTTAACTAATATTTTAGCTGGTTATCAACTTCAACATCTTTATATCCTGTTTGCGCATGACCTGATTAGTCGATTATTAAAATAATTGTTTGTGGCAGCCCTACTTCCCATGTGTCACAGCTAAAAATGCTTCACAGATAAAAGCAAACTAAATACAAAAAGTGAAAAAATTAAAACCAACCCACCCCCCTCCATTCTCACCCCATGACCCCACCCCCACCCACACACACACACACACTACATACATACACAGAAAAGATGACTAACTATGAAACAGACCTATGTTATTTATATTTGGTTCACTTTTTCTCTAACAGTCCAGGATGCCCCCAAAAGTGGGTTTGAAAACAGATGGATGGATTCCAACATCTTCCTAACTAGTCCTATTGAACAGCTGATCAAAGAGTGGATGGCCTCCAGTGTTGAACAGATTTCACTGTAACACTAGTGTCTTATACAACACTTTTATCTTGCTATATTGCTGTTCACCTTTCATAGTCTCTGTTTTTCAGATATTTTTTTCCAATTTTGCTGACTTGTTTTTTTGGTACAGCCATTGTGTTCTGTGTTCTAATTGTTTCTAGACCATTGTCAGTCAATATCCCCTGTGTCTCCAGTGCAGAATGTGTTCAGTTTAAATCGGCATTAAAAAAAATTAAATAAATAAATATTTTTCATTTTATAAAACATTCTTTTTCTACGACGGTTTGAACTTTAAGAGTTTGAACAAGAAAGAAAACTGTGAAAATTATCATGTTTGTCCGACAGAAGTGGATAAAGTGTGTAGCGAGGAGTTTTCGGTTTATTTCAAGAATCTTGATAAATGAGGGAACGACTGTATGGATAAAGAGAAAACTCTTCATTACCTGCCAGTTGGAGATATCACTAGATGATTTTGTAGCAAGACTCAACGATGGATAAATCAATGACTTTTCATGTGTTTCAAGATTTGTTTAATTTGTGGATTTAATTGCTGAGCTTTCATCCTTGTTTTCAGTACAATGCTCATTTATTTATGCTGAATATTGTCCCTGGCATGTCAATTAATTATCGTCATATTTGTTGGTAAGATTCAGTTTGTGTGTGTGTGTCGTTGACTGACGTTGAGTTCTAGATGCAGTTTTCACATCCTAATTGAAGTTGGTCTTTTGAAGTAATTAAGATAAGGGTGTGGAGACAAAATAATTGGTATAATGCGACAGTAATTAAGCCATCCCCCCAGCCTTAATTTAGCAGTGCTGGCTCTTCTTCACAAACAGTACGTCATTCTGCAGCTGTTGTGTTGAGTCTGCACTTTACTTTCATCTCTTTTTTTCAGCCCTTATGTGACCCCAATGACCAGAAGAGCAGAGAAATGTCGAGGAAACCAACGTTTAAAAAAATAAAAAAATTGTACTTTTATTAGAAGTAACTTAAAGTTGTTTCCTGAATTACCTGAATACTTAAATTAGTCAAACTTCTTCTCTCTAAATCCTGTCCAAACACAACTCAAAGATACTTTGGTTCTTCCCCTTGGAGATGTTAATTGTTTCCAATATATAAGGAGTCAGTTGATGGGGAAGTTGTGCATATTTTCAAGAGAACACGTGGGTAGTGACGGTCATCCAACATAGCAAAGGTATAAAAAAGTATGTGATGGAATGAAAAATCAATCAACTGGGTCAAGAAGAGCTCTGTGGAACATTTCTGGAAAGGTAGTGCCCACTTTCGGGCAGACAGCTGGATCCAAGTGAAGCAGCTTTATTTGGGACAGACAGGAGAACCAGGAGCTAAAAGTCCACAAAGCTAAATCAGGGTCAGGCACCCAGAGGTCAAACACAAGCATGATGGCATCAGAGAACAACCAGAGTGGTCAGGGTCCAGGCGAGGGTCGGGGCAGGCGGCAAACAGTCAGAAGATGAATCAAAAGATTAGATCAGAATGAGAATGCTCAGTGATACTGGCAGAGCAGCACAAACAAGACTTCACACCGATTCCTTCTGACGTTAATCTGCCTTGAAAGTTTGTTCAATCGCAAAGGCCGCATGTTTGTGCAGTAGGATGGTAGTGGAACTCCCGGCAGCATCCAGAACATCAAAACAACCTTTTAGACCCACTTCGGTCATCTTTTGAGCTACCATATTTTCCGCACTACAAAGCTATTTTCGAACTTATGTAATATAGAAGTTGAAAGTTTGATACCAGCGTCTTTAGTTTTTGTTACGAGCCGGAAGAGTCGCATGACTGAAAAAACATGTGAAACTGCGAATAAAGAAGCGGGAACACTAGATTTCTCAGTAGAAGTCTTTAGGATTTTGGCTTTTTGGAACCTGAAGGTACTTCCCATTTTGACTGTCCAATCACTGTCCAATGATTATTCAGTGTATGACTGTGTCTGAATTCCCACCCTTATCCTTAGCTACTACAAAACTATACATTAACTATACAAACTAGATATTGAAAAACTGATTTATGCTAGAAAATTTACAATAAAACCCAACCTGGTTTCTATCTTGCAATAAAAAAAATTTGGCTCTGTGAACTTTTCAAAATCGCCTCGACTTCAGTAAGCAGAACCAGAATTAATCCATAGAAAAGACACTTTGGATCAGAGGTGGGACCAAGTCATTGTTTAGTCTCAAGTCTTTGTCCTCAAGTCCAAGTCAAGTCCCAAGTTAAAACCAGTCAAGTCCCATGTCGAGTCACAAGTCAAGACCATCAAGTCTCCAGTCGAGTCACAAGTCCTACTATTAATAATTCACGTCCTTTCAAGTAACTTAAAGAATAAAGTAATGTGTACTTTTTGGAACTGTACTTTGCAAGTATTTTGAGTAAAATACCTCTGAGCTCATGGATCAAAAATCCAACATGATTTCTCTTTAACAAAAACCCAGATTACCACATTTTACCTAATTTTGAATCCATGTATTTGGGGGAAAATAACAAGTCGTCCAAGTCAAAGGGCTAAAGTCTGAGTCACCCCACAAGTTATTGATATTAAAGTCAGAGTCAGGTCACAAGTCAGAAGTTTGAAAGTCCAAGTCGAGTCTAAAGTTGTCAAATTCACGACTTAAGTCATGTGACTCGAGTCGCTACCTCTACTCTGGATTATAAGGCATACTGTCGTTCTTTAATAATAAAACTAGAACTTTTAGTGCAGAGAAACCTTTGTTGTTTTCTTGGACATAGTTTCTGCAGAGCGGCAGGAAATTGCTTCTGATTGTTATTCTTCTGAGACTTATTTTTCTTTTAAAATGTCCTCCATCATCAAAAAAAATGTTAAAAATGTTTAATTGGAATGGAATTTTATTGGTTCAAGAAAGGTTTATATTTTTCTTAAGTCACTAAAATAGAATTTAGATTAATTCAGAAAGAGTAACTAACAAAAACACGTGAAAATTCCTCGTTTGGCCTGTAAACTCTTTGAAATGTGCAGATTGTGTGTCTTTATATGTGTATAAATTACACTGAACTCTCTGTGGGCAGCAAAGAACTTCACTCCAAACCGCACAGCTCAGAAAACACCACTTTGAGCTAATGCTATTCCGTCTTAACATCATGTAATTTCACATCATTCACAGGAAACTGGACACCCTTCATAGATACTCTCACACACACAGATTTAACCTCCAAAGAAAAACTGCTTCAACATTTTTCTGACTAGATTATGTCTAAAGTGGTACAAAAATGTGCAGACTTTCTAAGGATTATAAATGCACAGACAGGCATGAACAAAAGCATTATTTTTAACGGTGTGTTCATGTGTGTGCCTCTGAGAATGTGTGTGAACGTTTGTGTTGGCTCGACGTCAGGCAGTCGGCTTAATCCTGCCCCCACCTCTTTCCTGAGCCTGGCCGCAGCTAGAACAGGTAACACACACTGTGTCCTGCTAAAACGCCACCCTCAAGCACAACCAAATTGTGCAGGCACGTGCGCGCACTTGTGTGTATTAAACGGCTTTTTTGGAGAGGGATGCTACAGCTAAATAAGAGGGAACATCTCACAGCGGTGCAGGTGCCACCAACAGTCTTGGGCGCCGTCCAAGTGGGTGGCAGGCTGTTTGTCTCCGGTGTGTTTCTGAGGATGCGCGCGAGCGTGTTTCTGTTTCTCACCATATGTGGCGTGACCTAGCTGTGGTTACCAGCAGGAGTTGTCAGTAGAGTTAATAAAGGCCTCTGGAGCAGCGTCTTCCTATGGTGGTTTGGACCCCCCCTATCCCCCCCCCCCCCCCCACACACACACACACACACACACATCTTTGGTTCCTTGTTTTGCGTTTCCCGTGTCTGAATGTATGCACGCGACAGCAGGACTCTGATCTTCACCCAATCGCTGGCCTGGAGCTCTCAACGAGTCGAGTTTTTGTTTGTTACCAACATTTTTGATCAGTTTGAGTAGAAACTTCTTCTGAAGTTTCTGATTGGTGAATTTTATAAGAGGCTCAGAAAAGTTTAAATATTTGTGGTTTAATATTCTTGAATATTAATAACACTGATGATTGGCATTAATTAATGCTGTTATTTGTTTAAAAAATGAATCAGGTTAATCAAACTTTTGTATTGTGATTAATCACAATGTTTTACTAAATAAATTTCATATGAGAATATGTGGCTCTTGAACAAAAACAGACCAGAAAATAAAAATTTTACTTCCTTTTTTATGGTGGCCCTGAAGGGTCACAACACTTTAAGTTAACAACACAACACTAAAGACTCACAACACAACACTGAAAGGTCACAACACAACACTGAAAGGTCACAACACTTTAAGGTCGCAACACAAAACTTTTTCTTAACAACACTTTAAGTTCACAACACAACACTGAAAGTTTACAACACAAAACTTTAAGTTCACAACACAACACTTTAAGTTCACAACACAACACTGAAAGGTCACAACACAACACTTTTTTGTAACAACACTTGATGTTCACAACACAACACTTTAAGTTAACACAACGCTAAAGGGTCACAACACAAAACTTTTAGGTTACAACACAACACTGAAAGGTCACAACACAACACTTTAAGTTCACAACACAACACTTGATGTTCACAACACAACACTTTAAGGTCACAACACAAAACTTTAAGGTCACAACACAACACTTTAGGTTAACACAGCGCTAAAGGGTCACAACACAACACTTTATGGTCACAACACTCAGTTGACTTTAAGACCCTAAAGTGTGGTGTTGTGAACTTAAATTATTGTGTTGTGGCCCTTTCGGGCCACCATACTTGTAAAGACTTTAATATCTACAGTATTTCTCCAAGACTCTAAGACTGCCATACAGTCATAAGGAAGCAAACATTGTGTTTCTGAAATTTAAGAAACTTTAAGATGAACTTCTACCATGGTCCGGGTGAATCCTGGATTCTGATTGGCTGCTGGGTGTGAATGTGCACCTTAAAAGGAAGTTCTGTTCTCAGAGTCCAACGAACGTTTGTGGACCAACTAGCACTCAAATCTCAGATTCTCTGGACCTAAGATCGCGTCTGAACATTAACATTGAATCTCTGCACACCTGAACACTGGTGCCAACCTATAATCACCTGGAGAAATGTGGGGTTCAGTGTCTTGTCCAACGTGTGGGCGGGAAAGGAGGGAACTGAACCTGCAATTTTCCGAATCAGATCGTTACCTCTAAAAGGTTGTTTTTACAGTTTTTAACAACCATTTTTGCTCATTTGTTTTGCATTCTGATCACTTTAGAGTCCTTTATGCACACAAAGAAACAAAATCAAAGTTCTTGTGCACAAACGTTTGTGTTAGTTTACCTGAACCCTTTCACTTTCTATCAGTTGAGACATCTTCCTCTTATCTTGTTTTTCTTCCTTCAGGCTCAATGCTGGTAAACCCAAAAAGCCGCGCTGAAAAGCGTCTTGATGCCACTAATGAGGGATGATTATCCCCCCTAAAATAAAACCGCTTGGCTGCTTGCCTCCAACGCATTTTCTGTTTCTTGCTTGCTTACCTGAACAGGTAGCAGCAAAGCAAAAAATGCAGCTCCGCCTGCCTCCTGCAGCTCATCATAAATCATTTAAGAATTATAAAAAAAAAAAAAAAACAAATCAAAACTATTGAGTAACTTCTAGAAAAACAACCGCTGAACCCTGGAGTGATGAATCAATCCACAGTAATCACTTTTTTCAAAGCTACTAAATGTTCAGATGATAACACCGTTTAAATGTTGCATTAGCAAACTCATTAGAAGGAGGGTATAAATTAAAAACCTGCAGTGCTAAAGTGGTGTGTAATTATACAACATGCATTTAGTGTGAGAACTGGTCGTCAAGATTTATTTCTCTAGACTTTTATAAGTTTCTTTGATGCTTTGATGAAATTTAATAAAGGTTAACAAACAAATGTAGAGTTATTTATTCTCCAGTCTGACTGTCCGACCTTCATCTTTTCTAGAAGACAATTTCAATTGGTTCTGTTGTAATAGAATACCTGTAGGTATGTATTCTTGGGTTCGAGACTCGGTTTGGAGTTTTTATTTTTAATGAGTTCCCTAGTAGGATCTACTATTTGGAAGACTCAAGGCAGTAACTAGAGCTAACATGCTAGCTTTGTACATCCTGGACATTTTCCTGAATTATCACACCTTTATCAGCCTATGTCTTAAAAAATATGACCTCCAGTTCTTTACTGAAAGGTTCAAGTTGAGGAAGCCTTTGTCCCAACTACCCTTACGGGTGGATTTGGGCCGGTGAAAAATGTGCAAACCTGTACAGGGATGGAGGTGACACGCATGAAATATGGAAATAGAGAGCGCTTGATTTTCTCGTAGACCGAAAACATTCATTCATTGTAGTGAACGCCAACAGATATAGGTAAAGGTAAGTAAAGGGGAAGTAATGCAAGCTTGTCACACGGATTTTCCTTTTTTAACCCCATGTATAACCATGTTCTGAACAGTTCATTTATTTTAATATTTGAGCCAGTATCTATGTGTTACTGGACGGCCACAGTTTATCGCAGAAGTCTCAACATCTTAAGCAAATTTTATTCAAATAGGTGCAAGCTCCTCACCAGTTTTGTTACATTGCACTTAATTTTTACTCGGGGTGTAGTGATTCGTTTTAACAATTTGATTCATGTCATAATTTGTGTCAAGGCCCTACTCTCCAATTTTAACTGCACCCTTTAGTACACACACCTCTAACACCTCAAAATATACACTCTAACAAACAAACACGCATGCATCACACAAGGAAGGTGGGACCTTTGACCTTCTGTCCCCTACCCCATCCCTGGCGCGGGGGCATGAACCCTCGGCCTGATAGTCTTGTCTCTTGGGTGCCGGTCTCCTGGGTTCGGCGGCCTGCTCTCTACAGCGGGAGAGAGATCCCCGAGATTTAAGATCTAGAGCAGGGGATCAAACTACATTGGAGCCGGGGGTGTGTCCTGGTCTTGGTGGTTTGGGTTCTGGTCCTTGCTCTCGAGAACTGGCCTCTCCAAAAACTCTGGGTGAGCCTGGTCAGGCCTTGTTTACATCACTCCTCCAGGGCCCCCGTTTCTCTGGGATGCGCCTCTCCTAGGTGGGGGTGGGCGGTTGCCTGGATCATGGGAGTGGGTCTCCTTTAGTGGGCCCTGGCCCGTATCTGGGGTGGGGCAGGGGGATGCTCGGCGCTGCTGAATGGTGGTGGGCTGTTTAGTCATTACACCCCTAAATTTGACCCATTTTTGGGGCAGAAAAATCTTGACTGTGGTTTTTGTCTCTATTTAGTTTAGTTTGACAGTGAGTTAACATGTAATAAGTCTAAGTATTAAATGTGGAGTTCCACAAGGGTCAATACTGGGTCCTATTCTTTTTATTTTATGTACCGATGGCATTTATTAAGTCTCAAATGTATTGATTTTGCTTGACTCGAATAATTCGGAAAGTTGCATATAGGGCAACTAAAACTGTTTTTTTTTAAGTAAGTCAGAATTATGGAAATTTGAAGCAGCAAACTTTATTAGTAATGCTCAAAGGTAAAAACAGAGATGCCGGAGAACTTACACAAACTATTTGCTTTTTACCTGAGAAGACGGATATCAGGAGAAATTATCTTTAAGATTTAAGTACATGGTTTTCTTTTGTCGAGGTAAAAGTTTAAAATGCTCAACAGGAAATTCTGAAAAGCTGTACTAATAAATTAAAAAAATATATTCATCAAGAAGAAACTTGGGGAATATGTAATTTATAGTTATTGTGTGGTGACAGGTGGTAAAGGCCGTCTAGGATTCTCTTTTTTCCTCTTTTCTGTGGGAGGTGAGATAAAGACAGAAACAATCTAAGAAAGTTGTTCTTCTCATGCTTGATGTGGTGTGCTGAATAAATTAATATACTGAGATATTCTTCATGAATGGCATAAAAACAAAGTTATCTGATCATCTAAAGGGGCCATTTAATAATGTTGAAATTTCATCAAGTAAAGTGTATGTCCCTGTACTACAAGAAGATACATGAAAGCTGTTTTATGATAGACAATATGATATGTTTACCAATTTACTAGTTTGACAAGACAATGACTGTTTGGTCCTGAACTTCTGACATCTTTGTGACAAAAAACAGACGTGATGGGTGAGTTTACCCTCCCGTGACCCCTCCACAGGAGATCTGTAACCCCTGGCTCCACATTGAAAACAGTCTGTGTCAAATCTGGGTTGTAAAATAGTGAGGGGATCTAAACTTGGGTGTCAAATCAGCTTTGTTGTCAACTTTTAATTAAGGTGGTTGAGGACGTATTACTGGAACTCTCTTCTTGTTAGAGTTACCCTGTCATCCAACAGGTCCAGAACACTGCAGCTCATATTCTGGTTGGGGTACAAATAGGAACCGGCTTCTACTGGACGACTGGATGACACCAGTGTTTGGGCTCAGAGTTTTGAGTAGGAGATTCTACTTTTGTTCTGACCACGTTCAGATTTAATTCAATTTTATCTATATTCAAAAGTCCTCATTGTGCTTCATGCCGATACTTGCAGAGAAGCAGAAAGTTGGTAATAAAATATAAACAATATTTAACTGCTAAGCTAAACAGACTAAATAAAACTGGTCATCCCTGTCCTTAGACCCTCCTACCTGGTAGGGAAAAACCTGATTCAGGAAAAAAAAGAAGATCCTTGAGGGATGTCCACATGAAGGAGGGATCCAGACAGGCGATTTACCAGGACTGTTTCAGAGGAATTAGCTTATCTAACTCTACAACTACGTATTGGAATAGAGTTCAGCCAGATAGAACCGGGGAAAAGGTGGGGCCGAGGTCCGCAGCAAAGACGAGCCAGAGGCATGGTCCACGGCCAAGAACAGGAGTATAGACGATCCACCAGGAATCATTCCCACTCTGAGATGGGAGATAATGAGCCATAGGTGTGGTCCACGGCCAAGAACAGGAACATAGACGATCTACCAGGAATCTGAAATCCGTCCCGGCGAGTGAGAAAGAGGAACAACAAGTATCGCACAGATAACTAAATGTTATGAAAAATAAAGAATACACAACTAGTTTGAGAAAGACTCATCATGAAATAGTAACAAAATTTAAATATTTTATCACTTTGACTACGTACCTTGATCAGACCAATCATCTAATACTGTTTTTCTTTTTATCTAAAGCTCTTTTCTTTTAACAACAATTGACATTAAAAGACAGCTAATTACAAATGAGACACATTAAGTCGCTTTTGTTAGTCTAAATCCAACTTTTTGTGTCTACATGATGAAAGTTGACATTACTTCAGGAGGACACTCACCTCACTAAGAGACAATTCAACCCTCTTATGCTTTATCATTCTTTGTAACCTGTTCTATTGTTGGAACATTTAGCAATTGTCATCAGCACTTGACTTGCCCGAGGTTTTATGAAGATTAATACACTGCTGAGTGTATCTCCACGAGGTGTTAAAGAGATCCACTTTCCTTTGTTACTGCCACGTCAATGCGAGAATCCGGCAGCCAGCCAAGCCGCGATCCCTGCACCTCCCGACTTCAGAATTAGCATGGAGAAGTCTGCTCTCTGGAGAGGACGAGCCGAGCGCATGCCGTGCGGTTCGGCGGCAGAGGCATGCATGCAAGTGAGCGTGAAGTGATGATGTCGAAAAATCTATTTTTTCCCCTAATTTTGTTCTGTACCTCTGGGTCTCAGCGTGTGGGGAATGAATAAGTAACAGCACTAGTTAATTCCCCCTCTGAAAGGTGCGACATGTTGAAATGTAATGACTTGGCTTGCTGAACTGAAACCGAACACTGCTTTAAACCACAGAGGTGTCGTGGATGGGAGCCGAGAGAGAAAGGGTGCACGGAGGCAAAGGTTTCTTATCCAAATTAATACAGAGCCTCCCCTTTCATCAAAGGCTTTATTGAGTAATATAGACTGTTCCAACTCACAATGGCTCTTTCAGCACTCCCCTGGCAATAGGCTGCTGCAGATTCATGTCCCGTTTTCTTTTTTTATTCGCTCCAAACATTTTCCTTATTTTGTGCTTCTATCTGGTTTTCCCGCCATTCATCTATTCCCCTCACATCTCGCCTTTCCCGAGCCATCTTTTCACGGCCCCTTCATTGACAGTCTCCCACTCCGCCACCTCCCCAGTCACCGGGGAGCTCATTCTTAGTTGCACAAAAAACGTCCGTCACGGATTGCCTTCCTACCGTCCGCCTGCGAATTAGCTGTGTGATTACACTGAGCTGGTGGGGTAAAGCCCGCGCTTGGATTAGGGGGCTGCACGGGCTAAGGCGAAGCCCAGCAGAGTACAGACGGAGCGACCGACAGCCGCCTGAAAGCGCTGACGGGCTAACTAGCCGCAGAGGAGAGGGCAGGCGCGATCTGCATGCAGTTGTCGCCTTGGCACATCGCGCTGATACTGGCTGGCGGGAAAGGCCAGCCAGATAGAGTCGGTGCCAGGAAGCAGCAGAGAGAACAGTGTTTGGGCTTTGATTTGTTATTTTTGGTTTTGGATGAGTGGGGAACAGGGGTGGGGGAGCTGACATTAAGTTAAGTGGAGCTAGATGCTTCTGTGCAGCGAAGTTTGTCCTATAAATTGGTATTGTTTATGCCCCGTCATGTTCAAATGTCAACGCATGATAAACAGTCGGGTTCATAAATGAGACCTTCAGGTTATCGGAATGCAACCGTTTTCTATCAATTGTTATGCACATACGTTTTAAATTTTTTGCAAATATTCTTGAACATCTCTGTCATATTTGACATGTTTGATTAGATTTGAATATCGCTGCTGACAAAACTGTAACCTGCACCAACAAGGAAACACTGACAATGTCTCAATATTTTTGCATGAGTTGTGAAGCCTTCCCATCACGTGAAAGCATGTTTGCATAACAAATGTTTTCTCAGAAAAGTTCACTCTGGGGTCGCACAGATCGATCCCTAAAATTGCAGAAACTGAATTTACATGAAAAGAACCTCAAAGCTTAGATTTGATACAAATTGTGCAACTAGATTTTAATCAGCTCTTAGCTGTAGAAAGTAAAAATGTGTGTTAAACCATTGCAAAACGGATACACCAGATACTTTTAAAAGTGCGACTTTGGAAAAAACATTTGTTTCCCAAGGTGGCTATGGCCAGTTATATTTCTGATATGATAAAATTAAGAAACAAAACCTTTTGGAAACCAAAGTCCATTCTGAGGTGAATAGAATAGAGTTTTTGTTGAAATGAGTTTAGTCATGAAATTATTACTTTTATAGTAATTCACAAGAGCTTGTGTAACACAGTTACTTGTGTCTTTCTCCGTTAATTTTAGAGGCATGGCCAAAAAAAAAAAAAAAAATTATAACATTTTCATTGTTACATTTTTGATTTTCTCATGTTTCTCTTGGTGGTATTCTAATACTCTCATACTAATTATGTGGGTTATTTCTTCATCATATTTCTTTGGCTATTCTTATATTTTTGGGTTCCTTTTTGGAGCAGTACTACCATTTAGACCAATATAAGTTTTTTTTTTTTTTCTCTGAGCTCAAATAACCCAGAAAAGTCCTGAGTCACTTTTTAATCTTGGAGTTGGGTTCAACTCAACTTGGGTTGACTATGGAGATTTTAATGTGAATGTAAAAAAATGGCGCCTGTGTTTGTCAAATCAACATGACATCTCTCAGAAAGCTCTGCTCAAACTGAATGTTTGAGCCATTTATCATTAAAACTCAATCATGATCATTTTGTCTTTGGTTCCTTGAAAATATTGAAAAAAATCAAATATTTAATACACAAAGATGCAGTTCAGTAAATCAAAAACCTTTGTGAAATGTATTACTGTAACCCTTGTGCTCTCCTCGGCATGTTTACATGAAAAGTGGGGTCATCTGGACCCCGCAAGATGGCACTTTTTATTTTCAAGTATTTTTTATCTTCACTGAAGTCCGTGGCAGACATGAAATCCTGGGATCTAGGGGTGTAACGGATCACAAAGCTCACGGTTCGAATCGTGTCACGGTTTTAGGGTCACAATTGGGATCATGTTTCTGATCGGTAAAAATCATAAAAACAGGAAAAAAAATAACGAAACAAAAGCCTAAAATTACTCTTTTGAAAAGTTTCAAAACATACTTTTGATCAAACATATACAGTGGTGTGCAAAAGTTTGGGCACCCCGTAGAAAAATCACTTTATCAGTTTGTCACTTGCTGAGCTTTTGAAGCAGCAACTTCAATTTAACATATGTTATACCTTGATGAAACAGAAACATCTCAGTAGTGAAATTATTTAAATTGGTTCAACAGAAACATTTTTATGTCCATTTAAACAAAAATAGGCATGTGCATAAATTTGGGCACCCCAAAGAAATAAGTCCATTAATTTTTAGAAGAGCCTCCTTTTGCAGCAATAACAGCCTGTAGACGCCTTCTATAGCCACAGACAAGTCCTTGAAGTCTAGCAGGTGGTATTTTGGACCACTCCTCCATACAAAACACCTCCAGTTCAGTCAGGTTTCTTGGCTTCTGTGCGTACACAGCCTGCTTCAAATCAATCCATACATTTTCAATGATGTTAAGGTCTGGGAACTGGGATAGCCATTCCAGAACATTGTACTTGTGCCTCTGCATGAATTCCTTGGTGGATTTGAACTGTGCTTAGGATCATTGTCTTGCTGAAAAATCCAACCCCGGCGTAGCTTCAACTTTGTGACTGACTCTTGAACATTCTTGTCAAGAATCTGCTGATACTGAGAGGAATTCATGTGGCCCTCAACTTTAACAAGGTTTCCAGTTCCTGTGCTAGCCATACAGCCCCACAACATGATGGATCCTCCACCAAATTTCACAGTAGGCAACAAGTTCTTCTCCTGGAATTCAGTATTTTTTTTCCGCCATGCATACCTTCTCTTGTTCTGACCAAATAACATTATCTTAGTCTCATCTGACCACAGTATTTTCTTCCAAAATGCTTCTGGCTTGTCCAGATGTGCTTTTGCATATCTCTTTCTGTAGCGAACACTCAGGAAAGGCTTCTTGCACATCACCCTTCCAACGAGCTTTTCCTGGTGCAAAATACGCTGGACTGTGGAACGATGAACAAGCACACCATCAGTAGCCAGGTGTTCTTGCAGTTCTCTGGAGGTGGTCTGTGACTTGTCTGTGACCATTCTAACCATCCTTCGTCTGTACCTTTCCTGTATTTTTCTCGGCCTCCCACATCTTTCCTTCGCAAGGACTGTTCCTGTAGCCTTCCATTTCCGCACTACATTTCTGACTGTGGAGACAGACAGTCCAAACCTTCCAGATAACTTCTTGTACCCTTCTCCTAATTCATAACAATGAATTATCTTAGTTTTTAGGTCAGTGGAGAGTTGTTTAGAGGTCCCCATGTTGCCACTCTCTCAGAAAGAACCCAGGACAAGCACAACCAGCCCTGACCCCTGTTAAAAAGCCTTTTCCATGAATAGTTCCACCTGTATTTGTAATTGACGGTCTAAGGAGCTAAGCAAAGCAGTTTTGTGCCGCAACCTGTCAGTAATAAATCCCTACGGGTCTTGAAATGAATGTGATTAAAAGGGTGCCCAAAAATTTGCACATCACATTTTTTACATTTTATTTTATAACAATAAGACTATGTAATTCTACTTCACGAATTTTGGTCTGGAAAACACTCAAACGTCTATATCTCTGTAGGACAACAAATGTTGTTGCTGTGATGTTCTCTTATGAAGTTAGAGCAAATTATCATGAAATCTCAGAGGGGTGCCCAAACTTTTGCACACCACTGTATACAGTACCTCAAAGTGTAAATATACACTATATTACATCAAAATATTTGCTCTTTGAGGCCTATGTATAAAAACAAAATATCTTTGAAGTTTAGACACAAACAAACAACTAAAACATAGTTTTCGATGACATTTACACGTCTTGAGATCAAATCTACAAAAACTGGGAGAGAAGACGGCTTGAAAATAGTTTTGAAATGACCAAATCTATCTGCATTAAACCCAAAAATGCACATTTTTTCCACACTTTACCGTTGGGCCACGCTGAAGGTCCCTGACCATGTGCACATGATACACAGGACACCTTTAGGATGAACACACAAACTACACTCTGATTGTCTAAACTGGGAATCCCGTCCCTCTTGGTGAGGAAAAACTTCTCTTAGACAGCAAAAGAAGTCCACATGAAGGAGGGAACCTCTCCCAGGACGGACAGATGGAGTACCAGGACTGTTGAGGAAGAATTAGCTTATCTAACTACAACTATATGTTTAAATCGTGTAGCGGATGGGCATCATCCAGAAGGAACTGGGACAGCTGGGGGCGCAAGACGAGCCAGAGGCGAGGTCCACTTCCAAGAACAGGAGCACAGATGACTATCCTTGATCCAGATGGAACTGGGGTACAGTTGGGGGCGCAGGTCGAGGCCTAGGCGAGGTCCACGGCCAAGGACAGGAGCACAGATGATTATCCTTGATCCAGATGGAACTGGGGGACAGATGGGGACAGAAGTCAAGCCAGAGGCGAGGTCCACTGCCAAGAACAGGAGCACAGATGACTATCCTCGATCCAGATGGAACTGGGGTACAGTTGGGGACAGAAGTCAAGCCAGAGGCGAGGTCCACTGCCAAGAACAGGAGCACAGATGACTATCCTTGATCCAGATGGAACTGGGGTACAGTTGGGACAGAAGTCAAGCCAGAGGCGAGGTCCACTGCCAAGAACAGGAGCACAGATGACTATCCTTGATCCAGATGGAACTGGGGTACAGTTGGGGACAGAAGTCAAGCCAGAGGCGAGGTCCACTGCCAAGAACAGGAGCACAGATGACTATCCTCGATCCAGATGGAACTGGGGTACAGTTGGGGACAGAAGTCAAGCCAGAGGCGAGGTCCACTGCCAAGAACAGGAGCACAGATGACTATCCTTGATCCAGATGGAACTGGGGTACAGTTGGGGACAGAAGTCAAGCCAGAGGCGAGGTCCACTGCCAAGAACAGGAGCACAGATGACTATCCTTGATCCAGATGGAACTGGGGGTACAGTTGGGGACAGAAGTCAAGCCAGAGGCGAGGTCCACTGCCAAGAACAGGAGCACAGATGACTATCCTTGATCCAGATGGAACTGGGGTACAGTTGGGGGCGCAGGTCGAGGCCTAGGTGAGGTCCACGGCCAAGGACAGGAGCACAGACAATTATCCTCGATCCAGATGGAACTGGGGGACAGATGGAGACAGAAGTCAAGGTAGAGGCTCTTCTATTGCCCCCGGGGTATTGGAAAAGAGGAACAACACATGAATCACACTGCACCAAACAGAAGAATGGAGAACTAACAGAAAAAATAAAAGATAACAGCAGTGGGAAGGAGGAGAGATCCGGAAGTACAGTAATGACCATGGTCTTAAAAAATGTAGGACTGCAAACCTGAAAACAAGTTGTTTTAGGATATATTTCAAAAATTAGCTTAGAATAATTCTTTGAAGAGGAAAATACCAATTTGTTGTCAGTGTAATCTCAAACAAGCTGGAAATTAGTCTTAATAGGCATGCGTCTCCTTATCATGACCACTCTCCACCATTGTTGAGTAAATGCAGACAAGAGGCTCGCCCAGCCTTTAAGAAAGACTCTCCGCGCTTCCTCTCGCCGCGGAGTTATGCCTCGACATGTACAATCCAAATTTAATGGCCGCAAACTCGGTTGACAAATGAATTTCTGTGTTTGTCTTTGCCGGCATGTGTGTGTTTGAGCAATGGAGGCTAATCCAAACATCATGGTGCTGACATCCTTGAAATGTGTTCCTCGCTCACTTTCATGCTGTCGCTCTAAGTAATCTGCAAACAGAGAGGGGGATTCTGGGAATAAAAACCTATGCTGACCCACCTGACCTTGGCTGATGGAGTGGCTGGCGGAAAAAAGAGAACAATACGGCTGGAAATAAGAAGAAACAGAGGAGGACAAAAAGGAGGATAGATGGAGAACGACGGAGGGAGAAAAGATATAAAGAGCCAGAAACGGTTGCAAAGCAATAACCACGAAATCATTCCTTTAACATCAAGGGCAACAGCGATTATTAAGCTTTCCACTGCTTTGGCAGCATAGTTAAGTCTGTGTAGAAGTACAATAAAGATAGCGAATTATGACTGAGATGTATTTGTCCCTGCTGAGAGCGGGTATCAGTGAGGAGTCCATGAAAAGCCGCGCTCATTACCTTATGCAATTTGATTTTTGTGAAATCTAAGCAGAATTTTTAATGGTGTGCCACACTGCTCAATAATTCCACCGATAAGAGGCGGGGAGAATGGGAGTGCAATGGCCTGTGTAAATCTGTGACTGAAGACATTGTGGTTATCGCTCTCCCTCTTCTCCCTTCTTCCCCGCACTCATCCTCTCTTCTCCTCCGCCGATCTCTCTTTGTCTTCATTTGCTTCCTGCTCGTCCCTCTCCTCCATCCCTTCTTTCGTGAACTTCCCTGTGATCGATTGTCCGTGCCTCCAGACGAGCACATTTAAATACATTTTTATCTCGTCTGAAGCGTTTCCCGCTCCTTCTTGTCCTTTTTAATAAAACGAGATAAAGCCAAGCTTCATTAAAAAGGTCGCCGTTTGTTTATGCCTTGTTGTTGCTGCCGCCGCGCGCTCAGAGAGTTATATCGGTGCTCATCAGGAGGCGGACCTTTCATTCCATTTCTATACTAATAATGTTAAAAGCACACACAAACACACACGGCTGAGATAAGGCTCCCCCTTTTAAAGCAGATGCATTATTTAACACGGCAGCTAATGGTCCAGATTGTCCTGTAACAATTGAATAACACCGGCAGATAACGGCGAGCCTTTGCACCGCACCTTTTAAAGATCCCAGATACTCCACGGCCTGTATCTGGGATAAAAAAAATAAAAAGGGTCACCGCCAGGCGTCCAGACCAGAGAGAAAAAAAAAAAAACGAGTGGAAGGAGGAGGCAGAAATCAATAACATGTTGGTCAGTATTAATCTGGCATCAATATAGCCTGTATCTTTTACTTTTCATGGTAATGGCTCCAGTGATCTCCTGAAGTGCCTCTCAAGTGCTTAGAGCGATACTGATAGCATCTTATCTGGGCCAAAGGAAAGCACAGGCCAAGGGAAGACGGCGAGCGCGGCGGGGGGAGGTTGTGGCATCGGGGTCCAGGGTCGGTCAAAGTAACGGTAAAAAGTATCTGACTGAACCACAACGTCCAGCTCCATGAGAAGGGAATATTCATTTGGTTTTTCATTTAACCTTAAATTCAAGATTTAATCCTGGTTTTAGCAAAAACTAAGACTTTAGAAAACCCTGTAATTTGATTTATCAGCAACATTTTTGGATGTTTTAACCGTAACAGTCTCTGATAGTCAGTAAAATGAAGACTTAAAAGAGACAACACAAAGTTGGTCAAAACTTATATTTTGTGAGAATTTGGAGATGGTATTACCCATAATTCTTCCTAATGTGGATCTTAAAAACATAAATATTTTTTTTAATTCCAGGAAACTCACATAGTAAACAATTATGGACGGATGATATATTGTATCAAAGGATGTCTGTGTGTAAAATCCAGATATAGTTCTGACTGTCTTCAGATACTCTCTATATTTGAAATATATACTAGGCATTGAAAAGCTTATGTTTACAGTCATAGTCAGTGTTTGTTCTGACTGTTCTCAGGTTTATTTTATTTTTTGATAAGGATACATATTCCTAACACCCCAGTTAATTGGAAGTTTATGGTTTTTTTCTAATATTCAGTAAATGTTCTAAAACTTTTTTGAAGTAGAGCCGGGAATCGAAATATAAAAATATTTAACTAATTAATTGCAAATCGCAGTATTTTCTAACCACTTATCATATGTAAATCAGGGGTCACCAACACGGCGCCCGCGGGCGCCCGGTCGCCCTCGAGCACCACATAAGTCGCCCGCGGGTCTCCTCTAAAAATAGCACAACTCGTGAGCTGCTCAAAATTTTATGGAGAGAGAGAGAGAGGGGCGGGGCGGTGCGAGTGTGCTAGTACGTGCACGCGCGCATGCGCAGGTGTGTGTGTGAGAGAGAGAGGAGGAGAGCGAAAAGGGAAAAAAAGGAGCGGGCGTTGAGGGGAAAGTTCTAAAACAAAGCAATGTGCTGTTGATAAAACAAAAAGTGAAAATAAAAAGGTGGATTCCAGCCCTCCAACGGGATAGTGAGTGTGTCTGCCTGCGTTCTTTGCTGCCGGCAAAACCAAACACCCGCGGGTTTAACCACGAGGACGACCTCGCCAGAGGAGCTGCAGCGGTTCCCCTGTTCGCCCCGACCACGGTCAGGACGAGGAAGCAGGAAAGGTAAAACACCGGCTGCTTTCACATTAACGCTGACATTTCGCGAATTGGATTTTTGATTATTAATTTTCTTTAATGGAAACACAGTTTATTAAAAAAAAAACAAAACAAAAAAAAAAAAAAAGACAAATGCATTTTTCGAAGAAAAAAAAAGTATTTGCGCTTAGAGGAGCTGGTTTTGGGGGCGTATTGATATTGAAATTGATGGACATTTTTCGAAAAACGGTAATGGAAATTAACTTTTTTCTGATTAAATGCGCTTCTGGAGTGTCTGTCCGAGTGCAGACACTCCTAGAATTTGGTTAAAGTTTCATGCTTAACAGAGACAGAACCCAGGGCTGCTGAGTTTCTGCATGGTGCGTTCACGGAGCCTCGGATATCGGCAGCAAAACGAAGCAGTTTATCAGAGAAAACATGGAACTGATCCGTACATAATCGACTGATGAAACAGTGTTGATGTTTTCTCTAAAGAACGGATTGTTTTTGCTGCAGATTGTATAAAAATTACAAAGTTTGTAGCGGACTGAGTTGAGCGGCTGTTTGAGTAGGTTTATTTCCAGAGCTCAGTGAACGCACCATGCGCAGATTCTTGTCTGCCGTGGGATCTGTCAATCAATCTGTGCGGAGGTTTAAGGAGAACAAATGGACGGGTGCATGAGACTAAATTAAAGCGTTTGAGGAACGTAGATCCACTAATAAAAAAAAACAGTTAAAGAACAACTTGTTTGAAGTGTTCTTATGCTGTTTTTGTTGTTAACGACTAAAAAAAGAAAGTTTTCTCGCTTTTTCCTTATAAAGATTTAATATCTCGTTTTCTTTCAAGAAAAAGATTTAAAAAAAAAGAAGTAGGGCAGGGCGTTTTGGCTTCCTTACATTATACATGATCTTTAGATAAGCTCAGGTGACCTCGAACCTAGTGGATATACAGAGAAAAAAAGTGCTGCACTTTCTCTCCATGCAGTCGGTGCTGAAAGGCAATGATTCTGCATCCCAGGCATTTGACAGAGTGGCAGAAAAATACTGTGATGTCATCAACAGACTTGGGCAAGAGTTTGAGAATAGGTTTTGTGACATTGATCAGCTCGAGCCATGTGTGACATTCATATCCAACCCTTTCATGAATGTGGACACGACATGCTTTTCTGAGCAACTAAGTTCAACGTTTGACTTGGATGCTGGACAGGTGGAGATTGAAATCATAACACTGCAAAATGACCTCCACCTCAAAGCCCACCAGGGTGCACCAAACTTTTGGTGCCTTGTTGACTCAGAGAAGTACAGAGGAGTATGCACAGCAGCTATGAAGACTGCCAGCCTGTTTGGTTCAACCTATCTCTGTGAATCAGCATTTTCTGACATGAACTTCATCAAGTGCAAACACAGAACACGCCTCACTGATGCACATCTGAAAGACTCGCTCACAGTTGCAGTATCAAGCTACACACCAGATTACACTAAACTGGTGAACAGCATGCAATGTCAGTCTTCCCACTAACAAAGAAACAGATACAGACGGATGTGGTAACATGGCAAAGTTAAATTATAGTATTGAAATTTGTTCAATTCAAAAGTGTGTTCATAACACGTAGCAGTTGTGATTTTGTTAAAAACATTGCATTTGGTCATTACCTCAAAATGTGACAAGATTTGTTGAGATAAATTAAGTTTTGAATATTCATATTTGTTTCCTGGCTTGTTGTTGTTATTGATAATTACGATGAGAAATCAGTGTCTTCACATAGAGCAGTATCATTATTCATTATTAATAATGTATAACTAAAGGCAAACTAAGCAAATTTATTATTTCAATTCGGTAGCCCTTCGTATGACTCAGTACCCATGAAGTAGCCCTCGGTTTCGAAAAGGTTGGTGACCCCTGATGTAAATAATCACAATATGAAATCGCACACATTTAGATTGTTTATTTTTATTTAGTGCTGTCAATCGATAAATGCAATTAATGCGATTATTCACACTTTTGTGATGCGATTAATCACGATTAATCATAATGTTCAACCAGGTACATTTTATATGAAGTTATACGGCAATATTTATTATTTTTTTCAATTATTATTTTTCGAACAAGAACAACAAAAAACAAAATAAGAAAAGAAAAGAATGCAAATGATCCCACAAACAATCTTTGTGGATAATACCCAACAAAGTGTTTTAACGCACGCCTGGGAAGCCTGAACCGCCAAGGCAAACTATATTTAATTAACGCGTTAATTCTTTTTGATTTATCGCGTGCGTTAGCGCATTAAAGTTCACAGCGCTATTTTTTTTTTATATTCTTTTTATTGCCTTTGCAACATATTTTCAAACATAAACAGCTCGACACGGTACTAATCCAGAATCATAAAGATTATTTGAGCAATGTCAAAGAAAGATAATAACTATAACAATAATAATTTTAAATAATTTTAAAAATATACATACAATTTTAAGAAAAAAATTAAGAAAAACGCGTCAATTATTATTCAATAATTCAACCTTTTAGTATAGATTCTGTTTTGAGACGGTGAAATGGAGATAAGATGTCCAAATCTTCATAAAATGACAGCCCTGTTTTTAAAGTCATACATGTTCTTATGTGAAACTGTGCAAACAATACAGTGAATTCCTGTTGCTAATCGTGTCCAGAAAAAAACCCTTGATGTCATTTGTGTATATTTGAAGTGTATCCAGGGCTAAATGTTGATCACACATATTAACTTAACCTCAACTCTTCTTCTAGGACGGCGAGAAAAAAAGTTAAACACGTATTTAGAAAATTATGTACAATAAATAAACAATCAAAGTAATAATAATGATAAAAACACGACCAGAAGATCATCTTGCTACATGCTAACGGCAGCCATGTTTTGTTTACAATGGAACTCCGTCACTTCTTCTTCTTCTTCTACGACCGTTATTTCAGACATTTCTGCGTATGATCATCCGATCAAACCTGTGGCTTATGTAAAAGTTTATCATTACTGCATCAAGTGTTTAATGGCCCATGAACAATTCTAATTTGTTCAATGATTTTTCACATATACACACAGCTATTGAGAATTGCGCTGTGACCACTCCCCCCTGGAGTGCCAAACAGGAAGTTTCTGTTGGCTCCAAGAAGCCAAAATCCTTTAGACTTCTACAGATAAATAAACAGTTACTACTCAGTTGGTCAAAATAAACACTCTTGTTTAATATGTCTACGTAATAAAGTCTTCACTTATTAGTCTGTGTACTCTGCATGTACCGCTGTGACATCATCAAGGTGCAACTTTGCAGAATTAACCCCAAACCACAGCCACAATCATAAATTATTGGAACACGGAGAGATGATTGTAATCTGTGTTAAAATGTGGAATATGATACGTCAACACATGTATGGATAAGATGTTTGTGGAAAATATCTTTTGGATTGCTCAGATCAGTCTAACTGTTTAATATATGTTCATTTTTATTTATTTAAATATGTTTAATTGGTGTATATATATATATATATATGTTTTTATTAGTATATATGTTTATTATGTTAATATGCTTTATTACTTGTCAATATCACGTTATTATTATTGTTATTTTTTTAAGCAACTTATTGACTTTTTCTGGTGCCATGACAGATGAATTTATCCCGTTGGGATATGAAGAAAGTTCAATTCAACTACGTTTTTGTATTAAATTAGACAAATTTTTTTGGCTTCATTGATTAATAAAAATCTGTTATGATTAAAAAAAAAAAAAAACTTTAATTTTGATCTTTTACTTTGACACAATGTCATAAATCTAAATGAAAATACCTAAAAATATTCCTTTTCACAGCAGTTATGAAGTTCAATCAAAATAGATTGATTAATTACACCTCACGATTAATTAATCGCACAAAAAATTAATCGCATGCACTATTTTGGTCAATAAATCATTAAAAGTAGGTGGACCCTGTCCAACATTCAGATCGTTTGACGGATTCGGCGTCGCTCTCTTTTAATTGATAGGGGTGTGGCCTTCCAGCAAGCTAACTCCTGATTGGCCAGAGTAGTTCCCATAGAAATGAAGACCAACTTGGATGGCGTTTGGCACCAATAAGTCGCTGTTCGTATTAACCAAAAAATGGAAACTAAATGGAATCCGGAGGTAAACTGTTTTCTATGTGTGATGTCACACTCATTTGCTCCAGTTCTCATATACAGTCGATGTATACAGGCCTCAGAACAAATCTTGTTTTATTTCAGGATCTTATGTTGTGTGGCTGCACAGATTTGTTTTTGTCGCATTGGGGTGCCGGGTGCTGCAGTCCACCACCCCGTGGGGCATGTGAGGGATTCCTTGAGGGGTAAAGGCGGGGCAGATGGAGGCTGCGCGTGTGCACGTTTTGTTTGCGCGGCGCTGGCAGCGCGCCCTGCTCACTGATCCTCCTGGATACCTTCCATTGGCCCTCTTCCTCCCGACTCCCTCATCCCTGCCTGCGTCTCTTTTTTATCTCCACCGGAGTTCCAGCAAATTTTCCACGATGCTAAACTCTGCATCTGATATGACGAAACCGCAGCAAAAGGAGAGGCATTATTTTAATCTCTGCTCGTCATAGGAGGTGGGAAAACACGGCTGCTCGACACGAGCGGCGACAAAAGACAACATTTATCAATCTGTGCGCGCCCCCCCCTCCCCTCGCCAGTTTAAAGGCAGGAAGCGCTGAAGGTCCGATCCCAGCCCGAGGAATTTCTTGGTCTTTTGTCTCTTCAAACACGGAGAAGTGACAGTGAAATGCCCCCAAAATACTGTGTATCTAATGAAAATGTTTTAAATCTCTATTTGGGATTATCCAATATCTTTACAAATAGAGCTGATTATCCTATTAAGCTGAACTCTTACTATAAATAGCTTTTTTTAATACTGATGTAGATTGGAGGGGTCGGAGCGGAGGGGATAAGTGTTTCTAGCAATGTTTTTTTTATTTTTTTTTCCATCCAGTGCCCCTTACTCCCTCCCTTTTCCGCATGCTCACCAGCTCTCTCTTGCGCCTGTGGTCCTTTCTGTACACTGAATATTTTACACTAATACCATTCTCCAGATGTCAGAATGGGAGAGCATAAAAACCTTCTGATTTTATTTTTACCTCCAGAGAAAAAGTCCAGGAGAAGGGCTTTCCTTTTATTCCTTCTCTCCGTCTCTGCGGTCTCTCTATTCCCGCTTTATGCCTTTCCATTTATTTATATTCAACAGTCAATCATTTTTAAAGGAGAGAGTGAGAGTGAGGGAGCAAAGCAGGGAGAAATCTGAAGATTGCAGATGGAAGTGGTATTTTTTTTCTTCTTCTTCTTCATGTTCTTATCCTTCCGCATTTGAACCGGCGATGTGGAAAAGCGCTAGGAGCGCCGCTTTACATAGCAGCCTCCCTCTCATCAAAAGCTGCCAATCGGGCCTAAATCAGCATGCAAAATGCCACTCAACCCTGTAGCCTTTATTAAAGTTTGCAGGGACTCAATTTGAGATAGCGATCGTTCCTATTAAAAAGCCAAATGTAAGATATTTTTTTTATATAAATCTCAGGGTGGAATGGAATTGTTAATCAGCATAGGCTGATGTGATTTCTCTGTCACAAATCCTGCCCAGGGCTCAGCGGCACACCAGCTTTACCGTAACTTCGGGCTTAGCAGTCGCCACGGAAACCAGAGGAGGAGGGTTAGGGGTGGATTCGGGTGGAGTGTTTGCGCCCCCCCCACACCACCACCACCACCACCATCCTCCTCCATCAGCAGCCTCTCTTGATGAGAAGGGAGCTGATAACGGATCTTGATTGGATTGGAGGTGAACTGCTGGAGTGTGTTTCCTTCTGCGGGGCTCAAAAAGTAAACCCCACTTTTCTAATGTTTTTTTAAAGTTTTGAAGTCTTTTTTGAAGTCGCACTTTTAACATTTTATCTCGAAAGGCGAATCATAATAATGGAATAGATTGAATATATCACAATACATTTATGCTTATTTACCCTAATGAAGCATGGAGGGAATACTTTATAATCCTTAATTAACACATTAAATAAACATGATTAATGTGTTAGGAAGACATTTATTATGCACAATAAAGCTTATTAACATAACTAGTAGGATTTGTTAACATCTAAAGTGAGATTATTGTCTACAAAGGCCATATATTCATTTAAAGTTTTTATACTAGCCCGATATTATGACAATAATTCAGATAGTCTTAGCAAAAAGAATGTGCTAACAAGTCAACGAAATTCTTTACTAGAAACAATCTGATTCAGAATTATTTGATTAAGATACCAATACCCAGTCCACTTTAGCACAACATTGAAAAAAGTTCTAAAGTGATCTATTTTTGTTTTTTTCTTTTATTTGCCTTCTTTTATCATTTAACAAACTGAACAATTCTGGTGACAAGTGACCTCCGAATTCTAAGACACTTTTTTTCATAACTCTCCGTTTGGAGGACTAAATGTAGGCGTAGGGAGAATTTTAAAAACATCACGTATAAGTTGTGTATGGGTAGAGGTTGGACCTCTGGGTAGGGGTTTAAGGAAAAAACAATTTTGTGATACATCGCGATACTTGTATCGATCTAAAATGATGACAAGATGATATTTAGTTAATTATTTATGAGCAAAGATAGTTTTGTGTCTTTCTTGTGGGTTCCACCTAAACCTCCAACCACTAGTTGGCAGCACACTGAGGCTCTTTGAGGAGCTACACCACAACCAAAGCAACAACAACTACTTAGAAGTACTGAAGAAGCTTCATTTAGCAATGTTTGATTCCATGTTTTGTTGTTTTTTCTCCTGCTGGAAAATATTTTGTTATGGAAATCTTAAAATGTTGACTTTAATTTACCAAAAGAGATTGAATTTGCTTGGTTAACAGTAACTTTTATATAAGATACATCTGCAATAATTAATGTTGTGGTCATTAAATTAAATACATTTTACCATTTTCTTATAATAAATATATAATGAGTTTTTCAACGTCATACTCTCTTGAAAAAATAGCAAAGAATAGTTTTGGTCCAATCATGGGGTATATTATGTTATGTATCTTATCGTAAAATGCATATCGTGATACACAACAAATCATGATACTCAGCGTATTGTGATACACAGTGTATCACACCGCATATCATGGTACTCAGCAAATTGCGATGAACTGTGTCGTAATACCCAGCATACTGTGACACACAGCGTACTGCCATGCGCCGTGTATAATAACACACATCTCTTTGTGATAAACAGCATATCATGATACGTGTACCGTGATACACAGCGTATTGTGATATACAGCGTCCATCGTGATACACAGTGCATCGTGATATACCAAGTATCATGATACACAGCGTATCGTGATACATGGCGTATCGTGATACACCACATATCGTGATACTCAGCGTATTGCGATGCTCCTTGGGTCGTGACTCAGTGTATTGTGACACGCCATGTATCATAATACACCATGTAGCGTGATACACCGTGCAGCGTGATACACAGCGTATCGTGATACACTGCGTATCATGATACACAGCGTATTGTGATACACAGTGTATCATGATACACCACATATCGTGATACTCGGCATATTGCAATGCGCTGTGGATCGTGACACACGGTGTATCACGATACAGTCAAAAATTATGATAAATCTTGTTTTTTCAGTCATTCTCCTGTTGATTCCCTGTGTGTGGCCCCCTGGAGTGACCCCAGTTCTGCCTCCACTTTTGGCCCATGTCCCACCAGTACCCCCCCAACGTTTGCAGGCTTAGCTGCGGACCAAACCCCCCCCCGAGCTTTTCTGGATCGGTATAGACCACGTTGAACCTCCCAAACCACACGTTTGAAACCAGGGTGTGGGAGTGGATTAAAGCGCGCACAATGAGGAGTGAATGAGCGGCGTCATGGCCTCGTGCATGCCACAGCGTCCCCCTGCTGCAGATACGGAGGCGAACAAATGAAGCTCACACTCACAGTTTGTGGTTTGCATTCACCGGACATCCATTCAGCTCCTGCTGTGAGAAATTAAATGCACGGAAGGGGCATCCATCCCTGAAGAAATGAAGCTGAGATTGGAACGCTTTTCCAGCATGTGTGACGCGTTAGCCGAGTCTTCGCTGACTCTCTGTGATTGAATATAACGTTAATGGTGAGAAGCTTGCCAACACCAGAGCAGATAAAAGCAACAGGATGATGTTAGGCGTCGGGACGAGCACAACGTCCAGAAAAGTTTTCAGAAATCAGGAGACATAATCTTCATCTGCCCTGTTGGCTCAACAGAGATTAGGAGTGTTTGTGATGATACACATTCTCTGCTTTTGTCTCTGTTTGTGTTATTGGAGTCTGCGGTTTGGATTAACGGCGCTCCCCTACGCTGGCATGGGAGTCGGTAGCCGTCTCTGTCCGATGATGTCACAAAGCTCTTAGTTGATGGTTATCTGTCGGTTTGGCGGAGCTGGGTCTGGCTCAGCCGCGGCGTCTTGTGGTGCGTGCGCCGCGCCGCCATCATCCAGATGAGCTGTTGGATGGATTACAAAAAGGAAACCATCTCTTGTGGAACCGAAACATTTGGCAAAGGTCAAGATTGAGCTAAACGTACTCAGGTTGTTTCTCCGTAAGCCTCGAGTCTGGAGGAAACTGAAATTGAGTTTGTCGTTTCTGAAAGACAGTTAGGAAGATGTTTTCTTAGTGAGACGTGTCGAAGAAAACTTTTGGAACTTTTTGAAAATCAACCTGGATATAAAACACAGATGTTTGAACTATTGTACATATTAACCACATTTAAACTGGAGTTTAGTGCTTTGGTTGATTGTGGCAGGAATTAGGGATGAACAGGAAGGGAAAGCAAATAACCGATTGGCTGCTTCTGTCTGACTTCATAGTAGGGCTGCCATAAACGATTATTTTAATAGTCGACTAATCACCGATTATTTTTTCCGATTAGTCGACTAATCGGGTCATGCGCAAACTGGAAATAAAGATGCTGAAGTTGATAACCAGCTAAAATATTAATTAAATGCCAAATTAGCCTAAAAGACAAAGAGAGCCAAAGTTAACCAAAATAGCTGGCATGCTGCTGAAAGAATAGCTAAACTCCAAATTAGCGTAAAAAACAAAAAAAAACTAAATTAGCCAAAATAGCTATCATACTGCTGCTAAACTCAAAATTAGCTTTAAAAAAATCCAAAATTAGCCAAAACAGCTAGCATATAGCCGGAATATTAGTTCAATTTAAAAATAGCCTAAAAAAAAAACGCTTAAGTTAGCCAAAAACAGCTAGCATGTATATTAAATATTTGCTAAACTCCAAAATAGCCTAAAAAAACTTGATAAATGCCAAAGTAGTCCAAAAAGCTAGCAAAATGCTATTATAACTTTCAACTTTACAATATAAAGTAACGATTAATCGACTATTAAATTAGTCGTCGACTATTTTAATAGTCGATTAGTCATCGATTAGTCGACTAATCGTGGCAGCCCTACTTCATAGTGAACATTGATGAAAGCCATTTTTCACCCGAAAACAAAAGATGGAAGAATAGGATTTTAGTTGATGACTAGAGTCATTTCTTGGACTTTACATTTTGTTTCTAAAGCTTTATTGACATTGTTGTGTACAACATCAAGTTTCATCGTTAACTCAGATGCGATCAGAGGATGCCTTCTAGTGGCAGCAATGTTTCCAGAGTTCAAAGATCTGAACTTTGGTGAAGAATTGGCATCAGTTAATCAAAAGCTGCAAAATGTCCTCGATCAGATCAAAGATCAGATTAGAATAGAACTGTGCTCATGGACCTGAAAAACTTCAACCGATTGTAACAAACGTCTCCATGCGCCACTCTGTTGATCAGAATAAATGATTTTGAAATGTCGAAAATACCGGAAATAGTCGTAGAAGAAGAAATAGAGTTCCATGATAAACAAACAAAGATCCTGTATAGAGCGAGATGATTCCCTGAGCGTGCTTTCATTCTTATTAATAATATTTTTAAGAGACTGTTCAGTCATCATTATCTAAATCCGTGCAGCAATCTGCATCTTGGCTGCACGTAAATATGTGGGAATAACATCAGCCTTGATCTTGTCTGGATGTGATTGGAAACATGAATTTATGTGATTTTTTTTACACGGTTTCTCAGGACTTTTCGGTGTGCGGAGTGGGATTTCCGCATTCACAAGCTACCTCCGCCGGATCATACCGTCCTGAAGGCGCTCGTGTGGGCCACTAAGGGCTCTTAAATTTGAAAGAGTGTGTTTTGGTGATTCACCTCGTAATTGAAAGAAATAACACCAGATCCAGACAAAAACACTCCATAATCTTAAAAAATTACTTAAAAAAATTTTTTTTCAACTACTGTTTGGATAACCAGTTGAAACGACTGCCTAACTTGGAATTCATACATGAAATCTTCAAACACTTCATTAACTTTATTAATTTATTTGTTGTGCACCATCTGTGAGGAGACACCTGAACTGCAGGGAAAATAAACATTATAAAGGGTTAAAAAAAAAACACATTTATTCAAATTTGGCAGGCCAGAACAAATAGTTTAACATGTAGCCCCCAGGGCCGTAATTTGCCCACCCTTAATCTAGACGATAATAAAAAAGTACATCTAGATTTAGATTTATTTTTATTTTTTCCTCCTCATACTATTGTGGGACAGCAAGTTGTCAAAGAGATGAAAGTACCGCTGAAGGCGGCCGTCGTTGAGTCGCAGCTCCTGCAGTAGATGGTGAAGCTCACCAACCCAGATATGGAGACGTGGTTACCAATACTTTTGTAAAACTAAAATAAATGAACCTGAACTCTACACGTTACTGTTACTGCTTCCATGAGGCTAAAACAATTGACAGTATCTCTCTTTTCATCTTAATACCGATGAACCATAGATGTATAGATGATAGTTTCTTTATCTGTAGCGTCAAGTAGATGAACACATTTTTGAGCATGCAGTGAATTTTCCTCACGAATAGCGTTTAGCGTAAAGGACGTATCAACAAAGCGACCTTCGGATCTAGGGTCTAGCAACACGATATGTATACCGATACACGATACGTATCACGATATATCCAAAGAGTATAGCCTAGAAATAAACTGTACCTGAATATTGATGTCACTCATTGTAATAAAATAGTAAAATTCATTTTATTTAATTATCAGCATTTAAATACAGATACAAGTATTGACAAATAAAAATATCGCGATATATATCGCTCAATCGATTTTTCGCTACACCCTTTTTCCGATTATGATATTGCTCTAACATATGATTCTGAACGTTTCTGCATCTACATCAGTGTCCTTATTTTTGCTAGAACCAAATATTCATTAACTACACAACAATAAACCAGAATTTTGTCGCCTGATTCCTTCGCAGTGGGACACGGATCCAATGAAGGAAGTGTGGCTACCCAACCGTTGCCACAGGAATCCCCCCGTGAGTACTCCAACTATTTTCAACAACTTTTAATGACCCGGGTCTCCAGATTAAGCTGACCCAAGGACATGTAATCCTGTCGAATCCTAAACGGTAAAAGTTCTGGTAAAATTACTGTAAGTATGTCAGTCGACACAAAAATCAAAGATTATTTTAGTAATGGGGGAAGTAATTTTTATGACTGTAGGGGAGAGACTCTAAACTGACCCTGGATGTGTCAGTGGTGCAGAAGGTGTGAAAGGTTGTCATTTCCAGATGACCTCAAGTGTGTTTCTGTTTATGAAAATGTTTAGGAAGTTCAATTTGAGGTTAGGTTAAGAAAATAAAGTTATTCTGTAAATTTCTTTTCAGCAAAAGTTCCTCCTTCATATCATACTACAACAATATACTCCTAGGACAGACGTTACCATCATGTTGTTTTGTTCAAACTACTTAAGTAAGAAGCTGTTCTATAACTTTTAATGGCCTTTATTTTTTATTCTAAATTATCTAAAGAGCTGTTTAAAACGAGTAATTGTTTGGAATGACTTGAACCCCCAGCCCGTGGAACGGTACCGGTCCCTGGGACATTTGGTACCGGGCCTCAGTACCAAAAAATTCTCTACATTTCTTCTGATTCTAATGGAAGTTTTATTTTGAAAAACGTCTGGATTCTCTCTCACTCATTCTAGAGTCTCTCAGTCACGTGTTGAAAATCCATCTTTTAAAGTTCTGGCACCAATCGTCTAAACTGAGGAAAGTTAACAAAAAAAAAAAAAAAAAAAGCAAACGTATTTGGAAAGTTTCTTTTTACAGAAAAGAGGAAACAGAAGAAGAGTCTTCAACTTCAAAATAAAAGCATTTAACAGACAAAAACTTGGAGTCTTCACTCCAAAATGGATTTATCGCTACAGTTGTTCCTACAGACCATAATAACAGTCTAATACTACAAGAATGTTGCTAATAAAGTTGTAAGATACCAGTTATAGTTTTGTTTTTATCCTTAAAAGTGAGAAGTTAGCGTCTGATTTTTATAGCTTCCACTTTGACTTTTTGGAAGTTCTGCAAGAGGTCGACCAACGAGGTCGACCAACGGGGTCATTTATAGACACCGTAATGCGCCTCAAAAACACCAACGAGCTTGACGACCGTATGGGAGACGGCAGTTTTTGTCCCACTGTCTATCTGACGTCGACCGGAAGTCAGAAGTAAGTTTTTACAAGTATGAGTTTAAGGAGAAATCTAGATCCAATTTTAATGGTTTTGAATAAACAAAGTTTGAAGCTGCTGGCGATATTTTACTGAGGATAAATTTCATTTTTAAAAGTTAAGAGAAACTGGAAGCTGACAAAAACTCGACGGCGTCTGTGGAAAACATCGTCTGACATGAAACCAGCCTGACTTTGGATGACAACCATCGCTGGTTTTGTGTAGAGCTTTGAGAAAACTTTGGAGCTCTTCATAATATAATTTAGGCTGCACTGAATCTTTCCTACATTTGGAGTTCAGAACTTGTCGGTCAAATCTTGTTTTGACTACAGGAACATGCGTAGAAATTTTTTAAATGTAGAAAGTAGAGTTATTGCTGCGGTGATGCTTTGTGACTTCTTCGACCGGATCACGTCTTTTTGTGAGTTTTGGTTCAGAAGATCTCGGTTTGGTGTCGCGGAGCAGAACCTCCAGCTCCGGGCTGGAGGACCGTCTTTTGTCTCGGGTCTGAGGGAGACACGCTCGCGCAGAAATGGCAGGCAGACAAACCCGCACTGTTGTCGGAAGTCTTGTTGCAGTCTATTTCCCCCTTCGTTCTCCTCCGTATGATATGTTTACCAAATACCTGTTTAGAATGCGGCAGCGGCGGCGGCGGCTGCGCCGCGCGCTCCCTTCCAGTCCCCGAGGATGCTCAGCAGTAAATGGCGGTATTATTTGTCAGCTCTGGCAGTGTCTTGAGGCTGCTTCAGAGAGATACAAGGAGGCAACTGATAAGGAGAGCATCAGAAGGGCAGTTAATTGCCTCCAGTCTCCGGGAGCTGGGGAATATTTAAAATCTATGGGATTAAAGACAGATTAAAAACTGCAGAAGCAGTGGGCCCAATGGCGCTTAAAGATTGCAATCAGCAAGGGTAATGGCGGAGAAGAAGGAAGGGAGGGAGAGCGAGGGAGGGAGGGAGGGAGGAAAAAAAACACTGAACGAATGCAGCGGCTGGTGGAGGAAAAAAATGACAGATAGGAAATTCAGATCCGCTCCTAATGCCCAGGGTTCCATCTTGTAAGCACGATTCATCTACGTGTAAATCGTTTTTTTCTATTTTTTTGAGGCCTGCTTCGCCAGCGTTGCTTCTCTGGCGCTTTTCTTATCGGCCCATCTGTGAATTAAAAGCGCTTCTCCCCGTGAGGATTAAGGCAGCGGGGGGGGGGGTTGATTGAAGACGGCGGGAAAACTAGCTAATAAGTCGAAAATGTCAGAAGGGCACTTTATCGAAACTGTGTACTTTTCATATTAAAGCTGACAGGGAAAATATAGAAAAAGAGGGAAAGAGGAGCGGAAGTCAGATGTGACAATCACCAAAAAGAACAAAGAGAGAGGCCGGTGTTCGCCAAAACGCGGCGGAAAACAACGGCGCCGCGCGACAGAAGCTAAACGCCGTCATTAACCGTATTAATGACATCTAAATCTTATCGGAGGAAATCTGAAGGCGTCAAAAATTACAGAAGAAAGACAAACACGGCCCACATGCGCCGCTACGTCTCCGTTTGGGCCAAACCCAGAAGCCCGCTTACCTAATCCTGTTAATGACTACACCAGATACTTAAGGTATATCGCCGCCAACATCTGCTTCACCTATCAGCAAAAAACATCAGCATTTTTTTTATTTTTTAATCCATTTTTTCCCCCTCCCTCACACTCCTCTCAGTCGTTGAAAGATTAGCCTTATAAATTATGCATTGCCGGGTAGAAGGGGGTAATCCGAGGCAGAGATAGAATCGCCACGGCGTTGAAGGGGGCATCGCAGAGCCAGCGCCGCCATCATAAATATGAAACAGATGTTGGGTGACATTTTGAAAAAAGTGCCTCCAATCCCCTCCTCTGCTGCGTCTGGCGTTTTGAACGGAGCAACCTGACATCCTTCAGCTCTCCACTCTTCCCTCTCTTAATCCCGCGGAACCAGCGATGCATAGATTATACTCCCTTTATTTGGCATGTGTCTTATTGGGCGATGGAGCCAAGAAAAACCTCTAAATACCCGCTCCATCCAGAACATCTGATTTGGCATCTAATCTACCCTCATGAAAGTCTTGTTTTCAGCGACCCCTTTAGGAAAATTCTCTTTAAAAGAGGTGGTTATGTAAAGATGTTTGATAGCAGTCGTTTAAAGATGGGCGGCGTGGTCACGGCGTGCGATTGTTCCCCGTCTGGCAGCGGCCCTGAGGACTCCTCCTCGCCGGCGTCTTTCACGGCGCAATGAGAAAAGGCGGCACAATGAAGATCGTCCCTCTCATCCCGCTTTGTCTCGTCTCTTCTGCCACTTCTCGCAGCATCCTCGCCTCTATTCTGCCGCTCCTCATAAAGACTGCCGTTGTTGCGCCGCATTGTCACCTATTGTTTGGAGGCAGAAAAAAAAAGATAATGCTTGTTGGAATGGTACTCAACCTTTTGTTTGCATTTTACTTATCTTGCATTCTCGCATTTGTGCTGGAAGAAGATGCAGAGTTTTCAGGGTCAAGTTTTTGGTGATTATCCAAACAAAGTTCTGGAATTCTTTAACTGATCAAAACTGTTCACAACAAACCTGTTGACTCATTACATCCAAACACAAAGCCTCAGTCTAAAGCCCCCCAGCATGTTTCAGATTCTTAAGCAGTGACAGAAACTATACAAAAGTCCTTTGAGCTCATGGAGCAACAATGAAACAATAGAAGCAAAACATTTTAGATTATCTGATGGTCTGAAGTTATGGCGATGACTTTCATAGAAAGGTGTGCAAAGTAGTGCTGTCATTTGATTTAAAGAAATCATCAGATTAATCGCACTTTTGGGTTGTGATCAATCGTAACTAATCACAATTTAGGGAGGCGATTAATCACAATTTAGGGAGGTGATAAATCACAATTTTATTTTGATTGTGATTAAACGATTAATCGCAACTCCTCACGATTAATCGCACTTTGGGGTTGCGATTAATCACGATTAATCGCACTTTTGGGTTGCGATTAATCACTGGATAGGGGGTTGTGATAAATCATGATTAATCACATTTTTGGGTTGTGATTATTCATTATTTCTTACAATTTTTGGGGTTGCAAATAATCACATTTTTGGATTGTGGCCAATCATAGTTATTCACAACTTTGGGTTGCGATAAATCACGATTAATTACAATTCGGGGGAGTTGCGATTAATTAATCAGTGATACTTTTGGGTGTGTGATAAATCACAATTTTATTTGGATTGCAATTAAACGATTAATCGCACTTTTGGGTTGCGATTAATCATAATTAATCACAATTTAGGGAGGTGATTAATCATAATTTTATTTGATTGCGATTAAACGATTAGTCGCAACTCCTCACGATTAATCACACTGTTGGTTGCGATTCATCACGATTAATCACACTTTTGGGTTGCGATTAATCACTTTTAAGCACCATATTGGGGGTTGTGATAAATCATGATTAATCACATTTTTGGGTTGTGATTATGCATTATTTCTTACAATTTTGGGGGTTGCAAATAATCACACTTTTGGATTGTGGCCAATCACAGTTTTTTTACAATTTTGGGTTGCGATTAATCACGATTAATTACAATTTGGGGGTGTTGCGATTAATTAATCAGTGATACTTTTGGGTGTGTGATAAATCACAATTTTATTTGGATTGCGATTAAACGATTAATCGCACTTTTGGGTTGCGATTAATCATAATTAATCACAATTTAGGGAGGTGATTAATCATAATTTTATTTGATTGCGATTAAACGATTAATCGCAACTCCTCACTATTAATCACACTTTTGGGTTATGATTAATCACGATTAATCACACTGTTGGTTGCGATTCATCACGATTAATCACACTTTTGGGTTGTGATTAATCACGATTAATCGCACTTTTGGGTTGCGATTAATCACTTATAAGCACCATATTGGGGGTTGTGATAAATCATGATTAATCACATTTTTGGGTTGTGATTATTCATTATTTCTTACAATTTTTGGGGTTGCAGATAATCACACTTTTGGATTGTGGCCAATCACAGTTTTTCACAATTTTGGGTTGCGATTAATCACGATTAATTACAATTCGGGGGGTTGCGATTAATTAATCAGTGACACTTTTGGGTGTGTGATAAATCACAATTTTATTTGGATTGCGATTAAACGATTAATCGCACTTTTGGGTTGCGATTAATCATAATTAATCACAATTTAGGGAGGTGATTAATCATAATTTTATTTGATTACGATTAAACGATTAATCGCAACTCCTCACGATTAATCACACTTTTGGGTTGCGATTAATCACTTTTAAGCACCATATTGGGGGGTGTGATAAATCATGATTAATCACATTTTTGGGCTGCGATTATTCATTATTTCTTACAATTTTTGGGGTTGCAAATAATCACACTTTTGGTTTGTGGCCAATCACAATTATTCACAATTTTGAGTTGCGATTAACCACGATTAATTAGAATTTGGGGGAGTTGCGATTAATTACGATCAGCGACACTTTTGGGTGTGTGATTAATCCAAAATTTGCTCTTGTGAAAAGCAAATATTCTTTAGAAATAACAGAAACATCGATTTGTACCGACTCAAACCAATCACTGATTCTAATGAAGTTTGGCTCCAAAATGGCTAAAAAAATATGGCGACTGAATTGATTTCATTTGGAGCTGGAATTAAACCTTTTTCTATCGGTGACATCATTCTCACTCGTTCCAGTTTTCATATACAATGATGCGTGTGCCACGTTTGATTAACAGTGACGCATAGTTTTATCAAGTCCAATAAAGCAAAATCTCAGACAGATAGAAACTATATTTAACAAGATTCTTCCAGAATTTCATGTCATTTAATCCAGTTTTTCAGCTGTTTGGATCAACATTATGCTTTCTGATGTTTCAACAGATTATCTCCTTCAGTAGAATTCATGGTTCTATAATCTTTGACCAGGTCCTGAAACTAGAAAGCAGCTCCACATCATAACTCTACCACCACCATACTTGACTGTTATGTTGTTTCTTCTGAAAAATAGTGTTAATTCGTCTTTAGAGAAGAGTTCCTCTTCTGTTTCATGCGTCCATTGAATATAAGTCCAAAAAATGTGCAGATAATCAAGAATAGTTTATTTGTTCTCGTGTCTTTCTCTTTGGATCTATGTTTGTTCAAAAGTTTTTTTTCTGATTGTTGAATCGTGAATATTATCAACTAATGTCTCCATTTCTTCCATTCCTTGCTGCTTCTTTATAACTTCCGGATGTGTCTCGTTTGTGCTCTTGGAATCTTGGAATCCCTACTGTTCCAGCTTTTGTCTAAAAACGATGGTTATTGACTCTAGTCTTTTATTCGGCTTTATGTCAGTTGCTTAATGTAGCAGCAAAAAATCTGTTTGTTTTTTAAAATCATGTTGGTGCTTTTCTTCTTAAGTAGCTTTTTTTCAATACTGCATGTGTTGAATTATCATTATTAAGTCTATCCTTAAGGAATATTAGTTTGATAATCTGAATCATGTCCATCAAGATGTTGTCTTATAGCTATTTAAAAAAAAGATTTTCTTTGGATACTCTAACTTGAAAGACTTTTTTTTATTGCAATAACATACTAAAATTATCTGATATCGAGTTTTATACATCATCATTTAATTTAATTCAGTTATATTTGATTGTAAAGCAATTTCAGAACAATGAATACTTTCACAGAAGGCAGTTTTCTAATTATTTTATAAGCAAATTGTTTGTTTTCATTTAAATCTGTGATGGATCTAAAGTAATAATTAAGTTTTGACCACTTTTTGAATCATACTACATATAAGTGGCTATGAAAACAGGCAACATAGAACATTGTGGTTCTGTTTTTTGTTACTTGGCAACAACTATCACTCAAAGAATAACCTCAGGCAGTCAAGCGCAGAGGAGTTTCGGTTTAAGGTTTCATAATTTGACTCATCTTTTTGCAGATGATGTAGTTTTATTTGCATTGGTCATTAAAGTGAAGAGTCCCTTTGATTAAGACACATAAAGCTCAGAACTTAAACTGAATGAGGCTAAACATTTAGCACGCAAGGTGTTCAATATTTTTTTTGGATTTCTCCAACACAGAAACACAAAGTGTCCTGATAAGAGAGCAGAAGAGTTGAGGATGGAGCCGAAAATACATGATGGAAGTAGAAAGGGAGGATAGAAGCAGGTGACAGAGGGAGAAGGGGATGATGGAGGGAGAGACAGAGAGCGATGGCCTCCAGAAAGTATGATAGCAGCTCCAGTGAGTGATTGAAGTAGAGGTGTGTGTGTCTGCGGGCGCTCGCAGAGCCCTCCCCTGGCCTGTCAGTCAAAATGGAATGAGGCGGTCTTATCTCTGCTGCACACGTGACCCCCTAACCTGACCTCCTCCTCCTCACTACCATCTTCCTCCCTCCTCTCCCCGATTCAATCCACATTACATCCACCCGTCTGTCTTGCTTCCATCTATTCTATTCCTTTTCAGAGTATTTCGCTGCAAAAATGTAATTAAAGTAAACAAGTTAACAAACATTGCAACCGTTGACATTAATGCTTAGTGCATTCATCTTACAGGTGGGACTAAAAAACTCAGAGGGTTATAAACATTGCTAGGAATTGTGTAGGTTAGCGTCATCATGCTACATCCGTAACATTAGCATTTTACACAGTACAAGACCCTCAAGTCGTTGCAAAGCAATCAAATAAAAGACTGGACTTGCAAATGAGCAAATTTCTGATTCAAGAAAATGTTTCTTCTGTTAAAAAACCTCAAATGAATCTGAAACTGAAACAATAATGAGAACATAAGTTAAAATGAACAACACAAGGTCACATTTAAAGAGCCTAAGCTACAGAATTGAATCAAACTGGATTTGATTTGATTTATTTACAGAGATAATGAGGACAAAAAAACACAAGCAAAAAAAAAAAATTTGCAGAAAGTAAAATCATGTGATACAGAAAACCTTCTGGGTTTATTCAGGATGGTAACAGACCTCTGTCAAAAAAAACAAATTAATGAAATACAGTAAGAAAACAAATGGAGAACTAAATTGAACAATTTAATGCAGAAACCAAAACAACTCTGATATAATTCCAAATCAGATTGATTCGATTAAAATTAAGTTGACAAACATTTAATATCATTATTATTTAAACAAAATCAAATTCTATTTTTATACCTTGAGATCAAAATCTTTTAATTTGTCTCAAAATACAGATCACAGAGACGGAACTAAACAATGAAAAAAATAAATGTAACTTCATCATTTGGACCTAATTAATTACCACTTCATATTTTAATAAATGTACAGAACTAATTCACAAGTTTCATAATGTCTTTACTAAAACAAAAAAGTGCACGCAGACACAAGCAAATTTGATTACAGAGCACATTTCATGAACGAAGACCATTAAAATGTCCTTACATATAACAATAAAAGCATTACAACAAGAATAAGAGAAATATTTAAAAGGAGCATTAAAAGGGTTAATATAAAAATAGAATTTAAAATAAAACGTGCGAAAAATAGGCTTAAAAATAATTGCAATAATGCAAATGCTGTAAGGTGAGTGTGGCTGTTGAAGATCCCAGAGTTGATAGCTGAAAATGCTAAAACTGATATTAGCTGACTGCCAAATTAACCAAAAACACGGGTTAAATGTCAATTTTTGACAAAATTGCTAGCATTTTAAAAACATCTAATTTTAACAAAAGATCTAGCGTAATGCCAAAATATTAGCTTTTTTTTTTTTTTTTTTTTTTTTTTCTTTTTTTTCTGCCAAAATATTAGCTTAACATCAAATGTGGAAAAAAACAGGAAAAAAATGTCTAAATTACTGACAAAACAACTAGCATAATGCTAAAATTTTAGCTAAACTCCAAATTTGCTTAAAGAACTTTAAAAAAGTCTAATTTTGACAAAACAGTTAGCATAATGCTAAAATGTTAGCTAAACTCCTAATTTACCTAAAGAATTTTAAAAACGTCTAATTTGAACAAAATATGAAAAAAACAGGAAAAAAAAATAAAAAATGTCTAAATTACCGACAAAACAGTTAGCATAATGCTAAAATTTTAGCTAAACTCCAAATTTGCTTAAAAATCTAAAAAAAATGTCCAAATTAGCCAAAAACAGCTAGCATGTTGCTAAGCTAAAGGCTAGTCTCCAATTCCCCTAAAAAAGCAGGAGTTGCATTTAAAACATTTTAAAGTTTGAAGAGTGTCTAGTATTGACGGATTTGAGTAATTTCTTACTACAGTAATTTTTTATGGGGAATATTTTGCTCAATATTTCTGAAACTATGAAGTTTATGAATACTAAAACTACAATCAGGAATGTTCTGAACGAGCTGAACGTTTTGATTGCTGATTGCTGAAATCGCTGAAAGTGTGATTGAGTTTTTATGCTGCATTTGCAAAAGTTTAGATCTCAACGGTTTCTGTGTGAACGCATTCACACACGAGTCGTTAGATCTAAACGTTCGGAAATGCAACTGAAAACAGGTGAGTCTTCAAGCTGGATTTAAAGAACCTGAATGTTAAAGAGGAGCTGAGTCGGGACAAGTCTAGACAAGACGGTGCAGATGAACTACGTATAGTCTGACTTTATGGGACAAAACAATCAAGGGTTCATTGATTTAATGAATCAGGATCCTGCCGGTCATTTGAACTATTAGTGACTCAGAAACTCTAGAAGGATTATTGGTCAGATTTGTCCTGAAAATGATTTAGCCTGGCTAGCCCAGATAGCTTGAGATAGTACAAATGAGTCGGGTCAGTTGGGTAATTAATAACAATTTTACCCCATAAGAACCATTAGTGACATCAGTGTAACAGAAAAAATGTCTGAAATGTTTTCTGCGGTCAACTTGGTTTCTTAAATTTATTTTAAAACATTTAACAACCCAAAAAAGAAGAAAATAAAAAAAAAAGCACACTAAAAAAAAAAGTATTTTTTTCTGTTGCTGATTGTCCTGGTACGGTGCCAGAAGGGACATAAAATTAAAAAATAAATAAATATTTGAAGTAAAAAAAAATTTTTCTAAAAATACTTATGGGCTCATAAAAAATGTAAATTTTTTCCTTTTTAAATCAAATTAACAAAATAATGTACTGGATACTAATTGATGCGCACTAGCTACTATCTGGTACGCATCTGTTACCACTTTTTAAATTTCAATTTTTGAAAAAAAAATTTTTTTTACTTCATTTTTTTTCCTTCAATTTGCCTTTAGGGAGTTAATACACACAATCAATATTTTTAAAAACATGTTTTCTAAATGTTTCCCACCGTTTGGTTGAGCAGGTAGTTAAAGGGTTAAGGAAAAACGGGTCTTTATTTACGGGTTATGGGGTCAACGTTTTTATGTACTGGTTTGGCCAGTAATAGGTGTATTAGGAACAATCTACCATGTTCCCAGTTTGGACCATAAACATATAGTAATCCCCTGTTTTTTATACTAACTATAGATAATTTAAACTTTTCTTACATTTTTCTCAGACAGACAAACATTTTCACACTTAGCAACATGCTAGCTGTTTTTGGCTAATTTGGACATTTTTTTTAGATCTTTAAGCAAATTTGGAGTTTAGCTAAAATTTTAGCATTATGCTAGTTGTTTTGTTAATAATTCCTGTTTTTTCCATATTTGATGTTAAGCTAATGCTAACTGTTTTTGGCTAATTTGGACATTTTTTTTTTTTTATCTTTAGGCAAATTTGGAGTTTAGCTAAAATTTTAGCATTTTGCTAGTTGTTTTGTCAGTAAGTTAGACATTTTTTTCTGTTTCATGTTTAAAACTCTCAGAGTTTTTGAAAAAGTTAAAACAAAGATCATCTTTGATCAAAAATATATGTAAATTTGAGAAAATGACCACGTTCAGCACAGGAGACACTGCACGGAGGAGTTGATGGATGATAGTCCGCAGCCAATCGGGACGTAGAATACGATGCGCTGTAAATTAAAAACATTTGCAAAAATTCAAACAAAAGGAACGAAGAGGTGAAAGGTGAACGGCGTTATAGCCAGTTTACGACTTGTTTACGAGTCTAACTGTCGTAGAAAAACACTTTGATGCTTAGGTTTACAGTAGATCTGTGAAGTCAAATGTCATGGCGTGTTTTGTGTTTGCATAAAGGAGCTACATAAATCAAAGTGTCTTTGCACATCAGTAAACTATGAAAATCCAGTCAAACAGCCTCCGGGCCGCGGCGACAAAGCCGGCCGCATCGCCTGCATGCTTGCGCACGCCGTCACCTGTGGAGACGCGCGTGTCACTTCAGCTCGCCGTCCTATCAGCAGCCAGATAACAGGTAATTACGGTTGAGAGCAGCGAGGGACACCTGCAGCCCGGAGGCAGCCTGTCGCTGCGCCTCAAAAGTTCTCCAAGAAAAGAGAAATAATCCTATACGTTTGTGTTTTAGAAGGTAGAAATAAAGAGTTGATTTGGAGGAAGGAAACCCGAAACCTCTGCTCGTCTTCCTCACCTCGCGGGATTGTGGGTTCGAGTCAGCCTCGGATTGTGCGTTCGCGGCTCGCTGTAGCGTGTTTTTTCCGCTGAAGCACTTTGAGCTCATCACAAGAGTCGGACAAATGGCGAGATTGTTTGAACATCAGCGCAGTTCCCCGTCCTTTGTGAGCGCTCCGAGTGAAGGCTGTAACTCAGTGGGAGCTTTTTCACTCGCTCCATTCTTCCCTCCCAGTAAAACAAACATTTGAAAGCTTTTGTGTCTGTATTTTACCGTTTCAAAACCTTGTCTTCTTACGGGTGATCTAAACTATAATCACCTTGACATCCGTCAAGCTTCGGCGGGAAACAATGCCGCCCGGCTGCTCAGAACTGAACATCAATAAGCTTAGAGGCACGCTGCCTTTCCCCGACGATTTACACTTTAATGCAAATAGCCGGCTTTGTACTCTCCATATGAAAGGTGTTATTAAATCTTATTTTGCATTATTCTGGGTTTGGGGGGATAAATCTATCAAAGGGTTCAGAATTCAATAACTTCAGTTTTTTGTCGTTGTTTTTATTTATTCAAAATTTTAATTAAGTTTTGATTCCAAACGCTTTTTTTGGGGGGGGGGGGGGGGGGGGGGGATTGGCAGCTTGTGACAGGAAAGAGAAGGAAGAAGTCCCTGTGAAGTTTCTCCCTCCCCGCCGTCAGTCCGCTCTGCCGTTTACTAGTCTATAGAGGGGGGGGGGTTGCACTTTTTTTTTTTTTTTTTTTCTTTTAGGGGTGGGGGGGTCTTTGGTTTTCTCCGATGAGGAAATCTGGAGGGTTAGTTAGTCCTGGATGACGGGCAAGCCTGGGGTCTGCAGGTCAAGCAGGCTCAATCCCTACTGTAAAAAAAAAAAAAAAAAAAAATCCCCCTCCCCAATCCGATCCTCCTCCAAGCTCCAGCCCCACCCCAACCACTGTAGGAATTACGCATTTGCCCCGTGGCTTTAGAGCTTAACCCAACTTTTCTGGTCCTTTTATTGTGGCTGTTCAGGTAAGAATTCCCTGTATTTCTTTTTAGAGTTTGATGGGGGGGAGTCAGGAACTGTACAAAATACATTTGATCCTTTTTATATTTTAGAACTTCATTAAAACTTATGAGTGACGATAAATAAAAACCAACTGACACACATTTGAATTAGTAAAGAATTCAAATAACAAAAGTCAGCATCAAATGTTCCCGACTTTTTATTCTGTGACTCTTTTTATGCCCAAAACGGCAGTGATGTGAAGGTTTTGTTGTATCCAATAATATATATTTATAGTTAGAATCATCAACATGATCAATATAATCATCAAAACAATCAGTACAATCATCAAAATTATGAATATAATCAACATAATCATCAGCATATAATGCATGTAATCATGATCGTAATCAATATATTCATCAACAAGCAATATTATTGTCAATATAATCTTCAGTATAATCAATATACATGTTGTATTAATTAATATGATCCTTTTAATGATCAATATAATAATTATTGAATTATTTTCTGCACATATTGAAATGTTTTAACTCTTATGATCTAAACACAGACCTTAGTTGAAGCTTAGAAATGGGAAATCAGGAAAACTCAACAAAATGTGTTAATTAAATTATTTTCTGTTGATGTAATCCATTATTAGGAAACTGTACAATCAAAATGTTCCTTTAAGAATTCCCAAATACTGCATTTGAATTTCAGGATTGTTTGGAATTCTTTCCTTTCATCCCTTTGCTTTATTTAACACACGTCAGCAATTACTCGATAAAGCATTACATTTAATTTTACCCAGTGTGCTCGGGGCACGACCCGGGCCACATCCTGTAAAACTGACTGTAGATGGGGGTGGGGGGGTTTTAGGGAGGGCAGGGGGAGGGCTTTGTGATTATAGTGGAGGTGTCAGATGTTGGCTGGAGTCTCTGAAAACAGTCCTGAAAGCCTTGTGCTTTCAATTAAAACATCCATCACGGATTACTCACATAAAAACATACTTTCTGAGAGTGCTGCCTGTTACTTACAAAGAGCTTACAAATCCCACCTCGCCGCCTCTGGCGTCTCACGAGCGCACACGCTCGGCCCTCCTCTGCCTTTTTTTGCAGCTGTCCGTTCATTTGTAAAATAATGACCCGCCGAATTAACCGATATTTGAGGCCATTTTGAACTCGTTGAGCGGCGCCCGGCTCCGCGCAGGAATGCGGCGAAGGTTGTGCCGAGCTGTCGGACGACCTGGGAAACCCACACCGCTTTGGAGAGACAATACCTCCGACTCGCACCGCCTCCGCCTCCCCTGGCGCTGCCAGACAGGCGGTATGAAGCCGTAATCGAACCCCCGGATGGTGAGTGTGTGGCAGTCATGCCTGCCGCGGCCGCCACCAGGATTTCTTTTCCTCCGTTTCACAGGGGCTCAGGTAACCTTTCAGGCCAGAGAATGCCAATTTAAATTAAAGTGTTGAATGCCTCCTGCCTCTGCTGCTGCCTTCGACCGCACCCTTTTGATATGTCCACCAGCTGCAGGCGGCACCGCCCCCCCCCCCCCCAATCAAACGCTCAATAATGATAGAGTCGTGATTGTGACTTCAGATTCGATTTAAATCCCGGCCTCTATTAAGGTAATAAATCTGGAAATGACATGAAGCTTATGTAACATTCAGGGATCTTACCTTTCAGTCGCACTAGGGGGGCTGGTTTTTAATATTTAGACTTTCATCCTATATGGAAGTGGTCTCCAACCACCAGGCATCAACTGGGACAGAAGAAATAATCATACTCGCGTTGAGTTTGAGTCTTAAGAGTCTTTTATTTTGAAAAATAACTCGATTCTCTCACCTTCTATCACACGAGTTGTAAAGTTCAGTCGGGGGTGCAAAATAACTCCGTCTGAATAGTCTTTTATTCTGAAAAAGACGACATGTCTGTCACCTGAGCGCTTAAACTAGTCAGTAGCAACCTGAGAAAAATGGTTCTGGAAAGTTTCTTTGCAAATGGATAAGGGAGAAGTTCAGGGACAGAATAACAGATGGAAACACACAATCAAGAACGACGTTAGGCTACCAGTAGTCCTACTTAACCAACACATTCTCATTCTCAGAACTTCACTCAAAACGTACCTTTTTGATGTCTCGAGTGTCCTCAACTCGTCATTTTTTTGGCTGTTCCAGTTAAATCAGGGGTCTGGTCATTTTGTCGGGCGCAGTACCGAACGTCTGGATGCGGCCGGTACAGCCTTCCTATCTCGGTGACCAAACCCTAGTCTGGTCCGCGTCTGGAATCGGTGCTTCCGATCTGCGTTCGGTACCGGGTTAAGGTTAGCAGCGCGGTCCACATCCCGGTACCGGGTTAAGGTTAGCAGGTCGGTCCACATCCCGGTACCGGGTTAAGGTTAGCAGGTCGGTCCACATCCCGGTACCGGTTTTCAACCCTGAGGATGGTGAGCCTTGCTTTGATTGGAACAACCAGCAAGTCAAACCACAAGTTGGGGTCGCCCAAACCGTAAACTTCTGGAATAATATTTGTCTTTATTATTTATAATTATGTTTTAAAGTTTTAAAGAAGGGCATTCTGCTAGCTTTTTGGACTAATTTGTCATTTACTGAGATTATTTTGGCTATTTTGGAGTCTAGCTAACATTTAAGATACATTGTAACTGTTTTGGCTAATTTATACTTCTTTTTTTTAAGTGTTTTAGGCTTTTCTTGAGTTAGGCTAAAATTTACACGATAGCTCTTTTAGCTAATTTTGGCTAATTTTAGACTATTTTGAAGTTTAGCTATTTTTCAGCTACACGCTAGCATTTTTGTCTAACCTATTTTTTTTTGTTTTGTTTTTTAGGCTAATTTGGTATTAGCTAATATTTTAGCTGGCTATCAGCTTTAGTGTTTTTTAGGTATAAATTTCAGCATCTTCAGCGGCCAAATTCAGCTTACACCATTCACACTAGTATTATCATAGTTAATGTTATATATTTAGTTCATAATTATGATAAAAAGTCAAAAATGTAGTTGTTGAATAAATGTTTATCCTGTTCGGCCCGGGACCTAAAGTGTGGCCCCTTGTGCGATTGAGTTCGACACTCCTGATTAAGGACATTGTTGAAATAAAAATATCTCCAGAGACTTGTTGGCTGAAATCTGTGTTCACATTAAAAAAGAATTGCCCCCTTACGGGCATTAATGAAGCTGTGAGGATGGAAGTGCCTGTAGATGTGAGGAAGTAGGAAGTGAATCCTCTCTCCTCTCCAGTGGCCCCTCCTCCTTTTTCCCCCTTCACTGTATCATACCCGTTTCCAGATAAACGTGCTCTGAGGCTGCCGTCGGACTCGCAGATACACTCTCCGAGTCGCTTTGAGCGCAGACACCCGTCGATCTATTCTCCCTGAAAACCTTCCTCTCAGATCAGCCCGTGTTTACATAGCATTACCATATATTAAGCCTTGCATTTTCATGCACAACGTCCCTGTCGCGGTCCTGACAGCAAAACGAAGAGGAGAAGCAAACTCCAGGCCCAAAGGGACGGCAGCAGCCCCATTTCTCGCCATTGATATTCATTACAGTAGATCTACAGAAGCTGAATCTGACTCCCACCCCCTTGGGGAGAGAAACACTTTATGTCCTTATCAGTGTTGGGAACAAGGATTTTCTCCTCGGCTAACAACAACAGCGGCTGCGGCTACGCCGGCTCTTCCTCTGCCTCGCTTTCTTTAGTTAGCGTGGCTCGGAAATGCGTTTAATCTCCGCCAGCACAGCCCACCTCGCTGCAGATAAGGTGAGGTCGGGGCGACAGCAGATGACCTGCCCCACATCCGCCCCTCTCATCACTTTCACTCTCTCCACACCGCCGTGCACATCCGAGAGCCACACCAATCACCCAGAAACGTCCCGAGGATTTGATGTTTGTGCACATCGACACGAAGAGTCGCTTTTTCATGATAAAGAAAAGATGAAATAATTCATTTAGAATCAAAGATGCAGCTTACACTTCATTAATAAATAGAATAAAAGAGTCTTTAATACGACTCGAAGGTTGTGTCCAAACTCCCTCACTACTCATCTACAACTTCCCAGAAGTCTCAGCAAAAACCCAATGAGAATCAATCCCAATAACTGTATTTGAACGGTCTTTGTTTCTATGGAAACCATGCTCGCCAATCAGGAGTGAGCTTGTTGGAAGGCCACACCCCTCTTTAGGTGCCAGCTGGCTCCGCCTACTTTTATTAAGGCTGTTCGGTTGGATCATTGGTAATAAAGAAAAAAATATAATGAAAGAAAAACTAAGATATCAGATCAAGAATTCTGATTCTGACCAATAGAATGACTGAATGAGGAATCTATTGGAGTCTATGAGATTTTGACTTCTTGGCACCACTTCCTGTTTGGAATGCTAGGAGGGCAGGGCCAATCAACTGCAATGCATTGTGTTTGGACAATTAAATGGTAAATGGCGTATACTTGTATAGCGCTTTCTACCCTCCTTCGAGGGCCCAAAGCGCTTCACAGTCACAGACCCATTCACCCATTCACGCACACATTCACACACTGGTGGTGGCTCCGCTGCCGGACACTGGCGCCAACCTCCCACCAGAGGCAATTTAGGGTTCAGTGTCTTGCCCAAGGACACTTCGACACATGGGCGGGGCAAGGAGTCGAATCCAGCATCTTCCGATCCTGGGACGGCTGCCCTACCACTGCACCACGGCCGCCCACATTTTAACCAATTAACCAATTAACCAATTAGTTGTTAAAAAAACACAGGAAATTAATTCTTTAGAAATAAAACCATTTTTCTTTATCATCAAAACACACTGGACTCATAAAAATGCTTTGTAAAAATGTTAGTTAGCAAATAGGTAGCCTGGCATCTTATTTCACCATTCCAAATAAATAAATAAATAAAAAAGTGTGAGTTTCATTAAAATCAAACACACTGGATAGTCTATACAGTCTTTTAGGGGTCAGATCAGGCATGAGTAAACGTTCTTACTCGAAGGCCACAAATAGTTCAAAAATTTTGACAGAAGGCCCGACCAGGAGCAGATTCGTTTGCTTTGGTAATTCACCTCCTAAAAGAAAGAAACAACAGAAGATCTGGACAAAAACAGGATTTAATCTTGATTGAAAATGAAAGTTAAACTCCCATTCGTTGTCACACACCTCCTAGATGTTTGAAATTTGCTCTCACATTTGACCCATTCCCTGAGGGAGGGGTGAGCGAGGTCAGAGAGTTTGTGCCCATTAAATATATATATATTACATTAAATGCATTAAATGGTTTCTTTTGTTGTGAAATAATCAAATCATCTTTAGTTGTCAAATAATTTCTGCTCCAACTTTACTGTAGTTTAGCATATAGTTGAAAGCAAAAACATACATGATTATTATTTTTTTGTTGCTTTTAAATAAATTCAGTCATCCGGGGGTTAAAGACCCACTAATGTAAATCGTCTTTTGGTTTTTATTTAAATTAAAATAAATCATGTTTTTGTGTGTGTGGCTCAAAGCTGTAGGTTTGGATAGCTTCAGTATCCGTTGTTTTGCTATGCTAATGCTAGCTTGGGGTTGTTAGAAGCTGTAAACTAGCAGGAGAGAGCGTAAACAAAGGCTTGATGGGATATGAGCGGAGCTAACTTCGCCGCCCACAGCCCCGACCACAACCCAGAATCGTATTTCTAACGATCTATAGAAAATTTGTCTTAAAAAAATGAAACAGGATTCTTGACTTTGGCCAGAAACTTCATGGTGATTTTTTTTTAAAATTCAAGACAAGAATCTTTTCATCCGTAAAAACTTTAGTTTCATAAATCTTTCAATTTATCAAATGAAAACAGGCATTTTACTGACTCAATCAGGCATAAAAACAACTGTCATGTACTTGGTAAGTCAGTGGTAATGATACTTATACTTAAAGTATCAGTAAATCAGAGTATCAGTTCTAAAAATGTATTCCCCCAAAGCGACATTATGTATTCCTGGTGGTTTCTACTCGTTAGGAAAGGCTGGATCTCTTTAGTATTTTCTTTTATTGAAATATCTTGTCTCTGTATGTAAAGAAGACAAAAGAGTACATCTAGATAAAGACGTGAGCAAAGGGTGGATATGTGGTTGAAATAACCAAACTCCTCATAAACTAGTTAGAATATCTAGAAAACAGGCACATGGGGAGCAGATACAGCAGGTGGTTGTTCACCTGCTCTTGACACCCGCTGAGGAGTGTGGCTGCCTGTGGTTATCTGGATGTGTGGTTTATCAGTTAAGCCCCAAACAGGGAAAGTTCATCCTCTGTATAGATGCTATCTGAGGGTGTTGACAGCAGCGAGTCTTAGGTAAGCCGCTCTATGAGCTCATGATGAACACCGTGACTTAGCGTTGTGTTGTTCTAGACACATTTCACAATTAATCATCTCCTGGCTGGAGATTCCAGTTATGCTGGAGCTTCTGGTCCGCAAAACTCCACCGCCGAGATCTACACTTTGTAGTTCTATGTCCGTTTTTAGGTGTCAGGAATTCTTTAAAAGCTTACCAACCATAAATGTTTTATTTCTTTTTAAAATAACTATTTGCTCTTAACTCTTTAACACCTAAGCCTCAAAATTTCCACCTGGACTTGTCTGCTAGTTTAGACTATGAAAGGGTTAAAAAAAAATCTTACAAATGTGAGATTTTGCCCCTTTGGATTTTTAATAGTCATTTTACAGTTTATTCTATTTCATAATAGTGTCAGACCAATTACATTGTAAAAGAACACAAAATTGAAATGTGACTTTTTTGTTTTTTTTTAGTGAGAAAAACTGCAAATGAACACGAAAAACAGGTTTTGTTTGTTAAAAGGTTAAACTTGTCCAGTATCAAATTATTTACAACTACATTTCTGTATGTTTCTCTCTAAATGTGGAAAAAAAAAATTTTTTTTGGTGTTTTTGGGTTAGTTCTGTCCTCTTTGGCTCCTCAAACATTTCCAAAAAACAAAAAACGTGACAGAAAATGTTTTTGCATGTATTTTTTGGCAGAGTTTGTCAAGTAGCTTGAAGTATTCTAGTATTACGAAGCTTTTCTTCACCCATTATTCAATGGATAACAGAATATTAGCAAGCATAGGTCAGCTATCTCAATTGTATACAAACTTTTTACAGCTTTGACAACAATACTGCAGTAGGTGGCGCTACGATCTATCCCAGTTGTTTCCTCTAATATCTCCAAAAGTAATAGACCTACATGGATTAAACTTGATGTGTAGCATTGCTTCCAGCAATCGGACGCAATAACTTTAAGAAATTGCAAATCTAGGTGAGTTGCAATTTTTAGCAAACTATATATTTTTAAAAGTTACCTGAAGATCTTTTTTTAAATGTCCAAAATATACCTCTCCCTACTTTTATATCAAACTCTTGATTTTAGATGAAATCTTACTCTTGCACAATAAAGTCCATATCTCTGAAAAACTGAAATACCGACACTGTGATCTAATCATGGAACTTTTTATGAGAGAAACTTTTATTTTTGGTTTTATGTACAAATAGAGACTAAAGAAATTGTCTCTTTTATCAAAATTTAAATATAAACTGCCCAAATGTATGGAAATCCCAACCTTGAGTCAAAATGTAACATGAGGCAAAAAATAAGTTCCAGCTTTTTCAAATTTACTCTCCGCCTCTCCGATGGATTTATACTCACAGACTAGGAATTTTATGTAAAGACAGACGAAGACTGGGACTCTACGAACTATTTTAAAGTTTTCTTAATTGCTTGCCTCCAAATACTCATTGTACTGTTGAGCAAAAAAAACGTGCAACCCTAAAACTCAAAACCCATTTGTCTTATCAATACAAAACCAAGGATGATAAAAAATATTTTCCAATGTAAAGACATTGATCTGAAAGTTTACCACTAAATGAGGACAAAAAGCTAGCAGAATGACAATTTTTGAAACATAACTATGAATAGAAAAAGGTAGGAATATTATTCCAGAGTAAATCAACAAAAAAACCTTAAATCACTTTCAATATTTTACTCTCCAAAAAATGTATATTTTGTCAAAATTATTCAAGTTGTAAATGAGAGCAAGATAACAATAATAAAATAACAATAAAATAAAATGATCTGGAGGGCCGGATAGAATTCCCCACCTGGGCCAAGACTTTTGCACGTGTGGTCTACAAGATCGACTTCCCAATAGCCCTTAACTCCTCAACGGTCTCTCCATAGTTTATTTTCTACATATCTATATCTAAAGAAACAGAATCCCCCGTATTACTAGACACGTTCTTCAGAATCTGCTCGGGTTGCACCTCTTGAAACTCTAGTGTTTTTTGTGGCGTTCCAGGATAAAAGCAGACCAGAGCAGAATCACCCGTGATGGTGTTGTGTAGTGGTTAGCAGTGTCACCTCACTACATCAAGTGTAGAGGGTTCATGGGGTTTCTCAGTGGCGGCATAACTAAACTTCCTGTCTGACTTGAGATGTCAGCACTTTGACCACCTCACTACATGTCCAGGAAGTCGCCTTTAGTCATCTTTAATGCTTATCCACCAATTTGAACAAGATTTAATGATCTGTTTGAGTCAAAACTGGTAATAATAGTCATTTAATGGGCCAACATTGTGACATTTTCCGCTCATCCCTGTAGCCATTCATCCATCCATCCATCTATACCTTTAGGGGCCCAGGAGGAAACAAAAGACAGATAGGATAGTTGTTTTAAGAGGAGGATCTCCACCCAAGGGAGGACACAAGCCATATTATTTTCTTCTGACAGCCACAAATTACCACAGATTCCCTTCATCCATATCCCTATGCATGAATGAACAGACCACGAGCTGTTCTGTCTCTATAGAAGGCCTCTTTCTTTCTCCTTCCGTGGGTTTACTTAGCTCACGTCAAATTCACAAGAAGCAGCTTCTCGGGAAGCTTCCAGAAGTTTAAGGTGAAAAGATTCAGCTGAAAGGTTTTACAAAGGACCACAATGTTACAAACTTTTTGCATGTTTTATGCATTTTTTATGCCTTTGGGGGGTAACCCAACACTTGCCCATCCTCGGTGGCCCTAATTGGCCCTAATGCTGTTCTCGGTCTGCACTGCTTTCATGGCTGTAATTAGGCTAATGGAGGGCGCCAGTGCCAGACTGTGAGCCACGGCGAGGGTCAGCAGCCAGCGGGCCGGAGAACTTCAGCCGGGCAGCTATGAAAGAACAAGAAAGCCTTTGCTGGTGGAGCACAGCCCTAATGGCCACTGTTAATAGACGTAGTCACAGTAGTAAGGGAAACTGACTGAAAGGGGGGCAAATGTCAGAGTAGGAGATAAAGTGCTGCCTGGTGATGACAGGTGCAACGCCAAAATGGCATCGGTTTCCTTTCACAGGAATCAAAATGAGGTTTTGTTTACGGCTATTTATCCCAGAACGTTCCCCCTATGATGACATCTTCGTGGGTTACAGCAGACACAGCCTCGAGACTCACTTTTTACACTAGTTGCATCCCGTACCTCACTTTTTCTCTTAGGGACATCCGCAAAAAAGTTGTTTGAACCCATATTTTCACACGCATTGCATCTAAAAGCAGCCCCACATGGTCACTTTTTGTCTTTAAATTAGAAAGGAAGAGGAGAAACTGGCAGTTTTTCTGTGTTTCTGTCATAAATGCACTTTTTGCTTGCTTGCCTCTGGACCACCTCTGGACTGGGTCACGGGGGTCTCAGGGGACCAATTACAATGTTTTCCAATGGAGGCACCGCAACTATGAGTCTATGGTGCTGCTCAACCAGAGAACAAACAAGTGTAGTTGGTAAAAAGTCTTAGAAATGTTCCTACCGATCAGACCTAAACACTTTCTTTCATCATCTGATACTCCATCAAGTCTGTTTATATGCAAACAATCTAATACAATTTTTCAAATAGAGCTCGCACATATAAACATCTGGACCCAGCCAATCAGAGGTGGCCTGGCCCTTTCCTAAGTCTGATTAGGTTAGGTCACAAGATTGGTCTAATGCTTGTCTAGTGTAAAAAACTAGAAAACTTTATGGGTTGAGATGTTTTTCTATGTCTCAAATGTCTGGGAGCAATCGATTTTTATTGGTTGCACCATTAAGAGGTTTGGTTCGTATTGGGCGGGTGTGGTGCAGTGGTAGGGCGGTCAACCTCTGATCGGAAGATTGCAGGTTAGAGTCCCGCCTTTCCCGCCCATGTATCAAAGTTTCCCTGGGCAAGACACTGAAACCCGCAATGCCTCTGGTGGAAGGTTGGCGCCAGTGTTCAACAGCGGAGCCACCACCAATGTGTGATTGTGTTTCTGAATGTGTGAATGGGTCTGTGACTGTGAAGCTATACAAGTATACACCAATTACAATTTTTTTTTTTAAAGGTTACATTCTAGATCCCTGTGAATTCAGGCAAACATTGTTTTTCCTTCAAATTGAGTTTGTATGTTTTGTAGAGATTTTTGTCACTGCTTTGTTGTTATTGCTGTCTTGTTAAACTTTAGCAAAGACTTCTCAGATTTTTGGTGGATTCTCAACACTTTCTTTGCAGAAATATTGAGGTGAAATGGCAGAAATGAGCACCAACATCACTAAGACAGTATATGTGTGGTATTCCTGAACAGAACTGATACGCCATCTCAACCAGGCTGGGGATCTTGACTCCACCCTTACTCTCAGAAACCACCTTCTGAAAATCTCTAAAACAATCAAACTTAGTTTAAATAACTTCAGACACATCAGACCATCGACGACAAGAACAGCAGAAAGGATACTTTTGCAAACCATCGTGTTCTTACGCTATTGTTTTACAATCTGGACACTCATTAGTTACACTACTTTTTAACAAATCTTTAAACAAAAGGGCACTGGAAATGTTTGCCAGGAAAACAATTTTATCACTATTTTATCTTGGGAACTTACAATCTTTTGAATTTTGAAATGTATGAATAATTTAACGTTTCTTGTACGATATACAAAAACCTTCATGGACTACATCTGGTGGTGCCTGTTTGGTGCCCTACAAACAGGCCAATTTTGGACAATCTGTGCTCTTTGTTAATGGCTAGAACATCTGGAACAGTGTACGCCTAATCCTAAGAGTGTCCATCTTTTAATAATTTTAGAAATAATCTTAGAATGCACACACTCTTGAAGAGACCATGCACTTGTATGTCGGTGTTGGATGCACTTTCACTTTCAAATTGTCTCATTATTAAAGAGAATTTATCTATTTACATGTTACTTTAAATCTAATTACTTTTTTGTATTATTTGTCATTTTTACTGTCACTTCCATGTGTTTATGCCGTGTCTTGCAGGCAACACTGGCATATTTACAATGTTCATTACTGTACACTGTCCCTGTTGAATTAAATATGAAAATAAATAGGCTTCACAAAGTGGGGCTTCAGCTCTGCAACACCACCAGAAAGCATCAGCCCACCACCAACTGCATTTTATGCTTACAGCTCTTCATACTGAAAAATGACATTTCAAATTTGCCCCCATTCCCCTGAAATCTTCATCGTTGTATCATCATCTTTTACTGATTGAATATCCAGTTTTAATTAGCTTATCTTGCCCACCTGGCTGTTAATGACTTTCGTCTGCCGTTATCACATTTACCGGCTGACCTGTCTATCACTGAGAAGATGGAGCCGTCTCTGAAGATGCACCAGAATCTCCCGAGGCGACAACATTTAAGCCAACTAAGCAGGAGGCAGAAGTTATGTTCTTGTCAAAGCCAGGAAACGGTTCGTCAAAGGATAAACTAGTGCTGGTCATAAAGCAACCAAGAACTAGTCTATGAAAGTGGCCCTTCAGAGCGCGACCATGGTTAGTCCTCCAGATCTACAACCCTACTCGTTTCAAGATAATCCTGACCTGGATTTACCTCATCTAAATATTTATTATTAAGTATTGCAGTTAAAACAATGAAAGCAAGAAGGATGGTAGATTTGTAGATCTCATGGTAGACCCCAAGGACCAGCATTGGGTAGCATTGGTGCTATTGGGCAATCGACAAGCAAGTTTCCACTTAGGGTTAAAAAAGAAAACTTCCTTTAGTTCTAAAGGCTTTCATGTAATTCCAAAATGTTCTCTGAGAAAAGGTAAGACTCTGGATGTCGGTGGGCCTGGATCTCAGGTGATTTCCTCTTCAAAGATCAGGAAAACTCTCATTATCCCCTTTAACACCAATAGTAACCAGAGTCTTTATATTCCATGAAAAACTGAAACTATTATTACAATAGTTTAGTCTATAACTACAAATGAATTTGGATAAAAACGAGCTTGTTGTGATTAGTATATAAGCACCACTGAATTTCATAAATACAGACGAGGAAAAGAAGGAGAACAAGTGGTTGGAATGGCGGGATACAAATCCAGGGAATGACAAAAAGGAAAGCACAAAAAGAAACAAAACGCTTCCTTGTGTCTTCTTGCGGTTTAGCTTTTGTTTGAAATGAAAATTCAGAGTGTTTGAAGGATTACAGTGGATTGGCAGGCCCATGGGAGCCGAGCGGTTATCTGTACAACAGTAATATGGAGGGGGGGGGGTAATCATCCTGCACACCAATGTGTGTGTGTCCTCTATTGTGAACCGATGTGTGGTTATTTGAACAAACACACAACCAAAGTACAATAAGGTAAGTTTCTATGTGACCATCGGAGCTTCCTACAACAGAGTATTAGGACCACCACAGAAACAGAAAAATAAATACGTTTACAAGAATAAAGTTGTAAAATTGTGACAAAAAAGTTGCAATTTTACAACAATAAGAGTCGTAAAATATGAAAAAGTCATAATACAAAAAGATGAAAGCTGTAGTTTTTCAAAAATAACGTTTGTGATGTCATGCTCCCGCTACATAAATGAATCAGTGCTACCATACATGGTGATGCTGTAAGGCTTTAGCTTATCATTGGAATCTGCGTCCCATAATGCATTTAGACTGAGGCATACAGAGAACCAATCACAATTCGACTTTTTGTAGGTCAACAATCGTTTTCTGAAGAGGCCCCATTTCCTGCAAATATTCTCAATGTTCCTGTACCTAAATTAAGTCAATGTTGACTCACTTTAAGGTATAGTATTTGTGAAACCTTATCTGAATGAAGGACTATGCAATCTATGTCACTCATTATGAAGTAGGGCTGCCACAAACGATTATTTAAATAGTCGACTAATTATCTTTTCAATTACTTGACTAACTGGGTCATTCTTAGACTGGATGTAAAACACAAATCTTAACAACCATTAGCTTTAAACTGGAAGTGTTTAAGCAATATGCCAACTAAAAATAAAGACAATTAAGACATGGCTTATGATTATTTTATTTAAAGCTTCAAGACATATTTAATACAACATATATAAAGTATTTCAAAACATAAAAAAATCTCAGAATGTTTGCTTACTGAGGCCTTAGACATCTCTGAACTCAAGATATTCCTATATGTAGAGAAAAACCTCAGGATGTCCAGATAAACAAAGTGATGTTAGAATTTACTACTTTGTTCCTTTGAGATAAGCCCCTCCCACACGCGGCGGGAGCTTCGGGTTAACGTCAAGCAGCAACTTTGATGCACAGAAAAACAAAGATGGTGAAAATTGTTTCGATGTGAATGACCAGTGGATTGAAATGATGCGTGCGAGCAGGTGTATCCGCGGTGTTGTCCGCGATACACGCGTGTACGAAACCACTATAAATATGAGTAAGAAGTAAAAATGTTGTTCTCTGTTTGCGCTAATGTTAGCTTAGCGTACCTAGCCTATAATCCCTCTTCAGCGTTACTTAGTACTGCTGTGGAAGTTTTGCCTTGCAGAGAATTGATTGAACACTTTTTGTTTTTAATGTTTCCCACCTCCAAGTTCTGTTAGCGTGTTGCTACGGTACCCGAACTTTCCCAGAACTTCATGTGACATCACTACTGACCCGTTTGAGTGCATTAGAAAGCATGCACTGTAGGTTTGAGATAGAATCAAGATGATTTTAATGGTGGAGGAATTTAATTGTAAACAATTATAGCAGTTCCAGATAGATAGATAGAAATACTTTATTCATCCCAGGCTTGGAAATAGTCAATTCGATTCATGCACAGTGCGAATTGATATTTTAATAGTCGGCAAAGTTGTCAATGATTTTAATAATCAACAATTTTAATAGTCGTCGATTTTAATTGTCGATAATTTTAAATGTCGAGGATAATAATGGTCAATGATTTTTGATAGACAACGTTTTTAGTAATTTATTATTTTAATAGCGACTAATAAAATTGTCGACAATTTTAATAATCAACGATTTTAATTGTCGATAATTTTAAATGTTGAGGATAATAACTGTCAATGATTTTGATAGATAACGTTTTTAGTAATTTACTATTTTAATAGCCGACTATTACAATTGTCGACGATTTTAATAGTCAACGCACTTTTAACTAATTGCCTAATAGTGGCAGCCCAATCCCAAAACACTATATGTTCTTTTCTTTTGTTGATTCTATTTAGTAAATTCTCATCTCCTCATTTCATTGTTATAGAAAAAAAATGACTTCTTTAATCAAATTTCTACAGATTTCTTTTTGTAAAATGCCAGCTTTATGACTTAATTCTCATAAAATGTTTTTTTTCCTCATTATTTCATGTCTTTATTCTTGTAAATGTGTCTATTTCTCGCATTAGTTTTGATTGCAGCTCCTCAACCTGCATGTAATCCACAGCAGCAGATTTAGTTACAGTCACACTGTTCTCGCCGGGTCACCTCCTCTGCCTCGCTGCCCTTCATCCCCACATTCTCCACATCGTTCCTTCGCCTCCCCTTCACCCTCGTCCGCCACGCACCATTGCTACTGAGAGGTGGTAATTTTCGTTTGTGTCCGACTTCTGATTGATGTGGGTATTTTGGCTCGTCGTCGCGAGGGTGCCGTGCCCCTCCTTTCTTCTGACTGCCTGCTCACCCTTTGCTTTCATGGGGTGGGTTCAGCGGGAGGTGATGTTGTGGTTTAGACATACCTGTGGGGCTGACCTGGGTTTGAACGCAAACATCAGCTTTAACTGACGTCCTGAAACACACACACACATTCATTTACCCTCCTCTGATTTGTGAAAATGGAGACAATAAAGCAAATTTTAGCATTGAAACCTCTCTGAGAAATGGTTCGACACGAGGGAGGAATTTTCCCGAGTTCTGAAAGCTTATAATGAAGCGAGCTGTCAGGATAAGGCGGAGGAGCTGTGATGTTATTGCTGAATTATAATTATTTTTCTTTATCTTCCAACTTGGCCAATTTTGAGGTTCTCATAAGCGAAAACTCAATTAACTTGGCCCAAACACCTACAGCTATAGGTGTTATGTTACCATGGAAACGGGGATGTTGGGGCCAACAAAATGCAGAGTCATAAAAGCCTCTCCACACTCCTCACTCATATCAAGATCAGAAAATATCAATATGATCAACAAGTGAAACCGTTTCATTCCAGACAACAACGGTTGGAGGTATTAGAAGTTTTTCTATCTCCATTTTATTTCTGCATGATGTTGTAGTTATTAGAAACAAAAAGGGAAAGAAAATATTATGCTGCTGGACCAGAAATACATATAATTACGGTGGATTCTGGTCAAAATCCCCTCTGTCTTCACCATTTTCTAGTTCACCTTCAATAGTCTTGTTGTTTCAGGTTTTTTTTTTTTTTTTTTTAATCTCGTCTCTGTCAGAGAAAAGTCTATAAAGTATGTTGTGAGGGGTTTTACAGCTTTTAAAATGTCTAGAATAATTGCAAAAAATAAACTTTTTGTATATTGTGGGTTATTTTAGAACTCGAAGGATCAATTTAAGCATATAATGGAAAAGAGTTCAGTCTCACACCAGACTTTATAAAAGATCCCTTGAGAGGATAAAAAAAACCTACAATTCAACTACAAACTAACCATAATAAGAAAATAATTGGCTTTAGTAACCCTTCCGTTCTCCTTAGCTTGTTTACATTAAAAGTGGGGTCATCTGGACACCACAGGACAGTGCGCTGAACTTTTTTTTCACTGATTTCGGAGTTTCACTAATGTCCGTGGCAGACATAAAATCCTCTCCCCCTTCGTCCACATTTGTCATGGAAGAAATCGCATAACAAAATGTGGTTGGAGCCATCTGGACCCCAAGGAGAGCGGAAGGGTGTAAACGTAATTCAGAGAAAAACCTAAATTGTTTTTCTGAAATGCATGAGTTTCATCAGCAAATAAAATCAAGAAAGACCTTTCTGTTAGAAATGTGTTAAATATGGAGAACAGTCAGAAGTAAAAACCTATCCCATCTTTGGGGAGTGTCAAGGTATGGGCTTTTTGACTAGATAGATAGATAGATAGATAGATAGATAGATAGATAGATAGTTTAGCCCTAGAATACTTTCGCTATAAAAAGTTACGCCATTACTTTTGGTAGGTAATTTTTACCTGCCATAATATATCTAATAAAAATGGTTTGTCATAAAAAATAGATCAAAATATGATAACACATGATGAATTAGAGTAGCTATATCTTATTTTTCAACTGTGGTTTATGTAAGAAAATTGAAAATATTGGAAGATCCTAAAAGCTTGAAAATGACAGAAAAATTAGGAATTTGAGAAAAAAAGTTCTTAAATAACATACTGGAGATTTGGTCTTTGGTCCATCCATTCCTGGGACATGTATGACTTCATAACACTCAGAAGAATGCAATGTATTGGAAAATCATGTAAATGCTTCTGCTCAGGTGAAAATCCCCCAGTGATAATGTTCTAGGATTAATTATCCCTGAGGAAAAGTGTTCATCTGCTGACAATCATAAAAACACATACAAGCACACAACATTTGGCCTTGCTGTTTCAAAATTGAATATTGTCCCTGTTGGTTTAACAAAAGAGCTTCCACTCCAGTGTTGACATCCTTTGAGTTACTGTTAGTCCGAATCTGAATTCTTCCTCCATGGCTTCTCTCTAATCCTAAATTTTGCTCTCAAAATGAAGAAATATGATAAAATAGTGTCTTCAAATTCAGACAAGAATGACGTCATTATTATTCACTGGTCATTAGCGCATTCCCGCCAGAGCTCAGAAAACACACATCGGTTTTATAGCTTTAAAAAAATCATGCTAAAGCAAAAAGTCATAACTTGCATAACAATTTCATTTGTCTGCAGCACAACGCGATGCAGACAGATATACAGTCAATAGTCCCTAAAAAGTCAAAAAGAAACTCTACAAATACCTCTACTATAGGAGGAGTAGGGAGAATCCATAGGAGAAGAATTTGTATTCAGGTTTATTGTCTCAAACCGTTATCAATCAACATAATTACGATGTATTCTGGAAGCTGAGAAAAGCAGTTTTATGCTGATTTACAACACATGGTACAAATTTGGTTGAAGAGTTACGGTAGTTCTAAGAATGTTTGTAATTTCCAAAGTTGTTTCAACACCTAAATAATACACACTCTACACTACTGACTTGACTTTATATATCGGCTTTGGAGCGTAAAGTGTCGTGTTGTGTCTGCGACACAATCAACTGTTTGACGTCGACTGTGTGATCTACGGTAAAGTGTTGCATATCAACACAAGGCTCTTTCTCTCCGCTTCAGAATCTGCTGGAATTACGGTAAACAGTTGAAGAACTATAATAGTTTCAAGAATGTCTAAAACTCTGGTGTTAAAGGGTTAAAATACTGGCAACATTTTCATCAGAGTAAAACTAGATTTAACAAAATTTATTTTCCTAAAAGACCAAGAATGAACCAATATTACTATAATATTTCCCTGTCCTGGTGAATTGTCCATTTACATTTGACTGAAAAAGTTCTGCTCTGTTCTTATTAAACATTCACTTATTGGTAAAACCATTCAAACATTTCAAACCTTACCTTTAATTATCGCTTCAACAAAACTGATGTCATGACTTATGCAGAAGTACAGACTCAAGCTATGATTCATGTACTTGTAAATCACATGTAGCCGCCCGCGTGTCTTATCAGTTTTTACATCTTTGGGGAAGGAAATGTGGTGCCGTGGAGTTTAGTTTTAAAACTACTCAACATCAAAGATTGAAGTACAGAAAACCACAGCTAGATCCCTGCTTTTGTAGAAAAACCCTTCATGTTTGGATGTAAATGAGCAAACAGGATAAAGGAATACACTTTCTTCCACTCTCAGCTCAGGTTCTGCTTCTTCACTTGAGTTTCTGTCAGGATTGTGGACATAGGTAAAGCAGAAGCTTTAAAATGAGGCAGTTCCCTTTTGACGCGGTTGTGTTGTCTTTTTTGGCGTGCAACTGTTTTTACACGTTTTTTTGACCTCTTCCTTTTAGGTCAGAAACATTTTCACAGCTCAAGAATCTTCTTCATTCATTCCCCGTGTTCGCTCTTCAGTTCTTTTCCTGTGCTGGTCCTCTGACTCAAACTTAGCTACACAACTTTTCACTCAATAGAGTTTTACTTTCAGTCATCCTGTTGCATAAACACTGGATACTCAGTGATGCAAGGTTGTAAATGTTGACCTTTGCAATGAAAGGTGATGCTAAAATATTTCTTCATGGTACAAGTAGCACTTACCTGTCTTGTTATCTTCAAAAACACACGTCTTGACAATCTGAAGGTGTTTGCTGTCATAACTGATCCACCTTGGCCTGCCAAATAGTACATATCGTATTGACAGTGCTGACAGGTGATCTTGTTACACTCTTTCAATCTTCAGTTCACTAAAGCTTTCCAGGAAAACGGTTGAAGGGAGCAGGACTAGACAGTCCCTTAAAGATGTATCGTCTGGTCAATCATCTGACTTAGAAAGAAGACTCTTGGTTCTATCCTGGTCATTGGACCAACTCAATTTTTTCCAGTGAAATGTGTTGCTGGTCGCTTGGTTTTTATGGGCTCGTTCTATAGAAAGTTTAGGATAAGATCTTCTCTAGTCGTCCAGGAGTTCCAACCAGAAATGAAGCAGTGATAGGAGTGTGAATTTACCTTCTTCCTCTAGTTGTTCTACGGGCTGTTAGTGGGCAAAAAATGGCAAAACCTACAAAATATCGAGGTCGTGGACCTCTAAATGAAACCCAAATGTTCTTGCACATTTTTCTACGGGCGTTCTGTAAACAACAGGTTGTAGTGAACACGTATGCAACACGCAGGAGTAAGTCAAGGTGAAGTAGATAAGATGTTAGTGTCGTACAACCCCCTCTAAATCCAGTGTAAAGAGCCGTTAGCTCCTTTCGTCTAGTTTGTGTGCTCATCCAATGGGTGTCCTACTGGCACTAGCGTATCAGGTCTACTCCCAATCTGTGCAGTATTTGCACACGGTCAGTGAGGAGCCACTAGTTGCACCTGACTGATGACTAGAATGTGGCACCGAACGGCATCATGCCCTGTACATCATCAATCTTAACAATACTTCACGAAATATGCAAGGCAATGGTGCTTTCCATTTTCACGATGTCCTTTGAGGTGGCCGTACTCCCCTTAACCCTTGTGCTGTCTTATGGGGTCTAGATGACCCTACCCTTACACTGACTGGTTATCCTTCCCGTGACAAAGTGGGCAGGGTTTTCATGTCTGCCATGAACACCAGTGAAAATCAAATATCCTTGGAAAATAAAGTTGAGTGCGTTGTCTTGAGAGTTTCAGATGACCCCAATCCCAACGGTAACATGTCTAGGATAGCACAAGGGTTTTAGTGTCTATGGATAACCCAAAAGCATGAAGCACCCGTACGGGTCAGCGCCAAAACCAGTTGCAGACGCAGACACTTTGGGATTTTTGAAGGACACCACCTTCACATGAGGCTTTTTCTTGACCAGTTATGGCCTTACAACAATAATAGAACTGACACAGGACCAGAGAATGTCTGAGACTCAACCTGGACTTGCAAAAAAGTGACATCCCAGCGGCCTATACCAGATAAATACTGTTTATTGCTTGTTTCATGACTGGATTCTATAGGTCTTTCTACAATTTCAAGTCTGTTGTAAAATTTTTCTGTCTTTTTTTCCACATAAGAGTAGCCGACCGTTTTGAGTCGTTCTTAGTTCCGTTTTCAGGAATAAAAAGTCCAGGAACTTTTTTTTTTAAATTTATTGAAGATAAAAAATCAAATATGAAATCCAAATGAAACTTTCCCTTATGACTATACAACCTGCATTTAGCATGTTGTAATTCCGTTCTCCTTAGCTTGTTTACATTAAAAGTGGGGTCATCTGGACACCACAGGACAGTGCGCTGAACTTTTTTTTTTCACTGATTTCGGAGTTTCACTAATGTCCATGGCAGACATAAAATCCTGTCCCCCTTCGTCCACATTTGTCATGGAAGAAATCGCATAACAAAATGTGGTTGGAGCCATCTGGACCCCAAGGAGAGCGGAAGGGTTAAAACCAAGATTACAGCATTGTTTTGGCAGTAACGTTTCTAGAAACACTGAAAACTTATCTGAGGGGAAGTCATGCTTCAGAAGCTCTGCCGACCTGTCGCTCGTCACTGAAGCTGACCGAAGCCGAAGGGGGTGGGGGTGTTGGAGGTGAAGCAATAAATACTGTAAATGATTGAAGTGGCTGCAGAAATACAAGAAAGCTCACCTGAGCGCTCTATCTGAAGCCCTGAAACTCCGACACGCCCGTCTTTGATCTTTGGTAGCAGAACTGTGTTGACCCTTTGAGAAGCGGGACAAACGCCAGTGCTTTAGAGCCGCCGTTTGCTTTCATTTGGTAATTACAGGGCTTGTTTTCAGATTTTTGGGGCTTGTGATTACAGCAAGTTGTCTATCTGAGCTTATGGGCCGAAATCAGACATCAGAAATGCCGTCAGTAGTTTGTTTTTCTTGTGTGAATGTGGTTTTAGAGCATCAAATGATCAGACTGCAACAAAAGCAGCTTAATTAAACCTCATCGCTGGACCTGTCATTGAATGAGAGTGCAGGTATGTGAACTAGGGGTGTGCCGAAATATCAATATTAGACTCATCACAGCATTTAATCCTGGGATTGATTCTCGATGGGTTCTCTCCAAGTATTGTTCTTCTATTTTTGTTTGAAAAGGCTGTAGACTATAAATGTCATCCCTCTGTAAGAAGGTCCTTAAGAAGTAGATAGGGGGTGCACTCTGTGTGACTGGCTGTTGCCCTCTACTTGAATTATTTCATTTTTGTTTAAAACAATTTTGCACTAAGTAGCGACACTGCTGTTGATAGTTACTATTTTTAACACTGAATTTTACAGATAATTCAATTTCAATTGGTGTTGATGTTTGTCAAAGACATTATAACTGATTTCAGCAATGCAGTTTTTTAAAATTAAAAATGTTTTTCTATATAATGTGAGTTATCAGAGGTTATTTTGACTAATTATCGCAGTATTGTGATATCATTGAGAGCGTATCGCATTGTATCGTGAGTAGGACTGGGTTTAAAAAAAATCGATTTCAATTGATTTAAGCTTAATATATCACTAATCGATTCACAAAATATATAAATCGTTTTAGCATATAAAGCTAAATTCTGCTAGCTTGATGCTAACGCTCAATAGAATTCTTCATAGGACGGCTAATGCTAACACTCGGTTGACCAAAAAAAATACATCGCTGACTAAATGAACATCTTTATTTACTCGCAGGAATTCATTTTCTAAAATATTTTAAGGAAATAATTTTCAAAGTAACTATTTGTGGTCTAAAACTTCGTTTTCTGAACATTTTAGTTAGAATTTCTCCTTTAGAGAATCTGTGTTTCACTGTATGATATGAACACTCATTATTTTTACAGTATGTGAACTGGATCAGATTCATATAAATATATTCAAATTATATAGTAGATTATTAATGTATTTCTAAACAAATGTGTATAAATATGTAAACTTAAAATTAAATTGAATTGAAGAATCAAAAAAAGTTGAAATGGAATCGATTCTGGTAATTAGAACAGATAGCCAGCCCTAATCGTGAGGTACCCGGTGATCACTCTGAGCTCTGGTCTGGTCATTAGATGTGTGTCAGTGAACAGAGAGCTGATCAAAGCGTGAACGCCGGCGGGCCGGACGGCAGCAGACCCGTCAGAGGAAACTCCTAATGAAAGGCTTTGGGCTCGGTCAGGAAGTTCAGAGCAGCCAGGCGCACACTCACACAAATTGCATTTTTCCTCCACTATTTTTTAGTTAATAGACAGCGTTCTCCTATTCCCTTTCACATTTTTTTTTAAACTTTCTTAAATATGTCTGAAGTTTGACGTGTTCACTGAAGCCCTTTGAATTGTGTCACCTGCGATCATTTTCTAATTTTATCGGTTGGAGAGTCCGCCGCCAGAACGGGCTCTTTCTCTTTGAGCGGACAGGTTAAGGTGTTAAAAGAATGAATGAACTTGACCCGCCACAAAGATGAAGGTCACCCGGTCCGTGCTGCTTTTGTCAGCCGTCCAGAAAAAGACAAAAACCCGCACAGAGAAAGAACAAGAAAAGAGGAGTTCTTCTTCGCTTCTGTCTGGCCCGCTTTTGTTCGCCTCTCCGGAGTTATATATCATCTATGCGATGCATGAAGTTCACCTTGTCACAGAAACCCAACACAACCCCGCCGGTCGCTGTGTGTCTGCAGGCCAATTATGGAATTCATAATATAGCTCAGGTGTGAGGCAAGCCTGTCATCACCCCCATGCCCAAGATAGCACATGACCCTTTTGATTCTTTCTTTTACACTTACCTTTTCCCCCTCGTCTTTTCTTCAGCTCTCTTTGAGCGCGCCTACATGCATGTAATCTGTGTTGATAGAAAGCTTCGCAGAGATCTTCACGCTCGCCCTGATCAAGAACTTCGCCCACAGTTAACCTGCCGCACAGCGGTCCACGCAACCTCTCATCTCCCCTCAGAAGTGGCCTGGATTCTCCTTCACACTCCACCAGCGCCTCGTTTTGTCCAGGCAATCTTTGGGGGGAAAAAATAATAACTTTTGGATCTGAAAGTCCTCGTCTGCTAGATTTAAAGGACAGGAGGATGAAAGAGTTGGCTTTAAGATCTGTCAAACTCAGAAAGGTGTAAATTTAAACACTGCAGGGTACTTTGTAAGATGCGTGAATGTGCATCACAAAGGCTGCAATTTTTCCTTCAGTGCACAATCAAACGACGGAGAAAAGGATTGCCTTTTCCTGTTAGGAGAGGCCACACGAGAAAATCACATTTTTCCGAGAACAAAAAGATTTTTTTCTTAGTGTTTATTATCTAAAACGCCACAATATTCTTCTTCAATGGCCTTAAATAGGATGCAGCATAAAAAGTGACGAGATCTTCAGAGAACTACAGGTTCTACAAGACAATAAGATCTCTTTATGTACGTTAGGAGAATATATATTAATCAATGTTTTAGCAGGGATACAACATCAATATATCCCAGAATTAGCACTGGAGCTCATTTACATATAAAGTACTAAAGCAGGTTAAAGAAACACAAACATTAAACCTGCTAGAGAGTAGACATTACAGACATTAAATATACAATATCTCAAAGTAGACAAATCCACACAAATACAGTAAACAGAGATAAAACAGACAAAACAAAAACACTTCCTCCAGTTTGATGCACCTATAGGATTATTTTCATGAGAAGTCTTTAAAACTGCTTTGAATCGAGTTTACTTTTTAAATTGTTCCACTTTAATTGGTCCGATCTCCAGTTTGCTTAAATAGAAATGGGTCTTGCCCTGTTGGAGGTTCATCAAGTAGCCACTAGTTTGCTTCTTATACTAACAAAAAACTTCTTATACATTCTAATGTAAAATTTCCCAATTTTACCACAAGATTAAACATCTTTGTGATGAAGAGGCTCAGACGTTTGGATCCGTATGCAAAGGTGTTAATGAGCAAGACATGAGCGTAGTCAGATTCCAGGCAAAGGTCGATAAGGTGGCGAGGGTCAAGGGTCAAGGCCCAGAGAAACAGGCAAAGGCGAAAACTGCTCAGAGTGTAAGAAATACAAGACTTCGCACGAGAGAAGAGGCTGGAGTGGGTTTATATGCTGTGTGACCGTGATTATGAAGATGAACAGCTGAGCAGGATGGAGTCCATGACAGTGGCTGATGGGAGTTGTAGTGAGGAGCATGAGGAGTCAGAACTCTGACGAGTTCTCCCTCTGGTGGTTGGAGATGGGAGCTGACGTCTGAACTGTGACAATCTTCAAGTCTGGTTTCATTTATTATGGGCCAAAATATTCTTTACCTTTTTTTAAGATCAAAATCGCGCTCAAACTCTAGAACTTGAACCTTTTTGAGGATTTTCCATCAACCGTCCGACGTGCTTTTCTTCTAAAACACGGGAATTCTAAAAGCTTAAAAAACTTATGAAATCCAAGTAGAACCTCACTGTCCATCTAAACCAGGAGTGTCAAACTCAATCGAACAAGGGGCCAAAACCCAAAGCACACCTGAGGTCACGGGCCGAACAGGATAAACATTTATTTAACACTCTAAAACGAAATCTTTAAAGCTTTAAAATCTTTTTAGCATAAATATGAATGAAAACAGGCAGGAATATATTATTCCAAAATAAATCAACTTAGATCTCAAAGAGCTTTCAATGCTTTACTACTTTAGTCAAAATTATATAAGTTATAAATAACCACAAGAAAACATAATAATAAAAAGATAAAAGGATCTTGAGGGCCGGATCCTGCCCCCGGACCTTGACTTGGACTCGTGTCTCACTAACTTTCTATTTCTTTTTTTCCAGTTCTTATCTTTTTTTTGGCCAATAATTCTCCCAAATGAGCATCAGTTTGATTTGGTTTTCTTCGTGCTTCTATCTTTGATTATCTCTAGAGAACACATAAGAAAGCTGCGTTATCTCGCTCTTTCTTTGTTCAACCAACAACTTCAGCTAGTGCTGGGCGATATGGAGAAAACCGTGTATCAGGAGGTAAAGAATTTGAAATCACAATAACAATATATATCACTGTATACCAGAAAAAGGGATATTTTCAGTTATTCAAAAAAAAATCACAAAAATGTTTTTAAAGTTCACAACACTTTAGAGTCTCTTAGTAGGAAAAAAGATTTTTGCACAAAAGTTCAGCACCAAATTCAGCTTTTTTCAAGGTGTCCTATTGTTGTTGGAAACGCAGCAGCTTCAGCTTGATGCTCCTTGAAGTTCTCAGATCTTCACGAACGTTCAGGAGTGTCTGTTTGATCAGATGCACCTGCTGAGTCTGCAGCAGAACAGAAACTATCTCATTTACAGTCTTTCTCCATCGTTAAGGCAAACCCTAAATGTTAATTTTATAATGCGACTCTACTCATGGTAGAATCATTTATTACTGACTCAAGGTCCAAACAAAAAGACCAAGTTCATACATAAAAGGTACAGTAATTATACATGTAAAAACACAAAAACCAATAAGAATCAGAGTAAACTCACACTTTAAAAGCTGAAAGGGTTGAAAATGGGTCGATACCAGAACCTCCAGATTAGAGACTGATATATATATATTGGTGAAGTCTAAACTGTTCTCATTCTCAGAGGCGTTAAGATGTTGGATAAAACCACAAATAAAATGTCTTAAGAGAGCCTGAAGAGAGTGACAAACAACTCACAAGCACTGCACCATCATCGAATCCTCGGGGCATCATTAGGAGCAACTTGGAGCGTTTGTGCTCAAAGTAAGATTTAAATAAAATAATTTTCATTTTAATCCAATTCATAAGAACTGGATTTTTTTTTAAAAACTACTTTTTGTGATACAAATGGATAGTATTTTAATTACAGGACAAATAACTAAATTAAAATCAAGGTTCCGACTCCAAATTTTCCGTCTGCGTACACGAGCGCGCAGTCACACACCGACCGACCTGGCGCAGGTACGGCGAGCGCACAAACACGAGCCGCCCCACAATGACGGCAGAAATTCTGCATCAGAACTCTATAGCCGGCGAGGCCTGCCGCCTTTCAGATGGAAATATGTTTGTGTGTCATCCCGCCACACAAAAGGGGGAGGAAGGTGGGAGCGCGGGCGCGGGGTCCGACCAGTGATTACCTCTTAAATACATATAGATGCCGCTCTTTGAATGGCTGAATATTGAGTGGGAGATTGGGTTAAATTAGATGTTAATCAGTTCCGTTCTCCTGTTGGTGAACTGATAAGAGCTTCAGGACCACCAGCCACTAAACACACACACACACGTTCTCCTTTTTTTATGGTAATGCCGCGAGTGCGCCTCCCCATTTAGATTTTCGACTCACTCTATGTGTCCCTTAGAGAAGCGCCGATCGTTCGCTCGCTGCGTTTAATAACAAAGCGGGAGATAAGTTGTGAAGCTCAGACTGAAAGCAGACTTTTTTTTCAGAGGGGCTGAAATAGCCCAAGTTAAACCCGCCGAGGAAGAGAGAAGGGAGGGGAGGAAAATACAGAAATCATCACCAACTCCCTACCTTTCAAAGGGAGAAATATTGCAGCGCTGAAAAGGCTTGTATGAAATCCTTCAACTTCTGAAAGACTCACGGACACAGATGATTGTGCTCCTGGATTCTGTTGCCTCATTCACGGCACAATCGAGAGCTTTTGCCCGAGGATGACATATTTATGTGTTGGGACCAATACGCATAATATAAATATATTGTAGGCCGTTCAACGGAATAGAAAGTCATTATGCTAGTCCCCGAATGTGGGCGTGGCCTGCTTGAATTGCTGTAAATATGAACGTTGGATTAGAGGACGTTATTACACCACTCAGATGAACCGGGAAAACGATTGTGCTTCTGCAAAGAGAGGCGGATGAAAGCTGAGGGGGTCTAGAACGGCTGCAAGGAACGGGGAAGGCCCGGGGGCCGGGTCCGGCCCTCCGGGTAATTCTATCCGGCCCTCCAGATCATTTTATTATATTGTTTTTGATGACCCGATGTTATATTGCGCTTGTTTTTAACTTGTATAATTTGAATGAAATATTTTTATGCAGAGTGAAATATTATAAGTTATTTAAGGTTAAAGTTGATTTATTCTAGAATAATATTCCTGACTTTTTATTATTCATTATGTGAAGCTTTAAAAATTAGAATTCCACTAGCTTATTGGACTATTTTGTCATTTACTAAGATTCTTTAGGTTATTTTGGAGTTTGGATCATAATTTAGCTACATGCTAGCTGTTTTGGCTAATTGAGACTTTTCTTTTTTAAGTTTCTTAGGCTGTTTTGGAGTTAGGCTAATATTTACATGCTAGCTGTTTTGATTCATTGAGGATTTTTCCACTTTTTAGGCTATTTTGAAGTGAAGCTGTTTATTTTGTTTGTTTTTTTTAGATCAATTTAATATTTAGCTAATATTTTAGCTGGCTAATCAGCTATTAGTTTTTGCGTTTTAGCTATTAGCTTCAGTGATTTCAGCGTTTTAGCTATTAGCTTAATTGGTTTCAGCTATTAGCTACTGCACTTTCAGCTATTAGCTTCAGTGATTTCAGTTATTACCTTCAGCATTTTCAGCTATTAGTTTTAGTGTTTTTGCTATTAGCTTCAGTGATTTCAGCATTTTCAGATATTAGTTTTATTGATTTCAGCTATTAGCTTCAGCGTTTTCAGTTATTAGTTTTAGCGTTTTAGCTATTAGCTTCATTGATTTCATTGATTTCAGCTATTAGCTTCAGCGTTTTCAGCTTTAGCAGTTACCGCTATAAGCTTCAGTGATTTAAGTTTCAGCATCTTCAGCAGCCAATATTAGCTTACAGCATCCACACTAGCATTATCACAGGTAATGCTATATATCTAGTTCATAATTATGTTAAAAAAATTACAGTTTTAAAGTTTTAAAAAATGTATTTTAGAGTGTTCAGTAAATGATCCTGGTCGGTCCGGGACTTAAGCTGTGTTTGGATTTTGGTCCCTTGTGCGATTGAGTTCAACACTCCTGTGGTAAACAACGCCGTTATGTGGTTATATTCTAAACGCCAAAGCAAATAAAGGAACGTTAACAGTCATGAAAAATCTGAAATTTAATAGATAAAATGATTAAACCATTGTTAAAGATATGTCATCGTTCAGTGAATTATTGTAACTTTTCAACAGTTTACGCAATTAACATAATTCCAACGGGTTCTGAAGCTCTGAAGCTCTGACGTTCAACACTTTACTAGAAACTTTGCACCAGAATTCAACATTTTACTTTAGTCGCACGAATTCATTATGATACCGATAATCACAGCACAGATGTCGCCTTTGATACCTGCGTAACTGAGGCTGTAACAAGTATCCCAGTACTCGAATATTCACAATCCCAAAAAATTTATCCAAGATCTCCGATTGGTAATCTTTATTAAAAGTAGTAAAAGACAAATTGGAGAACGATGTACTTATTAAACTGAAAAACAGAGTAATGTTGGATTTTAAGTTTGTTAACTAAAGTTAAGCTGAATGAGCATTCTCAATGGAAGTAAACAACTTTTCAAAATAAAGTGTCAGCACAGTTTCACATCTTCAAAGTAAAACTATCAAGTGTTTTTTTTTTTTTAAAACAATGAAGTTGACTGAAAAAAAGAAGCCTAAAGATATTTTCCTTTTTTTTATTTCTCTGTGAAGTTTAGACAATGGTTCCATTCAGGGATCAGGAACCACATCACTTGATCATTTAAGTTTTATTTATTTTTATCAGAGTTATGTTAGTGCTGGTTGTTGGTTCCATCTATTTGGGGAAATATTTATTGGTTTATAAATCAAAATATTTTTGACAAATCAAAGTTTAATCAATTTAAAAGAAATAAATTTGCTCATGAACAGTTTTTGGTATAAAGAGAAACTCATTTGTTCTTGAGATCACCTGCTGCGAATACAAAACAGTTTTGCTTTCTCCAATAACACCGCAGTGATGTAACAAACATCTGCTATTTTGGAAAAGTCCTGCTGCTTCTTTCCATTGGAGGATTTTTGCCCAGATAGCAAAAATGCGGTGGGAAAAAAGAAACTGGCTTCAAGGGTTTCGGATGGGCTTTCAAGGCGGCTGTTGCGACACGCCGCAGTGTTTGTGTGCGCCAAAACCCCAGATGAAACGGTGCGTGAAGGCGCAGGTGCAGGGCACGAGCCAACGAACCCGGCACCCCCTCACCGCTCATCCAGGCTGCCGCCGCTTGTGTTACGCCACCAAGACATCATCCGGAGACACAACAAATGAAAACCTTCACATCAGCTTCTCTGCTCTGTAAACATCGACAGTTTGCTCCAATTTGTTTATTTTTATTCCAATCATTTACTTCTGTGAAAGTTTATTTGAAAGAAATATTGTTTTAAGAGTGAACCGACTTTGTTTTGTTGGCTGTGGTGCAGTGGTTGTCCCGTCTGATCTTCTTGACTCTTCCAACAAAATGAACTGGACCAAACCGGCTCTTTATAAGGAAACGGAAGTCCAAACGGAACTTAATTCAAACCAGAAAGACCCATTCAGTTCATGTAAATATCATCTAGAAAGGCCAAATATACAAACCAGTTGTCTCAACGGACTGACACCGGTAGTTGTTCAAAAGTTATCAAATATAAACAACAGGTAATTGATAAAAATAAACTAAAGTTGAGCCTTCTTGGTGAGGAAAACATATATACAAAAAAAAAAAAAAACGGGAACTGGGGGACGAGGCGGGCCAGAGGCGTGGTCCACGGCCAAAGACGAGCCACCTGGAATCTGGAGGGGACAACACATGAATCACACTGCACCAAACAGAGGAATGAACTAAATGAACAATAAATGATCAAGAATAGAAGAGAGCAGAAGTAGATGAACATAGAGGACGAGTGTTTCTGGAGTTTCTGTTGTTGCCGTAATACTTTCACCCCAATCACTTCCTCTATTTATGAGTCCTTTATTATTACGCCTTTAATTCCAGAGATGTCACTGGAGATAAAAGATATAACTCAGTCTTCAAACGTTAACGGAATTAACGTTATTCCAGCGAATCTTTACATAAAGTTTGTTAAACCTCGTTTCACTGAGTGGTCCGGTCCGGTTCAGTACGGTATCTTTTTTTAATGCTCCCATTGTTAAATGAAATGAAGAACGAAATGATGCTTTGAGTCATTTACCATCGGCTGGTTGGTCCTCATTCACCAGCTGCAGCGTAGCGAGTCGTCGTTAGCATCACGTCACATCGCTTATCAAACTCTGAGCACCTTCTGCACACATTCAGCTCGAGACACCAAATGTAAAAATGTTCAGCAACCACTGGGTTCTTCTGACAATTTGGAGTAGAGCTAACTTTTTAACCTTATGCTAGCAGTGTTTGGCTAATTTAGACTTATTTCCAGTTTTTTGGCTAATTTGGAGTTTAGCTACCATTTTAGTATTTAGCTAGCAGTGTTTGGCTAATTTAGACATATTTCCAGTTTTGTGGCTAATTTAGATTTTCGCTAACATTAGTTTACAGTTTTTTGACTAATTTTGACATATGTCCAAGTTTGCCCAATTTGGAGTTTAGCTAACATTTTAAGCAATATGCTACCACTTTTTGGCCAATTTAGACATATTTCCAATTTTTTTTTTTAATTTGGAGTTGAGACAACATTTTAGCATTATGCTAGCGGTTTTTAGCACATTTAGAGATGTTTTCTGTTTTTTTTTTTTTCCAATTTAGAGTTTAGATAAAAATTTAGCTTTGTGCTAGCAGTGTTTGCTTTTTTTTTAGACGTGTTTACAGTTTTTTGGCTAATTAAGACATATTTCCAAGTTTGCCTAATTTTGAGTTCAGCTAACATTTTAGCTTCATGCTAGCACTTTTTGGCTAACTTAGACATGTTTTTAGCTTTTTGGCAAATTTTGACTTGAGCTAGCATTTTTGCCTTATGCTAATGCTTTTTGGCTAACTTAGACATATTTTCAGCTTTTTTTTGGCTAATTTGGAGTTTAGCTAAATACTAGCTTTATGCTAGCATTATGAAATTAATAAGACAATGTTTATAGTTTTTGGACTAATTTGGAGTTTCACTAACATTTTAGCATTATGCTAGCACTCTTTTGGCCAATTTAAACATATTTTCAGCTTTTTTTTGTCTAATTTTGAGCTTAGCTTACATACTAGCTTTATGTTAGTAGTTTTTAGCACATTTAGTGATGTTTTCAGTTTTTTGGCTAATTTGGAGTTTAGCTAAATACTAGCTTTATGCTAGCAGTTTTTGACTGATTTAGAAATGTTTTTAGTTTTTTTTGACTAATTTGGAGTTTCACTAACATCTTAGCTTTGTGCTAGCAGTCTTTGGCTAATTTAGACATATTTCCAGCTTTTTTGGCTAATTTGGAGTTTAGTTAACATTTTGTCATCATGCCAGTAGTTCTTGACTTAATAAGAGATGTTTTCAGTTTTTGGCTAATTTAGACATGTTTACAGTTTGCTGGTAAATTTGGCATTTAGCTACTTTGTTAGCAAGCTTTTAGCATTTTCAGCTTTAGCTGCCACATTCAGCTTACCTTATTCACACTTGCATTATTGCCGGTAATGCTAAAATTCTAGTTTTATTTATAACTGAAACCTTCATAATTCTGTAGGTAAAGTTTGGTGTCATGCTTCAGAGCTTTGGTCCGACGTCTTCATAGTGTGTGATTAAGCACACGCGTCACCGTGTCTGACGTGAGCGTTCATAACAGATTCGGCATCACCTGAGCTCCGCGCATCTCTGCGCTCTCTCCGCTTCAGCATCAAGCGCTGCAGTTTGACTGTTTCAGGTCAGAGGAGACGAGATAAGAAGAGCGGATTTTTCTTACCTTGGTCACCACCCTCCGAACACCCCCACCTCTTCCCGCAGGCGCAGTGACAGGCCTCCGGTGTAAGCCTTTATTTACATTGGCCGTAAGACTACAGGTGATCAAAACAGCAAGGTCTTCTCCCACGATTAGCGCCTGAAATGCTAGATGTGTTGTGACAAGCTTTACTCCCACCACACATTTATCCGGCATCTCAGAACAGGCCGAGGCGTTATCTGAACACGCTGGCACTTCGTGGGCATCTGAGCACGATAAAAAACCTCTTTCAGAAAAATCAAATAACCGCTCCAATTGCAGCTGAATTTTTATCTGGTTTTCTCTCAACATCACAGATTTACACGAGTTTTCATTCGAGTCACTTAAGCTTCTTAGGAGCCTTTTTTGTCCCGTGTTTCTCCTTAAAAAAAAAAAAATCGTATTTTCCTCCAGAAGTAAAGAAACTATTGATAAACTTCCAAGGGGCTTTGGAGAACATAAATGTCAGTTTCATGTTACAGCAGACAGTAAAAGAATGAATGATTGAAATTAAAAAAGGCCCTTCTGAAGCGTTTATGACAAGATACCAAATTTTAATTTGAGTTTACAGAGGCGTGGAGCAGAAAGGCAGCGCGGCTTTGATACCCCGCCGAAGTGAGTCCTTCCCCAGCTGCGACGGCTAATTTGTTCCCTCCGTCCTATCTCAGTCCCCCTCCCAGCCTTCGTTTAGCAATATTAATCAAATTACACCCACTAAACTTTCTTGTGTTATTGAAATACTTCATTTTTTTCAACCAAACACTCGTCTAAAGAAGTGAGGAGCTTCGGACCTGTCATTCAGGAACACTAGCATCAGGTTAATGATTTAATTTTTTCAATTAAGATAAAGAAACCCTTTCCCTCCTGACCTGCGGGGCAGCGCCGCACATCAAAGCATAATTGTTTTGGTGCTCAAGAATATTATTTCAAAAGATTTCTACGTCTCTTCTGCATCTGAGTGTGCTTTTCGGTCATCTCCACCCTCAAGTGGTCCACATTTTAGCCCCACGTTACGCTATTTATGCCAAAAAAAAAAAAAAATCAATTAAAAATGAACCTTATTAAAAGCATTTTAAGCTCAGGCTCTATCAAAGTAAAACATCTTTTGCCCTCTGCGCTTCTTCCCTGCCTTGAAGTCGAGGACGACCCTCGTTTAATTAGGAAACTCGTTTGATGATGCTAATTTTGGACAGATTAGACGCTGCTGATGAGAGAAGATGCTGAGGGACACCAGGAAAGAACCACATCCTGCAGAAAAACGCATCAATAAAGTTTTCAACTCACAGATTCACAAAAATCACTTTGATTCATTTTGCATTTTTTGGGTTAATGCTTAAAAAAAAAATCCTGCTGAAATAATCCCACAACTATGAGAGTATTTTGATATTCGAAGCCAGTTTTTAGGAATTCTACTTATTATTTAAGATTATTAATAAATGCAGAACATCAAAACAAAAGTTAAATAATTTAAGAAATGAATTTATTTTAGACTAAATAGATAAATATAAATTATTAAAAGACATGATCACAATTATTTGATATTTAGGGTTATTTACAGTATGTTAGATTTCATATGTGTATTTTCATTTCTCAAACAACTGCATGAATGAATAAAATATTTGATGAATATTTAATTGGTGTTAATATTTTAGCTCCCACTTTCATTAAGTTAAAGCATTTACTGCAAGTCTAGCTATTTAAATATAAAAAAATAGATTTAAACTCAATTAAAAGTTTAAAAATTATCAACTGTATTTCAGTTTTTTGTGAATAATTTGCTTTGAAGGAAATCAGACTTTTTGTCACCACATTATGTCATTTTTCTAAGATGGAAATGTCTTTTCCCTTTAGACGGGAAAACTTTTTGTCTCTTTCCCGTCCAGGTTTGACGGGACCGTGACATCACAGAACCAGATCTGCCGGTCTGTAGTGATAAATCCGGACTCCTTCAGGATCAAACGCTTCAAGACAGTAAAAACTCTGGCAACTTTGGACTCAAAAAACAGCCGTTTTATTTATTTATTTGGTGTTTTTGTGATCGGCGGTCCAAAGAGAGCTGATGCAGCGGCACAAATGACGGGCTGGAAGACGCTGGGCTGGCAGCCTCGCATCTCTCTGTGTGCAGCCTAGCATTGCCCCCTGCTGAAACCTGACTCTGACATCCACACTGCCTCTGCACGCCGCTCTGTTCACGCCGCTGATTCTTCATCACGAAAGGGAAAGTTTCAGATAAAAATGTTTTTTTTGTTGTTCAATTGTTGATATTTTCTGAATGTTGTTTGTTTCATCCTCCCTCCTGGAAGTCATCATTTTAATCTGGATCAGAATATCTGAGATGGATCCTTGACACACGGGTGTGTGTGTCTGTGTGTGTTTGTGTGTGTTTGTGCGCAGGCTGCTGCCGGTTAAATCCTCAAAGTGGCCTGGCCGCTCCCTGCCAAAGCTGCCCGCCTCAGTCCAGAAGTAATCCACAGCAAATTCCTTCAGCCTCAGTATCAGAGGCTCTGGCTGCCAGGGTGCTGCACGAGCGCCGCGCCGAGCACATGACATGTCTGCTTGCCGTGTGACGTGTGCGCGCTGCGGCGGCGGCACCGGCCAGCTGACTTTCAGCTTTTCTCTCACCTTTTTTTGTCCTGGCTGAGCTCGTGGCCAGAGTTTTCCCAGCCAAAAAGGAAGCACTTCGTTTGTCCGCTTCTACATCCGTGTGCGTGGAAACATTCGGCCTTCAGAGAGGCTAACTGAAGAGGTACGGGTTCACCGCTGAGCCTCTGCATCAGTTAGAGCAGAAATATGAAGAGATTCCTCGTATGTCTGCTCTGTTCTGTCTGCAGGTTCAGCTCACAAACATAGAAACAAAAATATTCCACCTTAAATGGATGAAAGAGTGTCTAGTGTGCAGGCAGAATGAACTATAAAAACTAAAAAAAAAGTTTAAATGATTAAAAATCACTCAATGAACCTTTTTGCTCTCATCTGCTGGTTAGATTTAAGTTTTTCCGACCAGGATCATCCTGTAGGCTCCAACGTTGCGATTCTTGGAGATGTCATCTACGAAAGTGACGTCGGAAATATGACGCTATTTTTTCATAACTCTCCGTTTGGAGGGATAAATGAAGAGGAAGGGAAGAATTCACAGAATCAGCTGCCCTCACAGGTGGATCTGAGCCTTCTCGGGGCTAAATATGGTCAGACGTGTACAGAGAAAAACATAGGAAGATCAAAGCCATAGACCGGTCTGCAAACCTGTAGAAACAAAATATTCATGCACATGTTTGTCTACGGGTGTGCTGCGGGGGATGGATTAAAGTAAACACTTATTTTTCTTAATTTGTATTTCTTTTTTTATTTATTCTTTTTATTATATTTTTATATCTAATATATATATATAAATATAAAATTAAATAAAAAAAAACTGAACACTTATTTTTTTTTATTTTTACATTTTTGTATCTATTCTTGTATTTTATTTTTATGTATTAATTAATTTTTATAATAAAAATATGTGTATATATATATATATATATATATATATATATAATAAAAAAATTAAAAAGTAAAGTGAACACTCATACAACACATAAGCATGAAGTGAAGTGATTTAATTTATTGTTTTAAATCCTTTTCACATTTTTCAGAGAACCCAAAAATGGGGATACAACAGGAAAATCTAAGACATGTGTCAAAGTCGAGGCCCAGGGGCCGGATCCGGCCCTTAGGGTAATTCTATCCGACCCTCCAGATTATTTTAGTTTATTGTTATTAATGACCCGATGTTATCTAGCGCTCATTTGTAACTTGTATAATTTAGATAAAATATTTTTATGGAGAGTAAAAAGTCAATTTATTCTGGAATAATATTCCTGCATTTTTTTTTCTTTTTTGTTGAATGTGAAAAATTTACATTTTTAAAAGTTTTGTTTCATTATATAATAAATAAATGTTTATCCTTTTTGGCCCGCGACCTAAGGTGTGTTTTGGATTTTTGACCCCTTGTGCGATTGAGTGTGACACTTCTGATCTAAGAGCACGGATGGAGTTTGAATAAATATGGAGACTGTAAGAGATTGAAATCATATTAAACTGAATTAAAAAACATATATAGCTGCCAGACACTGAGAGATATTATCGATACGGGATTGAACAGACCGAGCACTGCCAAGAATGACACTGAGACTCTGAAAGGAGGGAAGAAGGAAGAAGATACTAAAAGAAAAACTTCCAGCTTTAATTTCTGTCCATTTAGAATACATTTCAGGTGAACCTGGATTGGATCTTAAGTAAACAGTTGGTCAGGATAATAATAATTTTATAGAAAATTGCTCAAAATATATTGACAAGAATCTGGTGATACATAAAATGTATTGCAATACTTATCACAATATGTCCCACCAGAACAATTTGACTTAAATTAAATTATCGTCATACTAAGTATAACAACAAAAAACGTAATGATTGTGAACATTTAGCACAGGCTGGTTCTCACCAGATCTTGAGCTGCTCACAGTGTACTGCACTGCCAACTAGTGGTTAAGGTGGAAAACAAAAGTAAGACTGAAGAACGCTCACAAATAATTAACTATCATCTTGTCAGTATTTTAAACCAAAATAAGTATCGCCAAATCAAATATCCCAATATATCATCAAATGGATTTTTCCCTTCACCCCTGATGTACACTACACTTGATACAGTATACGTTACTGTACTTTAAAACAGTTGGTGAGAGAGGACAAAGTGTTTCTTGTGTAAACATAGAGCAGGGTGTCATCAGCAAAGCTGTGTTCTTCCTGACCAGCAGCAGGGAGAAAAATTTGCTGACCAGCAGCAAATATTTCAAAGGTTTTCCCGGTTCTCCTGAGACGGCGGTCATTGGTCTTTGGGAGAACTGCCTGCCACCATTTTGCCCCCTTTTGGTTGGTAAATGCAGCAGGAAAACAATGCAATAAAGCCAACGCTGACATTTAATGAGATGTGTTTTCCTCCCTGCTCCCTCTGTGTTGGACTTAAGCTGTTTGGTGGGAAATCTTTGAAGTTACAAACAAGAAACCTGGACATTATTGAATCCCATTTGGGAGGGCCTGGATTGAGAAAGCCTTAAAGACATGCAGGAAAGCAACTCTCAGGCTTCTGTGCCTTTTAATGTTCACAGCCTCCTGCTGCCTTTCATGTTCCTGCTATCTGGAATTAATTGCTTTTTCATAGTCGGTGTGTTGGTGTGTGTGCCGGAGCACGTTTGATTTTCACTGCCACTTTATTTATTTATTTTTTTGTTTACAGTTTGCGCTCCACGGAAATGCTTTTACGTGCCAGAGGCTCCTCTTTGTCACGTAACCAGATCACATTTAGTGCTTAGACTAATTTCCTGCTCCTGTATTTGATATTTGACCAAATCCTTTGGACTTCCAGTTTAAACTGTCAGACGATTGACCGCAGCACCTCGTGACGGTCCCCATGGGAGGCTGAGGCGGCGGTGGGAGGGGGCTAACAGAACCCAAACAGTCTGGTGAGAACCAGAGGGCCCGCCGCCGCTCCCTCAGACGCTCCATTTTCGCCGTTTTTGTATAAGATGTCAGCTAATGCAGTGTGGACTGGCGCCAGCGGTGTGTATGGCTGTTCGGTGGTACTGTCGGTAATGTGTTTATACAACGTCCCTCACATTCCATACTAAGAGCCTTCAACTCTCCCAAGTTCATTCAAGCAGGACACACACACGTATACACTCAGTCTGAGCACTTGTGCACAGGAAACTCTGCAAACTCCAAAAGACAAGCATGTTCTCAGACGCGTCCTCAGACTTCCACTACGGCGTTGCAGAGGCTGAACCGGCGGCGGCACGCGAGCTGCAGAGGACCAGGAAGATTAGGTTCTGAGGACATCCGTCATCTCTGCACAAACGGACTGAAACAAATCATCTGAACCAAATGGACACCAGTTATACAAGCTGCTGTAAACGAGATTCACTCTAAAAGGCAGACGCAGCTCGCCGTATAAACATTTAGCCAAACATGGGAAAAACTACATTAACATTGATTTGTACAGCAGAGGACAATCAGAGGACCCTCTCCCAACTCGTCACATATGGACACCACCTTTGGACGCTTTGGATGTCTCCAAAATGTCATTTTTTGGGGTTTCCTAACCCTCGGGACACTGTACTGGACATGGAACGGGTACTGAGTTAGTGTTAGGGTATATAGAGGTCTCAGGGATCGTATCCACTCCCTGTAACTTTTGTTAGGAAGGTCCTAGAGACCTGAAACCAAGCCCTACCCTCCCATGGACACGGGTTGGGGGTTTATTGGTCGTCCCGTTGAGTCTCTATGACTTCTTGTTCCAGAGATACGCCCACTTTTTGAGTACTTTTCATATGTAACTTTTGAAAGGAATGTCGTAGAGACTCACGGACACCCCCAACATGTTCCGAAGGGCCTCGTTAGACCGGGCTTGTTTATGAGTCACTCTGAGCTTTTGTCCTGGAGTTATATGCCAAAATCGGGTAAGTTTTAGGGTACCAGTCCACGTCCACATCCTGAGGGTTGGGGACCCCTGATTAGTGTCTGTAGCCCAGTTCCAAACGGCCCTCGGACCAGTGGCGGTTTATTGCCTGGAGGATTAGCATATCTAGCCCTGTACCAAGTGGCCCTTGGTCCAGAACTGGTCTGCGTCCCGAGGGTTGGGGACCTCTGATTAGTGGCTTTGGCCCGGTACCAAGCAACCCTCGGACCGGTGCCAGTTTGTGCCCTGAGGATTGGGGATTTGATGGAATCAGCCAGTATGTCAAAAAACGAGTTTGGGACACCATGAACTTCAAAAAGTGGCGTGGAGGTCCGAACCATACGTCCATATATGGCGAGTCTGGAGTGAGAATGTGTTGGATGGGAAGGCGGCGCAATTCTCTATTAGCAGTACGTTTCGGACATCAAAATGTTTCCGGAGTTCAAATATCTGCACGAATTTGCATCGATCAACCAATCAAGATCGAAGCTTTATCCCGTGACATGTTGATGATGTAATCAGTGGGTGGAGTCCAAAACCAATATGAAGAAAAATCTGATTGTTCTCCTCCTGAACTTTATGACTGTGTCACAGAGAGACAGAAGTACCGCTGAAAGTGTCCGCCATTCAGACACAGCTCCTCCAGTAGATGGTGAGGCTCATCGTATCGGGAGAGTCTCTGAATGATCTCATGAACCCAAACATGGAGACGGGATCTCTTTAAAACAAATAAACCTGATCTCTTAACATCATCCGTGTCTTCCAGAATATGGCGATGAGACTAAAAGCTCTTTAAGGTAGCTCCTCCCACATGGGGAGCAGCAGCATGTTCATAAACACGCTTTTTGACAAGCTGCGAATAAGACAAACGTCAAAATAGAGGCAAAAATTGGATGTACAAACCACATTCGGTGTATCAGAGCATAGGACTCATGCAGGTTGCATCAGCTTTTGTTGTTTTTGGAATCGTTTCAGTCTTTGAGAAAAAGTCCCGCTATACCAGTTTGTTGTTTTTGTTGGGTTTTTTTTTTTGTTGTTGCAATGGCAAACACCAAAACAGTTCAGACGTGACTGCAAAAATAAACGTCAACTTTAGGTACTTTCTGAAATGTAGGAGGACATTTGGAAACTTTACTTGATTTCTTTTAGTGTTCTTTGACAAGATGACGAACAACTTTTAACGGTAGCTCCTCCCACTCATGGTGAGAGGATCAGGTTCATAAACACATAAAAGTCCCATCAGTTTTCACACACCTTGGTGTGGGGAATTTTTGGTTTATGTAGATGTTTTTTGTGTTTAACTTGCTTCACTCCAATCCAAACTCAGATAGTATCACATCTCTAAGAGACTAAACTGAGAAGAGTTTGAGATTTTTATTCATCAAACTTCAGTGAAAGGAGAGTTTGATCACTTTAGGACGTTTTGAAAATGTTCCTCATCCAGTAAGTATAAGTACACGAGTTAAACTCGAGGCCCGGGGGCCGGATCCGGCCCTCTGGGTAATTCTATCCAGCCCTAAAGATCTTTTTATTTTATTGTTATAAATGACCCGATGTTATCTTGCGTTTATTTCTAACTTGTATAATTTTGACAAAATATATTTTTATGGAGAGTAAAATATTGAAAGTTATTTAAGGTTCTAGTTGATTTATTCTGGAAAAATATTCATGCATTTTTATTATTCATAATTATTTTTAAAAAGTTACAGTTTTAAAGTTTTAAAAATTGGCATTGTGCTAGCTTTTTGGACTATTTTAGGCTATTTTGGAGGTTAGCTAATATTTCAGCTTTATGCTAGCTGTTTTGGCTAATTTAGGTTTTTCTATTTAAGTTTTTAAGGATATTTTGGAGCTAGGCTAATATTTACATGCTAGCTGTTTTTGCTAATTTAAGATTTTTTTTTTACATTTTTTTAGGCTATTTTGAAGCTTAGCTAATTTTCAGCTACATGCTAGTTGGCTAATTTAGGTTTTTCTATTTAATTTTTTAAGTATATTTTGGAGCTAGGCTAATATTTACATGCTAGCTGTTTTCGCTAATTTAAGATTTTTTTTAAATATTTTTAAGGCTATTTTGAAGCTTAGCTAATTTTCAGCTACATGTTAGCTTTTTTGGCTAATCTAAGTTTTTTTTTTTTTTTCAAGCTAATTTGGCATTTAGCTAATATGTTAGCTGGCTATCAGCTTCAGCATTTTCAGCTAATATTTTCAGAGTTTTCAGCAATCAGCTTCAGTGATTTCAGCGTTTTTAGCTATTAATTTCAGCATCTTCATCAACAGCATCCACACTCGCATTATCACAGGTAAAGCTATTTATTTCATAATTATGTTCAAAAGTGACCCTTGTGCGATTGAGTTTGACGCCCCTGCAGTAGTGTATCTGAGAGCTTTTGGGGCTTCGGGGCGTACTTAGTTTTAAGAGCAGGTAAGGGTCTCTAAATGTATCATCAATGACTTGAAGGTTCACTTTTCAACGCCTTCTCAGTGGATCCAAGTGTTTCCTTTCAAACGTCATACACCTGATGTGAGGTTCAGCGGCTGAAGGAGTGACGGCAGCTCAGCACCAAAAAGCAATGTTGCAACTTTTGCCAATCCAGTGTCATATAAATCAGTGCCAGCAACATAATAGGGCAGCTGTTCATCATACATCTACAGCAATGTTCCCAGCAGCGCTCGGGCCTGTGTAAGGAAAGCCTTTGATGGCATGTCTGCCAGCGAGGCGTGGAGCCCAGCCGGTTCGAGAGCCTGCTGCTCTTTGTGGCGCTGCCAGGCGGCGACACTCTTTGCCGCCCTGCCAAGTTCTTCCTGCCGAAGATCCACGAGCGTTCCCCGGCTCCATCTGTTGCTCTGGAGAACACCTCCTCCGTTCCGCCGGAAAAAGTTAAGCCCGCCGAAGTTCGACGGAAGCAGGAAACCCCGGAATGTAACTGAAAAATGTTTACTCTTTATAAATGTAAATATTTTTCAATCATTTCCTTCCGCCTCGACTCCCGACTGATACGTCAAATTGAAGGGCTGACAATGGCGGACGTCAGAGCTTGTATTTTGCGGAGGGAGGTGTGCGAGTCAGAAGGCTTTGAGTCCCCCCGGCCATTGTGCTCGGTGACACTCTAATCCGCCGCAGGTGTTGTGCCGCATTCAGGTCTTCAGCACCTCTGCATTCAGCGGGATGTCTCTACAAGGAACCAGTGGATCAGTGTTCGGGGCGACTCGTCGTCAGCTGTCGCGCAGCCCCTGTGAGGAGCGCATTTACAGCACAAAGATCGCCTTAGACCGTCTTTGTGTCGGCATCCTTTCTCCTGCGCCGTAATGACGGACGATTAAATCCCGGCCCGCTTCCTTTTTCGAATGCTAGGTGTCAGTCGAGCAGGTAAACCCCAACGCTGCAGAGAGGGTGGAGCCCAGAAAGTATTTCTGATGAGGGTTTTATCGTTCTGCCAAGGTGTCAACTACAGAGGGAGCGAGGGGCTTGCAGGATAATATGGATCTGTTTATTCTATTATTCATAATATATCTTTTTCTCACCCTGACGCGCTCAGAATGCATGTCAACCACCGGTTTGCCTTTTTTTTCCCCCCATTCAAGAGCTTACAAAATGGATGTGTTTACCTTCTCCCTGAACGAGTTGAATACCTGCATGTCTCCGATGAAGCTTATTAAATTTGATGAGTAAAAAAATGCTTTATCTGCCCTTTGCGTCGTCCCGTTGGTATCTACCCGGAGCCAGGCTCTCTCCTCGGAATGCCAACGACGACGGCGCAGATAACCAGGCCGTGTTTTCCTCATTTCACCCCTTTTTTCTCTTCCCGACGCGCAGTGCCCCTTGATAATAGTGCAGAAACTCTGAGTTGGCTGTATCTGTCTGCAGAAAGCCTGTTCTGATGACGCCTCCTGGATTTCCTCCTTTCTTCTGAGGGTTAGGTGACAGATGTTTGACAGTTTGATCTGACACTCGGCGTCTGAATACTTTGGAATCAAAGGAGCTGAAAAGTAAACAGACGGGATTTATTTGTGACTCCTTTTATTCTGAAATAAGCTACAATCAGATCAGTTCCTTCAAAGCCCGGGCTTGTTAAGCTTAACTAGAGTTTGTTGGGAATGGGCTAAGCCTTCATACTAATTGTTAGAAAACAACTCGGTCTGAAATCCTGACGTTTTGTCAGGAAGGTGACATCTGCGACATCCTGGATCCCTCACACAAAGGCGGAGGTCTTCAGCTCCTTATGGCACCAGGCCTTTATTGACACTCCTTATTGTTCATTTTGTGGGTTTTTACACTTTTCTATAATAGCTTGTTTTGATCAAATTTGGGTTCCTGTCAGATCCAACAGGGAGTTGTTTCTCACATTTCAGAAACAAAACCAATCCTTTCAAATGGAAAATGTAGTAAGCTATTTAGCTGTTTCCCTTAAACTATCAATAATGGGGGAAAAAACTTCTAATAAGCATATTTTCTTTATTTATCATTATACGATTCCTTAATAATCTAATTATAAGACATTAACAAGCCTTTGGTGATGAGCTCATAAGCCTTTAATAAACATTTATAAGTCATTAATTACAATTTATAGATATTTCAAAAATGTCACAGGTGTTAATGAGATGTTTATAAATACATTTATTATTATATTCAATTCAATTTTACCTAAATAGCCCAATATCACAACACTGTTGTCTCAATAGGCTTCACACCAAAAACATAAAATCACTCATAAAGTATAAACTAAACTAAGTAGACTAAGCTAAGCTGCCCTTAAACTCTTGGAAAAACTCAAAAAAAAAAAAAAAAAAAAACAGATTCTGGAAAAAACAAAGAAAGGTTAGGAACTGGAGGTCAGAGGGGCCAGAGGCGAGGTCCACAGACGATCCACCTGGAATCTGAAGCCACTTCCGCTACCACTGACGGGAGCTTACGAAATGAATGTAATCTAATCTAAGGTGAATCTAAAAGGTGACCAATGTCCTCATCTTCACATGACTTGCTCAACTGTCTCTGTTAATCAAGTTTTAATAGTGTTCTGTTCTACACTGTTGTAGTGTAGGAAATTAACATAACAGTATGTCAAACCTCAAATGTCTCATAAGCCTTAAAACTGCCAATACATGCCTATAAGCACACATTAATAATCACATAATTTACAGATGCTCATTTACATCATTTATGTCCTGTAAATGCTTATAAACACATTACTAATGCTTTATAATGTCTCATAACTAGATATTTACACAGACTTAAAAAAAAAAAATCTGGGTTTACACACACATACAAAAAATGTCACGTTCCTATATTTTTCTGGTTCTAGTTGTGTTTCACGGGTCACCAAAACCTCAAAGATTTGTGACATTTCTAACTAAGGTTGACTGAAACAAAGATTTTGATTAATCTTTTTAAGAATATTTTAGATTTCCCAGAACAATATTTTGAACTCAACAGACCGTTTGATTCAAAATTTTGCTTTTTTACAACACAGTGTTGATGCCTGAGCTACAACTGTAACGAGTTTGAATTCATGATGAGTGAAACACCTTCCAAGGGAAGCTACGTTTCTATTAGTCTGATAGAAAGAAACAGCTTATGGAAAACCAATAGAACCCAGTTTCACTGTCATGTCCAGGTGCAAAACTCATAACATCTCTGACTCATCCTGCTTTACATTTATAAATCATTAGTAGTCCATTTGAATACGTATTAATTACATATTAATTAATGAAAGAGTACTAATTATAATCGGTAACTTTAAGTTGATCCTAGATATGAATGTCAGTGATTTTGTAGTCGAGTAATGGACTGACAACCTGTCCAAGAGGTATCGCACCTTCACCCTAGAGTAGTTGGGATAGGCTCCAGCAACCCTGTGACCCCAAAGCTGATGAAATGAGTTTGGAAAACACAATTAGGGCGCTTCTCGTAGCCAGATGCTAAGGGTTGAAAAATGTCATGCAGTGTTTTACGTCTGTAGGGTTTTTCTGCTTCACTTTCCTTGTTGGTCTACAACTGTGTTTGGATTTTTGTTCTGAAACACAAAGATAATACAGTGACGGAGTACTATCAGTCCCTAATCATCACACTCCCACCACCATGTTTGATTGTTATCTTGATATTCTACAACGAAAGAAAATTAAGTTCTTTCTCTGTCTCATCAGAACTTTTGTCCCGACTATCCATGGATAATTTCAGATATTACTTTGTGCCAAAGTCTTATAACTCTGACCTGAACTGAGTCATATGAGGCCCTACGAGGCCCCACCATCTCTCCATCTTCTTCTGACTTGCTGGATGAATTTTCTTGTTCTTGGACTCCTTTTGGTTGCTCATTCCTAGAAAGGCTTTTCCTCTCTTCAGTTTTTACCACATGTACCTTATTGTTCTTTAATAAAGTTCCAACGCAGCACAAGTGTTCTTGTGACTGTTCAGTTTTTCAGCTGTTCTTAAATTCTTTAGATGGAACCATATTGTGTTTATTTCCGATGTTTTTATTGGAGTGAGTTATGGGTTCAGGAGGTCAGATAGTGATAAGGCCTGAGCGAAGAGAGGAACTGTCAAAAAATTGTGATTAATCACACCGATAATTAAATAGACGTTAGATTATGACGTGGAAATATAAAGAGTTTAAGCTAAAAAAAAAAAAAAAAAAAAAAAGGAATGTCACCTCCAGCTTGTTTCCTATATAAGAACAGATGGACATGTTGGACCAACTCTGAGTTAGAATTGAAAGTTTTTGTTATTCAAAGCTAAATCCAAGGGCATTCAGACGAAGTTAGCCAGCGGGGGTGGAGGGGGTGGGGGGGGAATCTGTGCTGTGTCAGCAGTGTGCTTAAACCAACTCCAAAGATTAATCACAGGAAAACACATACAGCACACACACAAGTGCGCTCGCGCACACACGGGCGCACACCCGCAGTTGTATATCTCCCGTTCGCAGCAGTTCAAAGTGTGGTTGGTTTGAAACAGATTAAAAACTGTCTATGAAGTGATGCATTGCAATTGTCATAGAAAAGGGTGGGAGAGATCTTTTTTGCATAAAAATCCCTTCTTTCTTCCCACCGCTATCAGCAGAGAGATGGAGAACTCACTAATCCTGCTGTGGTCGCATTTGCATCGGTGGCAAATAAACAAAAGCATGCCATTTTTCATCTCCAGCTCCTATATTAAAAAGGAGATGGCGGGAGTACGTGAGTGAGGAGAACGGCGGCGGCGGGGGGGGGGGGGGGGCGGCCAGGCGGACCCTTTGGTGTCAGAGATAGGCTCACTGATGTTTGGTCTTGGTAAATGGAAACCACTGTGGCGTGTTGGATGCATCAATCCCTCCTTTCCTATTCCAGGTGAAGACAGAGGAACAGATGGACCGATATGGGGGTGGAGGGGGGGGGGGCAGACATCAGTGTGACGCATGAAAGAAGAAACAAATAAAAAAAAAAAAAAGCTGCCGAGCACCTCGGGGGAAGAAATGCTACAAATGTGACGGAGCAAGACCCCCCTCACTGATGTGACTGATGACAAATACATGCACCACAACCTGTTTTTGGGACACCCCAGACAAGATGGGAGATAGAGTCGCAGGGTTACAGGATGATTGGTGGGGGAGAATTTGGTGAAACCAGATATTTTTCTCTCTCCTATCTTTTGTAATTATCAGAGCGGTTAAGTGAAGCTTGGGGTATTTCGATGCATATTATCAATAGTAGCTGTTAGCGTTTGAGATGTCTATCCTACGACTGATACAATCAGTTAAACGGTCATTTACTCAGTCGTGGTGTACCACAGGGTTTAGTGCTTGGACCAGTAATTTGTTCTGTATACGTTTCCATTCTTAGGTTACATACATCTCCGTAAATATGCTGATGATACCCAGATATCTATCGTATGCAAAAGTGTTGGCGGCTCTTCAAGTCTTTGTCATAACTGCACCTACATGTGGATACGGGCCGTTTCCAAGTGAAAAATGGAACAAACCTAAACCGAGGGATGAATGTGACCAGCGTGAAAATCGTCCGCTCGATGATCCAGTAATGATTATGCAAATGTAGCCTACGGTCATGCGGTGAATAACAGATCATAGTAAACGCACAAGGGTAAATAAAGATGAAGTAATGCTGTTCATGTGATAAGTTAGAAATGAGGAAACTAGACAATCAGAGAAGGTCAGTACGGGGTCAGTACCGGTACATGGCCATACAAATGACTAGAGTGTAGCGTTAGAACACCGTACAACAATATCCAACGCATTCTCACTCCAAACTTGTCATATATGGACACATGGTTCGGGACCCCTACGCGTCACTTTTTGACATTTCAAGTGTCCTCAACTCGTCATTTTTTTAATGTTCTGGCTGTTCCCAATAAATCAGGGGTCTCCAACCTCCGGGAAGCTGACCTATTCTGGTAACCTAACCTTATAGCGCCTCCCGAGGGTTGGAGACTTGTTCGAACCAGCATGTCAAAACGAGTTGGGGATACCCAATACGTAAAAAAGTGGTGCGTAGGGGCCCCCAACCATGCGTTCATATGAAACGACTTGGACGTGAGAATGTGCTGGTATTTTAGAGGACTTTGAAAACCTGATCTGATAAAAATGGTGTTTGTAACATCTTCAGTGGCATTTTTCTGCTAATGGAGAACATATACATGAAGAAAATTAATCTTAAAAATGCTTAGTATTTCTTTATTTTTGTGAATCTGGAGGCAGAATGTTCTAGGAAAAGGATCGTATTTGTGACATAGAAATTAGAAATGATCTGCTCTGCTCCATTCTGATGCATCCAATTGCAGACAAATAGATCCCTGAACGTCTTTGTTTTCCTGTCTGAGCTGGAATCTGGATCTAAGCTGTACCACTGAATAGCCCTGATGTTGCTCGCCGTTTTTGTTGCACCACTAATGTTGGGCTGTACACGTTAAATCAGAGACCCCCCAACTGCGAGTTCTGAAGCGATACTAGTTCGAGGGACGTTTACCAGGACACAAATGCTAATCAGGGGTCCCTAACCCTCAGGATGTGGTGCCGGAATGCGGACTGGCACCCTAACCCGTATCAACGTCTATTACTGCGTCCTGTACCAAATCCTGAGGGTTGGGGACCAATGATCTAATGGAAAGCACATAGAAAACCAACAAATTGGGGACACAATTCATGTCAAAAAGTGGCGCAGATAGGTCTGAACCATATATGAACGAGTTGGGAGTGAGAATGTTTAGCAATATCCCTCTTATGTCTCAAGTGTGTGCGTTTTAATTAGCCTCCCGAATACTTCATGGTACACGTACCAACTACAGTCGTACTATTGTATTTTCCATTTTCATAACATCCATTTAAGTACTGTACGAGCTTCAAGGAAACACATCTGTGCACTTTGAACTGGTACACAGGTGTATGCACCTCGAACTCCAACTATCCACTAACCAGCTCAGTGGCCTTGTGGTAGAGCGTCCACCCTGAGACTGGAAGGTTGTGAGTTCCAATCCAGGCTGGGTCATACCAAAGACTCTAAAACCCAGTGCTTCCAATGCTTGCTTGACACTCAGCATAAAAGGGGCCTTCCTCGCTTCCCCAGGGGATGGGTCAAATGCGGAGAACAAATTTCGGGACTAACGGGATTTTAACTATTCATTCCACTCAAAGACCCTCCATTTACCTGGACATCCCAGAACCTGCAGCACCTGTACGGGTCAATCAAGAAAAGGGCTGTACAGGTGCATATGACTGAAGCAATTTATGCTTCTGAAGTTCTACTTCTATGCTTTACTAGTTCAATGGCATTTGTCTTGCTGATACCTGACCTAAAGAATAAGATTTTAAGTGTGTGCGTAAATGAATGTCCTGAAGTTTCTTGTCACAAAGTGGCTTCGTCTTTCTACTGTCTTCATTGTTTCTAATGAAACTTCAGAGCCATACTCTACCGACACTCTACCAAACTTTTGCAAAGGAAGTAGTACCAACTTTCATTAGACACCGTTTTAGATCCAGAACTGCCGTGTGATCACCTCACACAGAGAACAATTCATCCATTGGCTCTGGTTGAACCTGCCGCATTTGGTTCCTCAGGACTCGTGTGAAAAGAGATTAGCTATTCAAGGCAGGCAGCGGAGTGACAATCGCCACATCAGATCAATATTACTTATCTGTCCCCCTTTCCCTCTCTCTGCATTACACTGCTGGTACAGTAATACACCTGGAGGAAGCAGTGAGTGTGCCGTGATTAGATTAGGCCTTAACTGTACACAAGCATGCACACAGATAAGAGAGATGCCGCTCTGCCTCTCTTACAGCTGCTGAGTGAAGTGGAGAGGATAAAGACGACATGCTTAGGCTGTGGGAGTTTCTGCTCTCTGGAGAGGAATGCCGGGTCTCTTATTCTACTCTCTTTCATTTCTTAGTTATAAAACCCATTAATATAAATTGTCATAAAATGTTTGGAAGTTTTAAAAAGTGGATTTAACAGTCAGAAAAGGGAAATTGGTAGTTTTTTTTGTTTTTGAATACAAGAGGGGCCCAAGGGCCAAATTTGGCCCACCCAAAGATTATCTTTTGGCCGCTAAGTCATGGCTGTGGAAGCCGGGAGTGTTTAGTTGAAACCCCATTTCCCATTGATTCTCTTCTATGGTGTTCCAAAACTCTACAGCTGTAATATGTATTCGGCCTCCGGGTGGCGCTGTCAGCACTTTACCCTCAGAGTCACTTCTAAATATTCTTAATTTTCTGCTTTAACTTCCTGACAAACAAAAAAATATTGTATTTGGATCCCATTTAGATTTTTTCCATTTGAACGTAAGAGTTTGGGTATCGCAGCGCTAGATCATTTTATTCTATTGTTATTAATAAGCCGATGTTATCTCACGCTCATTTATAACTTGCATAATTTTGAATCCATGTTTTTGAAGTTTTAAAAATTGGATTTCTGCTAGGTTTTTGGACTATTTTGGCATTTACTAAGATTTTTTAATCTATTTAGCTAATATTTCAGCTAAATGCTAGCAGTTTTGGCTAATTCAGGCTTTTCACATTTAGGCTAATATTTGTACGCTAGCTGTTTTAGCTAGGCTTTTTTTCAGTTTTTTTAGGATCATTGGAAGTTTAGCTATTTTTTTTAGCTACAAGCTAGCTGTTTTGGCTAACCTAAGTTATTGTTTTGTTTATTTTTAGGCTAATTTGGCATTTAGCTAATATTTTAGCAGGCCAGCCACTTAAGCGTTTTTAGCTATTGACTCTAGCGTTTTCAGCTATGAGCTGTCAGCACTAGCATCTTCAGCGGCCAAATCCAGTTTACAGCATTCACATTAGCATTTTTGCAGGTAATGCTATTTATCTAGTTCCATTATGTTAAAAAGTTACGGTTTTAAAGTTTCAAAAATGTAGTTTTAGAGAATAAATGTTTGGCCCGCGACCTAATGTGTGTTTTGTATTTTGGCCACTCGTCCGATTGAGTTTGACACCCCCGCCTTAAAAAGACAAAAGCTGTCAAATACAAGAGAAACTTTATTTTCTTTCTTATTTTAGGTCTTGTGCCTCTTTTGTAAATGTTTTGCATTAGATGAAGGCGGCGTGTTTTGGTCTTCATCTAGTAAATGATTGACATTTCCTGAATGTCTGCATAGCTCTTCCATAATTACACTGTCAGTGCAGTAATTGATTAATGCCGTTTTGTGGACTATGTAAATCAGGAAGCGAGGTGTCTATGCTAACTTTAGCATACTTTTACACTGTTCTGCTGCAGATACTGTAGACCGAGGAGTTCCTGATTCGGGTTGTTTTTTTATTATCGTGGATGACTTTTGGAGTCATATCCTGGGATTTCACCGTTAGGAAATACTCTTGGATATTAAGCCGTGGTCACAACCGCCCTTACCGGTAGATACAAACTCTCTGTAGGGGAAAAAAGTATCCTTTACATTATTTCATGAATCTAAACTATTAAAGTTTTTGAATTAGTCGATAGACAAAGCCGGTAAAAATGCACCAGGAAAGAGAGGAGGGTTATTATCTTAAGGGATATAATAAGTAAACAGCAAATAGTCAAAACATCAACAACGATGTTTGTATTAATGCAGGGGTGGGCAATTGTTTTGACTCGTGGGCCACATAGGGTTCTAAAATTTGGCATAAGGGCCGGACAATGAGCAGATGGAAGGAGAGATTTGGTAATGAACCTCATAAACTAAAAAAATAATATGGAATTTAGAGAAAAACATGCTTTCATTTGGATTCAAATTCACATATATTAATTTAAAAACAGAAAATTTGGGAGTTTTAATTTCTAAATTTTTATTTTTGTTCTCTTTTGGGTGATCCAATGGGTTGATGTTCTTCAGAGGAAAATGTGAACTCAAAGAAATGCTGCATTTATGTGGTGTAGGAATAATCCGAAAGATCACCATCTGACTCAGAAAGGAACACACACGAACGTCAGAGAAACAACACCATTCATGGGAAGAAACCAGAAATACAATGAAAATAAAACAATAATTAGGATTTTTGATTCAATGTATTTTAATTTGGAGGGCCACATTAAGTAGCTTAAGGGGCCGCATGTGGCCCCCGGGCCGTAGTTTGCCCACCCCTGTATTAATGTGATGATTCAGCTGAAACGATGCACAGATATTCATTGCTTTAAACCAGGGAGTCGGGCCTCGAGGGCCGGTGTCCCACGTTTTCCAACCAATCTGCCATCGAAGCTCCTTACTGACCAAACACACCTGATCCAGGTAATCAGCCGCAGATAAGGCCGGCCCTCGAGGACTGACTACTTTAAACGTAAATACAGGAAAACTGACTTCTGTTTGCCTTTTAGTGCCAACTGCACCAATGGGTTCATGAATTTAGAGATCTGAAAGATGACCGTCTGGCTCAGAAAACACACATGAACATCAGGAAATAACAAATAAGAATAAATAATAAGATCAGTTTACTTGTAGAGCTTCATCTATGAGGAGAGACCAGAATTACAGGGAAAAATCCAACATTTTAAAGGATTATCAACAGAATTTAGCTCACATATGACCTCCAGATTGTAGTCTGGTGTATGGGTGTATCTGTGGATGTGTTATGTACCATATACAGCCTCAAGGGAACTACAAGACGGTCCTGTACTCCTCTCTACAACCCTTCACCGACCCGAGAGAGAACAAAAACCCTCAGGATCAACCACGTGACCGAGGCTCAAACCGTCGTCTCTTTTACGCACAGAGTTGCTTTATCTTTGAAGTGCGTTACAATCAGTTTGAAAGTCTTTAAAGAAGCACAGAGAAGTCTTCCGTGCACGGATGAATCCTGCAGAGAATCTTCCAGAACTTCATCTTTTCCTCTTTTATCCCGGATGATCCGTGAAGCTCCTTCAACACTGAAGGCAGTGATGGATCTTTACCTCTGACCACACGCGCAGACTTATCGCCTCTTTGACAATTTACTGTATCGTAAATCTGGGCGGAGCTCCACCACGGGCGAGTGTGAAAGAGGAAGATCTTTTTTTTTTTTCCCTCTCCCTCCTCTCCCCCCCCTCCTCCGCTTGCCTTTCTCCTGACCTTGCAGCTTTACGAGTGCGGTAATACGCTGCAGATGAAGAGAGGAGCAAATCCACCGAAGATAATAGACAAATCATCTCCACGAGGTGGTGGAAGAAAAAAATCCCCAGACAAACAGACAGCCTGTGTGCTCTTGGACACCCCTTTAAGGAACTCCAGTGTTGATAAGTAATTATCCCTGCCCAAAGGCATGATGGGATTCCCAGAGAAAACATCTGTATGTTTGCGCTACAGTAAATCTTTAAAGAACGGATTGCAGATTAAAAATCTGTAGATCGGTAATTAAATTAGTAATCACGAATGCAGGGTTTTTCATGAGTAGGACTCTTCATGCATGTGTGTATTTAAAATGCATTTATTTTTTTGTAATACCACTTAGCGGAGTCGATCTGTGGATTTTCCACTGGTCTCCACAATCCACTTAGATTACACAAGAGAAGAGAGTTATTAAATTGGAGTCATTCCACACTATAAATATGATCAGACAGGATAATGAGGATGTCGGTTTAATCGATTTTCAAAGTCTCTGAGATGAAGGACTTGTTTTGAACAAAGTTGTTGCTTAACCGGGCCGACTGACGCTCCTGAACCTGCAGCGCCGCCTTCGTCCCCGTCACAGCCCGGTGAAGGTGAGCGCGGTTGCACAAAGGTATCACATGACCTCAGGCAGGCAGGGTGGGGCCGACCTACGCGCACCTGCAGGAATGCGCGGCACGGCGAGCAGCACCTTCGAGCTGCAGGTACACGAGTGGGCGGGTTCTTCCCCCGGCGGGAACTTGTTTGTACAGACTTACGATTGAATATTTTCTGTCAGTGCATTTACGTCAAGACCTATGTGTTGTTCTTTTTGCACATCGTGTTGCAATTCTACTGAGATGCATCTGGTCTTACTCTGTTATTGGTCGGTTGGAGAACCCAGGTGACGACATTACTGAAAGAACAGAACTTTTTGTTGAAGAATTTTAAAAATTAGATTGTTTTTTAACACTTAAACAGCCCAAAACATAAGAAAAAGAACATCATTTTGTCTTGATTCCTCCTAAAGGGACATTGGATTTAAAAAAGAAAATTAAAGTAAAAAGAAAAAGTTTTACTTAAGGGCTCCATAAAAGATAATTGGAGTTAAAAATAGTTCTTGCTACTAATCAGAACGTTTTTTTTCTTAAAATGAAAGTTAAAAAAAGTTGACAGTAACTAACACCAGATACTATCTCTCTCTCTCTCTTTTTTTAAATTGAATTTAAAAAAAAATGTTGTGGTCCCTAATTGATGCACACAAGTTACTATCTGGTGCTCATCCGTTACTAAGCAGAATTTTTAATTTTCTTATTTATTATTTCAAAATTTGGAAATAAAAATGTTGCTTTACTTCAATTTTTCTTCTTCATTTTCCCTTTAGGGGCTCACAAATAATATTTTAAAATCATGTTTTCTAAATGTTTCCCACAGTTTGGTTGAGCAGGTAGTTAAAGGGTTTAAACCCTGTTTTAATCATCTTTTATCTATTGTTGAAGCAGTTGTCTAGCGTAAAACCTTTCACAACCTCATCCAACAATGAATGTGGAATAAAAACAGCGAGTAATATGAGTGTTATCCAGTCAAGATCCAAATTTCAATCTATTTGTCTGCAATGGGGTGGAGCAAGGAGCTTGTGGCTCCGCCAATTGTATTTTTTGTCACAAATATTATTATAATAATAATAATATTATATTATTATTCCTGAATCACATGAATAAAGAAATACCCAGCATTTTGGAATGTAATTTTTATTTTTAATTTAATTAATTTTTAATTCTTTTCATATATTTCATATTCTGAATCATCAGAAAAATTCCACAGAACATCTTAAAAACACACAACACAATCTTTATCAGATCAAAATGAAATACCAACACATTCTCATTCCCAAGTCGTCACATATGGGCGAATGGTTTGGGCCTCCTCGCTCGCGAGAACTGGGTCTCTCCAAAAACTCCACCAGTGGGTGACCCTGGTCGAGCCTTGATTACATCACTCCTTTGGGGCCTCCGTTTCTCTCGGGTGCCCCTCTCCTGGGCGGGGATGGGCGGCCCCTGTCTTGCTCCCCCCTGGACTTCCCGCAGCGGGGGCAGGCGACTGTCTAGAGCAGGGGTGGGCAATTGTTTTGACTCGTGGGCCACAAAGTGTTCTAAAAATCTTGGCATAAGAGGGCCGGACAAGGAGCAGATGGAAGGAGAGATTGGGTAATCAACCTCATAAACTAAAAAAATAATATGGAATTTAGAGAAAAACATGCTTTCATTTGGATTCAAATTCACATATATTCATTTAAAAACAAAAAATTTGGGAGTTTTAATTTCTAAATTTTGATTTTTGTTCTCTTTTGGGTGATCCAATGGGTTGATGTTCTTCAGAGGAAAATGTGAACTCAAAGAAATGCTGCATTTATGTGGTGTAGGAATAATCCGAAAGATCACCATCTGACTCAGAAAGGAACACACACGAATGTCAGAGAAACAACACCATTCATGGGAAGAAACCAGAAATACAATGAAAATAAAACAATAATTAGGATTTTTGATTCAATGTATTTTAATTTGGAGGGCCACATTAAGTAGCTTAAGGGGCCGCATGTGGCCCCCGGGCCGTAGTTTGCCCACCCCTGGTCTAGAGCATGGGAGTGGGGTCTCCCTTGGGGGCCCTGGCCTGTACCTGGGCTGGGGCCGGGGGATGCTCGGACCTGCTGGGTGGTGGTGGGCTGTTCCTCGGTTGGGGGGCTCTCCGGGGGCGGGGCATCCCATTGGCCCTCCTGGTCCTTCTGTTAAGATCTTCTTTTTTTTTTTTCTCAACCCCCCCAACCTCTCTCTTCTTCTTTTCCGTCCGGTCCAACAAAAAGAAAAAAAAAGATACTAACTGATTGGACCAGTACCAGTTCGGGGCCCCAGGGTTGGAGCCCCCTAATTTAATGGGAACAACCAGCACATCAGTGAACAATGAGTTGTTGACACCCAAAACATCAAAAAGTGGGCACGAACCATAGGTCCATATATGATGTTTACTCTACACTTGGTTAGGTTTTTCAGTAAAAAAAAAAACTATAACTTTACTGAAAAACTGCAAGGCCAGCAAACCAGTTACCAGGTTGTCTAAGTTGTTTTAGTGATTGATCCATTCTGTCGTGTTCTGAACCTGAACCCGACCACTTCCCTCTAGTTTGTCCAGCTTCTCTGTTTTGGGTCAACAAGGCACCAATATAATTAATTAGCACTAATAAAACATTAAATACATGTTGAAAAAGACGCTAATGAGTTAAAATATTCCTAAATTCCAACTGATAACATAATAAATTAAAAAAATTGTAAGACCAGATACCTCATTGGACTGAGAGTCTAATAAAAAAAGAATAAACAGAATATAGTTTTTGGAACAAAGAGAATTTGTTATTTTTTCTGCTTTAATTAAACGTTTGAAGAATAATGATCATCAGCGGGTGTGTTATTTTAACAGATTGGGATTTGTGGGAAGTGGCCGAGAAAATATGCCCCAATTTTGACCTGAACGCTTTTTTGGGGGGGCCGGCTTTAGAAGAGGAGAAATGAGGAGGCAGGAGAAGGACGGGTGTCAGGACGGGGCTCAAGGAGCAGTTAGAGAAAATAAACAGACAGAGCTTTGAGGATATTCTATCTGAAGCTTAGTCCTGTTGAGTATAAATATGGCGGCTGGTAAGCCGTGTAAATAGGCCTGTGTTTACCTGTCTGCACGGCCCAAATTAATCACCCATGCCGCCACGAGCCGGGAGGGAGGGAGGGAGCGGCGGGGCGGGGCGGTGCAGAGGCAGGAGTGTAAACACGGCTAAAAGCTACTGGTTGGCACCGCTTTGTTTTGGTTAGGATACGGCGTGAGTGATTAGGCTACTCCGCTGTGATGAAGGGGTGGCAGGAGTGATGGAGCACCGCGGCGCGGGTTTGAGTGTGTGCACTCGGAGGAGCGGGCCGCTATCGCACAGCTGACGTTTGTTAGGATCCTATAATCCTTCAAATTGCAGTTTGAAGGGCCTTCTCTCACTACTACAGGCATTTATTTTTACACAAATTAGTTTTTCGGCTTTTTTACTAAATTAATTTAACTTTGTTGAATCAAAAAAATAATAATTTTAACACAGCAGCTCCTCATTTATTGCTGTCTTTATGTTCTAAAAATAAACAAAATCCACAGTGTTTATTCTTTAACAATTCTAGATGTTTTAAGGCTGTAAAATTCCTCACTACACACTTTATCCTACATAAATTGGTGTTCAAGAACGTGCTGAAAGTGCGCTCTTGAACGCTCTAAAACGCAGTCTTATATAGAATTTTAGCATTTTTTTTCTTAACTTGTCCTGTCCAACAGCTGAACAAACAGATACAGGCTGAGAGCCTCTAGAGTTGGGAAGATTTTACTGTTACAATGAGTATAAACCCCTGTTTCGTGTTAAACTTTATTTATATTAATTATGTTTTTTTTTTTTTGGACCGGATGGAAAAGAAAAAGAGGGAGGTTGGGGGGTTAAAAGAGGGGGTTTAGAGAAAAAACAAGATGGCAACAGAGGAAGACAACATCCTAAAACAACCAGGACTAAATAGTAAACTAGAATGGGCGGGGCCTGTCTACACACACTCTGTAATTACACTAGTGCTGCCACAAACGATTATTTTAATAGTCGATTAATCACCGATTATTTTTTCCGATTCTTCGAATAATCGGGTCATGCACAAACTAGATGTAAAGCAAACATCTTAACCATCATCAGCTTTAAACTAACTCAAAAACTAGATAAAAAACATAAATGATAATGCTAGTAGTTGCTGTAAGCTGAATTTGGCTGCTAATGATGTTGGTGATGATAGCTGAAGATGCTGAAACTGATAGCTGGAAAACCTAAAGCTGACAACTGAAAACAGTGAAGTTGATAGCTGAAAATGCTGAAGTTGATGAAAATGCTGAAGCAGATAGCCAGCTAAAATGTTAAATACCCAATTAGCCGAAAAAAGCATAAGTCAGCAAAAATAGGGAGCATGCAGCTGAAATATTAGCTAAACTCCAAAATATCCCAAAAAAAAAAGCCAAAATATCTAGCATGTAGCTGAAATATTAGCTGCGCTCTAAAATAGCCAGAAAACCTTAATAAATCCCATAACTCTCCAAAAAGCTAGCATAATGCCATTTTAACTTTCAACTTCACTAAACTCTGACTCCATATATTATAAAGTAACGACTAATCGACTATTAAAATAGTTGTCGACTATTTTAATAGTCGATTAGTCGACTAATCGTGGCAGCCCTAAATTACACACATACGTGTTGGTTGAAATAGTCTCCACATTTAAACTAGTCTAAATGTTCACAATACAACTACAGCTCACTCACCAAATAATACAAACCGATAATAATACTTTTAGCTTCCTCTGTAGAACATTTTTTAGAGAATTTTTGATTATTGCTCAATATTAAGAGTTGTTTTTTTCTCCCTTCAACACATAATAAACACCTGCTTCAGGTGATAATTACACTCCGCGATTATCTTCTTCACCACTCAGGTTTTTTATTTTTCCCGCCGCCTTTGAGTCAGCTGATGCCATTTCTCCATGCTCGAGCAGTATCTCCTTTAGGCTCAAAAACTTTATGCAAACATCTGAAGTTGTCTGAGTTTTTGTGACAAAAGGACGGAAAAAGAATACGCGAAACCGCGAATAAAGCAATGTGAACACGTATGAAGTTTCTCGTACACTTTTTACTACCTTAATGTTTTCTCTTTTGTTTAAACTCTCAAAACTTTGTTGAAAAAAGTTCAGTTTCATCTAATAAGAAAAAAGATCTGATTGGAATTAAAGGTTTATGCCAATTTGGTATTCTTTACAGAAGACAAAATAAGTACAAAAAGTGGATAATGCACCTCTGGAGTTCATCAGTTTGGTTTTTGTTGCTCAGAAAAATGGAGTAAGAACCTCAAACTTAGAGTAAACATGAAGTTTATCAATCAACCATAAGGGGCTGGTTGTTAAACTCATTCCAATGTTTAAATAAAATGATTTTTTTAAACTTTTCAAATAGATTAATTGTTATCTTAAAGTGTTTCAAAATATTTCTAAATTATGTTTTATGACTTTGTTACTGACATCATAATAAATCCATAAGTTTATACCATTAAACTCACGTCGTCCTTGTAAATGTTTACAACATTAAATTTGTCCTAAAGGGGAAAAAATAGTCAAACTTTTGGATTTTCGTGGACTTCCGGTTGAACTTTTTACTCCGCTATCCTCAGTGTTGAAACAATAAGGTGCGTCGCTGCCGTAAAGCCAGAGGTTCTAGATTTCCTGTAATATGATTTGGCATGCTGATGTCTTTTATTTCAATCGTTCGACTTCAGCGGGGATCAGGAGGCTTTCAGGTGCAGGAAGCTGGAGCGGCTGCGTTTGGATTAGCCGTCCAGAATAGAGGCTGATCATAATGCTGCTCCTCGTACCTGAAACGATTATTGCCGTTTTTTTTAATCGCATCTCCTAAAAGAAGGGGGAATGGCTTAATTTAATATATGCTTGGTGTTTTATCGTAAGCTCTGACGGTCTTTGAGGAGCGATTTTACTGCTTTGGAAGTGATGTCAAGTTTCCCCCGTGAGAGCTAAAGGAAGTCAGTGTTCTTCATATTTGAATGACTCTTTTACCATCAAAAGTCTGAAAAGACGAGGAAGTTCTGGAAGTGTGAGCGCTCCCTGAGCTTCTATCTCATCTTCATCTCACTTCTTCTCCTGAGCTTCACTTTCTACTCCACAGCAGTACTGGATAATAATGTGTTCAGTGGTGCAACACAAGCCCAGATTATCACCCTTCCACCGCTGTGTTTGACAGTGTGCTGAGCCTAAGTCGTACCCACCCACACGGAGGTGGATACTTCTGATTTTGGGTTGTCTGTAGCATCTTAAAGGGAGTCCACGTGTGTCTTGCAGTTCCCTTGAGTCTTATATGGCTACCTTAACCCTTATGCCATCTTATGGGGTCCACATGACCCCACCCTTAAATTAAAGTGCTATCCCTCCAATGACAAACGTAGACAAAGGCGGACAGGATTTCACGTCTTCAATCAAAAATCATTGAGAAAATAGAGTTCAGATGTCTGTCTTGTGGGGTCCAGGTGACCCCACTCCCAACAGCAACAGCCTTGGATAGATCATAAAAATGGATCGTACCAATGTTGAGCAGTAAATGTATTGAAAAGGTCAGGAATGCAACTGCCACCACGTGATCAACATAATCAACAGAACATCAAAAGAATCTTAAGAAGATTCTTAAGAAAATTTATTAAACAGGAAAAGATTAAAAACAATCACTTTATTTATTTAACACTTTTCATCAACTTTGCTGTTGAACACAAGGTTCTGAACAAAAAAAGACATATATAATCTTTAGTTAAAACAAAAGAAGTTCTAAGACGAAGCAATAATTAAACAGTCATAAAATTAGAAATTAATGAAAACGCTGTGGCTGAAATTTGAGGAAGCACTTCATAGATTAAAACAATAAAAATGACATAATAGAATAAACTAAATGAATGCTAAATGTGGCTAAAATGGGAGTTAAAATTAAAAGATGAACAAAGTAAAAATCTAACATCTGTCATTTCCCAAACTGCAAAAAGAGTTTTGTCTTTAAAACCTTTATTTATCAAACTGCATGCAAAATAAAAAAAAATATTATAGTTATTATTATGTGATTATTTAAAGTACAACTGGTGTTTGTGAGAGTTTTGGGAAGAATGATAAAAACATTTCCATCCATTCAACTTCTTGAGGTCAAGAAGCTGTTGGATAAATTATCTTAGATATTCCTTTAGTCTAGATACTCGTCCCTAAACCATCATCTTGACCCAATTTAAATGTAAAAATCTTAAAAAAAAAAAAAAGTTTTGTTTTTCACTTTAAAACGTATCCTGTTTGAACTTAAATAACCCCACCCTCGACCATACAATATCCGGTTCAGGACTTAATTACGGTGGCCGACACGGCTCACATGAATGCAAAGGCCGCAACACAATGGCAAAAGCCGAAGCACGAAGACAAACGCCGAAACACGATGGCAAAAACCGGAGCACAACGGCGAACGTGCTTCGACTTTTGCCGTCGTGTTTCGGCTTTCGCCGTTGTGCTTCGGCTTTTGCCGTCGTGTTTCGGCGTTTGTCTTCGTGCTTCGGCTTTTGTCGTTGTGTTTCGGCTTTTGTCGTTGTGCTTCGGCTTTTGCCGTCGTGTTTCGGCATTTGTCTTCGTGTTTCGGCATTTGTCTTCGTGTTTCGGCTTTTGTCGTTGTGTTTCGGCTTTTGTCGTTGTGCTTCAGCTTTTGTCGTTGTGCTTCAGCTTTTGCCGTCGTGCTTCGGCTTTTGCCGTCGTGCTTCGGCTTTTGCCGTCGTGTTTCGGCGTTTGTCTTCGTGTTTCGGCTTTTGTCGTTGTGCTTCGGCTTTTGCCGTCGTGCTTCGGCTTTTGCCGTCGTGCTTCGGCGTTTGTCGTCGTGCTTCGGCTTTTGCCGTCGTGTTTCGGCGTTTGTCGTTGTGTTTTGGCTTTCGTCTTCCTGTTTCGGCGTTTGTCTTCGTGTTTCGGCTTTTGTCGTTGTGTTTCGGCTTTTGTCGTTGTGCTTCGGCTTTTGCCGTCGTGTTTCGGCATTTGTCTTCGTGTTTCGGCATTTGTCTTCGTGTTTCGGCTTTTGTCGTTGTGTTTCGGCTTTTGTCGTCGTGCTTCGGCTTTTGCCGTCGTGCTTCGGCTTTTGCCGTCGTGCTTCGGCGTTTGTCTTCGTGTTTCGGCTTTTGTCGTCGTGCTTCGGCTTTTGCCGTCGTGCTTCGGCTTTTGCCGTCGTGCTTCGGCTTTTGCCGTCGTGCTTCGGCTTTTGCCGTCGTGCTTCGGCTTTTGCCGTCGTGTTTCGGCGTTTGTCGTTGTGTTTTGGCTTTCGTCTTCGTGTTTCGGCGTTTGTCTTCGTGTTTCGGCTTTTGCCGTTGTGCTTCGGCTTTTGCCGTTGTGCTTCGGCTTTTGCCGTCGTGTTTCGGCGTTTGTCTTCGTGTTTCGGCTTTTGTCGTTGTGTTTTGGCTTTTGCCGTTGTGTTGTGGATTTTGCATTCATGTGAGCCGTGTCGGCCACCGTACTTAATAGCACATATTAATAGATTATAAAGGATCATTAATATGAGTGATGTAATCATAACAAATCATTAATATTAATCAGTAATAATCATCTAAATATTAGTAGTAATAGTCTCATAAAATAAAGAAACAAAGAATTATCATAATAATGCAAAAATTAATAATAGCTAAAAATAATCATTAGATTTTATGTTAAAAAAAATCAAAATATTCTCATTAAAAATGAAAATGTGTGCAGATTGTTTTTTTTTAAATTAAAGAATAATTATAATAGTACAAAAGGTAGTGATAAAATGAAAAGAAAGTATGTCTCATGATGCGTATCACCATATATTCCAAAACTGTACCAGGAGTATCTCTTAGAAAGAACTACCTGAATATTAATGTCTGTCATTGTCATTTTATTTAATGATGACAACATTCAGCACTGCAACTGTGTACTGGTACTCACAGGAGAGTTTCGGTTCAGTACCAAAATAAAAAATGAAGTGGTACATGTTGAATAACGACCAAAACCACCAACAAACAAACTGAATTCTGTGAGATCTTCTTCTTCTTCTTCTTGTGTCGAGCTGCTCAAAGAGGCTCAGTGTACCAACTAGTGTTTGAGTGGAAAATAAAAGTAAGATGCTGAAAGATTGTCACGAATAATGAATTAAATATCATCATTTTGAATCAATACAAGTATCGACAAATCTAATATCGCGATATCACCTGTTGATTTCTCTCTACACCTTTACTAAGATCCAAGAAATTTGTGTCCGTCTCCAAACTTGTAGTCATCTGTGCTGAAGGTGGACTGACAGACTCGTCTCCTGCGTGGAGATGCTCTCCTCACAGGGAAAAGGCCAAAGTGGGGGAGGGCTGTCAAAGGGGGGGGTGGGGGGGGCGTCAGCACAGAAAACCCCTTCATTGTGTCTCAATAACTTTAAAGAGGAAGCTAATCCATTCTGCTCTTAATTGCATGCCACGTCCCTCGATGTGTCTTCCCTCCCCATCTCCAGATTCTCATTTCAAATGCAGTAATGAGTTTTTAAAGGACATAATGGTCTATATTATGTTGTGAGTTTCTAACAGTAGGAGGTGAGGAGGAAGCCGGGGTTGCATGTAAACTGAAGGATTAAATCCCGATTTCTGCTGTTCTTTCACCCAAACTCTGGACTTTTAATTGCAATAATTACAGGTTTTTGCATTTGAAAAGAAAAAGTTTGGCCCGTCTCATTATCAAAGCTCGTCCCGATTCGGGTCGGATCAGAGATGCTCAGTAATGAAGTCAAAACGCTTCCGTACGGCAGAGAAGAGCCAACCCCCCCCCCCCGATCCTCAAGCCATGTCCGGCCGACTTGCTGACACGCGGCACTACGCCTCTAATTTTCACATTACATTGCATTAGCTTCACCAGGTTTTAGGAAGGGGGGGGCGGCGGTGCAGGAATCGTTTTATGGCGTTCAGCAGGAGCTGCGATTTGGGCTCAGGAGTCAATCTGGCGCCCGGTGATGATGGCGGTGGAGTTAGCGGGTTGGCAGGCCTGATTAGACCGACTTAGGCTGGGGAGTCATATATGTGCAATTTCGCTGATAGGCTGCGAATCTGGATTTCCTGCTCCACTGCGCTCATGGAGCTAAACCCATCCAACCGAGGAGGCTAGGCAAAGTGGGGAAGGTGATTTCCTCCATCTCCTCGCGCGCGCGCGCACGTGCACACGCCCCAACACACACGCCCACGTGTTTGGAAAGCGGCCGTGCTCATGCGAGGATTCTGCCGGCTTCATCAGAAGAGAAATATTTAAAATGTTCCTTTTTTTTTGTGTCCGTCGTTCCTCCTTCGGGCCTTTCGGCGAGGACACAATCCTGCGCTTGTGCGCGAACGCGGGACAGTTGGGAAGCCTCTTCACCTGCCGCCCCCCCCCCCCCCCCCCCCAACCCCCTCTGTCATCCCAGGCTTGTCCATCTCAGCCCGGGGAACAGTGGAGGAGCTGTGTGTGTCGGCTCTTCCCAACAATTACCTTCAATTACGGCTCACTGCAGTGTGGCCTAGTGAAAGGCTTAGCCATTAGGACCCCCCCACCCCACCCCAAACACCCCCACCCCCCCCCCCCATCACCCCTCAGTTCTGGAGTGTGGCCAAGCTCCATGTGAAAACAACCCAAATAGCTCCCCGCTCACTTTACACGCCCCGCAGCTCGCCTTACGGGAGCGAGCCCCAACCTTCGCATCCTCCACTCCCCTGGCCCCCCCACCCCACCCCCACCACCCTCTCCTCTGCACAGTTATTTGTTTTCTCCAATGGAAACTGTGTTTTCTAATGACTTTCATGAAATAAAATAATCTTAAAATTGCATTTCTGGGTATGTTTTCCAATGAAGAACTGCTGTTGGAAAAGAGAAAATATTATGATGGGCGGAGCCACAAACTCCCAGCTCCGCCCCATCCTGATTCATCCACCTGCAGACAAATAATTCAATTCAATTTTATTTATATAGAACAATATCAGAACATTGGGCTTCATGCTGGTAATTCTACAGAAGCAGACGGTCGGTCATAAAAACAATAGCTAAACACTAAACAGACTAAATTAAACAGGTTATCCCTGCTTTTAGGCCCTCCTTCTCTGTGAGGAAAAACTCCTTAAAAAAACCTTGTTCAGGGAAAAAAGGAGAAACATCAGGGATGTCCTCTTGATGGAGAGATCCTGTCCCGGGACAGACAGGAGACCAGAACTGTTCAAAAAAATGTATTTACCTTATCTAACTCTACAACTATTTGAACATAGTTACATACCCAGATAGGACTGGGAGATGGGTGGGGGCGTGATCCATGGACAACACGAGCCAGAGGCGTGGTCCATGACGAGCTAGAGATGTGGTCCACGGCCAATACAAGCCAGAGGCGTGGTCCATGACCACGTTGAGCTAGAGGTGTGGTCCACGGCCAATACAAGCCAGAGGTGGGGTCCATGACCACGACGAGCTAGATGTGTGGTCCACAGCCAAGACAAGCCAGAGACATGGTCCATGACCACGACGAGCCAGAGGCGAGACTGAGCTGTGGTCCACGGACAACACGAGCCAGAGGCATGGTCCATGACCACGACAAGCTAGATGTGTGGTCCACGGCTAATACAAGCCAGAGGTGTGGTCCATGACCACGTTGGGCTAGAGGTGTGGTCCACGGCCAAGATGAGTCAGAGGCGTGACCCAGAGCCAAGAACAGGGGCACAGACGACCCACCAGGAATCTGAAATCCCCCCGCTCCCCCAGAGGAGAGTGGAAAGAGGAACAACACGTGAATCGGACTGGACCAAACAGAAGCACAGAGAGCTAAATATAATAAATAATAAAAAGGAGAGGGAAATAAATGAGAATAGAGAACAGAAATCCAGAGCTGAGGTGGATAATAAGAATGATTAAAAATATATTATTTTTAGTGTATTGATATCAATCTAGACACACAAGAGGTACAGCAGAGGGGATTGACGGCTAGCCCCCGGTGTACCGAACCAACTTCCCTCTGCTGAGTTCTGTGAAATGTCCATGAACGTCTTTGTTTCCTCGTCTGAGCTGGAATCTGGACCTAAACTGGATATCTCTGATAATACTCGCAGTTTTTGTTAAACTAGTAATATGTGGCCGATCGCGGAATTATATCGGTCCCATAGCGTCATTTTATATTTTGTCGTATTTACCTCCCGGCAATATGTCGTACTGGTAATAAATGAATTTGAAAGTTTACTCTAACTTATTTAAGGTTTAAGTTGACTTATTCTGGAATATGTATGTCTGTTTTTATATATATTTATGTTTTAAACATCTAGTTTTAGTGTTCAAAAAATGTTTATCCTGTTCGGCCCCCAACCTAAAGTCTGCTTTTGATTTTGGCCCCTTGTGCGATCAACTTTGACACCCCTAAGTTACAGAGTGTAAACAGAGAGCTCTCAGCAACAGGAAAAAGAAACAATCTAAATTGGAGGACAATTTTAAATTAAGTCCTACAACTTTTAGTGTCACAGACACCAAAACTGTCCCTTAGTGGCGAGGGTCGGGGCAGGCAGCAATCAGAGTGGAGGACGAGCAGGAAATCGGTTCAGGATAAGAACGCTCAGTCATCCAGGCACAACAAGACTTCACACTTAGCAGAGTTACAGCAGGGGCTGATGGGAGTTGTAGTGTGGAGACCCAGGAAGTGCTATTTCTCAGATGATGGATCCTCCAGGGGAACGATTCATGACATTTAGCCAGATTTTTATTTTTTTAGATTTTATTTAGGCTTAAAAAGGCATAATCATAATTAAAAGTTAAAAGGGAATGCTTTTAAAATAGATCTAAAGAAAAAAGTAGTAAAACATGCTCCTCCTTTCTCAGATGTGGACTTTATAAGATAAAATGAATTTAATGTAACGGTTTTTGTTATACAATTGTTTATTTGTTGGTTTTGTGTTAGCCTCCCTCAAGCTCATTTTCTGTACAAATAAAAATAAAAATCACTTCAAAAGTCATCTAAAAATATCTTAAAGAATAAAATAATAATAAAAAATAACTTTACACAAATTTAAAAAATATATTATTGGGGTGTAAATGTTGATACGTTAACGCAAAAAAAAAAGAGAATTCATTAAACGGACATGATTAATTGTGATTTATCACAATCCAAGAGTGTGGTTTATTTTTTTAATTGGTTGACAGCATTCATTAAAAATAAACTTACACATTTTTGTGTGTGATAATTTGCAATGGTCAGAAAATACTGTAAAAAAATTAATCGTGATTTTTTGCAATTAATTAATTTTTTAATTTGATTCCTGAACAAAATTATTATATTTTATAAAAAGAATGATGTAAATTAAAAATAATAAATGAATGGATTTGATTTAAATCATAAAATGTAAAGGTAATCATAACCCTTCCCCCCCCTCATCTGATGACTTCAGTGGGCGGGGCATGAACCCCGCAGCTCCTCACCTGCATGTGTTTGGAGGGGAACAGTGAGCCCCCGCCTGTCCGCTGCAGCATCCCAGTTTTACGGCTGCGATCACACTTCTCCGTTACAAACACGGCTGGAGGTGGGGGCGGGGTGAGGACCGGGAGGGGGGCTAAAACCATGCCGGAACCCCTCCACGCTCAGGAAACCCCTCCAGGGTGTCCAGACCTGGGCACCGCCGCAGACGCCGTTTGTGCCTCATCCTTTCAAGGCCGGCCAACAGCTTCTCCTTGCTGCCTGAACCGGGACCCCCACCCCCCCCCGAATACACACACACCTTTGGCGGTGCGCTGGCCCGCACTTTTGTTTCTGCATTGTCTGAGTAGGTGTGTGTAGCCGCGGCGTGCGCAGCAGGAAGTGTGTCTTACCGCGGACACTTTTGCTTCTGGCTGCAGAGCGGCAGCCGCGTCTCAGCCAAGCTTCCTGGCCTGTCCGGGCCAACCCCTCCCTCCCCCGTCCACAAACACACACTGCACCGCACTCACAACCCCGCAGCATTGTAATCCCAGCCCGAGCAGCACGGCGGAGGAATACTCCGAGTCCACGCTTGGATGTGCAAGCGGACGCCTGCTGGATGCCGTCTCGCCGTTTTTGGACGGATAGATGACAACTTGGCCGCTTTTCCGAATCAAGTTCAGCATCCAGCTGCAGAACATGCAATCACCGGCTCGGATCGCAGTCCGTCCCTGCAGCTGTGATGCTCTGCCAGGCCTGTCAGCGCTCTGATTTACGGAGAGCCGGAGACGCCACCCAGTTCGTTTCTGCGCCGCCAGCAAGCGAACGGTCCTCGAGCGGCGGCGGAGCCGTCGCATGCGCGGCCTGGAAACTGTCTAGACGAGTCCCATAAATCCCCTTTATTAATGCACTGTTGTTAATCACAGCTGCACATCTACCTGATCTACCTGAAACTGTCTGGCTCCTTTTAAAAAACACTCCGAGGAAAAAGGTGAAAGTTCAACTCAAACAGCATTTCAACATTAAAGGCGTTTTCAGACGGGAAAATAATCTGTGCTGGATTGAGTCCTGAAACTTGTGGTTAGTTACGCACTTACTATCGTCTTCTGGACCAAAGCTTGTAAACAAAGCCATGTGACAACTTTTATTGATTGACTGAGCGTTAGCTTTAGCCATCCTATGGGAAGTCCCATTTTAAGTTAGCATCAAGCTAGCGGACTTTAGGATTGTGTATTAGATCGATCTAAAATTTTATGGATTGACAGAGCGTTAGCATTAGCCGTCCTATGGAAAACCCCATTTTAAAATAGCATCAAGCTAGCAGACTTTAGCATTCTGTGTTAGATCAATCTCTACTTTTTTGGATCGACCAAGCGTTAGCATTTGCCGTCCTATGGGGAATCCCATTTTAAAGTAGCATCAAGCTAACAGACTTTAGCATTATGCATTAGATCAATATCTAGTTTTATTGATCGACTGAGCATTAGCTTTAGCCATCCTATGGGAAGTCCCATTTTAAGTTAGCATCAAGCTAGTGGCCTTTAGGATTGTGTATTAGATCGATCTCAAATTTTATGGATTGACCGAGCGTTAGCCTTAGCCGTCCTATGGGAAATCCCATTTTAAAGTAGCATCAAGCTAGCAGACTTTAGCATTCTGTGTTAGATTGATCTCTACTTTTTTGGATCGACCAAGCGTTAGCATTTGCCGTCCTATGGGGAATCCCATTTTATGTTAGCATTAAGCTAGCGGATTTTAGCAGTATGCGTTAGATCGATCTCAAATTGTATGGATTGACGAAGCGTTAGCATTAGCCGTCCTATGGGAAATCCCATTTTATGTTAGCATTAAGCTAGCGGATTTTAGCAGTATGCATTAGATCGATCTCAAATTTTATGGATTGACGGTGCGTTAGCATTAGCCGTCCTATGAGAAATCCTATTTTAAAGTAGCATCAAGATAGCGGACTTTAGCATTCTGTGTTAGCTCAATCTCTACTTTTTTGGATCGACCAAGCGTTAGCATTAGCCGTCCTATGGTGAATCCCATTTTAAAGTAGCTTCAAGCTAACAGACTTTAGCATTATGCATTAGATCAATCTCAACTTTTATCAATTGACTGAGCATTAGCGTTAGCCATCCTATGAGAAATCCCATTTTAAGTTAGCATCGAGCTAGGAGTGCTTTAGCATTCTGTGTTAGATCGATCTCTACTTTTATAGATCAATTATTGATCTATTAAGTTTAGATCTATTTCATCAACCCAGGCCTACTCCACCCACCACTCAGAGGTGAATTTCTGATGAAATCCTGCCGGTCTGCAGAAACTATGATTGAAAACGGCATCATCATATTTAAAAAAAACTGGAAATGCTTTGATGGAAACATCGAGATGTTGCTTCTTCAGTTTGTCAAATTTCCTGTGAAGTTTTCCAGCTGCTGCCAGTAAACAGAGAAGTTCTGAGGTGATTTGCTGTCAGCTCTTCTGGTTCCTCTCCCAGCTCGGTCTGACACTGTGATTTTTGTGGTTTGCGATAAGTGGCGAGTCAGGAAAGTTGAGATGAGAATCTTGTCTGTGTTCTTATTTGTGCTGTTGTTTCAGCCGTGTCGCGCAGTGTAAACACGCAGCAGCGCCTGTGATACGGCTGCGGGGGTTATCAGATCTGTAATTGTCTGCGTGGCTTTTGAGAAAGCACCGACCATTCTCCCAGCAATATCTACAGACGTAATCCTCGTCTGACGGCGTGTTCTCCAGCTGGAGCGCCCAACACAAGAAGAAAAACGTTTCTTCCCGCGGCGCCGCGCGAGCGTCCGCACGCTGGCGTGTTTGCATCAGCCGCTCCTGATAAGATTTGAAGTTTTTCTAATTAGAAGTTGCTGGAATTGTGATCATTATTTTCCCCTCAATTAAATGATACAGCCCCCAGCCCCCCCTCTAATCAGTTTGTAATTAATGCCGAAGACTTTTTCCCTTCCCGCCTGCTTTTCTCCAAATCCCATTAAACAAAAACATGTTCTTCACTAAAGGTATTCAATCTGAAACCTGCAACCGAGCCAAGAAAACGCCGTCACCTTTAGTGGTTCCATCGCAGGAAACTACAAGGTCAGGTCCAATTTAAGGGTTTCTCATCTACAAATGTCCATTTTCTTCTGTAAAAGTTTATTTCTTTTAACCAAAAGTAGACTTCCTCATTGTGAAATTTCTCCAAATCAATTTTTTTTGGCTAACACACGAAGTTCACCAAGCGACCACAAGGGGAGCTGCTACACAAAACAGACCCGATTTGTAAAGAAAGTAAAGGACATATCGCTGCAGGAGAAAGTATGTGAACCCTTTGGAATTACTAGGCTTTCTGGATAAACTGGACACATTCTGGTCATATTAATGTGATTTCTAACGAGTCCGTGTCATTTAAGGGATTTCCCACTTGGACTTGGACTTTCTCTTGCAACTGCAGATACATTTGAAAACTGATCGTTTCATTTAAATTTCAACCCCATAAATTCATTTCTTCTGAAAGGTTTGTGGTCCAACGCTGCCAAAAACAAAATTCTCTTTCGGGTCATTGACTGTATTTGAGAACTGGAGCGAGACTGATGTTCCACCTGGAACATTTTAGATGGGGGGGGGCAGAAACATCATTTAGTCTAATGTTGTTTTTACTTTGTTACTTTTTGCTTAAATAGGTGACAATTTCTCAATCTGTGTCAAGAATGATAGTAGACTAGAAAATTTCGGCAGTTGGATTTGCGATAATAAATTTCCCAAATTTAAAGAAAATTTGTTTTTTTTATTTATGAGGCATAACATAAAGACTATGGAACGACCTTTAATTGTCAGTACGACAGATAAACTCTGTTAAGTGTTTTAAAAGTCAGGTCAAGACGTTTTTATTCAAAAGAGCTTTTAGGTAATTTTACTTTTGTCTTCTATTGTGTTTTACCTTGCTTTTACTGTCTTTTATGCAGTATGTGTATGACTGGTTGTAATTTTATTCTGTCTTCTTTATGAAGGAACTTGTGATTTTTATCTGTGAAAGGTGCTATAGAAATAAACATTTACTTACTTACTTACTTACTATGGAATTTTAGCTTCTTGGATCCACTTTGTGTTTGGAACTCCATGGGGGAGGGGGTCCCTCAGTCCAGTGCTCATGTACATTCAGCGGTTTCAAATATTGAATTCCATTTAACCAATAGAAGAGCTACCAAAAACATTTGATGTTTTTCTAAACAAAAGCAGCTGACAGCAGAGAGAGAAGAAACCAGACGAGCTGGGCCTCCAGGCTGCAGACTTCCCGCCAGCATTCTGTTGTTGTTGTTGTTGTTTAGGTGTTTCTAACCAAGCTAACCAAACTGTTTGGTCGATTTGAATTCCAACAAATTAGTTCCTCCTTTGATTTTTACACATCCTGGAATTCAAAAATTCTAAAAAAGAATGTTGCAACTTTTTGATTTGTTTTGTTGTTTTCAATCTTATACAAATCGAACAAATCTTTCAAAACTTTCTCAGGGATTTCTTTGGACATAAAACATAAAAACCCGAACGTCTTCAATGCGTTTATTATTCCCATAATGATCTCAATGGTTGAACAGAATAAACAAAAGCGAGCCGCGCTCATAAAACTGTCAATAAAAACGTCAAGGTGATGAAGCGTAAATCATTAATGATTTAATGTTGCGGTGAAACTGTCGAGTCGTCTGGCCAAAACGCCGCGCGGCGAGGAGGCCAGAGGCAGCCGGCGTTCTCTGATAACCTCCCAGCTTGGATGGTTTTTTTTTTTGGTTTTCGATAATCCAAGAATTCATCCTGAAAAATTCCAGTTTGGGTTTTAAATGACTTTAATTACAGAATCTCCTCATTACACCTGTCTCATGTGAACGAGAAGAATGCAGGAATCACCCGAGGTCACGGCGGTGCCGACGTCGTGCCAGAATCCTCTCTGTTGGATTTGAGTTCTGAGATGGAGTCTTCGACACATCTGAGAAAACAAATGGAGCTCCACAGGCTCGCACATGCCCCCCCCCCCCCCCCCCCCCCCCGTCTCCGCACCGCAATCCGTCATTTAGTCATTCTGCGGATAAGAATCTGGATGAGCTCAGGTGATTACACTCTTTAGGCCAATGCTAATTGCAAGGTCTTTGCTCTAAGTATTGTAGGAGTATTAATTAAAGCAGAGCATTAATCAAGGCCTTTGGCAGCCGAAGCATGAGAATGACAGCGGGGGTGGGGGTGGGGGGTGGGGGGTGTTCTCAGAGCCGGCGGAGCCTCTGCGGGGGCGGAGACGGACACCGGGCTGCGATCGGAAACCTCCTAAGTGCCCTGCAAAGGAAGAGGGAGGGCTGGAGGGGTCACGAGGTCGCCTTAGAGGGGGCGGGGCTTGCAGGAATTCCTCTGATTTGTAGAAAAACAGCAGCTTAAAATTTGAAGAAAAGGCTTTGACCTTTAGAGTAAATAGAAAAATCTCCTTTATTTAAATTTTTTTGCTAAAACATAAATGAACTTTTCTGTAAAATCATTTCAAGCACTGAGTCTTAAAAAAGCTTAATTATTAACTGAATTATGAATTAATGCCTCAAAAGCCTTAAAAAGAAAGTCTGAACCTTTAAAAACTATTCTGTTTGAAATTTCTCTGTTTCATATTTAATGTCAAAAACTTTCCAACCAAAGTTATTTTGATCAAATGATGTAAATAAATATTCCTCATAAAAGTGTTCTGAAGAAGAGCTAAGAAGTTACAGCTTTGATCATAAAATGGGAATAGATTTAAAGAAATGAGAAATATTTAATTAAATGGGACAAAGACGGAGAAATGGGTCTTCATTTTTTACCAAAAAAAAGTCTTAAAAAGTCTTAAAGAAACTTGAAGGAACCCTGCACGCAGTACTGCAGTACTATTAAATGTGTCAAGTAAATGCAAGTAAAGTTACTTCAATTAACTATTCAATGTCATCATATCCTCTTCTACTGCCGCTATATTTTATTTAGAGGAAATTTGATTTAGAAATACTGTAGAAAAGCAGAAATTGGTTTATATTACGCAAAACAGCACAAAAAACAAAAAAACAAACAAACAAAAATACATCTAAACATTCATTCATCAATAAAGATGAATTATTAGTAAATAGTAATGGTAAAATTGGTAGATAGTAATATTTACTCATAAATTGATTGATAAATTAAAAATCAGTGAAGTAAAAGAAGATGAAACACACACATACTGTATATATATATATATATATATATATATATATATATATATATATATGGAATTTTGAATTTATTTATTAAAAAAATAAAAAGATGACAAACGTATACATCTATGAATAAATGTAACAAACTTAGTCATTATTTGATTGAAAAATAATAATTTCAAAGTAAAATAGACATACACACCTATAGATCATATCATTATAATTACTCTTAAAACTTTACACGACATTTTGAACCCATTAAGTGGGAATTTTGTCCAAAATGGTATTACTCGTAAAGAAGTGAGTACACACGTACATATAAATCATAGACAGTATAAAGAGAGAATCGGATAAATTCTCCCATCATCCCTTGTGTTCCAAACAGGAAGTACCTGCTGGTCCTAGAAAGCCAAAACCCCATAGACTTCTATTGAAAATGAACAACCTTTCTTTATCTGGTGTTTCTTTTAACATCTTCATGCTTTTCTGATTTCTTTTCTACAATAAAATTTAATTATCGCAACTTATTCAAGATGTAAACTGACCAGTAAAAGTAATGGCGCCCACCCTGAACAGTTGAAGATTGTCAGATTCTTCCTGTGCCTGTTTTCAGTGAAGGGGTGTGGCTTGATCTGACTGATCAGACCAATCACTGCTTACTGACGTCGTCTGGTTCCAAAATGGAAACATCCGTTCTGGGGAAAACTGACCTGATTTCATTGGAACCGGAGGTGACATCACAGCTCGCTCCGTCCAGTGATAATGATACAAATACAGACATTTATACATACAGTGCATACATGTTCACATATTTACTGTACGTCATGTTGAGTGATGTAAAGAGAAATGGTTTTAGTGTGGATAAAATACTATCAGATTAGGATGATTTTTTTAAATTTTATAATTCCTGTAGTTACGTTTGAAAAATTGTAGCAAATATATATATGAAATACTTTTAAAGGCTTATTACATGATATTCTTTATCATTTAGATGAAACTATATCCACAGATGGGATCAAATATTTACTTAAATTATTTATGAAATATGAATTATTTCCGTGAACTCTTTTCGTACCAGGAAGTTAGATGACTCGATCTCTTAGGCTCCGCCTTTCACTCCCTGTGAGTAGATTTCATGACATCATCCTAGAGCCGGCCTCGCCAAACCACAACTTTTGCAAAGATAAATAAAATAAAATTCCGATCACCGCTAGCTCTATCGAGAAAATGTGTGCGTTATCCCGGAAGGGGCTGTTCCTCACTTTGTGATGTCATAATGTGAGGACTTGATTGTTTTCATGGGTTTGGAAGGGGCTGGTGCTCGGAGAGCAGGATTCCAGTGGCAGATATACATAAATAAAAATACCGTTTTGGGTTGTTTTAGCATCATAAAACACTTGAAAGATCAAAAAAGTTTGACGAGATTGGCTCTTCAATAGTGTTAATGGATTTTGCTAATTATTCAGACATATTGGAGATTTTTTTTTTCTTTACCTCAATATCAAGTATAAAAACATAAATGTTTGTTATGCATAGACTAATAAAGCTAGTTGGGCTGCTTTTAAACAAACTTTGGGGTTAAAAAGAGACAAACTCAAACAATAGGTGTAAAAGTAATCCAACATGAAACACCCGAGAAATATTTTAAGAGCATATAATTTTCTTTTATTTTTGGAAGTGACAGTGCTTTTAACTCTATGATAAAATAAAATAAATCAGACTAAACTGTAGTTTTCGTTCACATGTTTAACTTCCACCAACTGGTTTCTTCACTTTCACTGCTAGAAAAGTGAAAGTCTTCATAAAAGAGTTTGATTTTCATACATTTTGAACCAATTCAAGGTTTCCAAAGAATTAAAAGACAGATTTACTTAAAGAAATCCAATGTTTCCCCTCAGCGTTCAGTGTTCCCTCCTTAAGTTAACACGTTTCAGAATAATTGACACGGAGAAGTTCAGCTCTCACCGGTTGGCCAAACAGACTCGTGTTTGGACACCCCAAATATTCATATTTCTGCAGTTTTGCGCCCAGACTTGAAAGTTGAAATCACACGCCACCTCTTATTAAAAGCCGAGATTATTGCTTTGAGCCTTAATTTATCCATATGCATGTATTTAAGCTCTAAATATGCGGCCGGCGTGTGAGGAAGGAAATCCTATTACAGCCTACCTGTGAGATGTAGAGAAGTAAGCCCTCTGACTCGCAGCAGAACGGGAGACAAAAGGCGTCGGCGCTAAACGACGGAGGTGATTTTCATCACAGAAAGAAAGAGCCCAGACCAAATAACATCTGAAAACCAATTCAGCGAACAAAGGCCCGAGTGTTCCCCCACGGCGGGATAGCAGAGGAAAGAAAGAATTTAAGCAGAGAAATGAGGTTTTATCGCCGACTAAAGGTTGGGGTTCAGAGAGGCGGCGGCGGCGGCGGCGGCGGCGGCGGCGGGGGGGAATTAAAACCTGCCTTCTCGTCTGCGGGGGTATTTCATTTCTATCTCTTTCTGCACATCTCTTCTATTTTCCTGTCTGTTCCCACTTTCTCCTCTTTCCCAAACTGTGATTTACAAAATGGCCGTTGAGAAATGGAGGACGATGCTCAATTTGTAGAATGTAAAAGAGGCGGGGTGGGGAGGGGGGGGGGGGGGGGGGCAGGTCGACGCTCGGGTTTCCCTAATGGCTGCGCTGGGATCGGGCCCCGTTCTGATTGGACCGCTAAATGATTTTCCAGGCTGAGAGCCAAGCCGGGACTCTGTCGAGTTCTGTCCCATGACAGACGAACAAAACGGGTCGGGAGGAAGTGCAGCTCATGAAAGGTTGGAGATTGATGCGGTTTAGGACGAGTCTGCCAACAATGACTCGAGTATTCAGTGTGTGAGAAGATCCACCATTTAATCCAGAAACTAAATCCAGCAGGGTGTGAGGTCAGAGGCGTGAATTCAGAAACGTCTCCGTCTGCGACCAACCACCCAAAATCCACTTTATACACATCCAAACTAGAGGTGGGACGAAATATTGGGAAATTACGATATTTTCCGGGTCCTCTCTTACCATAGAAGTCCACCAGGGGGCGCTTCTTACAAGTGTGACGGTAAAGCGTAGGGATGTTTGGTATCAGTGCATCACCATCAAGTTTTACTGGAGCAATATAGGCCAAAAAAAATGGTCCAAAAAGTCCAAAGTGTGGCTGTATTTTTTCAAAAGTAGCTGCCACAATTTGTCGTCAAATTTAATAGTCGATTAGTCGTTACTTTTTATAATATTGAGTGTAGTAATTTTGAAAGTTATAATAGCATTCTGCTAGCTTTTTGGACTATTTTGGTATTTTTTAAAGGTTTTCTAGGCTAATTTCGAGTTTAGCCAGTATTTTAGCTACATGCTAGCTGTTTTGGCTACTTTAGGATTTTTTTTTAGTTGTTTTTGAGACTAATTTGGAATTTAGCTAATATTTCAGCTACATGCTATCTGTTTTGGCTAATTTAGGCTTTTTTTTGTTGTTTTTTTAGGCTATTTTGGAGTTTAGCCAGTATTTCAGCAACATGCTAGCTGTTTTGGCTAACTTAGGATTTTTTTTCTGTTTTTTAGCCTATTTTACACACTTGGTTTTTTGGCTAATTTAAGATTTTTTTTGGTTTGTTTTTTAGGCTATTATTAAGTTTAGCTAATATTTCAGATCCATACTAGCTGTTTTGGCTAATTTAGGCTTTTTTTAAATAGATTTTTTAGACTAATCTCGCATTCAACTAATATTCTAGCTCGCTATTAGCTTCAGTCTTTTCAGCTCTCAATATCATCATCTTCAGCTATTAGATCTAGTATCTTCAAAATTCATTTTACAGCATTCACACTAGCATTATCGCAGGTAATGCTATATATCTAGTTTTTAGTTAGTTTTATGCTAACGATGGTTAAGATGTGTTCTTTATATCTAGCTTGCACATGACCTGATTAGTCGACTATTTTGAAAAAATAATTGGTGATTAGTCGACTATTAAAATAATTGTTTGTGGCAGCTCTAGTAGTTGTGCTCCATCTTTTACGTAACAGAAACATGGTTTGTAAGGGCGGTACCATCAGTAACCTGTCCAAACACCACGCTAAAATACACCAAATACTAGCGGAGAAGTGTGTAGCGTCTGACCATCCAAGTGAGACGATTAGCGACACTTAAGTTTCAGCAGGTGTTTATGCTAGCGGTACACATGTGCAACTCGTGACAAAAGTATTTTTTATCAAAGATAAGTTGGAATATAATAAGCGGGAAAACAAATTCAACTACTAGCACTACAAAAAACACACATCATATTATATCATAACAGGCTGAACTTTCAAATTGTGTCTTTATTTGCACTGTTATTTTTTGAGTTGAGGAGCTATTTTATATTCTGGTTCTTAATTGGAGCTTTGTTTATTTGTTATTATTACAAAGACAGTAATTATTAGTAATTTTATGTTGCTAAGGACGTTAAATTAATATATTTGGTTTTAAAATAGGTTTCAAGTTGAAAAAAAATATATTTGTTCACAAAACAGGGATATATCATAGATTACCAAGGTAGAACATTGATTATTGCAACTTTTCCCATATCGCGATACTATCTGTATTACAATACTATCGGTATCGTGAGCCATGTATCATAGATCGCACTATATCTCGAGTTACCCTGAGATTCCAAGCTCTCTTCATAAACAGTTTGTTCTTTAGTGTATTAAAGGTAAAATATGATCATGTTTATGGATAAGTTTACTCTGAAAGGCTAAAGAATACCATTGGATCATTCCTTTAATTCCTACGCATTCTGAAAGTGAGCAACACTCAACAGTAGGTGTTGGTTAATCAGTGTCAGCTCATTGTGTCACATAGAAAAGCGCCAAGTACGTTAGATATGCAACATATCACTGCAAAGATACTTTTCTCCATGTCAGAATCTGTTGGAATTACGTTTAACCGTCACAGAGTTACAGAAGTTCATAGAATCATTTTGCTGTGGAAAATTGCTTTTTACTTTCTTTTGACGACCATAACTCAAGTTAACACAAGTAATATAATTCTAAGATATTATGAAAAATGTAATAGTAGGGAAGTTCTTATGCAATCAATGTTTGAGGAGTTACAGCTTTGGGTTTTTGCTGCTTCGACACATTTAAGTGGGCGGAGATTAAAATGTCGTAAATATGACATTTCATGTCAATGAAAACAAACAGAAGAAAAATCTGAACCAAAGACTATCAGAGACATGGACCAAGAAAGAAACACTGAAAATATTTTACTTTTGGCTCCAACCAAATGAAGTCATTTCAGTCACCATTTTTCTGGACGCTGCCATGTTGGAGCCAGACGTCGTCAGTGAGCAGTGATTGGTCGAGGTCGATCTGAGTCATCGTTTCTTTATTCACCAATCAGGAGTGCGCTTGTTGAAAGGCCAAAATCTGTCAAAGGTTTTACATGTTGGCAGGCTCCACCTACTTTTATAAAGGTGTCTGATTGGTCTGTTTATAGCGTGAACATCAAGAAGATATCAGATCAAGAATGCTCATTCTGACCAATAGATTAGCTCGTTATTTCTCTACCAGATTTTGGCTTTTTTAGGAAGAGTGGGTACTTCCTGTTTGGAGTGCCAGGGGGGAGGGGCCATGGACAGAATTGAACTGGATTGAATCTGAAGAGCGTCATGAAAAATGTTGAAAATATTTGTGTTTTAAGAGTTTGTCTCAATCCTGTCTCAAAGTGTTCTCAATGTAGTTTCTGTCAGTTTGATACAAACAAGAGAGTTTTTTTTCTTTAAAAAATGAATATTTGTAATTGGTTCTTTGATTTGATCAACCTTCTCATAATGTTGAGAGTTTGATACCACAGTTTTGTGAATATGCAAACTCAGCAGATTTTAGGCAAATACTCCACTTATTTTCTCACTACTTTGCGTGTGAAGACTTTTGTTCCGTCACAGTTCACTGAAACGCTATCCAAAGTTTTTTAACTATCGTGCCGAAATAGAAATCCTGACTTTATTTTGCTTTTTGGGCCAAAAAAATTGTGTTTTTGGTTTGTTAAATACAACCTTTTTTAAGAATAGTCAAACTGTGCAGAAACAGAAATTATCTGACTAAAATATTTGTTGACAAACCAAATCAATAATGATTATTTGATATTTTAGAGAGGACGGGTATTACCTCCAGAGAATAAGAGTAGGACGTTATTATTGCATGGATGTGAAACCCTGGTGGTGATGTCTTGTGTTTGGCTGCAGAATCTTCTCTCCAGCACGCTCAAACCAGCACATTTAAAGGGAAAATACCACTTAAGTTTTTTAAAAGTGCAATTTAGAGCAAATGCGGAGTGGATGAAACGGCGTGAGAGGAGGAACCGGCAGACAGAGGTGCATTAGCTTAACTTCTCCACGCTCTTTCACAATCCTTTTTACAAGGTCAACGCAAAATTATCGAGCAATGTACACCTCCTCCAGCAATCGCTCCTCTCAGTTCGGGAAATGTCTTTTATGCAGGAAATTGTGGGTGTGAAGAGGAAGAACAAAAAAAAAAAAAAAAAAAGCCCTCGCAGACCTACTGTTTTTTTTTTTTTTTTTTCCTGGTACTATTCACTATGTTGATAATATGAAGAGTTCTCACTTAATTAAACATCTGCTGCAGTGCAAAGTTTGAAATGGAAAAAAAAGCACTCATGTCATGCCGTGAAAGTGGGCAAATTATCAAATACAAATTAATTAGTGTTTTGAATTTGGAGCAATGAATTGCATTTGGAAAATTAAAAAGATACGAGCGTCTCCTCACTCTGGCTCTGCGAGAACATCATTTATTACTAGAGTTCAAAAAAGGCAGAAACACGACGGCACCGCGCTCATTTTAAACATTTCATAAAAGTTCTCCCCCGGGACAGATCCTAATTAAAACACACGTGGAAATAGTGGCGAGTGAAACCGATAGACATCATGTTTGGCCACAGGCGGCCTCGTCTTTCTTCATAGAAAATGAAACGCCGTGTTTCTTTATTCAACTCAAAAACAACTCAAAGTCATTAGTCAAATAAATGACAGACTTGACCATAACGAGGGCTTTTGAGGTCAGAGAGAAACAACACAGAAAAAAAAAAAAATCCCTCCGTTTGACATTACACAGCACAAATCCCTGTGGGTATTTCTCCCTTTATTTTACTGTTGTGGATGTAGTATTCTAATGTTATTACGAGTCTTTTGGGAATTTATTTATTCCTGTTAAAATGTACAATTGACACAGTAAAGCCGGTAGGAAACATTTTTATCATTAAATAAATTATTTTAAATAATATATCTCACTCTAAGTTATTTCATATAACAAAAACAATATATATCATTATATTAAATATTTTATTTCCCAATACCAATATATACTACGATATTAATCATTTCATATCACAAAAACAATATATATCATGATATTAAATATTTTATATCATAATGACAATAAATATTGTGATATAGATTATGTTTTATCACAATAGAAATATATCTCACTATATAAATTATTTTATATCACGATAATAATATATATCACGATATAAAATATTTTTCATTAACAAAAAGGATATATACCACAATATAAATTAGTTTATAACACGATAAAATTATATATTCTGATTAAAAATGTTTATTACAATAAAAAATTAAATAACGATATGCATGATTTAAATCACAATAAAGATTTATTTCATCATATTAAATAATTTATATCACAACAATGATATAAATCATGATATAAAATAGTATACATTACAAAACCCATATTAATCGCGATAGAAATTATTCTATATCCCAATAACTATATATATATATATATATATATATATATATATATGTATATATGTGTCACAAGGTGAAATAATAAATTATTTATATCAAAATAATAATATATATCAAGATATAAATTATTGTAGATCACAATAACAATATATATCACCACGTAAAATAATTATATCACTATAAGGATATATATCAAAATACATAAAACTGATCTCTCAACAAATCTCCATATTTTTTTATGAGGCTAAAAGCCTTAACCTGTAGCTCCTCCCATTTATGATCACACTTTAGATCAATTTTGCGTTTAACATTAATGGGTTTTGAGAATTGCCCTTTAGGCCTGTTAAAAACGACTACGTCACTTTTAGTTATGCTATTTTTTACGCAATTATGAAAATTTTATTTCAATTTTGCAATTATTTCTCATGTAATTCTTCAAATATTTGTACAATTTCTGGAAGTTTGGTATCAAAACATTCAGTATATTAAGGACATTAACCCCACTGATGTTCTGAAGGATAATTTTGAGTTTAGCTAATATTTTAGCAACATGCTAACGTCTTTGGATAATATGGCGTCTACTGCGTGTTTTTTAGGCAAATTCTGAGTCAAGCTAGTATTTGAGCAACATGCTGGCATTTTTGGATATTATGGAATACACTGAGGTTTTTTGGACAAATTTTAAGTTAAGCTAACATTTCAGCAATTTATTACCTTTTTTAGCTAATGTTACATATACTGAGGTTTTGATCTAATTCCAAGTTAAGCAAGTATTTTATTAACTTGTTAGCTGTTTAAGCTAATTCGGCGTATACTGAAGTTCTTTGGGCAAATTTTGAGTTTAGCTAATATTTTAGCAACATGCTAATATTTTTTGGCTAATTTGGTTTCTACTGATGTTCTTTGGGCAGATTCTGAGTTAGGCTACAATTTTAGCTACTATTTTAGCGAATTTGCAATGAGGTTTCTATTTATTTTAGCTAATATTTTAGCAACATGCTAAAACATTTGGTGAATTTAAATCTATTGATGTTTTTTGGACTAATTTTGAGTTAACTAAGTTCTAGCAACATGCTAACATTTTTGGCTAAATTGGTTTCTACTGATGTTTAACTACGATTTTTTAGTTAACTTACTATTTTTATCATTTTGAGTTTAGCTAATATTTTAGCAACATGCTAAAATATTTTTGGCTAATTTGGTTTCTACTGATGTTCTTTGGGCAAATTCCGAGTGAAGCTTTTTTGCGATTTTGCATCTATTAAGGTTTTTTGGGCCAATTTTGAGTTAAGCTAATATATTAGCAACATGTTAGCTGTTTATGCCAATTTTGTATCTGCTGATGATTTTTAAGCTAATTAGATTATTTTTCGCAAAACACTTTTTTTGGGCAAAAACTACTGGGCTTTATTATACTTTTTACGATTTTTTTTGTTTTTCAATTTTTTTGATTTTTCAAGAAATTCTTCAAATTTTTGTGCACTTTCTGTAACTTTAAGCCCTTTAGCTACTTTAGCATTATACAAATAGCTTTAGCATTCAGTAATTGAAATCAATCACACTAGCTTTATCACAAGTAATTCAACTTTTCTTCTTCATATTTGGGTCCTTTGGCAGATTTAAAACAAGGTTAGATTTGACTTAAAACAGTCAGAACAGAAAAGCAAACCTGTCTCATCCAGGTGCTTCACCTAAGTTCAGGGGTTGACATATTGTTCTCATTCATTCAGAAGTTTCAGGTTCTGAGAGCGAGCTCGGCCGCACTGGCATGGGAGGTTGAGTGAGAGGAGAGTTAATTAACGGCACGTCGCAAAATCCGACATAATAGTACACCTCAGAAAAAGACTTGACACTGAGATGGACGGATAAGTCATTAATTGGTTTTCTTATTGGTACAATGGCAAAAAGGAGGAAGGTCAAGGAGACTTCAGCGGGAGCCACAACTGTATCATGAGCCAGGAGGGGCGGAGTATGAAACGGGGACGGATGCAAAGTCGATGGGAGATAAAGGAAGCAGAGAAACAAAGTAATTACACCTGAGATGCTGCTGGCCGCTGATGCAGGTCGGGCTTCCTCTTCCCTTCTCCCCGCATCTCCGTATCTCCCGTTCTCCTCCGGGAGGGTTCCGTTAGTCGGGGAGGTGCGGCGGCACCCAGCTGAAACGCCTGTAATTCCGGCGCTCAGATGAATGCGGACGATAGGCCGGGAAGGGGGAATACGGCGAGATAATTATGGGCGATACTCGTGATTGTGTGAAAAGGTGGGCCGCCAGATAAAAGCGCTCATCAGAGCGGCGGCGAGGAGAGCGCCGGGCAAACAAACGCAGAGAGACGTGCAACAAGGATGGAGGGAGGGCGAGGACGGCAAGGTTAAAGGAAGTCGGCGTGGTGACGGGATTCAGATAGAGGAACATATCATGACGCCGGGTCACAGCGGCGGAACGCAAACGTGCGCGCCGTGACACTCCAGATTTGAATCTCCTCCCAGTTATTTCATCCCTCTTGTTGAAAGGGAAGAAAAAAAAACATTTTTTTAGGAGAAAAAGCCTCTCGACTGATTTTCTCTGAACTTCGCGGCGCTCAACAAGAGATAAGAGCGCGTCAGAGCGGTGGCCTTGTTTGATACGCGTCGCAGCCGTGTCCACTCATACAGGTGTACATGCATGTGGCCGCAGCAGCAGGAACAGGTGATTTTTATCACCCTTCCTTCTCCCCGTCCCCGTGACACTCTTCGTGCAGAGACGGGCGATAAGAGGCTCAGATAGCGCTCTGTGGCGTGAGTGATAAGGAGACACCACTCATGCGTCCAATCAGGGGAAAAACAGCAAAAACCCAAATGAAGGCCACCTTATCACGGACATCTGACACTTAATGCAACTCCTTTTTCAAATATGTGGCCCTAATGGATTGGAGATTTCAGGGGCTTTTGAGTTTATTGATTTATTTCGTACACTTTGTCCTCTGAAGGATATTGCGGGGCGGCCCGAGATGCTGCAGATACCCGTTTTATGAACAGTTTGCCTGTTTTTCTCCGCAGAAATCAAAGCGTCAAAGCCCCGTCTCGTTCCAACGCTTTCTCCGTTTTCACCGCATTTTATTTTTCAGCAAATTCCTCCATTTGATAACAATCGCAGACAAAAAAAACAATTAATTTATCAAACTGTCCTGAAATAAATGCGGCTGTCAGCGGCGCGTGATCTCCGTGGCAGAAGCGCGATGCAGAATTTATTAAAAGCCGCGGCGCTCGCTCATCCTTCCTCTGCAAATGCATTCATCTTCGTGACGCGGGAATATGAGTGAGATCCCAATCGAGCCTCCAAGGTGCTTTATTGAGTCATTTTACCTGTTTTTCCCGGGCGAGCCCGTGTGACTGCAATCAGGTGGGCTTTCAGAAATAAGTAATGGCTCTGCAGGGAGATACTCTGCAGCCGTTACGTATCTGAAATATACAGGTTATAAATCATTTTTAATACCTCTAAATATTTGACTCCACTCATATTTTGACCTCACTGGGTGGTGTCGAGGTTTTAATGAAACATCTTAGGGATCAACGATGTATTGGTGTATCGTATCGGCCAATATTTGCATAGTTTTTTGCAAAATTCCGCAGATGTCTCGTTTTTCACATTGACCGGTGGTTAAACCTAGCGGTCCGCTAGCTATTGGGCTAAAAGCTTTGCCATATCTAGCTAACATAGCTAGGAATCCGCTAGCCATGTATTTGGCAATCCTTAGCTATGTCTTAACATTTCTAGCTAACATAGCTAGCATTCTGCAAGCTATGTTTTGAACACTGCTAGGTAACAAAGCTAGCAATCCTGTATCTATATTTTTAACACATTTAGCTATCGTAGCTAGAAATCTGCTGCTATGTTTTTAGAATATCTAAATAATATGGCTAGAAATTATTATTTAGCTAGCAATCTGCTAGATATATAACATAGTTTACTAGCTATTTTTTTGACATATTTAACTAGCATATCTAGCAATCCACTAGCTAACCGCAAAATATGTATATAACAATCCTCTAGCTAGCTATATATTTTGGAATCCACTAGCTCTAGATATATTTATATCTAGCTAACATAGCTTGCAATCCTTAGCTATGTCTTAACATTTCTAGCTAACATAGCTAGCATTCTGCAAGCTATTTAACACCGCTAGGTAACAAAGCTAGCAATCCTCTATCTATATTTTTAACATATTTAGCTATCATAGCTAGAAATCTGCTGCTATGTTTTTAGAATATCTAAATAATATGGCTAGAAATTATTAATTAGCTAGCAATCTGCTTAGCTATACGTTTAACATAGTTTACTAGCTATTTTTTAACATATTTAACTCGCATATCTAGCTAACCGCAAAATATGATTATAACATCCTCTAGCTAGCTATATATTTTGGAATCCACTAGCTCTAGATATGTATATCTAGTATATCTAGCAATATCCTTATATGCAAGCTCCGCTAGCCTATGTTATTTAGCATATCCTTAGGCTAGCTAACTTCTAAGCTAACACTAGCAGCATTCTGCAAGCTATGTTTTTAACACCGCTAGGTAACAAAGCTAGCAATCCTCTATCTATATTTTTAACATATTTAGCTATCATAGCTAGAAATCTGCTGCTATGTTTTTAGAATATCTAAATAATATGGCTAGAAATTATTAATTAGCTAGCAATCTGCTAGCTATACGTATAACATAGTTTACTAGCTATGTTTTTAACATATTTAACTCGCATATCTAGCTAACCGCAAAATATGTATATAACAATCCTCTAGCTAGCTATATATTTTGGAATCCACTAGCTCTAGATATATGTATATCTAGCAAACATAGCTAGCAATCCGCTAGCCATGTATTTAGCAATCCTTAGCTATGTCTTAACATTTCTAGCTAACATAGCTAGCATTCCGCAAGCTATGTTTTTGACACCGCTAGGTAACAAAGCTAGCAATCCTCTATCTATATTTTTAACATATTTAGCTAGCAATCTGCTAGCTATACGTATTATATAGTTTACCAGCTATGTTTTTAACATATTTAACTAGCATACCTAGCAGTCCGCTAGCTAACTGCAAAATATGTATATAACGATCCTCTAGCTAGCTATATATTTTGGAATCCACTAGCTCTAGATCTATTTATATCTAGAAAACATAGCTAGCAATGCAGTTGCTAAATTTTTAACCTAGCTCACTAGCTATGGTTTTAGCATATCAAGCAAACAAAGCTAGCAATCTTTGTTTTAAACACAGCGCCCTAGCTATTTTTTTTATGTTTATCTAACTAACATGGCTAGCAAGGCACTAGCTATGTTTTAAACATAGCTGTAGCAGCTTTGTTAAAAAAAAACATAGCGAGTGTTCCGCTACTATATGTTTGTTTTCAACACAGTTAGAGGTCCTCTAGTTACGTAGCTTTAGTTAGCTCAAAGCTAATGAAAGCCACACAAAAAGACGTATTGGAAAAGTGTATTTGTGGAGTAAAGAACCAGTGAGGAACCTGAAGAAGAACCTTCAACTTCAGAGATAATGTAACTTAAAGCTGCTGTTTATGGACAAAACAAGGATTCTTCTTTACAATATGGACTTCTGGAGACGTACCGAGCTGCTCTGCATCAGCTAATTTAACGTTAACTTTAAAAACGCACCACCAATGAGAAAGTCCAGCCTTGGAAGCATCTATACATGCAGGAAATGCAGCAGCGTGCTTCCTGGCTGCTCATTTCAAGTGTGTCCAACTCAGATTTGTATTATTGAAGCTTACAGTTACAGTTTACAGTGACATTTCTAATTTGTACGATTATCACGCATCGATTATCGGTAAAAGATATGGGCCCCTCCCTGAAATATTGTGACATAAACGGCATTGCGGCTCTGACGGCCTCGTGACGGACCTGCGATGTTTTCCAGAAAGGCCTCGCAGATCCTGGTGGGTATTTACATTTTCACCCTCTTCTCGTCGAATGTGTTTGGATAACGTGCAGCATTTGACCAACCGTTTTCAACTGGAGAAACTCAGACACAGATGTGCACAGAAAAAAAAAAAAGCTAACCCATCTAGACATTATCTACGTCGGATCCGAGCCTCCAACGCTTGGATAAACAAGTCCTCGTTCCGAATTGTGTTTGGAGAGCGAGCCGTGCCCGCCGTGCAGCAGCTGGGCCCGCGGACGCGGGTAGAGAGGGACCACTTTGGACGGATATGAGGAGCAGATGTCCTGTCTGCTGCTATCCAGCTCCAGACGGAGAGTTATGCTGGCTGAGGACGGAAAGTAGAGCCCCAAAGTTCTCCAGAAACCTCGTGTTTTTTAGGGTTTCCACACAGGAAATCACATTGTTTAGTTTTACAGACTCCTAATCTCTCTCTGTCCAAGTGTGTGCCTCAGCTCTTTAACTTTAAAATTTGACAGATTACTCTGAGCGAGGAGGTAAAAATCTTCCACTTTTATAATTAACATTCTCCATCGTTTCTGTGCGTTAATTAGAAAGGTTTCCCGTCCATTTGCCTCCCTTTGTTTTGGCAGGACTGTCACCAATCCCCTCGGAGACACCGCCGCTCAAACTTCTTCCATCCCCTCCGTCCCTCCCTCCCAGTGCTCATTTAAACTTTTTCTTTATATTTTTTTTTAGAATAATACTGATTTTTATCTGGGTCATAATTGTGGTATAATTATGGGAGGTAATTCTCCCACGGTGCACTGCCAGGTCCAGCGAAACGACGTGAGCAGAATCTGCTCGGAGGTTAGAATCCTGATTTGAAATGGAGAGGAAGAGCGATGAGGATGATACGAGGAAATTAATGATGAGTTAAGGGGGCGAAGAAGTGGCTTCGACCTTCAAGTTCTTCTATGGGTGGGGAGTTTTCCTCACAACTTTTCTTGGAATTGCAGCAAATTTCATCCCACTCAAAGTATTTGAAGTAAAAATATAAAATGTCAATTCAGAAATGAAAGGAAATGTGTCCCATTTTTTAAAAGTTTGTGTTTGTTTCTTTGGCATTGACGGTGTTCTACTGTTGTATTTACTTTTTCATTTCACCCTTTAACACCGGAGCTGTTGGCAGTCAAGGTCAAAACTACACACTATCACAAAACTACTCTTGAAATATTAACGCAATTAACAAAATATCCATCGATTCTGATGCAGAGAAAAGAAACATTATGCTGATATCCAAGATTTAGGTTTGTAAAGTAAAAAAAAAAAAACTTACTTACATTTTATTCCACGTTTATTAAAATATGTGTTTTGTAAAGCTCACTAAAACATTACGTTTGTAAAGTTTACTAAAACTTTACGTTTGAAACATTTACTAACAAGTTAACCCAGTTTACTATCACATTATGTTTGTTTACACATGAAGTTTACAAGGTTTACTAACACTTTGTGATTGTAAAGTTTACCAAGTATCCTAACATTTCACGTTCTTAAGTTTATCAAGAATAATACTTTATATTTGTAAAATGAACTAATTTTACAAACACTTTCCATTTGTAAAGTTTACTAACACAGTTTATTAATACTTTACGTTTATAAAGTTTACCAAGTATGCAATTTACGTGTGTAAAATATGTAAAGTACATGGGTAAAGTGTACCAAAAATACTAACACTATGTTTGAAAAATGTACAAAGTCTACGAACATTTTACATTTGTAAAGTTTGATAACACTTTACATCTGAAGTTTAATAACACATTATATTTGTAAAAGTTACTAACACGTCACATTTTTGTAAAGTTTACTGATATATGGAGTTTGTAAAGTTTACAAACACTTTACGCTTCTAAAGTACACAGAGTACGCACTTTACTTATGTAAAGTACATGTCTAGAGTTCACAGAGAATGCTAAAACTTTATGTTTGAAAAATGTACAAAGTCTACTAAAATTTTACATAAGTAAAGTTTACTAACTCAATACGTTTAAAAAGAGTACTGACACATGAAGTTTGTACTAACACTCTTTACAAACACTTTAGGTTTGTAAACTGTTTGTTGATATTAGTTCCAAACTGTTTTCTCTGATGTCGTAATCAGCTGTTTCATGTGAATTGCGTTAACGTTTCTCTACTGGATGTCAACACAAAACTGTTTCAGCCCACGTCAGAATCTGTACGTTAACTGTGCAAACGATGGAGGATTTTATTTGTCAAATATTCTTTATGTTTTTGTGAGTTTCAGTTGTTTTGGGTCATCAGGGTTTTCTTCTTTTTTCGTTTTTTTTTGTTTGGTTCAGATTCAGCTCCTGGGTTTTTGTCACATTTTTGTTTTTAATTATTTAGTTTTGTCCACAGGTTCTTAGAATCCAGCCTTTGGGCTTTCAATTGCACAAATATTGAGGATTTTACATTTTTTTATGCAGGAGGGAGATAAAACTATTTTTAAAAACTGATTAATGATGTTTTTAAAAATGAGAAATGACCTCCCGTTCATCAGCTTCATTTGAACTCTTTCCTACAACTAATAATTCTCACTTAAACATGTTTGCAGACAAATAAAGAAGCTTCAGGGTTTTTTTTTTTCTTACTTTTGATACTAACAAAGATCACCATAAAACTTAGCTGCACCACTGAGGAAAGATAGCTTTTTGATGAGGCTGGAGCTGAAGCACCTCCTGTCTCTGTCTTATGATTAAGGATATATTTTATTTCTGATTCATATTTATGGGATAAATATAGGAGAAAAAAACAACCAACACATTTACAAAAAGGTAGTGATAAGAAGTCATTCTTTTGAATCCTCTCTATGTCCTGCACCAGTTTTATGACTACACTCACTCTCTATTATTGTCTTGTTCCCTCTCAAACGTACACATAAACTACACATACTGGTGAATAGAAACAGAAACATACACACATTATCATGTGTGAACACTCATTTGGTTCTATTTAAATCCCATCAACAGAATCCACACGTAATTTAAATTTGTATTCATAGATATTTTGCATTATTTGCATTAATTGCAAAAAAAAATGTATATATTACATAAAAAACAAGTTTACTTCTATTTGTTTTAAATCTTTTTAATCCCACCTTAAAAATAATTTAAAAAATCCTAATTTTTAACTTCTAATTGTTTTGTTTGGTAATCATCTGCTCCACCTAGTGTCAAAACTAAAAACTAGAATTAAGTCATGCAAACATTTTAACCATATTTATGTAAAAATTCGCACCAAATTACATGATTACATAATTTTTTAAAATCTATATGACTTTAGATCCTTTGACATTTTTTCCCCGATGTTTTTGAGACACTTTATAAATTTAGGGAATTACATTTTCTGCTTAAATGAATAGGAAGTCACTTGTTAATGCTACCGTCCCCCCTGAAGCTGAATAATTACATCTATGTTTTATTGCATGCAGCTGTAGATGTTCAATGACCACGACACACACACACACACACACACACCACTGCAGGGACTCCACAACCTCATCTCCATCCACCGAGGTTGGAAAAGCGGTGCAACCGACTCCTACTCATGTGGCTTTCTGTATTTTTTTTTTTTTAATCATCAAAAAGAATCAAAGAAAGTTGCTCTTCACCCTCTTTCTTTCTGCGTACTCGTATGTTTGTGATTCTTAGAGAGGCTTTTTGAAGCCTCGACGGAAAATGATTCATTCAGAAAGATCGGGGTGGGAAACAGAAAGAGGAGAGCGTTCTCTGAATCTCACAGCGCGGCCTTTTCGCTATGACTGAGCGCATATTGAGAGGGAAATGTCGGGGCAAAGGTGAGTCTTCCCCTCGTTCTAAGAAGCTCTCCGTCACCCCGCCCCTCCCCTTCCCTTCGAGCGCGGCGTCTTTCTTTCATCACTCACGAGTTGGAAAATAAAAAATAAAGAAATTTTTAAAAAATCCATCTGAAGCCAGAGGTGATCAATTAGAGGTTAGCTTTTCTATAACCTACTTCTCTAATTATCCTCCTTCCCTTTAGTCTTGAAAATTCTCCTTCAGAGTGACACTAACTGGGAGCCTGCAGAGAGCCATCGCTTTAATTAGAAATGCAAAGGTAAGCCTCGGGTTGTTGATAATTCAAGCAAAAAAAAAATCCTGAAAGCTTTTTGTTTCATATTTCATCTCTGAAGAAAACTTTAAATTGGAAAAATTAGAGGCCGTTGTTTTCAAATCCCAGCCCGAAGCGGCAGCTTCAGGAGTCCTCCTCCTCCTCTTCCTCCTCTTCCTCCGCGTCTGTGACAGCTCAGAGGTCGACCGCGGTCTCGAGTTTCCCCGATCCAAACACAACCCGCCGCTCGCAGCTTTTTCGAACGCGCGGGGTGTTCCTCGGCGGCGTTACACAGGCCAGGTGCTGGCTGGAACAGAGAAACGCACCGGGGCAGGAAATCCCTGGTGACCTACATTCAGAGGAGACGGGACGTGATGAAGAACAGAGGAGAAGCTCGCTGCCATTCATGCTCGACCTTAAACGGATCATTTGACAGATAACAGAAACCAAGACACACACAACTTATATGAAAGGCTCTACTTTCTCTCTTGTTTTCACTCGTTTTTACTTAAAAATTATCTAAAACAACTAGAAAAATTGCATTACCTACGATAGTGTGAATGCTTTTTGGTGGAAGTATTCACTGATGATGCTGAAAGTTTTTTCTTAAAACGGTGACACAATTTGCTTTAATCGCTAAAGGGATTTTTGCTAAATGTTAAATTTGCAAAACGATTTCATTAAAGAACTATGAAAGAGCGCTGAAGTTGACCTACATTTCTGAGAAATTTGTAGTAAAACTGCTTAAAAATCCCTAATACATGCCGATTCAGCAAAATTAATTTATGTGTTGCCTTAATATGTGCTTAAACTCCAAATTAGCCCCAAAAAAGCTAGCTTGTTGCGTAAAAAGTAGCTAAACTCAAAAATAGTTAGCCTGTTGCTAAAATGAAAGCTAAACTCTAAATTGGCATAAAAATACCCCAGTAGATAAAAAGTTAGCAAAAAACTTTAGCATGTTTAGCATGCAGCTGAACTCCAAACTAGCAAAAAAAAAGCTAGCTTGTTGCTTAAATACTAGCTAAACTAAAAAATATCCTAAATTTCATCTGTAAACTCAATTAGTCAAAATTGTTGCCATGTTGCTAAAATATTAGCTAAACTCGAAATTAGCATAAAGGAACCTCAGTAGATGAAAAATTAGCCAAAAAAGCTAGCCTGTTGCATAAAAAATATCTAACCTCCTAAATAGCCTAAAATTCCTCATTAAATGTAATTAGTTAAAAAATTAGCATGTTGCTAAAGTATTAGCTAACCTCTAAATTAGCCAAAAAAAGCTAGCTTGTTGCTTAAATAATAGCTAAACTCCGATATAGCCTAAAATAACTCAGTAAACTAAATTAGTCAAAAAAGTTTGCATGTTGCTAAAATATTAGCTAAACTCCAAATTAGCATTAAGGAACCTTAGTAGATGCCAAATTAGCCAAAAAAGCTAGCTTGTTGCTTATATACTAGCAAAACTCCTAAATAGCAAGAAATTCCTCAGTGAACTAAATTAGCCCAAAACGTTAGCCTGTTGCTAATCAGAAGCGTAACTCAAAATAATCCTTTAAAAACCCAGTAGATAACCAATTAGCCAAAACACTTTAGCAAGTGTTTAAATATTACCTAAACTCTAAATTAACATTAAAAAAATAAACTCAGTAGATGCCAAATTAGCCAAAAAAAAAGCTAGCTTGTTGCTAAAATACTAGCTAAACTCCAGAATAGCATTTAAAAATGACTAAAAAGGATGAAAACATTTCCCATGAAGATATTTAAAGGCTTGTTGTTAATCTACTTAATATTTTGAAATTTGAAGACTTTTTCATTTCCTATGGGACATAATTTGTTTAATATTTAAAAATGAATAATTGAATGAATCACAAAAGCTTCAATATTCCTGTTAATTCAATAACAAATCGTGTTTTTCATGCTCCTTCCGTCTTCGATTCGATCTAGGTTTTTTCTAGTCCTGTCGTGTCCTCTCTGAGATGAGAGTTTGTTCATTGGAAGATTCAGCTGAACTCAGCACAAACGTTGTTCTGAAGTTTGCGCCGCCTCCCCCTCCACCGGCGCAGACGAAGCTCGCGCGGGGCAGCGCAGCTCGCACCACCGATGCAGCAGATCACGCCGCCTTTGAAGTTTCATTTCTGTTTCTCTTTCCAGCTTTGTTTTAGGTCACGGCGCCGCGGCGTTTCAGATTAAAGTCGCTCTATTTGAATAATCTGATGAGCTTTTATTTAATTCTTTTCCTCAGCAAACAGGCTTTTTATTTACAGATTTGGCTGCTTGAGCTTGTCTCCGGGAGGCGGCGGCGGCGGCGTTCTCCTCTCGCTTCGTCTGTGTTTTAGTTTCATCTTTTTGGGGATGTTGGAGCAGGCGGTCATTAGGACTCGCGTGAAAGTCGACTGATGCGTATCGGACATTTCGCCGTCTGACCTGCCCTTCTGGACCCAGAGAAAGACGCTCGGAAATACCGGATCTGACCATGATTTGGTGGCGTTTTCACTGATAATGGAGGAGAAAATTTAGCAGAAAATGCTGTTTGAAAAAGATTATATTTCTGATGTAGAAACGACACTGGGCGGGGCCACAAGCTCTCTGCTTCGCCCCATTCCGATGCATCCATTTGCAGACCAATAGATCCATGAACGTCTTTGTTTTTGAGCTGGATCTGAACTACACCAGTAATGTCAGGTCGGGGGTGTGGGGGGCTGTAAGCTAGTGCAAAAACTGGGGTTCGTAAAATCGATTCATAGATCTAAAGTATAGATCAGTCGAACGCATAATGCTAAAGTCTGCTAGCTTGATGCTAACGTATAATGGGATTCCTCATAGGATGGCTAACGCTAACTCTCGGTCGATCCATAAAAGTACAGATTGATCCAAGTATAAAGCTTAAGTCTACTAGCTTGATGCTAACATATGTTGGAATTTCCAATAGGACGGCTAATGCTAACGCTCAGTCGACCTCAACATCTTTATAAACTCACAGACACGAATTTTCCAAACTCTTTTAAGGAAACACTTTTTAAAGTAACCACTTGTTTTTCTGCTCATTTTTTCTTCTTCTGGGATATGGTGCAATGCTATAGCGCGATCGCCACCTAGTGGCCAAACTGAAACGCTCTCTAGGAGAGGCAGAACAATCGCACGTTTGAGAATCCATGTTAGACTGTATGATATTAACAATCTCATTATTATTATTACACTAAAACATATTTATGTACACATGTGTCAGATTAATATAAATATTTTCAAAATATTTATATAGATGTATTTCTAAGCAAATGTGTTTAAATTTGTTAACTCAAAATTCAGAGGATTGAAAAAAATCAGAATACTGAACCCTATAAAAACAACTAATAATCTTTGATTAAAAGATCACTGGGAACGCCTTGAAAATAGCCTAAAAAATGAAAGCATCAGATGAATTATTTATTGTATAAGTTAAAGTAAATTAATTTAATGTTTTTTCATTATAAATTTTGTTTTTTATTGTTTTTGTGTTAACTTTCAAAGAAAAAAAAAACTCTGCAAAGCAGCCTTATTATTGAAAAACTATATCTCTCTTTTAAATAAAGTTATTATAAAATGAATTAAATGAGTTAAAGAAAGGCGTGCGATCTGTCCCGGTAAAAGCGAAACGTCTCTGGTGATAAAGGTGTTTGTTTCTCACACCAGCTGCTTGCACGAGCGCGAGTACAGTACTGAAAGCGGTTTCCTAATAAGTATTGGTTATTGACAGAGAACGACACTGACGGGGTCGACTGACTGAGTGGAAAGTGATGAACAGATAAGCACCGGGCCGTTCCATCTCTACATCTCGGTTTGTGGTGAAATGCGACTTCACGCAAGGAGAATTCTGCACGGCAGACGCGCTTTTCTCTGCTTCTGTAAAGAAATAAAGTTCCGCGATGGCGTTAAAGCTGCGACTCTGCACACGCAGCACTGCCCTGCTCCAGATAATTAAGGGTGAAAACTCCTTGTCATTGCAGGGAGAAGCTCTTTAGGTACCAATTCACCCTGATGAATAAAACCCTAATTAATCCAGTTAATCTGCTGCATGAGATTATTGCCGTTTTCACTGTACTCTGCCTGTTCGGAATAATAAAAAGCTCCAACACACACACACATATATATATATAGATCGATGGTGGAGGATATTTTTCATCCGAACTTGTGTGATAAGGTCTCCATTATTTTTGCCCCTTCTGGGTTTGTCGTGAGAAGAAGCAGCCGAAGAGGCCAGCGGATCGGCGCTAATCGTACTTGTCTGGGAGGACCTTGCGGCGGCATTGTGCTGCCCTCCAACGTGCAGCTGCAGTCATTTTTCATAAAAGCTGTAAATATGACAGCAGAGCCGCTTTGTAGCAGCAAAGCCTGAAGTTCCTGCAGCGCCGCGACTTCACTTCTGCAGGGGGGAGAGGGGGGGGTGAAAGAGTCAAATTCGATGTCAAACAAATTCTGCTGTTTAGTTTTAAAAGTGTTTGGAAAAAAAGTACAACTAGGACAGTATTCTTGAGAAGAACATTTGTAGAAGTAGTAAAATGTATCTACACTCATTAAGAAATCTGATAATAAAATGTAGAAATATAGAAATGAAGTTAAAGAAACTAAATGTTCAAAAAAGGTTGTTTTTTTTTGCTATTTCTAAGCAAATATTTTGTATTTTTTCGTTTTATGAACCCACTTGTAGTGACAAAACATGATTGTAGTGTAATATGAACAACTTAGAATCTTCACAAAATCTTATTTTTAGAGCAGAAATTCACATTTTTGCTTTAGAAATTATGAAAATAAATGTCAGTCTAAACTTTAAAATAACATCCAAAAGATAAGATAAGTTTTAAATCCATACTTTTTACCGTTAAAGTTTCTAGCAAAATGATTTTAACTTATTTTATGAATAGTGTTTTTATTTCTAGATCCTATCTCTGAATGAGACTAAAAAACTCTAAACATTTAGACAGATGTGGAGCAACAAGGTCTAAAACGTTCTGTGTGACGGAATCTGAGGTCCACCAAAAAAACAACAACAAACAAAAATGTTACAAAGCTCAAGAGATATCGCACAATTTACAACATTTTTCCCTGTAAATTTATGACTTGAAATCTCTTAGATTTAAGTCGTAGTTCGTCTGCAGTCGAGTGAATGGACTTTGGTTCTAAATTTACAACTTTCCTAAATTTATGAGATTAAAGTTGATGTGAGTTTACAGTCTTGCGACTAAACTTTTTTTTTTTTTTTTTTTTTGTAAATTTATGAGAAAATAAGTACTACATTTTTCCCAAATCATAAATATACGACTTTATTCTCCTGATTTAGCCAGCAGAGTTTTAAATGCTGGTAGGAATCGAATCCTTTTTTAATGGAATGGTTGAACTCATTGGCTGGTTGTATGGATGTGTGCGTTTGAATTTTTCCATTTGGTTTTCCATTTTATTTTATTTATTTAATGTATTTATTTATTTGCAAATGTACAAGAGAAGACTGAACTCAATATTGTTATATAATGTACAGTAAAGTTATTCCATTTTATTTTATTTATTTTATCCTTTTTATTTGTTTTTTTGTAAACTGTCCGTAATACTCGTTTAATAATCGTTTGTAGCTTTAAAAAATGCAAAAATCTCCAGCAAATCTTCTCTGTAAACCGGAAAAAAAATCTTTCCTAAAAGCAGTTAAAAGATATTGAATCAAAGATGTTTCTGCTTATGAAACTATAGAATTTGTCTTCCTAGTATAAGTTGAGAAGTTTTTCTCTTTTAAGAGAAAATTCAACCATAAAATTCCCCATAAATACTCATATGTAGGCATGCTGCGTTTAGAGTTTTATATCTTTAAAGTAGGAATAACACACACAAATAAATTATATTTAAGTACCAAACAGTCCATCTATCCTTACTTAAAATTTATAATGATCCTTTGTCTTAAAAAAAAAAAAATGTAAATTAGGAGTCAAATAAAACTTCTCCCTCAAAAGATTACGCAAAGATAAGAAACTTTGCTTAAATGAAGATGTTTTGTAGATTAAAAAACCCACAAATTTCCAGATTGATCATCTGAAAAGTTCAAATAGTTTGGTCAGATATCCAGGGTACTAAAATATGCAAACTAGACCCTCAAATACTTGTTGGTTGTTTTTACGGTGAATGAAACCATGAAGAAGTTGTGGCTTCTTCCTCTGATTTGTGTTGTCAGACTTCATAGAAAACGTGGCGTCCGCCTCCTCAGTGGTCGTCTGAGTCACCAGCCTGAGCGCGTTCTGCAGGAACGCAGAGAGAAGCAGCGGCGTTTCTACGAAGAAACATACAGACTGAACGAGTTTAAAGCTGATGATGGCTAAGATGTGAGATTTACATCCAGTCCACGATCCGATTAGTCGACTAATCGGGAAAAATAATCGACGGTTCATCGAAAAACTGGTAAAAAACATCGGTGATTAGTGGATTAATTGGGGAAAATATTGGCAATTAGTCGACTAACTGAGAAAATAATCCACATTTAGGTGATTACTTGGGAAAAATATTGGTGATTAGTCAACTAATCAGGAAAAACAATCGACATTTGGTCTACTAATTGGAAAATTATCGACGATTAGTCATCCAACTGGAAATTAATTCATGATAAGTCGACTAATTGGTAAAAGAAATTGACATTTTGTTCACTAGTTGGAAAATAATCAACATTTATTCAACTAATTGGAAAAAAATTAATTGACTTTTAGTTGACTATTTGGAAAAATGTATCAATGATTAGTAAGCTGATAGTAATAATGATAATAATAAATCAGAATAATTTAATTTATCAGAAAATAATCGATATTTAGTCAACTTATCGCAAAATAGTCAATGCTTAATCAACTAGTTGGAAATAAATTGGCAATTATTTGAGAAAAGTAATAGACATTTAGTCGACTAATCGGGAAAAACAATCCTCGATTAGTTGATTAATCGGGAAATAATCGATATTTAGTCAACCAATCAGAAACAAATTATTGACTTTTAGTTAACTATTTGGAAAAATGTATAGATGATTAGTCAGCTAATCAGGAAATTAATCGACAATTTGACAATTAATCGTAAAATAATATACATTTGACAATTATTTTACGATTAATCGACAATTTGTCGATTAATCGTAAAATAATCTACATTTAGTCGACTAATCGGGAAAAACAATCTTCGATTAGTTGACTAATCGGGAAAACTAATCGGTGATTAGTCATCTATCAAAATAATCGTTTGTTGTGGCTCTAGATTGGTCGTTATTTTGTGTAAACAGAGAGCTCTCAGGTGATGGGAAAAGGGGTGATTTTAATGAAGTCCTGCCGCTCTGCAGACACTATGTCCCAGAAAACGATGGCGTTTTTTGGCTAAAAACAGCAGAATCCTCATTAAAAAATCACCAGGAACACTTTGAAAATTGATCATGAGATGATCAGATGAAAGACTCTGGAAATTGATGGAAATCGATGTCTGCTAAACAATAAAACGCCGCTCTTCAAGGTGCATTCTAAAAGGGAAGGTGGAGTGAAGAAGTTTTTTTATTTGGAGATAACCTGGAGTACAATTCCGAAATCTTTCAGCCGTTTTGTATTCATTCAAATATTCACATGTGCATAAATAATTCAGAAATTATTAGGTTCCTGTTTTAGTTAATTAAATCTAGTTTGTGTGGATTTTTACACACAAAAAAAGAAAAAAATTCTGTATTTTTATTAAACTTATTTAATAAATTCAAGGATAAGTGAGACACTTTTGAGCAGTTTGTGTATTTTTGATGTAAATTAAAAAAAAATTTTCAATATTTTTAACATAAAAGTAAAACAAATCTGCATTTATTTAAATATAAATAGCCATATATTAATATGTTTAAAAAAACAGATTTAATCTATAGAAATAAGAAAAATATAAATTTTTGTCCATACATCTGGATGCAAATAAAAATATGTAAAATGTGTATATATATATAGTTATATATAGTTATATATACAAATAGTTATTTTTTCTATCAAAAAAAATGAAAATAAAAAATTAGCTATAAATAAATAAATAAATAAATATATTTGATGTTTATTGGATGTAAACAAAATATATTTTTAAAATATAGTTATGTAATCAATAAAAATAAGACAAATCTATATTTATTTAGCTGAAAAATCTAAATATTTGACATTTTTGGATGTAAATATATGTATTTTTAAATTACAGTTATCTAATCTATAAAATAAGAATAATCTGCATTTATTTAAGTAGAAATACCATAAATTAAAGAAAAGGTAGAAAATATAGTTAACTAATCGGTAAAAATACGAAAAAAAAATCTCTATTTATTTCCATATATTTAGTCATTTTTGTATTTAAATATAGAATAATAAAATTTGTATTTATTTAAATTCTCTCTATTTGATATATTTTGGATGTAAATAAAGAAAATAAATGAAAAGTAGTGATTTAATCTGTAAAAAAAAATGAAATTCTGCTTTCCTTTAACCATAATAGCCATATATTCATATATATTCACATATATTCATAGTTTTTGGATGCACCTGTCTCTGTGCAGATCAGACGTCAGCTCTGAACCTTCCTGTCTCTCTGTCCACTTTTCTCTGCTCTTCAGCGTTAACCTAAACCACACGAGCAGCAGACAGAAGGTGACCTTATATGGCGGCTCTCTGAGAAACTCCAGGACGTGAACGCTCACAGATAAACCTGCTTTTTCCCCTCTTGCTTCATCTAATCTGTTGAATCTGTTTTTTTTTGGGTTTTTTCTTTTCTTGTGTTTTAAGCTGTAAATGAGCCAAGTGTGTAAAACTGGGAGATAAGATCAGCCAGAGGAAGAAAGTTTGACAGTCTTTAGTCAGCGCGGCTTCACCTCCAGCTGCAGCGCCGGTCTGGCCAAGCTCAGCCGCGTTTTCACGATGCGTTCGAGGAGCGTCGGGGAAAAGCTTTCTGATGAATTCAACGTCAAACTGTTTCTCAGATTCTAATAGAGAAAAGAATTTCCAGGATTTCTGTTGACATTCGGTGGCATGAGGCGATGCAGTTGTGTCTTTATCGGCGCTGCAGATTAAGCTTCTGCTGGGATGAAGTCTGGAAGTGTGGCGGTGATTATCAGCAGCCTCGGCACAAAGGTCGGGTCAGGAAAGATGACTCGGGCTGAAATGATAAGTGACCCTCTTAGTGGTGGGTCTTCATTATCGCCTGCTCTCTGACTGCTTCAATAAGCTCTGCTTCACTCTGAACCGCACACACCGCACAAACTTCTTCACTTTAATGAGACATTTTCAAGGTTCATGGGATCACGATCAATCTTAAGAACCAGAACCCAACTTCAACTGTACATTTAAGGAATTTGTTTCAATTGTCTTTGCAGAATTTGGATTGAAGTTACTATCAAAACAAATAATAGAAATACAATTTAAAATCTAAAAGAAATAAGAATCAAAGATAAACCACATCCTGAAACGTCTGATTCATGTTGCTGCCCAAAACAAAAACGAGTAACTCGTCTAAGTTAGGCAGATCAAAGCAATCCTACGGATGGATGGATGGACGGACGGACGGACGGACGGATGGATGGATGGATGGATGATAGATGGATGATGGATGGATGGACGGACGGATGAATGAATGGATGATAGATGGACGGACGGATGGATGGATGGATGGATGGATGGATGGATGGATGGATGGACGGACGGATGGATGGATGGATGGATGATAGATGGACGGACGGATGGATGGATGGATGATAGATGGATGATGGATGGATGGACGGACGGACGGATGGACGGATGGATGGATGGATGGATGATAGATGGACGGACGGATGGATGATAGATGGATGGATGGATGATAGATGGACGGACGGATGGATGATAGATGGACGGACGGATGGATGATAGATGGATGGATGGATGATAGATGGATGGATGGACGGATGGATGGATGGATGATAGATGGACGGATGGATGGATGGACGGATGGATGGATGGATGGATGGATGATAGATGGATGGACGGATGGATGGATGGATGATAGATGGATGGATGGACGGATGGATGGATGGATGATAGATGGACGGATGGATGGATGGATGATAGATGGATGATGGATGGATGGACGGACGGACGGATGGATGGATGGATGGATGGATGGATGGATGATAGATGGATGGACGGATGGATGGATGGATGATAGATGGATGATGGATGGATGGGTGGGTGGATGAACAAATGGATGGATGGATGAACAGGTGGATGGATGGATGAACAGGTGGATGGATGATGGATGGATGGACGAACAAATGGATGGGTGGATGCATGGATGGATGGATGGATGTGGAGAATGTTTTTTTTTAATAATTATTTTTGGATTGTATCACTTTTCTGTATTTTGATTTGATGCGACCCTTATCAATCTGCTATTCTTTCTGGCAAAGATCTCCAGAAGTGAAGATATTCTGTCCTGATTACAAAAACAACCTGATACATCCATGTTAGCGTGGCTATGTTAGCTAACTGAGGGTTTGGTGGTATTGATGTTTCATCATTTCATCTTACAGTAACGATGATTAGAACAAAAACGGACTTCATTACATGAACTGAAAAACTTCAGGGGAGTTGCCTTAGAAAGTTGATTCCATTTTAGGAGTAAAAACTCATCAGGGTTGAAATCTCATTGTTGGGGTGGATCTGAACGAGGGTCCTGGGCTCAATGTTGAACAAATTCTGCGGGGTCCAAAGGACCAGACGTACTGTTTAATCCAGATGGTTTCAAATCTACTGTCCCTTCATTCTGTTGGGAGTTGATCTGGTAATTTGTTTAAACTGGTAGAATACAATCTGTTGGAACAAATTCTGTTCTATTGGAATCAAAAATGAAACTTAAAACCGATCAGTCGGAGTTTACTCAAACACATTACATTAATAACTAAATTGTATCATTTACTTTGATTCTTCAGGTTCTCCTTAGCATTTATTTAGCTTTATTGTTTAATTCTTTTTGGGTTTTTTAAAATCAATTTAGAGACTAATACTTTAGCAAGCAGAGAATCATTTATTACTTTGTATGTGTGATGAAGTTGATGCAGAGTTTCACATTATTCCATCACATTCAGGCACTTTTAAGGTGTTTGAACTCATTTTAGCTAATCGAGCATAAACCAACACCTATAAAATGAAGACATTTTCATCGTTTTTTTCTCTTGTTTTTTATCTTAGCTTGGCACTTTTACACAATTTTAAGATGACTTAATTTTTTTTACAATATATGATATTGAAATTATTTTATTTCATTTAATATATAGTATAAATATAAAGTTGAATTGAGTTTTTGTACTCTTACTGAAGTACTTTTGACACTTTAATCATGTTTCGGATTAAAGTGTCAAATCCATTATTTATTAAATTAAAACTATTAAAACTTAATGATCTTATAAACTTTAATATTTTGAAATTTATGCATAAAGTAAAGATGGAAAGCCTTCCTCCTAATTTAATGAAAAGATACATGAAAAGGAAAAGTAAATTTAATCTAAAAGGACATGAAATATTTGTCAAACCAAAACACAGAATTCTGATAAAACAACGATGTGTATCAGTATATGGAATTAATATATGGAATAAATTGAGCTTAGAAATTAAAAATACTACAACAATATCAAGTTTTAAAAACTACATTAAAAACAGTATTATCAATGACTATAAAAACTATCTAAAACAAATAACAATGACTCATCCCAGAAGTATTATTTTCCCTTCACACTGGTTTATGTTGTAATTATAAGATTTTGTTTTTTTTTTCTTTGTTTCTTTCTTTCCCAATTCTCTCTTACTGTGTAATGCTTGTGTATCTGTATCTTTCTTTTTTTATTGATAGATTAATGTATTGATTGTAAAAGGGGCAGACAAAATAAGTTTTTCTTCTTTCTGTCCCCTTTTCATTTTTTTTCCTTCATTTTCTATCATGATTGAGTTTATAACTCAAGTTTATATTGTATGCTTTTTAATGAATAAAAATGAAATTTAAAAAAAAAAAAAAAGTGTGTTTTTTTGGGTTTTGAATAAACAGTTTTTGAAAATATTAAGCAAGTTTTTTACACTAAGTCTGTATTCATAATCTGCAGACTCATCAGTTTTTAGTTAACCTTAAGTCTTTTTTTAGCATTTTAATTCTCAATTTTTTATAGTTCTTACCAATTGCTTTGGTACTTTTGTGTAAAACCCCCCAAAAAGTCAAGATTTGACTTTCCATAGCTAACTTATCATCCTAATTAGAGTAAATAATTGAACCTTTTATTTACAAAAGTTATTTTCATTTCTTTGTTGATTAAAAATGATTCAAATATTTTGATTTGTTGTGTGATCAAACCTGTACTTCATGTGACACTACGTGTTCATCCCATGTCGTAAGAATGAATATTGTGTGACAGACGGAGTGGATCTTAATTGGCTGCTTATCAGCAGAACAAGATAAGCGTTCGTCCCGACGACGTTCCAGACTGATTTTTTCCCGTCATTTGACCGAGCCGTTCAGGAACCGGCGTTCAGAGCTTCGGCGTTCAGAGCTTCGGCCTCCATCCAGCAGCAGTCAGATGTGCAGCGATAAGCATCTCCTCTCACATTGGACCAACCCGGCTGCTTCTTCTGGTAGTGTTAAGGGTTAAAGCCACAGACAGATAAAAATAAAAGAAAAAAAGCCGAGCTACTGTCTCGAGTGTTTTTGATGTCTGTCGGCAGACGTAGAGCGCAGAGCTTCCCACAAGCTGGTCTTTGAATGAGTGGGTCTCCTCGAGCAAGAATTAGTCACAATTTCATCGTAGAGGCGTTTCGAGGTGCTGCGACTCACAAATATCAGGCCGGTCACACCTTCTCAGAAGAAACTAGTAAACTTAGAAATACTGCGAAAATGCAAGTCATTGTTGAAACCCCATCAATGTGCTTCAGTACAAAACAGGAAAGGAGTTCAAGCTGCAGGAAGGCCCTGCGCTTTTGTCGCTGCCGGAGTGTGATTTATGTTTTCTGAAAAGAGAAACTTTCTCCAGATCCACCTGAATATCAAACAATTGTCTGACTTACAAATGTAAAGCACCAAACGACAGAACGTGATCTTTACTAAAGCCTTTAACTCAACTGTTCTCACAGGAGGATACAAGATATCAAGATCATTGTTCATGCATGTCTTTTCTATGGGTATGCTGCGCCTATGAGTTCTGGTGAACACTTAACCAACAGTTAAGGGTGAAGAAGGGCAGACGCCGGCGTGTCGAACAGATTTGTCTTTTTTTCAAAGCCAAATAATCCTGCAGACGGATCGAGAAGTCCGTTGGATCTTCTACATCTTCTACGTCTGTGCAGTCTATCAGAAGTGAGGACTGTAATCCGAGTGTAGTTTGTGTGGACGTTGTACTACCGTCCTACGGGCTCTTGTGTATCCAACATTCTCATCCCCAAGTCGTCACATATTGATGTTTGGTTAAAGACTGTTTTGACTTTAAATAAAGTTTAGCATGAAATACAACAGAGGTTTATACTTAATAAACCCCTGTTGGGACATTAAAATCTGTCCAATGCAAGAGGTTCTCAGTCTGTATCTGTTTGCTCACCTGTTGGACAGGACAAGTTAAAAAAAAAAGAAAAGAAAATACTTTTTTGACACCAATAATTGACATTTTTCAGTGTCAAAAACTCATCATTTTTAATGTGGTGGGCTGTTCCAATTAAATCAAGGGTCCCCAAACTCTGGGCAGCAAACCGGTGGACCGTACCGGTATTCTAACCATAACCTTAACCAGGTACCAAACGGGATTGATACCGGATGCAGATCAGTACCGGTTCCAGACACAGTAGCTGACACGAACCGGGCTGGGGTACAGTACTGGTACCGGCCGCGTCCCCGGATTTGGTGTGCCTCTGGTACCCCTTCAGACAAACCCACCAGACCCCTGATTCAATGGGAACAGCCAGCACGTCCAACAAACACACAAGTTGGGGTCATCTGGACCCCATAAGAAAGCACAAGGGTTCATTTAAGGCCACGATCCGGTATCGGGACGTTGACCATACAGGTATCCTAACCCTAACCTTAACCAGGTATTAAACGGGATTGATACCGGATGCAGATCAGTACCGGTTGCAGACACAGTAGCAGACACGGACAAGGCTAGAGTACCGGTACTGGTACCGGCCGCGTCCACAGGTTTAGGTGTGTGCCCGGTACCACTTTAGACAAACCGACCAAACCCTTGATTCCATGGGACCATCCAGTACATCAAAAAATGATGAGTTGGGGACAACCAAAATGTCAAAAAGTGACCCGAAGGGGTCTTGTGGGGTCTAGATGACCCCTCTGCCAACGTCAACATACCTACGATAGCACAGGGGTTAACCATCCGTCAGTATGTGACGACCTGGGAATAGGAATGTGTCGGCGTATCACGTGCACACAGTCCTGTCACGTATCCCAACATCTTTCAGAAAGTTCGACAGGCGGCCATGTGGCGGCATTTGTAATCGAGAGGTGGCGGTCGCATTTTTACTCGCCTTGTTTGGCTACAGACATTTATTCTCTCCAGGTTGACATCGAGCAGTGGTCGCTCGGGCAGATTTGGAGGTCAAAGTTCAGGTGGTTGATGCATTACGAAATTGGGTGACGGCGTAAAATAACTTTAACTGATCAACATGTATATACATAAAATATTATCACGATAATTTAAATTGTCCGTGTTAAACATAAAGAATGAAACCAGCCTGGATGTATTTGTGCAGCTTTAAAGGTCAAAGGTTAAAGTCGTCGGGCGGCTGCAGACAGCAGCTCTACCAGGTTTCTATAACGGTATCACTCACCACCGCTGTTCTGAAAGTTACTTTCAAACTGTAGTACTGCTTGTTGTTATTAAGTAAAACTACACATTACAATATTACTGTTTCAGAAAAGTAATGAAGTGTTAATAGACCTTGAAAAATGTAGATTTTGGGGTTTTTTTCTCAACAATTAGTGAAGTTTTAATGACTGAAGTACTACTATACCTTCCATGGTGATTTTTTACTCTTGTGTAATGTGTTCCTGTTAAAACTTTACTTTAGTAATGATGTACTCTATCCTACTCTGGACTAGGGCTGTCGTTTGGTTGATTAGTCTAATTTAATAGTCGATTAATTGTTTATTTCCCGAGACATGCGCTTTCTAATGCTCCGTCTTTGCTAACATTTTTGACTCATTTGTTATCTATTGTAGTTTTTTAGGCTATTATATAGTTTAACTCCTATTTTAGCATCATGCTAACGTTTTTTTTGCTAATTTAGTTTAGCAAAGTTCAGCTGCTATTTTAGGAGCAGGCTAACTTTTTAGACTAATTTAGTTTACTCAGGAATTTTAGGCAGTTTTGGAGTTTAGCTAGTAAGTAAGAAATTAGCTCTTTTTTTTTTTTTGCTTGTTTGGCATAAACTGATGTTTCTTACACTCAACTTGGAGTTTACCTAATATTTTAGCAACATGCTAACGTTTTGGCTAATGTTTTTAGTGGTGGGAGGTTTAGGCCAATTTAGAGTCTAGCTTAGCGCTTTAGCAACATGCTAATATTTTTGGCTAACTTGTTATCTATTGGTTTTTTATGCTAAATTAGAGTTTTGCTTCTTTTTAAACAACATGCTTACGTTTTTAATAATCTGTCATCTGCTGGGTTTTTTTTAGGCCAATTTAGTGTTTAGCTTTTATTTAGCAACAAGCTAACTTTTTTGACTCAATTTGTTTACTGAGGAGTTTTTTAATGCTAATTTGGAGTTTAGCTATTATTTTAGCAAAAATGCTAATGTTTTTGGCTAATTTGTTATCTGCTGAGCTTTTTTAAGGCTAATTTAGAGTTTAGCTTCTATTTTAGCAACATGCTAACGTTTTTGGCTAATTTAGTTTACTGAAGAATTATAGGGTATTTTGGAGTTGAGCTAGTTTTAATGCAACAAGCTAGTTTTCTTTTTAATATTTTCAAATATAGAAAGGTTTTTTTGAGGTACTTTAGAGTTTAACTTATATTTAAGCAACATGCTAATGTTTTTGACTAATTGAGTTTATTGAGGATTTTTGGGGTATTCTGGAATTTAGCTAGTTTTAAAGCAGTGAGATAGCTTTTTTAGCTAATTTGGCATCTACTGAGTTTTTTGGATAATTTAGAGTTTAGCTCAAATTTAAGCAACACACTAAATATTTTTGCTAAATTGTCATGTATTAGGGATTTCTAAGCAGTTGTAGCAAACATTTTTCCTAAATTTAGGTCAACTTCAGCGCTCTTTCATAATACTTTTATTGGCAGATTTGGCCTCTAATTAGTTTTTAATGCGAATTTGGACTTTTGCTAATATCTTAGCAATATGCTAACATTTTTAGCTAATTTGTTATCTACTGGAGGTTTTAGGCTAATTTTCAGTTTAGCTTTTATTTCAGCAACATGCTAAAATCTTTGTCTGATTTAATTTACTGAGAAATGTTATGCTAATTTGAAGTTCAGCTAGTAATTAATCAACAAGCTAGCTTTTTTGCTACTAAAGTTAAAAAACGTTAAACAAATTCTCTTTTCAAGAGATGCTAGTTTATTTTTAGAATTTTTTTTTTCTCTTTTGTCCGTGACAAAAGAAGACATTCATATTATTTAAAAAAACAAAAAGTAGGTTATGAATGAAAATCCAAGTTTCTTAAAGGCTAACGTGAGTCAATGCGGCTCCTTCCAGGTTTTGATCAGTAGAAAACAAGACCAAATGGCTCTTTTACTGTTAAAGGTTGATGACCTCTGATCTAGAGTTTCCGTGCTCTTTCATAATTCTTTAACCAAATATGTTTTTTTTTTTTTTTTTTAGCAAATTAAACATTTTTCAAATAGCCTTTTCATTTTCTGCAAATCCCTTCAGCAATTAAAGTAAATTGCATTTCCATTTTCAGCAAAAAACTTCAGGATCCTCAGCGACTACATTAAACATAAAGTATTCATGCTAGCATTATTGCAGGTAATGCAACTTTTCTCATTTTTTTTATATTTAGTTAGTATATAGTGGAAATACTTCCAATTTAAAGTTAATTATGGTTAAGATTCGTGTTTACATACAATTCAAACACAATCCTATAAGTTGACTAATCTGAAAAAAATGATCTGTGATTTGTCGACTATTAAAATAAGTGTTTGTTTCTTCTCTGGACCAAACTCACATTAGAGAGAAGCCTCCGGTCTGATTGGGGGGGCCTCTAGTCCACCATGAAGGTCATGTGAGGTCATCATCATCATGGACTGACTAACAGAGAGTGGCGTCCGTCAGATGTTTAGTTCTCTGACAAACTTTGATTTCTCGTTTTTACCAAACGTGAAACTTTGTTCTTTTACCCAGAAACTCCCGTGGGTTCAAAGTGAACTTTTCAGTATAAAATTTACCACTTATGAGAGTCTTGTTTTAAATTCAAGGAAAAACAAAACAAAAAATACGTGGTTGGGGGGGGGGTGTCGTGCTGCCAGTCTCTAGGATGGAGCTCTGCTGTCTTCCTGTGACTGTGCTGGTAGTTTCCTCACTATTAATGTGGCTGAAACAGGAAGCAGAACGGTGACAGATGCAGCTCGGCGCTCCTCTGCAGCGCGGCGAGCTTCACTAGGCCGCGCCGTTCTGTCACCTTGATTTCACACTCTTATGTTCGACAAAAGCCGCTTTGACTGGAGTGTTAAAACGCATGTTGGTGATGACACATTTGAAAAACCACAATTTAGTAACTTGTGCATTTGAAATTTGAAAGGTTGCTGTACGTTTGTTCAACCATGTACCAAGAAAAACTCTCACTTTGGGATTTTTTGATAAACTTTTTTCTTTGGAATGAAGAAATACTTTTTAACAAGAACAATCTTAAATTTCCTTTCATTTTTAACCTTTTTTTTAGGTTATTCTATCTAATTTGGAGCTAAATAAAATTTTAATTTTGCTTCTAAGCGGCTTTTTTTTAGTACTTTTAACATAATTTAATTTAAAATGGAGGTAATTTGAATTTATTTTTTTCATTTTTTATTTGAATTTATTTTAATAATTAGTTTTGGTAATTGTTTAGCTATTTTTTTCCAGCATTACAGCTGATTTAATGTGTTTAATTAAAACTTTTATTAAACATTTCCATATAATTATTATTTGTTAAGTTTAGATTTTTAGGTTTTTCTGACTAATTTAGCCTTTTAATAATTATTACTTTGCTTATCTTTAAAATATTACCCAGAGTTCTGTTTTTTCTTTGTATTTACTATTATTATTGTTTATATTTGTCAACTTTTACATGTTTTCATCTCGATTTAGCTTCATTTAACCCACACTACTTGTGTTTTTAACAGAATTAAAAACTAATTCTTTTAGAAAACTATTGTTTTTGAATGGAAAATCTCATTCTTTTAATGTATGAGACTTTTATAACAACCACTGCGCCTTGAATTAAAAAAAAAAGTTTTTTTTTTAAACATATTTTTAAGTCTTAAAAGTTTATTTACTTTAAATCAAAATGAAAATTTTGGTCCTAAAAGGTTTTGTGTGTCAAAGAAAGTTCAATCATCTCCTTTCCTCTATTTTTCTTTAAATTCAGTTGTAGTTGTTGAATAAATCCGGTCCAGTGCGCAGCTGCCTGGTGAGGACGCCACCCGCCGGGGTGGCGAGGGGCGGGGCCCCACGACTCCCACCGCCCCTCCCAGAGGGAGCAGCGACGGTGATGGTGATTATGTCACCACTTAGTGAACTAACTGACACTGATGGGTTTGAAATGCACCCTGCGTCCCAGCGGGCCCCCACCCCCACCTCCACGGGTCCGCCGGGCCCCTCTGCGCTCGGTGTTCGGTTACTCCAGAGTGACGGCAAGGCCAAGTTCAGCAGTGCAGCCAGCAGCTCTCTGAAGTGTGAAGGGTGATGGGGGCGGGGGGCTCCTCCGGCTCCGCTCTGGACCCCTGATGGTCCCCCCCACCCCCACCTTCTTACCCCCAAAGACTCTTTAAGTTCTGAACGTTTTGTCTCAGACAATATATTTTTAAATTAGTTTACAGAATAACTCTTACAGTAGAAAGTCAATTAATGCTTCTAACATTCCTAGAAATATTAAAATGATAGTTTAAAACACTTCTTCGTGTCAGAAGTTCTGTTCGAGACGACTTCTTCTGGTTGTGTTTCTCACGGCAGTGAAGGCGGGGTTTGTTTGTCATTGAGGTTCCTTCTTGGGGGGCAGAGTGAGTCATTTGGAAAACCACGAAAGCAGAAGAAAAGCTTGAGAGCTGTTCTACTTAACATACAAACTTTATTTAAAACAATTGATTTGAGAGAAACTTTCCTCTAGGATTGTATGTTACCGTATTCCCGGAGTATAAGTCGCTCTGGAGTATAAGTCGCACTTTTAGGAGAAAACTCCAACATTAGTGGACACATTTTCCAAGCGTTGCATTCAAACCAAACGTGGTTCATGCATCGAATCATAAACTAGACGTCTCCATTGTGTGTGGAGAAGATTCTCTGTTTGTTTTTGACGGCGCTTCTTCCTCTGTGATGCTGCCAGCAGCAAATACTGATCCACAAACCTGCAGCGCCCTCTAGCGGTATTTAGTGGGAAAATAACGAAAATATGAGATTATTTATGTTTTTAAAAAATCCTAAAAATGTTGCTCCTGAGTATAAGTCGCACCCCTGGATAAAGCAACTTATAGTCCGGAAAAAACTGTAAATTAATTATTAGCGAAGCCACATTTCTCCGTTTTAGACTGAACCGAATCCTGAGGAAAGTGAGTGTTTTGTTTGTTATTCTGATTATGTTGTTGATTTTCATGATACTTAATAGACTACGGGTGTGTATTGGCAAAAACCTGCCGGTATTATCCCAATATTGGTCTCACAATACGATACGTATCTCGTACATTCCAAAACTCGACCTGGATAATCTTTCGCTATTTTTTTAATAAAGAGTATAACTTAGAAAATAATATTATGAATATTAAGATGTCTTTCATTGCAATATCATTGGTCAAATTAATTGGATTGAATGATCACAACTTTAGGCTCTGCAACTGTATCTCAATGACAAGTTTATCCAAGCGAATTCATGGTGCTTTTGTTTTGATTTAAAGGGATCAATCAATACTGTCTGATTCCAACAAAAAATATTTTTTTAGCATAAGGAAAAAATAAATAAATAAATAAAATGAATTTGTCTTAACCTAACGGTTATGGAAGTATGAACAACGTAAAGCTGATTGAACATTTTAATGACATTTTATTTATATAGTCCAATATCACATAATTGTCTCATTGGGAACGATGATGGTTATTGTACAAAAGCAGAAAGTCAGTTATAAAATACAATCAGTCAGGGCTGGTTTGAAAAAAATCAATTCATCCGTTTGAATCGATTTAATCTTAATAGATCAAGAATCGATTCACAAAAGACATAAATCGTTTTAGCACATAAAGCTAAAGTCCGCTAGCTTGATGCTAACATTTAATGGAATTCCCCGTAGGATACTACAGAGATACAACTTTAGAATCAGATCAAAGTCCTCTCCTTAAGGAAATCGTTGTTTGTAAGGAATTAATTTAGAAATTTTAACTAACTAACGGCCTCAATTTTGATCTGAATTTTACTTTGAAGCCAAATAATCTGAAGTGATTCAATTTAAACTGAGTTTAAAGACCACAACGTTAGAACAAAAGGAAATACTTCAGTACAAATACAGATAAAACATTCCAACAATATCTGGAATGATCTGGTGTTTTTAGTCAAACATTCTCTTTCTCAGTAGATTTCTCGTTTTGGTTTAGATTTGAAAACATGATTTCATTTCCAAAATCTCCACCGTGCATTTGCCTGACTAAAACCTGAAGTGCTTTGAGTTTTGAAGTTCTGACTTTCACTGGAGACGATGTGGAACCGCCGCCGTCACTACTGTAGTCACACCACCAACCAAACTTCTTCAGCCGACAGGGCACGTCTGCCTGAAGCAACAGAGAGCTGTCGCTTTATTTACAGTTTTCTGACTGAAACATTCACTTCAGATGGAGCAGGTGACGCTCTTAAAACCATCAACACCCCGACTCCCCCCAGGATGTTATTCAAGATGGAAAGAGCAGTTTTTACCGAACAATAAAGTCCATTAAATCAATCGGAAAATAGAAGTTGTGGCGTCAACCACACGTTTGTTATTGTGAGAAACAGAAACTGACTTTTTTCCAAGACTCTCTCATTAATGCCAGAGAACGGATGTGTGAACACAAAGTAGGCGACTTTCTTGGTTTCAGTCATTAACTGTTTGTGATGAAGTTCAGAAAGTCGCGGCAGCCCCTGAACGGTGACACGCGGCCCGGCCCGGCTCGGCCCGGCGCGTTATCGTCGATCCCCCTTAACCATTAGGAAACGGGCCAATTATGAAGCCAGTCTGCCCCTCCGCCCCCCTCTCTTCTCATCACGGGGGAGACATATGTGTTTAGTCTATTAAAAGAGACAGCCGGCATGCTTTGGGGAGGTGACCCCGGGGCTGCACGACAGCTTCAGTTACACTAACACATGAGCTCTCCCTCAATCCCCCATCAGCCCCTGCAAACACAGTCAGACCTACTAAACAGAGAAGGGATCTGCGGTCCCTCACCTCCACCACCTCTAACCTTGAACCCCTGACCTCCCATCGCGAGTCTTTTCAAAAGCTGGCAGAAGGGGAGCAGAGGAACCGAAAATTCAAACTCAGACTTCTTCAGCTTCTGCTTTCATCTTGTTTTGGATTTTAGGAAATGATGGAATGACTCCGTCCACCTGTCCTTTAAGGGGTAATCTCTGTTTAAGACTCTGCGGTCAAACGGAGGCTGATGGTTCCTGCTGATAAACTCGACTGGAAGCCGCCAAAAACTGTCAGAACTTTCAGAGAACTCAACTGCGTCCTAGAACCTCACGATCATTGAGCGCGTTTGAGATGAGCGAGGCGGACGCGGCGCTGCGCAGATCGCCTGCAGAGCAGTGCATGCTGGTTAGTTTCTAGAGAATAGGTACTGTACTGGCTTCAAGCCGCCTTGATGCTTGCAAAACAATGCATTGTGGGAAGCGGTGTCCACACAGTTTTTGTAGTTTATGTGAAATAACTGGCGCTAAATGAAGGAAATCTGTGTATTTTTTAACTTTCTGGTGTCTTTGTTGGCTTTAAAAGTTTATTTGAATTTCAATTTTATTTATTTCTCTGCGACAGTGGATATTATATTAATTGACCGTACTACTATAATACTCTAAGAGACATAATAAGACCGATCATGCTAAGGAGGAGAGGTATGTTAAAATTCCACCGTATGTTGAGGACAAACCCCGACTTCTTGTTCTGGTACTGTCTCGCCGTTCACCTTCATCTCAGGCGCCTTTCCCCGCCCCTCCTGGAGCCGCTTGGTCTGCAGGCGAGGCGCTGGTCATCCCAAACACACCTATTTATTCCAATGAATCCCTCAGAAAAAATAGAAAATTAAATAAGAAAATCTTACCAAGTTTAGAGATTTAAAAAGCAAAAAACGGCTAATCAACTATTAAACTAGTCGTTGACTTGTTTAATAGTCGATATAGTCGTGACTATTCAATTAGCTGTGGCAACTTTATTATCCATCAATATCTGAACCTGCTGAATCCCTTCCAGGATCACATGATTGCTGGAGCCTATCCCATCTACTCGGGGTGTAACGCATCACAAAACTCACGGTTCAGATCATGTCACGGTTTTAGGGTCACGATTTGGATCAGTGAAAAGTAAAAAAAAAAAACAGCACTATTAAAGCTAAATTGATTTTTGGTAACGCTTCAAATCATATTTTCAATAAGCATATAAAGTACTTCACACTCACAATATTTATATATGCAACATCAAAACATTTGGTCATTGAGGCCTATTTATTAAAACAAATAATTTTAAACTTTGAACACAAACAAAATGCTCAAACATGCAGTTTCTGATGACATTTACACATCTTCAGACCAAATCTATAAAAACAGAGAAAATCTATTAAATCATAAATAGTTAAAAGGATTTTTTGGTAATAATTGTTTTATTGAAACTATGGGAAAATGTAAATATTTAAACAAATAACTTTTATCCATAATATGGGGCCCTCCCATACAATCGTCCCCTGACGGCACCAACAAGTCCGTGACGGACCACGGATTATCCACGATCCGTTACACCCCTACCAGCTACTGTTGGGCAAAGCTGCGGTACACCCCGAACAGGTCACTGGTCCGTCCCAGGGCCTGATCACCATCCAACTTCCTTACACTAAATTCTTGTTCAAATCTTGAAAACGCCTCACTTCTTCAGCAGCCGACAATCAGCATCACAGTACTTCCTGTTTCTCTTTTGTATAGACAGAAGACATAAGAACATCCAGAGGATCTGGCTTTGATCTGGTAACAGAAATCCAGTTTAGGAAACTTCTGAGCATGCTTCCTCATCATCAATGGGAGTCTCAATGTCTCCTTCTTTTCCAACTTCCTTCTTACATTTACTAAAAATTGGGATGGAAAGAAAACCATCTTCCCCAGATACATCCATCTAGATCTTTCACGAACCTATACATTCACCTGGTGACAGAACATGATGGTGCTCCAATGGAAACCCAAGTCATTTTCATGTTTTAGCATCTTTTTTTATTTTAAAGCCATTGTTGTCTTGGAAAGCATTGAAAGCTGAGATGTTTCTAGATGGTTCTCCATCAAACCTCTGGAGTAGGAACTAGATCGTAGATATACATGTCATAGCTGTTGGTAATGACTTAGATCGAACGTATTTTACAAATAAGACGCTTCAAGGTCATCCAGAAGACTAACACGTTTGTTTCTGTGCAGAAAAATTATGTCAAACTTTTTGCAGATTTTCTGCTGTTATACTCTCACAGACGGCCTTCCTTATTTTTCTTAAGTACAAGTAAATAAATTACTAATCTATGTAATAACAATCTGCATTTTTTTCCATCTTACAAATGTTGTTCCTCTTAATTCACTCACGCCTGCAGTGGCATGCTTTGATGGCATCGTGGGACTCCCCCCAAAAGGGGGAAGTGTTGCTTCTGCGGCTTCAGGTGAAATAGTAATAGCATAAACAAGCTGCCCCCTGTGGAGAAAAGAAGTTTCATTATTATTATTTGAGGCTGTTCTGCAGCAGGTCGACTTCGAATGCACCAAAAACAAGTGAAGATTTGGTTTTATGAGCGTCTACGATGGAATCCCTCTAGTGGGTCTGAATTCAGACAAATCTGTGAAAACTAAGTACACCCACAGACATAAGAAAGTCTCATTTACTACTTTCAATAAAGGATTCTGCCTCAAAGTCAATCCGTCACTCAATAACAAACGTATCCCGTCTTGTGGAAAATTACACTAGAATCCCTCAAAAGGTCAAAACATGTCGAGACGTATGGGAAAAGCGTAGATCTGAGGTGTTGGAGACTTCAACACGGAGTTAATAGAAGCTGATGAAAACTCTGAAAACCTGCTTTGGTTTGTTTACAGTCAGAGAACTTGTGGTCATTTCACACCAAAACAGATAATCGGACAATTCTCTTCAATGAAATTGTTGACTCCGCCTCTTTCATATATTAAAATTCCTCTATTTTGACTCTTTTTTTGGACCCATTTCCGGAGGCGTGTCGGAACAATTCCAGAACTGAGGCTAAACACTCCTTCTAACTTCTAGTGAACAATGATTTGATTGATATCATTTGTGTTTGACGACCCGATTCATCGTTGGTTCATTTTGACAGATCCAACTGGATCTGATTCACTGACCTGAAGTGAATCTTGATCCCAAACTCCCACCAGTGTGACTCAGACATCAACATCTACTGTGTCTCAATCCAAATGGGTTTTTCAATATGGATTTATCACATTTTGAAAAGATTCGATAATGGTTGAAGTTGATTCAGTTGGATTGTGGCTCAGACAGATTGATCTGGTTAGATTAAAGGAATACTAATCGATTCATTGATTAATCAATTAATCGTTTCACTCATACAGCCGAAATCTGTCACATTTTTTTTTTACTTTTGGACCAGGAGGCTCCACCTACTTTTATTGAGACATCCGATTGGTCAGTTTATAACCCAAATAACATAAACTACAGAAAAATAAAATCATGTAAGTAAACGAGGACGTTTAAAACGACATCAGAGCTAGAATAGTTAGTCCGACCAATAGAATGAATGATTAGCAGCTGTTTATTTCTCTATAGAAGTCTATGGGGTTTTGGCGTCTTGGAGCCACTTCCTGTTTGGAACACTAGAGGGGCGGGGCCACTCAGTCCAGTTTTCATTTATGTTGGCAGTTGTGTCCCATCAGGCTCATAAACATGAAATGAGCTGCAGTGGTTCTATGAATGTTCTGTTCAATCAGTCCATCATGTATGAATGAACCCCATCCTGCCCTCTGGGGGCAAACGATTGCTCCCTATCACACCAAAGGACACTTGGACACGGGAAATGGGGACGTTCTACCCTCTGCTGACATATTAGGTAAATAATTCAAGAGGAAATAAAGTTCCTGGTCCTCAGTGATCCTTTCTCCTCCTTACATAAATAGTAGCCCGTTGGTTGACAACACATTAGTTCTCTAAGCCTGGAAGGTTAAACCCACTGAAGTTCCTCCAACTGCATGATGGAAAGAAGGAAGAAAAAATGACAACAATGACAAAACCGGGCTTTACTTCTTGACTTTGCCGACATTTCTGGGGTATTTAAGCGCAAAGGGGCTTAGTCTCTCCGTAGGGCTGAGGTCTGGGTCTGACTGTGAGAGAAGAGACCAATTAGGCCATTAATGTGAGTGCTGACGGGCGGATTACTCCCCCGGCGCTGCGGCCCCTCCGAAAACAGTCAGCAATAACAATAAAGCCAGTAATAACCAGGCTGTCAAAGAGACAGCTGCAGCCAGACGGGGAGTTTGTCTGAGTCTGGAAGTCGTCTCGGACTAACGTCCTTCACGGCTGGCTTCACACGCTGGAAGCTGCCGCGGCTTTGGTGCCGTTCCCGGGCCCTTTGTTTGAACTCCGGACTATTGTTCAGTCGGGCGGGAAGTTTCGCATCTTTAATCACGGCGCGGTACCTTGAAGTTAGATTCCAAACGTAACACACCTGCAGCTTGTTCTCACGCCGGCATAGCCAGAGACAAATTCTCTTCAGAGTCCCGCTGCGATCGTCCGCTGATCTACTTTAAAGCGTTCCCAGTCGTCTTTTAAATATTTTTAAGACTATTTATTAGATCATAGTTTCTGCAGAGCAGCAGAAGTTCATTAGCCCCCATTTCCCATCATCCCTTTGTTCTCCTCGTGGTTGTGAAGGAAGGCTCCAGACCTACCTTTTTAGTTTAAATTTAGGAACTTTCTTGATATTTTTATTTAACTTGATTTGTATCCATCTATTAAGTTTATTTATTTACCTATTTGAGATATCGATTTGGCGATATATCGCGATATTTCCTTTGGCGATACTTGTATTGATTTAAAATGCTGACAAGACATGAGCATCTGTCAGCGTCTTACTTTTGTTTTCCACCTAAACCACTAGTTGGCAGCACACTGTGTCTCTTTGATCATCTGTACACCACGACCAAAACAAGAAAATCTCTTGAGAACCAGCTTGCGTTAAACGTTTATTTTACTATTATGCGACGTGTATTCGTACTGAAATACTGAAACTCTAATATTTGAGTGCTTCATGTTGTGATCATTAATTTTACCTTTTTATTACAATGAAAGACATAATAATATTCAGGTAGAGTTAAAAAAAAAAGGAAAATATGTTGTGGTTTAGTCTTGAGATATATCGCGATATATATCGTATGGTGAGACACGTATCGGGATCATCAATACAAACCCCTATTGGTTGTGTCTGTTTTAAATTGATGTATTTTTTTCCTTTTAAATTTTAAGTTTCGCTCCACCGCTGGATCCTCCACATCAGTGTATGTATTGGCTTATTCTGCATTTTCTGGAGTATAAGTCGCAGGAACGAACAATGTCTAATCAAGAAGAAGAAAACTTTATATAAGTCGCACTTTTATCTTTGCCATAGGAAAACAATAATAAAGCTTCAATACAAATGAGAAAAATATCAAAATATAAGAGAAAATCCATCAGATTCTCCTTCATGTTTGTTTTGGAAGACTCTTCTTTTTCTGGCACCGTCAGAAGAAAACACAGCGCCTTCTAGTGGTTGTTTGCGGAAACAACTACTAAAGGGCAACCAGTTGCTAATGGAAAAATAACAGAGACATTTATGCAAAAAAATCCAAAATAAGTCGCTCTTGAGTATAAGTCGCACCCCTGGCTAAACTATGAAAAAAACAGAATCTTAGATTCTAGAAAGTATGAGCTACTTTTCTGCCACTAGAGGGCGCTGTAGGTTTGTTTAGGATCATTTTCCCTGAACTCTGTGATATTTTTCTTATTTGCATTGAGACATTAGTGTTCCTGTTTTTATTTTTCCCTCCTTAGACTAACACGGGACGGGGTCACACAGAAACAGAAGTACCGCTAAAAGCCAAAATACTGGGAGAGTCTCTGAATGATCTCATGAACCCAGACATGGAGACGTGATTACTGATCCTTTGGTAGAGCTCTTCAAAATAAATAAATCTGCTCTCTTAACATCATCCGTGTCTTCCATACACTTCACATGGATGTGCAGTCAGTGCTTCCAACGAGGCTAAAAACTTGACTGTAGCTCCTCCCACACGTGTCGGAAGGATTAAGAGCCGTCGATGTGAATTTGATGCCTGAATCAGTTCAATGTGTGCTTACATTTGAACGAAGAATTACTCAAAAATGCCATTTAAAGCTTAATTTTCTTCAGATTTGTTCTCCATCAGAAAGATTTTAAAACAGTGTTTTCATTGAAGTGGATCTCTAAACCAGAGCTGGACGCCATCCTCGCCGTCTTCCAGTAGCTCCAGGTTTACAGTTACATAGCAAAGGTCAGGTGTGTGTGTGTGGGGGGGGGGGGGGGTACACCTCCAACAATCATGCAGGTGCACCATTGAGCTCCATTCAGCTGCAGCAGGAGGACATCCACCTGCGTTCTCAATTAAGAGGACAGCTCCACAAACACGCTCTCACAAATGGAGGCATTCACATGCACCCGCGGTCGCGACCACTCCCCGGACCCCGTGTAGTTGGAGGATTCTCTTACTGAGCCGCCAATAGCAGCGAGGAACTCGAGCAGGCCGGCCATCCGGCGGACAAAGGGACCGATAGCCCCGGGGCTCGGGATAAGGAAGCTCCATGTTTGGCCCCGGGACCCCCGGGCCCTTAAGGAGCCCCCTTACCGCAGGTGTTTCAACAGGAGGGACTTTGTGAAGACGCTGCAGGTTTAGTTTACAAGCTGGATGTTCAAATGATGCCTCGTCCATCTTGACTCTTCTGTCCCGGTTCCTTTGAAGGTTACCCGGAGCGTTCCCACACTGCCTTTCACCGTTCCTCCACGCTGTCCTGCGGAGGTAACACGAGAGCGCCGGGCACAAAGCTCGATTCTTCCTGTGCTAATGAGCGAGGAGGACGAGTCCCGCAGCAGCACCTGCACGGCCCTCCGAACCCACCGCTGTCCTGGACGCGCTCAGGCGGCGCCGGGACCCGCTCCCAAACCAAAAGAGAGTGAAGCTGCAGCTGGTGTTGACCTAGCTTAGAGCTCTGGAAAACGGCAGGATATTAGAAATGAATCACACCTCAATATATCTGGGATTAAAAACTCGTCGTCTCTCTTTGGTTTCAGCCAATCACAGGTGGCGATCTCCGTCAGCGTCTGGACCGACGCCCTGGTCAGACGTCATTCGCTTCGTTACAAATGTCACCACTTCATAAAACAAACGTTCTGCTCGGCTCTCTCCGTTAAGGTGTTCTGGTCGGATGTCCTCCACCTGGTTCGGCTAGCGTGTCACATCAGGGCTAATCGTATTAAGCTAATCGCTCCCAGATCAGCGACTCTGATCCCGCCGTGGCCCCGTGACCCGGCCAGGGACCCCTCAAGTGAGACCTCAGCGCCGCGTAGGAAGGTGGAGAAGCACTCCACCAGAAACTGATGAAACTGAAAGGATTAAAACACCAGAAACATCAGACTGGATTAAAATAAAATAAGATAATTATTAATTATTTTAGGATTTTAGGACTTTTTTCCGTTTTTGAGGGTTTTAGATTCTCTGTTATCATCATCATCATCAGGTAAATCTTTTGAGTAAAAGTTTTTGAAGTTTTTTAGGCCGGAGTTAAATTGTGAAACTTAAAATGAAAAATAAAGTGAAATTAACTTTAAAAGCTCAGAAAAAAAGTTTAAAAAAGTAAAGCAGGAAATCAATTTTGCAAATTAATCGCAAATTGGAAAAAAATGTATCGTGATTTTGTTGTTTATGTTTTAGGAACAAAAAATGCACATTTCTATTGATTCCATTTATTTGAACCCTTTTAACCTTAAGTTAATGCATTAACTCTCACAGTCCTAATAAAAATCCCTACCACACACATAAAGCATAAATAAATAAATACATTTCAAAAAACAAGAAAATACTTTCTTCTTTTTTCAATGGTAGGATAATTCTTCTCACTTAGATTTTTTGCTGGATAATTTCCCTTATTTTAAGAGTTTTGATACTTAATTATCTCAATAAAATATTAAGGCTCATTACTGAGATTTTATTACCTATTATGAGTAAAAACACATTTGAAACTAGAGTCTGAATAGTTACAATAATAACTTTATCTTCATGTGATATTTTTATGACCAAAATCAAAGCAGCAGTTTTGTCTTAAATTAAGAATTTAAAGTAAAATATAATGTACAGTGAGTAAAAAAACAATACTTTACTCTTCTTGTTGAAGAAGAGTAAAGTATTATTGTTTTTAGTATATTTGGCAGCTTTTAAGAAATGTGGTTAGCATAATGTCAGAATAATTTTACTAGCAAGAAATTATATTTATATTAGTCAAAATGAGCTTGATATTAGTACAAGTACACTCATTTTAAGATATTTGCTGTCGTTATGAGGTTTGATGTTTTTACTTTCTTTGAAAACAAACCAAATTTTCTTGGTCATATTTTTTTCCTTATTGTAAGCAATATTTACCTTATTTTGTACATTTTTTTTTTGTTTTTTCAAGCTGACTTTTTGCAGAGTATCTGTGTTCTGAAAGTAATCCTCTTTAGAAACGGATTACTTTCTCCAGTCAAAACAACAGCTTTTAGGATTTCTGATTAACTTTTTTGTTTAGTTCATGTCTTAAAAGATGAAACTTTTCACCCAAATTTACTTTACTTTCTAAGAAGAAAAATCAAATGAAAGTGAAAATGGTGGTTGAAAATGGAAAATGCAGAAAAAGAACAAAAATGAAGATTTTCTCGCTATTGTGTTACTTGGTTGGTTCATCCTCTAGTTTAAGCTTCCATAGAAAACATCAGCCAAATATTTATTCATATCACATTTCATAACCTTGAATTAAACTAAAATTTTAAACAAAAAATACTGATAACCTGCAGTAAAAAAAGGAAGATATTATGTATTTATTAATAACTGACAGAAAATCATCAAACTTAAATACAGATTCTTTCAGTTTGACCTCTTGTAGAGATAAAATCGACGTATCTGTGACTCAGATGTGTTACAGGAGTTATAATGAAAGCAGCTAAAATAATGCAGCTTCTCATAAAGGTCAAACATGGGGGTGGAAGTGTCATGGTGCGGGGAATGTCACCGAGCTGGAGCAGAGCAGCTCTGGTTCTGCACGATTCTATTTATGAACTTAAACATCATTTTTTTGGTGTTTAAATCTTCTCGGGGGTCAGAATTAAAAATGGTTCTGTAAAAAATAAAAGACAAAAAAGACAGAAAACAATAAAAACCAAATTTAAAGATGTAAAAACTTTTATTTATGATCATTGTCAAACATTTTCTCTTACATCATAATATCTTTTGGTAAAATTAAGCACAATTAAAGCTGATTTTCTTTTTTTTTCGTTTATCATCCAATTGAAGTTTGCTTTTCAAAATAAAAGCACACACACGTTTTTGCTTTAAATAATAAAAGGGTTCCTCTGAGACCAAACCAAACTTTCATTAAGCGACTAAAAGCTCCACACAGACCCTCGTTGACCCCTCTCCCCCTTCCCCAGAGGGTTGGTGGCGGGGGGGTCAGGCAGAGGTTACTAAAATCCAGTGGGCTTAGCCTCCCCGTACTGTCCATTAACTATCAAAACAGGTGTGTGAGCGCCCTGCTCCGGCTGCCTTTGTTTTCCTACCTGTGTTCACTTTGGGCTCATTTAGTAAAAAAAAGAAAATGTTGAAACTTTTCCAGGATAAAAACTTTCACTTTAATTTAAAAGTAGCCATTGTAGATGATTATTTATTCATGTATTTCCAGCAGATTTAACCTGTTTTTTCCTAATTTTACAACATTTTCAAATGAATTAAGTTACAAAATAAACAGATTTTTTGGCAGAATTCTTCCAAACCTTAAAGTTTATCTCAACATTAATAACTTATTGAATATATTTGAGTCATAAAAAGTTCTTAGAAACTCTCCTTTTTGACTTTGGGTGGCGTTAAAGCATCAATACGGGCGGCGTGCGGTGTTGGCCTCACAGAGAAATACTTGGAAACCAGCAGGTGAGACAACCTGCAAGCTCAGCTGTTCACCTGATCTGCTGCTTTGGGCTTTTTCCTGCTGACCTGCTCTTTGTTTTTCCCTCACCTGTAAGTTTTACGTCTGATGCCCTCATGGACCCGACCGCTTTGCTTTTCCGACGCGTCTTCAAGAAAAGCAGAACTGCTCCTCTTCATCGCTCTTAGCTTCAGTCACGAAGGGGGACATGGGACGTCTGCGGACGAAAAACGGTCAACCCTGCCGTTCTGTTCACCTGGCGGGGAGGGGGTGGGGGGTTTCAGGTGAAGGTTTTGTTGTGCTGGTTTTGTTCTTTTCCCCTCTTTATCCTCAACTGTTGTTATTTTAGTTTAAAGTTGAACCTTGGTAGTCTTAGTTTTCCGGCTTTGTTTATTTGTTTTCTTTAGGTAGTTTTGGTTTGGGGGGGCTGCTGACTCCAACGTCACTCTGACTATTTTTATGTTTTCCGTTGTTCCCCTTCCCTTGAGTTTTGTTTTAATTTGCTGCACCTTGTACATCTAGAATAGAGATGCTAGGCTGTGTTTGGTTTTATTCTTTTCATTCCTTTTGGCTCCTCCCCCTTTAATATTTCATATAAACGTCCAGCCTTAGACTCTTGTGGACGTAACACCCTTCACAAGCCGGGGCAGCCCAAAAACCCAAAAACTGTACGGTCATGTGACTAAAGCTTGACATTGAGGCCTGAGTAAAACCGGGTCTGAAATGCTAACCCTCAGACTCCTCCCCCTACCCCTTCATTTAGCCCTCAATAACTGTTTAATAACAGAGGAGGTGTAAAACTGATGTTTCTAATCGTAAATATTTAAAGTTTTCCATAAAACTACAAAGAACCAATTATTCACAGGAAAAAAAGTAAAATAATAATAATCTTTTTAAAATACGGTGGAGTGTTAGGGCCAGTTTACAAGGAATTTTTCTTTTTAAATTACGACTTTAAATCTTGTAAATTGACTAAATTAAAAGTCATAAATTTACAATAAAAAAAACTTGTAATTTATTTCTTTTGTCCCTAACATTCTGTCGTATAAATGAAATAAAAATAACCAAAAACCCTCACTATAATCTTCACAGAAAAAAGTCAGGAAAAATAATAATAAAACTTAAAAAAATAAAAAAAAATCTCAGGCTGCAGGTCTTGATTTTATGGCTAAAACTAACAGGTAAAAAAAAAAAAAAAAAACAACAATCATGATTTCCCCAAATCATGCTCTGATATTGTTTAGGGGTCTGGGCCAAATATGGATCCTGCAGTTTGGGGAGAAATATGGAAAAATAGTGACTGTGTCCGAATTCCCTCCCAGTCAATATATAGTGCGTTCGCCATTTTCTAGTGCTGTCCGAATTCCAAATCGAGTTCACTCGAAATTTCCCAGAAGTCTTTGCAAAAAACTAGAGTACATCGACGGTCACTAAATTAGCGGATATAGACCACAATGCATTGCAGTCGATGTTTAAATGCAATATCTGAATAAACGATCCACATTTTCACCTTCAGAAGACTGTGGGGTCATAAATAAACGCCGTGAAATGTTCACTTTTACTCGATTTTTCACTTTGTGAAATCGATGACGTCATATCCGGTTTTTAGAAAAACAAAAGTAAAGTAGTGAGCATCGTGTCCGGATGACCTTTAAAATCCAGCGCACTGTATAGTCCGGCACACAGCCATTGTCTTCAAATATGGGTGTTACTACCGCCTGATGATGTCATCAACAGTCGCCGGTTATCTACGTTCTGGCATCGGTTATTCTTATATTTAAATGTAAACTTCTGTGCATCAGAGGGGAAGAAATGCGTTTCCGGCGTGGATCACCCGACCACCATGGCTAACCCTTGACAACAAGACTATTTTCTGCCCCTTCAAATGCCCCAACAATTGGAGCAACAGGGAGGAGCCGGGGGCGAATGAAATGAATTTAGATTCGGCATTAAGATTGATTATATCTATGGTTTATGTTCTAAAAACACTGAACGTGTGTCACGCTTTTCATGTTAGGATCTAGATCCAAAGAAAAGAAAATTGATTATTTCTCTGAATCTAAGAATCTAAGCATCTGGAAATTAAAAAAAATCAATTTTTACAAGAAATGTTATGATCAGATTGTAACTTTTAAAGCATAGAATATTGAATTGAAATAAAGTTCGAAGGTTTAAAGCAGGGGTGGGCAAACTACGGCCCGGGGGCCACATGCGGCCCCTTAAGCTACTTAATCTGGCCCTCCAAATTAAAATACATTGAATCAAAAATCCTAATTATTGTCTTATTTTCATTGTATTTCTGGTTTCTTCTCATGAATGGTGTTGTTTCTCTGGCGTTCGTGAGTGTTTTTTTCTGAGTCAGATGGTGATTTTTCGGGTTTCTTTGAGTTTTCCTCTGAAGAACATTAACCCAAAAAGAGAACAAAAATCAAAATTCAGAAATTAAAATTCCCCAATTTTGTGTTTTTAAATGAATATATATGAATTTTTATCCAAATTAAAGCATGTTTTTCTCTAAATTCCATATTATATTTTTAGTTTATGAGGTTCATTACCAAATCACTCCTTCCATCTGCTCCTTTTCTGGCCCTTATGTCAAATTTTAGAACCTTTCTGGACCACAAATCAAAAAGTTTGCCCACCCCTGATTTAAAGGTTTTAGGGCAACAAATCCCCCTAAAGAGTTTCTGTATTTCCACAGATACTTTTAATAAGTTGACTATTCCTTTAGTTGAAATGCTTTCCTGCTCCAGTGGAACTCTTAACAAAATATCAGTTATGACCTAACGCGTCTCCATCCCAGCCCTTCCTAAAGCCCCGCCCCCCTGCGCAGACAGACACGCCGGGCTCCTGCGCCGCCCCACTTCCGATCTCTCCAGTGTTTTTCAGCCATAATAAATCTGGCTGTGACTTTCCAAAGCAAACAATGCTGTGGAGACCGAGTCCTCCAACAACACTTTGTCAGTTCCAATCAGGCCTGAAATATGACTCAATTGTCTGTGCCTCCCTGTGGTCAGAGCACCCCCCCCCACACACACACACACACACCCTCCACTTCCTCTCCCTCCCCCCCTTTGCTGGTCTTTCTTCAACCGCTTCTTTGCAAACATGAATATTGATCATTCCAGGCAGAAACACAAAGTCATAATAATCAACATGAAGAAGAAACCCAAACTTAAATGTGACCCATTCATACTCGACTATATTGTTTCAACCGGATTGTATTTTCACGGTGGATCCATCCTCTAAAGTCATCTTAAAACACATTTACGTAACATGATGTCACAATGGCAAACTAACAAAGTACACAACATTGAACCTCCACCAGTTTTAGGTTTTTGCATAACTTACTGTTTACTATTTTTAACACTGAATTTTATAGAAAATGTTAATTCAATTGTCAAAGACAGTATTACAGATTTCATCAGACACGAGTTGTTTATTATGATCGTGTTTAAGCTAATAAATAATATATTTTTTCCCCAAAATATGTAATTTTCTACATATTGTGAGTCATTAGAGGTAATATTTTCTTTACCAATTATCGCGATATCATTGATATTGTGAGACATGTATCGCGTATCACGAGGTACCCAGTGATTCCAGACCCAAATAAATAGATTTAGATTCTACCTACGTCCAGAGCGCCACTTTACGTCGAAGGCTGAGTGACATTTTTGTTAGAACTGATATTATGCTAGAACAGATTAGCTATTATTTTAGCAACATGCTAACGTCTTTGGCTAATTTGTTTTCTAGTGGGTTTTTAGGATAATTTAAAGTTTAGCTAATATTTTAGTAAAATGCTGAAGTTTTCAGCTATTTTTGTTATCTACTGAATTTTTTGGGGGTGTAATTTAGAATTTAGCTTCTATTTTAGCAACATGCTAACGTTTTTGACTAGGTTAGTTTTCTGAGGAATTTTAGGCTATTTTGGAGTTCAGCTAGTTTTAATGCAAGAAGCTAGCTTTTTTGGGGCTAATTTGGAATATAGAAAGGTTTTTTTTTTTTTTAGGTATTTTAGAGTTTAACTTATATTTTAGCAACATGCTAACGTTTTTGACTAATTGAGTTAATTGAGGATTTTTGGGGTATTCTGGAGTTTAGCTAGTTTTAAAGCAGTGAGATAGCTTTTTTAGCTAATTTGGCACCTACTGAGCTTTTTGGGCTAATTTAGAGTTTAGCTCAAATTTAAGCAACACACTAAATATTTTTGCAAAGTTATCATGTATTAGGGATTTCTAAGCAGTTTTAGCACACATTTTTCCTAAATTTAGGTCAACTTCAGTGCTCTTTCATAATACTTTTATTGGCAGATTTGGCCTCTAATTAGTTTTTAATGCAAATTTGGACTTTTGCTAATATCTTAGCAATATGCTAACATTTTTAGCTAATTTGTTATCTACTGGAGGTTTTAGGCTAATTTTTTAGTTTAGCTTTTATTTTACCAACATGCTAAAATGTTTGTCTGATTTAATTCACAGAGAAATGTTATGCTAATTTGAAGTTCAGCTAGTAATTAATCAACAAGCTAGCTTTTTTGCTACTAAAGTTAAAAAATGTTAAACAAATACTCTTTTTAAGAGATGCTAGTTTATTTTTAGAATTTTTTTTTTTGCTTTTGTTTGTGACAAAAGTAGACATTCATATTATTTAAAAAAAACAAAAAGTAGGTTATGAATGAAAATCCAAGTTTCTTAAAGGCTAACGTGAGTCAATGCGGCTCCTTCTAGGTTTTAATCAGTAGAAAACAAGACCAAATGACTCTTTTACTGTTAAAGGTTGACAACCTCTGTGCTAGAGTTTTACTAGAGATGTAGTGACGTAGATAACTACAAGTTAGTAAATGTATTTGCGTTCCTCAGTTGTTCTTTTTAGTCATAACCCTTCACAGAATTGAAAAAAAAAACGACATCTTTGTTCTGTTTCTAACTTAAGCTAATATTAGCTTGCCTTTTCCTTTGCAAAGTCTGGAAGTTTTGCCATTTTAATCTTGATCAGTTGTGATGTTTTTCAGAGGTTTAATGCTCCACTGGGATTGGTGAAACCATTTTCAATCTGAAAACAAACCATTGAAAAAGTCAAAGTGTGTTTCTTCCATTTGCATACGTTCACTATCCCTCGGAGCGATCTGCTGAAGCTCCTCACCATCGGTTGGTTGAGCAGAAATCTTGTAAAATTCTCTCGCCTTGAACCCTTCTACCTTTGTAGCCACGCTTGAATGAGTTGACCCCTTCTATTTATTATTTGTGGAGTTTTTCTTTCTACTGCGTTGGCCCACGGCCATGTTAATCTCAGCGGCCACCTCCGTCTTAATTCCGAGCCCTCCATCCCTCACGGAGACTGAAGGAAGCCATCAGGAGCGATGCCCGCTCGGCCACGGAGCGAGCATGTTCCCTTCACGCCTGATTACCTCTGTTGAGGAGTGGGGATAGACCACCTCAAAGAGAGAACTGCCCCGACTTCAAAGTCTCACCGCTGAGAAAAGGAGCCTGTCCTGGCGCGTGCGCGCGCACACACACGGCCACCGCCTAACACGCCGTGGCCGCCGCCGCCCGTGTAAATACACGCGCACGGGGGGGGGGGTTGACTGGCATTATTGGGGAGTGATTGACCGCTGGTGAAGGAGAGAAAATCTGCTTTTTTCAAGGATCCGCCGTCGACACTTCACTGTCGGATCCAACAGATGTTTGAATGAAAATAAGAAGTTTTTTAAAACTAGTTTTGATTTTATGAGGTTTTGACCAGATAATAATAAAGTTAAATGGTAATTTGGTAGATACTGAATTTAATAGACAGCAAATGCAGTTTAACAGCAGTAACCATGGCAACCCAAATATTAACTAAGATCAGAAAGTTTACCTTTAACTACAGTCGCAGTAATAGATATCTATGATGCATTAAGAAAAGATTAAAGACAGTATGACACGATCTAGTGTCCTGGGTTCTAATGTATGCTGGACACGCCCCTTTTTCTGAAGGAAAAACCTAATAAATACGAACATTTTACAACATATTTTTTTCATAAATCAAATTTGTTCTGATGATGACGACTTGGATGATTTATTAAAAAAAAGTCTTTCTTAAATATGACTTTTGATGCTTAAAGAACTTTTTCACACAAAGTTTTAGGAAATTTAGTCTAAGATTACAACACACGACGTTTGGTTCAGGACCCCTCCCCGTTAGAAACTGACGTTCCAGATGTCCTTAACTTGCCGTTTTTTTGACGTGCTGGCTGTTCCCGTTAAATCACAAGTACCCCACCTCTGGGCCGTGGACCGGAACCGGTCCAGTACTGAGACGTGGAGCGCACCGGATGAGGTACCAGACGCGGTACCGCGCTCAGATTCAAACTGGTACCGAGTTAGGGTACCAATATCAGGTTGGGTTACCGGTACCAGACGTGGACTGGTCCTCAGGACGCATCCAGTACCTATCACAAGGGTTGCAGGGTGATTTTACAGCCCTAACCCGGTCTGGGCCCGGTTCGCATCGGATACCGCTTCTGGTAATGCATCTGGTACCAGGTCAGAACCAGTACCACATCCGGTATTATGTCTGGTGTCGGGTTAGCGTACCTCTACTGGCTGTTCTTGAAGACCAGTCTGAATCCAGTACTGTGTCCTGTACCTCATCCGGTACCACGTCCTGAAGGTTCTTGACCCTCTGTACAATCAGCCAGCATGACAAAAAATGAGGAGTTGTGGATACCCAAAACCCCAAAAGGTGGGAGGGGTCTTAATCAAACGTCTGTATGTGACGACTTGGGAACACGGATGTGTTGAAGATTACAGACTTGTTGTTTGATCTTCTTCTGGTCCTCTTCAACTTTAGTAAAATGTTTACATTTTCATGTTAGCTGAAAAAGTGCCGACCCTTACCTCAACAGTTCTGGTAGCATTTTTCTTTTGATTGAAGACATAAAGAAAATGAATCAATTTACTTATTCAAATCTTGTTGGATCAGATGAAAACCAGCAGCTTGAAAAAGCTCATGTTTATGATGTAATAGCTGCTTTTGTTGGGCCAAAGTCCTGCAGACAGATAGATCCATTAACGTCTTTATTTTTGTTGTCTGGCTCTAAAGTGTGCGGCTGCAGAACTCTGGAAATGTACACAAAATATTTGCTATGCTAATCATATCTGGTGAGGTGCTATAAGCTAGCTGGAGAGAGTTCTACCAAAAGAATGCTGGGAAATAAATGAGGTTAACTTCCACGCCAAATCAGAAGCAAATTTCAAACATATTTTCTCCACAGAAAAGGTTTTAAAAAAACTTTGATTTTTAGAAATAAAATCCTAATCAAAAGACCATTAGAAATGATTTTACTATAAAAAATAAAAAAAAAACACTCTTTAAACTAGCCCAACTCATTTATGCAACTAACAGAATTCTAACAGATTCCAGTTGAGAATAGTTTTATTAACGTACGATGTTGCATATTAGAGCTAAACCGCTTTTCTCCACTTCAGAATCTGTCTGAATTATATCCTCATAAATGAATCATTTGATAATAATGATATTAATGCAGTCTTGATGATCTTAAACATCATCTGCAAAGAAAAACTGTCAAACAAACTGAAGAAATGGAATCTGTTCCAGGCTAGAACATCTTTATTATGTTTCTGTTGATTCTGCAGTTTTCATTCAAGTTTTCTTGACTTTAGCTAAAGACAGTAAATGTAATGTATCCACTGGAGCTTGCAGCTTTATGAGAATCGCATTTGGACGGACACCAAAACCGTTTGAAAGTCAAACTAAACAAGCGGCGTATCACCCACTGGAACCTCTCCTGTTTATTTTTCTTTTACCGCCATGTTTGGTTCCTTCATGATATCATCTGTGCGGTCGCAGTAACTCTTCTTCTTCTTTCCCATCTTTGCTTTTCTCTTCGGGGGATTTTCAAATAAAGAAGCCGTCAGTTGCCGTGGCCTCCGGCCAAATTCCACATTCCTGCTGAACACACACGCCGCAGCAGTTAAAGCTTTCTAGGAAATGTAAGTTGACCTTCCCTTTCCTCACTACATGCTCGGCTAAATAGACAGAAAGCAGAGCCAGCGACGCCTTCTCCTCAACATTTTGGACTGTTTCGTTTTAAGCTGCTCATCAGTAGCTCGGTAGTCTATTTATACTAGATCTGTCAATGAGGAGCTACTATGATGAAGAGGTTTGAATTAGGAACTGCAGGATTGTTCAAACATACATGACATTTCAGAAAAATGTGGAAGTCATTTATATGGTACGTTTGGCCAATGATAGATAGATAGATAGATAGATAGATAGATAGATAGATAGATAGATAGATAGATAGATAGATAGATAGATAGATAGATAGATAGATAGATAGATAGATAGATAGATAGATAGATAGATCGTGAGGGGTGTAAAGAAATATCAATTCAGTTAAATATGACCATACTTCATTTGGTGATCCTTGTATTGATTTAAAATGCTTTTACCTAATCTTATTTATGGAACATTACTTGTTTAGACACGTTTAATCTTTGTGGGTTTTTTTATACTTAAAACTACGTCGTAGTGAAAATCAGACTATGATGGGTTTTTTTTTAAACTATTTCCCAAATTACCAAACGAAAAGCACAAAAGATTTGCTTGGATAAAAACAATGTTTATTTGAGACAGTTGCAGTGCTTATTGATCTGATTATTAAAGAAAAGTTATTTTACAATTATACATGTGAAAGATGCACCAATACTCTGATAATGTCTTCTAAGTCACTATTTCAAAAAAGCCAAATATTCCCAATCCACACTCCTAGTTATCAGGTTTACATGTCTGGGTTCATGAGATCATTCAGAGCTTCACCAACTAATGTCTGAATGACGGCGTTTTCAGCGGTACTTCTGTCTCTCTGAGACCCAGTTTGACGACTTCCTGTCCGCGTTAGTCAGAGGAGGAAAATATAAGAATAAAATTACAGGGTCTTTTTATTATTGTCTCCATACACATAAGAAACTGTCAAAGTTCAGAAAGAAAAGAAATGACAACGTTCTGATTCTCCTCCATGTTGGTTTTTAGCCCCACTCACTGATTACATCATCAACACGTCACAGGCTGAAGCCGAGTTCCTGATTGGTTGATGTGGCGCAAATTCTTTGTTGAAATTTAGACATTAGAGCAGTGGAAACTCAGTATTACGCTGTTCGATAGATTTTTCACTGCTTTTATCTGAAATGTGCTGCTACTGAAAAAAAAAAAATTCACCAATCGCATTTGATGTGAACATAGCTTTATAAGCAGAAAGTTCTACAAAAACATTTAAGTTTTTCGTTTTAATTTGGATGTCAAAGTCCAGAACAGTTTGGAAGTATTTTTTTTTTTATTTTACTAACTAACATTTAGATTATTCACACTGGGGAACTTTCCTTCAATTATAGCATAGAAGGGCACGTCATCGGCGAACAAACGTACCCACCTTGATTTTATGAACCACTAAAGAAATGTTGGCAATGATTGTGGCCTCAAAGGGAACGAAAACGGAATCATTCTTACTTCATATGTTCAACACATTTTATAGCATGTGAATGTTTTCATGTTGGTTTGATGTTGATTTTAAAGTAATATACATGTGATGTTTATACTAAGAAACAAAGTGGTTCGTGTTTGGTAAAAGTTAACTGATAGTCTCATTGGCTGAAACAGAAGTCTGTTTAACAATTTTAAAGAGGTTTTGAAGTAGTTTCTTCCTCATTGGGGAATTCCAATTTTAAAAGAGTTTTCTTGTATCATAAGTATTACACATTAGTCCTGTAGTTTTTTTGTTTGATGAGTTTTGGGCTAATTCCATAGTAGAGACAATAAAGTTTCTGATTCATTTTGCTTTAACCTCCAAATTTCTCCTAAAGTGAAATATTTCGTTCTTTCAAAGTATCAGAGAAGGTTTTTCCTCTGAGAACCCACTAAGCCCAGGACACCCCCCCCCCCCCCCCCTTAAACCAAACATTCAGACGTGACCAATCACCGCGCAGCTCTGCGCTTCCTGGATTACAACCCTCCGCCCCTTTCTGCCAGAGAGCTTGTTGCTTACATAACCTTTGACCTCCCTAATGCATTAATTGAGGGGGAAGTATGTGGGGGTCCATTTATTGTGATGGAGAGTGTTGGTGATTGCCCAGTGACCCAAATGCTCTTTTTCACCCTCTACCCCCCCCCCCCCCCCCCCAACCCCCCATGATGCAGCATTGTGTTATTGTTTTCCATGCCGATGGCCTTTTTGAAAGGGTTCACGTTTAAAGTCATGGTTTTAGGTTCCATAACTGTTGAGTGTTTATTATTAGTTTCTAATTGTCCAAAAGTAAACGTGGCCCTATGGCTCCTCCTCCCCCAGCTGACGGTTAAGCGTGGGTCCCGAAATCCTTCAAAAACAATCTTTACTTTGTGGTAAATACGTTTTCTGTTTTTTTGTTGTCCATCAATTGCTGAATTGTTTTTTTTTTATTCTAAGTAATTTAAAATACAGTTGATTTCAGTATTGACATTTAACCATTAGCAGCTAAAGGAAAGTATTCCTATCAGACAGAAGCTTCCATTAACGCTTCAATTACAATGTTAAAATGTTTGTTTTTGCGTTTCACGCGTGGTGTAGACCGCTAGCGTGTTATATTGTAGTGCAACGACTAGAAAAACAACAATATGAATACTGTTGTAAGATGTATTTGGAAACGTTAGCTTAAATGAGCGCTATATTGGCACTTTCTAATGTCGTTATCACGTTCTGCCAATCAACGGGTGGCTACAGTGGCTCCGCCCCCACCTGCAACCAACAGGGGCCCCCAAGAGGTGCAATTTAGTTCTGTTTAAACGCTCAGAAATATCGTTCCGGACCGGACATCTCAGTGGAAACCAGGCTTAACATAGTGATGGAAACACAGAGTTATTGTGCTAGCTAGCTGTGCTGAAACCCTTAAAGTCCTCCTCCAAATATCTATATTTTTATAATAAAATCTTTTAACTACGATTATGCAGTTTTAGCCAAAAACCTGTCGTAACATATTTTCAGGAGGTCATTAGAGGTTTGTCTCTGGGTTTGTGGGCGAGACCTGTTGACGTGGACGTTTGCCTTGCCCAATTTCCCCATCAACCCCTTTGTACACCTTCTTCCTCTTGCTAGCTTGTAGCACATCACAAAGCCAAGCTAACATTAGCGTAGCATCCGAACAGTTTGGATCCAGATGTCATGTCAGACCAGGAAAATGAAGACGTTAATGGATCTATGATTTAGGATTAGAACGGAGAAGGAAAAGTTTGGTTTTTCAAACTGCCAGTTTCATCTGCTTCTCATCCAATGCAATTTGAATCAAGAAATACTCGAAAAAAAAACAGTTTTAATTATAAATTCTTTAACATTTGCCGTCCATCATGAGAAAAATGATCCTACATGTAAAATTAAATAGAATCAAATCACAATAGGAAATAGTAACACTTAGAAATAAAAAAAAACAATATATGGTTATGCTAAAAAATATAAAATAATTTAAAAATATTCAACAGATGAAAGAAATTATAGAAAATAAACTCACTGGTTTGCATTCATCCAGTAATAAAGACGATAAATGAATCAAAATTAAATGAGGCAGAATTTAAAACGTCTGGTGTACATATGATATCAGCATTTTAAGGTTAATAATTCTAAAATAAGAATACAAAGCAGGCTCCTAAATAAAAAATGGAATTCATTATACTAACATTTATTTAGAAACTCTGCATTACTTGTCATTGTTAGAGTATTATATCTAAAGATAATTTTATTTTTAAAACTTTTATGTCTTTACCTTCAATTAGTACACAAAAAAAAAAACTAAATTGGTTATAAGTATTTCTTTTGAAGAATTAACATAGTTGGTTTCAGGTTTATCAGAATCAAGAATAAACAGGCGTAGAAGCTGCAGCTGTTCCCAGATGTTCGTGATGGATGGTGAGAGCAGAAAATGTGTCAGTATTGATTATCATGAGCAGGTCCCAGAGAGCCTGTCGATCAATTAGGCGTCGGCCTCCTTCTGGCTTCAGACATAGCAATAACAAACTCGTCTCTGTTAATTAGTGACGGCTTTATTTTGCTTTGGAAGGCACAACCTTAGATACCTTAAAAAAAGAGGAACGATTAAAGATTCTTTACAGAGAAAGAAGTATTTTAAGAAAAAAAAAACAGCAAAAATCTAAAGACTATTACATCACGTTGTAATCAGTCTCGGTCAATCCTATTACCGGAGTTGTCGGCATTCCCATGAGGCCTACTCTGTAGGACAGCCCCCTCGGGATCCAAAATGCATTAAGAAATTAATGTTCAGCCTGGGATCTTTCCAAAACGCCAGACTGGACCGGTTTCTGAGCGAGTGTGAGGAAAACGAGAGGTTGACTCTCCGGGTCAGTAATTGATAGGCTGGCGTTTTGACCCCCACCCCCTTCCTTTCTTGGCGCCTTCTTTTGGCCAAAAGACTACTGGCCTTAAATAGCCGTCTAAAGCAAACAGGGGGGACGCTTCCCCAAATCTGTAGAGAACATTGGTGGCGCTGCTCGGATACGTCGCCTAAACAAAAACAAAAGGCTTCATCAGACAACAGGAAGTTGACTTTTGGATAAGATCTCTGTAATATGGTTCAGAACAGATACATTTCTAATAACAGCAACAAAAATAATAATAATGGCAACGACAGTTGGCAGTAAACTGATTGTGTTATTGTTGGCTTCCCCTCTGGGAATTTATGGGTCACTGATTGTTGTTAATGGAAAGTTTGGAGAAAATAATAGTTATGTTTCTTGGCAAGCAGCACAGACTTTGGTCAATACATGGTTGGACTTTTTTTTAGTCCAATTTTAGACCCTTTGATCATTTTAAACCTGTCTAATGCATCACCCAAACATTTTTGCTGAATGTGGTCGCTGAAGAAGCTGAATAATGTTGTGAACGTGCTAAATGTTTTTATACCAGACTAAATACACTTCAGTAGACTCCAACTTATTAAAAAAAAACTAGCACATTTCTAAAATACTACCTTAACGCAGAATTACCCCAAAAAAATCAGTAGATGCCAAACTAAGCTATCATGTTGCTAAAATACAATCTTAACTCCAAATTATCTCATAAACCTAAATAAATTCAAAATTAGCCAAAAAGCTAGAAAGTTGCTAAAATATTAGCTTGCCTCCAAATTAGTCTAAAAAGTCTCAGTAGATGCCAAATTTGCCAAAAGAAATCTAGCATGTTGCTAAAATACTAACTTTACTCAAAAAACCTCAGTAGAAGCCAGATTAGCCCCCAAAAACAACAGTAAAGCATTAGCTTAACTCAAAATTAACCCAGCTCAGTAGATCAAATAACAGTTACAGTAAGCCAAGAAAAAAATACAGAATGTAACTAGCTAAAATAGACCAGAAATCTAGAAATACTAGCTTAACTCTGAATTAGCCCAGAAAAGCTCACAAGATGCGGAATTAGCCAAAAAAAAAAGGCTAACACGACACTAAAGTATTAGCTTAACTCAGAATTAGCCTAAAATACCTCACTAGATGCCAAATTAACCAAAAAAAAAAAAAAAAAAAAAAAGATCACCACGCTGGTAAAGTATTAGCATAACTTAGAATTAGCCCAAAGAAAGCGCAGTAGGTACCAAATTAGAACAAAAAAAATCTAGGACATTGCTACTATATTAGCTAAACTCAAAATTAGCCTTAAAAACCTCAGTAGCATTAATGTCCCCAACATGCTAAATGTTTTTAAAACTAAACTTGCATAATTTGCAGATAGTACACAAAGTTTTGAAGAATTATGTCAATTAAGTTTTTTTATTTTTGTTATTTTAATAGTCGCGTAAAATTTCAGAAATTGCCTAAATAATAGTAAAATCATGGATGTCCTGAACATACTGAATGTTTATAAATTAACAAAGTCCTATTAAATTCCGCTTAAATTGCGTAAAATATTAAAGAAAACACAAAATGTTCGTAAAGCAAAAGTACAAGCAGGAACATTCTTAATGAGCTTAATGTTTCTAAACCAAGATTGCAGAAATATCAAGAATAAATAGGGAATAATAATAATAATAAAGAGAAACGGGATCACAAGAGGAAGTTTGTTCGTTGCGGCTCTGCTACACATACTTGCCGTACCTGTGATGGCCGCAGGTAAGTCAACATCTTTGTGGTTTTAGCCAACAAACACACACATGTTTGCACACAGACCAAAGCACACACTTTGACATTCCCACGGGGGTCATAGAGCAATATTACAGATGCTTCCAGTCCAGATCTTCTCTGTTGTTTAGGAAAACATGTTGGATCATACAGAGAGTTTTATTTCAAACAAGTTTGACCCACATTTGGTATAAAACCAATGATTTATGGAAACCAGCCTTTATTAAGAGGCATGTTAATAGAAAACATGTTTCTGTTATTTTATATTTACTTGTTCTTGACTATATAAAGTGTATAAATGTCATCAAGTGGAGCTCATTTTACATACGTGAGCGCCTGACTAGCATTAGTCGGTGTGACCTTTACCAGATCTAGAGGGTGCAGAGCTCCTGCTCCAGGGGGAGGAGTTTTTCACCGATGGGGGAACAGTCGCGGCGTCCGCTGTCACGCGGCGGCTGTACCGGTCTGTCATGGTGAAAAAGCAGCTGAGTCAGAGAGTCATCTTTGTTCAGGCTCACCTGTGGTCATGAGTTCTGGGTCGTGGCCGACACGTCGAGGTCCTGGACGCATAGAACTGGAAAATTAAAAGGAAACAAAACAAATAAAAGTATTTGTTCATTGGCGATTCTAAATATCTCCCATCTGATTACCTGGTTCAGGTGTGTCTGGCCTGTTAGAACCTCCCATAGCCGGGCGTGGTGGTAAACGTGCGGCCCTCGGTGTCCACCTTCGGTCTCCAAGGTGTCGGGCCCTTTGGATCCAGAACAGTATTTACTGCACTTAAGACTGGAGGTGAAGAGTTTCTCTCTGGAACTGATATATTTTAAGTTTTGGCCAACAACTTCACTTTGATCTTCTCTGTTCTCAGAACTTCTTGAATACTTTTGGTTTCTTACGATGTAAATATGAATCTGACTCGTTGATAGAAAACTGGATTTCATACATTCTTATCTGTAAAACTGTCCACTGATAAAAAGTCGACTTTCACAGCCACGTTTCTGTCTGAAAATACAGCTTAGTATTAAAATCCTTTATGAACTCAGAAATGAATGAAGAATGATTAAAGTCGCTCCTGGAATAGAACTCCCCACATTTGTTTGTGAAGAAGTTTGTCAAAGATCACATATGTTGGTTTTTCTTCTTATTGTTGAAATTCTGAGAGATTTTCTACCAGTTTATCACTAAACTACAGAGTTATTACAATCTATCCAATATTTATTATTAATTGTTGTTGTTTTGGGTTAACTCTAAAGAAAATGTCATCAGCGACATCACATAATATTCTTTGAACTACTTTAATTCATAAACTATTTACGCAATAAACAGTTGTTTGCACTGATATGCAACACTTTACAACAATAAACATTATTGTGGTAAAGTGTTGCAATCTTCACATTATACTTTGTTTTTTAAAAAATTTTATTTTTTATATATATATATATATATATATATATATATATATATATAATTTAAAAAAAGCTAAATGGTATTAGTGTTGCATATGACTCAAACCTAACATTAAATGTCACTGTGATAAAATGTTGCGTAATTGTACAAACTTTACAGTAAAGTTTACAGTAGTACAGTGTTTCATAATGACACAAACTTTATTAAAGTAAAGTTATCTTTAGACTTTATGGTGGTGAATTGTTGCATAACAACTCAAACTTTACATCAAACTTTACTTTGATAAAGTGTTGCATAACTGCAAACTTTATGGTAAACTGTGGTAGTCCAGTGTGTCATATTTGTAGAAACTTTACTATGATAAAGTACTGCATAACTGGACAAACTTTATGGTAATAAAGTATTCTCTATACAGCACAAAGTTACCTACAATACGTTTATGTTAAACATTATAGAAGTGAATTCTTGTATAACTACTAAAACTTTCCTGATTGTAGTAAAGTGTTGCATAACTGCATGATTTACAGTAAATCCTACAGTAATAGGATGTTCCAAAACTTCACATACTTGACAGTAAACTTTACAGTAGTAAAATGCAGCAAAACTTTATGGTAAAATATATGCTAATAAAATGCTAAAAAAATACACAAACTTTATGGTAACTTTACAGAAGTAAAATGTTACAAAAGTACACAAACTTTACAGAAACATCTATGGAAAAATGTATGCTGACAAAATACCACAAAACACAAACGTCACGTGTACTTTACTGAAGTAAAATGTTGCAAAAGTTCAGAAACTTTACAGAAACATCTACGTTAAAATGTATGCTAACAAAATACCACAAAACACAAACGTCACGTGTACTTTACTGAAGTAAAATATTGCAAAAGTATACAAACTTTACAGAAACATCTACGTTAAAATGTATGCTAACAAAATACCACAAAATACAAACGTCACGTGTACTTTACTGAAGTAAAATGTTGCAAAAGTTCAGAAACTTTACAGAAACATCTACGTTAAAATGTATGCTAACAAAATACCACAAAATACAAACGTCACGTGTACTTTACTGAAGTAAAATATTGCAAAAGTATACAAACTTTACAGAAACATCTACGTTAAAATGTATGCTAACAAAATACCACAAAATACAAACGTCACGTGTACTTTACTGAAGTAAAATGTTGCAAAAGTTCAGAAACTTTACAGAAACATCTACGTTAAAATGTATGCTAACAAAATACCACAAAACACAAACGTCACGTGTACTTTACTGAAGTAAAATGTTGCAAAAGTTCAGAAACTTTACAGAAACATCCACATTAAAATGTATGCTAACAAAATACCACAAAACACAAACGTCACGTGTACTTTACTGAAGTAAAATATTGCAAAAGTGTACAAACTTTACAGAAACATCTACGTTAAAATGTATGCTAACAAAATACCACAAAATACAAACGTCACGTGTATTTTACTGAAGTAAAATGTTGCAAAAGTTCAGAAACTTTACAGAAACATCTACGTTAAAATGTATGCTAACAAAATACCACAAAATACAAACGTCACGTGTACTTTACTGAAGTAAAATATTGCAAAAGTGTACAAACTTTACAGAAACATCTACGTTAAAATGTATGCTTACAAAATACCACAAAACACAAACGTCACGTGTACTTTACTGAAGTAAAATATTGCAAAAGTTCAGAAACTTTACAGAAACATCTACGTTAAAATGTATGCTAACAAAATACCACAAAACACAAACGTCACGTGTACTTTACTGAAGTAAAATATTGCAAAAGTTCAGAAACTTTACAGAAACATCTATGTTAAAATGTATGCTAACAAAATACTACAAAATACAAACGTCACGTGTACTTTACTGAAGTAAAATGTTGCAAAAGTTCAGAAACTTTACAGAAACATCTACGTTAAAATGTATGCTAACAAAATACCACAAAACACAAACGTCACGTGTACTTTACTGAAGTAAAATATTGCAAAAGTATACAAACTTTACAGAAACATCTACGTTAAAATGTATGCTAACAAAATACCACAAAACACAAACGTCACGTGTACTTTACTGAAGTAAAATATTGCAAAAGTATACAAACTTTACAGAAACATCTACGTTAAAATGTATGCTAACAAAATACCACAAAACACAAACGTCACGTGTACTTTACTGAAGTAAAATATTGCAAAAGTGTACAAACTTTACAGAAACATCTACGTTAAAATATATGCTAACAAAATACCACAAAATACAAACGTCACGTGTACTTTACTGAAGTAAAATGTTGCAAAAGTTCAGAAACTTTACAGAAACATCTACGTTAAAATGTATGCTAACAAAATACCACAAAACACAAACGTCACGTGTACTTTACTGAAGTAAAATGTTGCAAAACTGAACGGTAACTTCTACCGTAAAAGTTTTGCTAGTGAAGTGCTACAGAACTGCACAAACCTCTGTGAAATATTACTGCAGTAAAGTCCTGCATAGCGGTACAAATCAGATCAACTAGTTTACGTTAGTTCCATAAATACTTCACTACTATATATTCCTGCATATCATAGCTGGAACTACATTAATTGTGTAAACGGTTGAAGAGTTTCAGGAATGAACACAACAAAGCTTTTAAACTTGTGAGATTTGAACATGAAGGAGTATCACCGGAAAAAGTTTTTAATAATTTTCGATCACATTTTGTATTCAGGACAAAGAGTAAAGTAACTGACGTGTGTGCACGCGTGTACTTCTTAACGTGGTCACAGTTCATGGAATCCGCTCACGCTTTGTCTTTACTTTGCTTCACTTATTAATACCAAACTCCAAGAAAAATGACTCAAACCAATAACCCGAGGCCAGCCGACGAAGGAATGAGTCTCAGCCTCGAGTCTGGAAGCTCACCAAGAAGAAATGAGTCAGAAGTGTGTTGTGATTTCCAGCCTCGAGTCAATGTTTGAAGCTCAAACACTGAAGTGAAGTTCAGCCTTTGGACTTCTCTGAGAACCCGAATCATCCTGCAGCAAATTTACAAACCTGAGCACACTCGGCTGCTCCCGAAAGCGTTCGAGAACGCGCCGGTTTGTAAACGCAACTCCTGTTGACTCGAACGGGGCTCCGGCCCGCGCCAGAACGAACCGAAAACTTTCTGAATGAGGTCAAGCTGTGAAGCTCAGTCCGAGGAAGTCAAAAATCCCGCGTCTGAGCAGTGGTGTTTTCCACTCCGTGTGGTCTGTTCATATTCTAATCAGTGTGTTTCTCCTGCATGCATTGATCAGGACTGATAACCGCGACATGGTGTCTCCTCAGCAGATGCATGAAGCAGATAGGACGATAGAAAGAAACGGAAGGAGAAACGACAGCATTACACAGAAAAAAACAGATGTGTGTTTGCAGGCACGTCAGGTTGTGGTTTCAAGAAAAAAATACCAAATCTAAGGTCAAGAAATGCTTTTAGGATTTTTTTTGTTGAACTTTTTTAAAAAAATAAAAATATAATGATAAAAAATCTGCTGTTTTAACATTAAAGCATCAATAAGAGGTTTTTCGCCAAAAGTTTAGAAATAAATAAAAAATACTTTTTTGCTTTGAATAAATTTTTTCTTAATATTGCTTATATTTAACGTTCTTTTAAAATGTAAAGACATTTTCCAAAAAGTTTTTTCTGGTTTTGAAAGATTATAAAACCTCAAAAACGATCCAAAAATCCTAAAATTTCATGTTCAAGTTCATGTTTATTAATTTAGTTTGTCATTTGTACTGTTAGCACAATAAAGAGTAAATACATCAACAAATTAAAAAAAAAGAATTGACGGAATCTTAATCAAAAAACATTGTAGAAAAAAATACATACAAAAAAAAACAATAATTTAAATCAAATACAAGTTAATCAAATCCTAAAATGATTTATACATTAATTTTAAGTCATCACTCAATTCATTCTATATTTTTACACTGAGAACTGAAACACATTTTTACCTTAATATGAGTTAGAAATGTAATACTTTATATATATTCTTTTTTTTCTTTGAATCTACCATCAAAACAAAATAAAGTGAAAAAGGGAGGCGAAGAGATGCAAAATAAAGACGAGAAATGCAGTTTCTGTAAAAATAAAAGACAGATTTCAAAGAAGCCGTGAAAAAGAAAAGAAAAATCCCAGAGGAGCAGATGGGAAAAGCAACAAGAGATGATCTGAAATTTGAATTTAAAATTATGAAGAAATATAGTTTCAATCAATCAATATGGGAAAAAAGAGTGAAATATGCAACAGAAAAACACAAAAATCTGACATTTATTTGAATTGAATTTCCTTTAACATTTTGACTATTTCGGCAGATCTCAGGATAAAGTTCAGCATTCGTTCTTCCTCCAGCATGGAGGCTGAAACATTCTCTCCTCCTCCTCCTCGTCCTATCATCATCCCGGATCTGCTCAGTCCAGCGCTCTTCCTCAGAGCGGCGTCGGCCGTGAGTGCAAAGCGAGCGATGACTAAAACAGAAGCCTCTGTTTGTGAACGCCAACGTTTCACACAAACTAAACAGGAATCCCGTTTTTTTGCGGGTTTGCTTTCAGGTTAATACATTTCCCACGTCTGCAAAGTTTCTTTCAGAACTTGGTTGGCGACTCAGGTAGAGGAAGGGAAGTCATTGCAGCTTACGCCGTCGACAGCTATCTCTCCATGTGTGTCGTAAACATCTTAAAAGGTTCTTCTGACACACACACATATATATATATATATATTTAAAGATTCAGCTCGTGTGTTTTTTTTTCAACTCCTAAAATCCAGATATCACAGCCACTTTTTGAAAAATGAGCACATTACTTGCTGCCATCTTCCTTTTTTCCTTATTTTTGTCACAATAAATATTTCCATTTATATGCAAATTATTATCTACTGACCAAGAATGGATAAAAAGTCGTCTTGTTTTCATTGTGGCGTGCAGAGCGTGCGAGCGTGGGAGCCGCCAGAGAGCAGCTCCTCATTTAAAGAGTAAATAATCTCCCGTTGCATTCTATTATTTATACCCCCAGCTTGAAAGGGACTGTATTAACTTATAAGTTATAAGTAGTTAGAAGTTACTTACTTTAAACGGGGAGGGGGGGGGGCTCTGCTTAGCTGACTTCCCCCCAAATTGCTGACATAATTACATGAATGTAATTTTTTATGACTCGCAGAAAATCTTGGCATTTTCACTGAAGCAGATAATTAGACTTGGAATAAAGCAGGGGCGGAATAATTAATACATCAAAACTAGATGAACTTTTTCTAATTATTTTTATTTAATCTCCATTCTAATTATTGTTCTAGTCGGCTGAGCGAGATTGCCTTTCTCATTCAGGGTGTGAAATGCACCCGTAGCGCTCAATCCTCAGCCAGTGAAATATCAACTGAGCGTGGAGACGGGGAAATCACAGACACACACCTCCCGACTCTCTGATTGAACTGTAATTTAAATTTCTCCAACAAACAATTTACATACACCTGCCAGGCTCCTCATTTATTTATTTATTTACTCCTCCACAAATGTACAGCAATCAATATTTTCCCCGGCTTTAAATGAGTTTGTTAATTAGACTAATGTGGTTGTGTTTTCTATCTCCCGCCCCAAAAAAAAAGAGAAAAAAAAAAACATAACCGCAGGAAATCAAGTGGAAAGAGTTGCTGACCACATAGTAAAAAAAAAAAAAAAAAAAAAAAAAATTTCCCACTTATCTCTGGTGTCACTCTACCAAGAAAGAAGCGGCCTCTGAGAGGGAATCGTGCATCTGATAAGAGCGCAGCTCACTGCTGATGTAAACATAATTAACACACACACACACACAGCATGCGGGTGAGATGCACAAACTCCAGATTAGCTCAGGACAAATTGTCTTTTACCACAAAAAAAAAAAAAGTTGCAAGTTTGCTTCTTCTTCTTCTTCTAATTTTTTTTAATTTTTACCAAAAACAACTTCCTAAAAAAACCCTCATCACAAGCATGAAATTAAAATAATTCCTCCTCTTCCTCTATATCCGCATTTCTTATTACAGTAGATTAAAATTGCCGCTTGATTAATACACAAAACAAGATCAGATTTAATTAACATCAGATTTAATTGAGGCTCCGCCGCTCAGATAGACGATCGCAACTAATTAAACAAATCTCCTTCAGAAAGTGGAACAACACACCATCGCATTCAGCCAAATCTCCTCATTTAAAACAAATATATTAAAGTTATTATTATTATTCCTTTATATAGATTACAATTTTAACAGAGAAATAATTTGGGAATAATTTAATTAAAGAGATAATGTCTGGATTCCTCTCTGTTTTGACCCGCTTTGAATAGATTCCATGCATTTCATTTGCTCGATTCTTCCAGCATCTATTTGTGAACATCCAGACAAACCTTAATCTAGATTAAGAGCCATCAGAAAAGAGAGCTCATATCCTGTTTAATGAAATCATATTTGCTGGAGTTGAAAGCCTCTTAAAACCGCTCTATTTACACGGCCTGGAATTCTCCGGGAGATGCTCGGCGGCGGCGGCGGCGGCGGCGGCGGATGGGAGGCTGTCAGTCGGCTTTTTGTTCAGTCACAGCCCGGCTCCTTATTCCTTGTTTGTGAGACTTGATATTCTGCTTGCGTTTAGTTGCGGTATCATGATCAAACCAGATAGCACTCCCTTATCACGGTCTTGTATTATTTCTATGGGCCAATATTTTCGGTTTTATCAGGCCAAATCTGGAGGATGTGCAAGGTGTGTGTGCGGTTGTGCCCCCTGCCTCGCCCGGCGGGGGCCTCCGGTCGCTCCAACAAGTCTGCAGTGCCACCGTGTGTCCAGAGGAGGAACTTCTGCTGGTTGGAGGAGATCTGTGGATCTGAGAGAATGTGGCTACTTCCTGGCGCCACGGGGATGAAGGCTTCACGCTCGGGCTGAGATCACCTGGGCGGGCGCCCGGGAATCAGCTTTTTCTTGTTCAGATTTTCCCCTTCGCTTGCGTCTTTTTTTCCTGAAAACCCCGGGAGGTGGGAGGGACGGGCCGGCCCCACCTCGCCGTGAACTCCTCACCTGGACGTGACCTGCGGGGTGTTTATAGTCCCGGTTCATCTCCATGACGATGACGCCTCGCACCGCCGCTGCGGAATGAAAACAGGTCGGAGGCCCAGACAGAGAGGAGTCAAGGATGTGGCTGACGCACACACCTGTGCACACACACCGGTCACCTGTGCAGTTCAGGTGAATCTGACCGTCAGTGAACAATCAGACTTCGTTTTTACCAGTAAAGTTAAACTAGAGCAAAGTATATCAGGTCAAAGGTTGTTTAGAACGGTTTCGCTTGCAGGAAGTGACTCATTTTTAACTCCGCCCACCCACACGATCAGCTATGAATGTCATCTGTAGCGATGATGCACAGGTGTCACTGAAAGGTCATCCTTAAACATCTCTCTTCTGTATGTCTGAAGGATTGTACCGACTTGTACTTAAAAGAACATTTTCCAATACTCCTTAGTAACTGATGTTTAGAAATGCGCCACAGAAGAAGAAACATTTTCACTAAATCTTTAGTTTAACAATAATACGAGAGAAAACACCAAATGTATAAGGAAGTAGATGGAATAAATCTGGCAATTCGATAAATATCGCGATACATTCAGAGAACTGTATCGCAAAGAAGTTCCAGATACTATATTTGACTTTTGTTTTAACTTTATCTGAATATTAATAAATTTTTTACATAAATAAAATGGTAAAATACAATTTGTCGTAGTTTCATCCCTCTGATCAGATCTGGTTTTACTCGTTTTCCATCAGCCACAAAGTACAGGAATTTGCGTTTTTAAACGTACATACCACTTCGGTTCAGTACTTTAGTTAAAACTGAGTTCTAAATGTCTCATATCGCAACTGTGAACCTGCGAGTTGTTGTTTTGTTTGTGGTGTAGAGCTGCTCAAAGAGGCCCGATGTGCTGCCCTCTAGTGGTCGGAGGTTTAAGTGGAAAACAGAAGTAAGACGCTGAAGAACGCTCAAACAGTTTAATTAAATATCGTCTTGTCAGGATTTGAAATAAAACAATATATTGCTGAATCGATTTGGCAACATTTCTATCGTCTCTTAACTTCTCGAGCTTCATTGGGAAGATACTTCGAAAAAGTAGAAAAAGAAAAAAAAAATGTGTCTGCTAATAAACAACAAATTAAATATCATCGTGGCAGAATTTTAAATCGTATCACCGAATTATGTATCGCGATATTTTCTTAAAACAATATTTTCTTTAAACGATATTTTCTTAAAACGATATTTTCTTTAAACGATATTTTCTTTAAACGATATTTTCTTAAAACAATATTTTCTTTACCGGTAAATGATATTTTCTTAAAATGATATTTTCTTAAACCAATATTTTCTTTAAATGATATTTTCTTAAAACAATATTTTCTTTAAACAATATTTTCTTAAAACGATATTTTCTTAAAACGATATTTTCTTTAAACGATATTTTCTTAAAACGATATTTTCTTTAAACGATATTTTCTTTAAACGATATTTTCTTAAAACGATATTTTCTTTAAACGATATTTTCTTAAAATGATATTTTCTTAAAACAATATTTTCTTTAAACGATATTTTCCTACTACCCTCATATCTAGAATCATATTTCAATGTTGTGTAAAAATTTAAATAGTTTGTGTGATAAAAATTTACTTTTCAAAAGTTAAAGTGACTCAATGTTAATTTCCTGCTTGTATGAAACAAAATCAAACAGAAATTATTTTTAATTATCAGCAATTTAAGCATTCCTACAATAAGAAATGTAATTATTCTCAAAAACACAATATACTTTTCTAAGAAAACAAAATAAAATGTTTTTTACTTATTTTACGTATATTTTCCTTACATATTTATTATCTTAGTATTTATGTTGTATATGTTTTTTTAACAAAACTGTATCAACAATAATTTAAGAAAAACTCTAAAGAACCTGAAAGATGAGCAGCTGTTTTAAAGCACCTTTGCTTTAGCTCCGCCCACATTCTCAGCTGCTACAGTGGCGCCTCAGTCATGAGTAAAACAATGGTTTGAAGATGCACAGGAACGCCATCGAAACCGTCGGAATGTCAGCGTCTCTGATGAAGGAATGTACCAACGTTTGTGTCGATGGGGGAAAGTTCGTTTTACAGTTTCACAAGTGATGATTTAAAATGAACCACAGAGGAAACGTTTTCAGTGAATATTTAGAATAAACTGACAGAATCCCTTTAGATTTGTTCGAAATAAATATAATTATTCATTTAATATTAAAGTAAATATTATGGAAGGATTTTAAATAGTTTTCACTTCTGCTGAGAAATAAAAAAAAAAAAGTTGGATTAAAGGAAATAAAACACAAAATATTGTTGTTTATTTGATTATTACCAGATATTTTAGTCTAAAAACATTTATAATAAACTGTCTGGAAACCTTAATATATTGTTGTGGTAAGAAGGCCAAATATACGTTTAATGCGGTTTAAGAAAAGGACAAAATTAACATTTGAGCTTTTTCAATTTTTTTTTTTTAAAAGGACAAAATTCCAGTATATTTTTGTCTAAACAGTTGTAGATTAATGAATAATAATAATAATTAGTATAAAAGGGAAAACACGAAATTTATAATAATCAGATATGAAAAATAGCAAAAATATTTTTTAAATATAAAACCATCCAGAATGACTTAAGCTATTTTGATGAACTATTCCTTTTTTCAAATAGTTTTTAATTTAGTTTATCATTTAAAATGTGGATATTTACCCTTTTTTTTAAAGGAAAATGAAAAAAAAAATGATGACGTGTTTTGGATTGGAAAAATAAATCAGCATTTTTTTAGATTTTAAAATTAAAACCAATGATTTGTTTAAATCTACAAACACACAAATGAAAATTGTTCCACATTGATTGAATTCATCATTTAGTGAAAGTCATTCAGTTCTTCAGGTGAGGATTTTCCACACGTTGGAATCTGTTTGGAAATTTTTCCTGAATCACGGAGGAGGAACGCCGCCTCCTGTGGTGGAGCGTGCAGCCTTTGTTCTGCTGGCGGCGTGACGGGCGGAGAGACGGCAGCAGAACAAGCGGGATTAGCCCGAAGTTCTTGTGAATCTGAAAAGTTTAAATGGAGTCCGGAGGAGGAACCGGGAACTGCAGCTTCCTCCTCCTCCGTCCTCATCCTCGCCCCAAACCACTGGTTCAATTACCCATCATGCCCTTGACCTTGGAGGTCAGCGAGCTTTGGAGGATGAAGCCTTAGATGACCAGAGAGAGAGAGAGGAGGGTGGAGAGATGGATTGTGTGAGCGAGCGAGCGAGCGAGCGAGGGGGAGGGAGGGGGTGGGGGGGTTAGAGCCCTGCTCTCTTATCTCTGCAGCTTGCTGGAGTTTTAAATTATTCATTCCCTGCTGCTCCCGCCGACTTACACATCTCCATCACACGGCTGCCCGCATCCGCCCGGGGAGCAGGCGGTCGCCACGGCAACCTTATCGCAGATCGCAGATTTCGGCTCCAGAAATGAAATAAAAGAGGAAATTGGCTGTATTAGCATAAGAGGAGTCAGCCCGGAGTTGAATACACACATCACCCCCCCCCACCACCACCACCATCCAAAGCTCCCCCCCCCTCCTGCTTCCTCTTATCAGCTCTGTCTGATCGCTGCTCTCCTTTTCTATATTTTTTTCTAATTCACCCCCCCACCACCACTTTTAACCTCACCCCCCCACCCACCCCCACTGCCCTCCCTCCCCCACGTACGTATGGCCCTTTGTTCCTTCTTGTGGTGGAAAAAGAATGGAGTGTAGACGGAGAATAGATATGGCCGATGTGACCTCTGACCTTTACAGAGCTGTATATATATGTGTGTGTGTGTGTGGGGGGGGTGTGTGTGTGTAAACAATAAGCAATAACCTGGAGGTGTGACTGACAGCGGACTTTATTTCCTGTCCAGCATCACCTGCATCCATCTTCTCATTATTGCTGCTTTTCTCTCCGTTCTTTCTGGTTTTTTTGCCCCCCCCTCCCCCCGGGGGTATAGAAAACTCCATATCGTCCTCCATCGAAGTGCAATCTACAATCACCCCCCCCTCCCCCCAAGACACCCACAATGTGTTTCTCCCCAAAATCTATCAACACCAAATCAGCCCGACTTCCTTCACTGACGCTTTCCTTTACACACCCCCCACCCCCCCACCCCCACCCACCTTCACTTTTTTTTTTTCTCCCCCCTCCCTAATTGAAGTTAAACAGCTGAGAAATAGCAACCATGTCCCCCCCAGATGGTTATAAATGTCAACATACTCTTCCACTTAGATTGACACTTCCCTGGGGAAGCCGGTGCCAGCCAGTGTGTTTGTTATGGTAATCGTTCTTCCTCCCGCTCACATCTTTTGTGCAAATCAAACCAGCGGGGGGGTGTGGGGGGGGGGACAATGACGCCCACCGAGCTCGCCGCTTGCATTTCCCATTATCGTCATAATCATTATTGCAACTTAGTTAGAAGTGATTTTTAACTGTTTTCTGTTAGACAAAAACATTAGAGAAATCAACTTTCTAACCGTTTTTCCTCTTTAGAAAATACGAGAGCATAAAACGTCTCTATACGGTTCTTTAGAAGCTTTGGTTATTGATTCAAATTAAACTTTATTTAGAACACTTCCTGTTGCAGAACACTCTGAAGTGATTTACATAAAACTTTACAATACCTCCGGTTTCATAATATTAATTCTGTTCCTGTTAATGATTTTGATTGAAACTTGTGAGGATGTCAGTTTATGAAAGTGGGCATAAAAGGACAAAGAAGAGTTTTTTATCGTGTGTTTTTACCTTTAGATGTTGTGTGTTTGTTGTGCTGCTCAGAAAGAAAAATACACAACTTCTGAAATGCATGTAGGTAAGTTGTTATCGCGTTAAAAAACGACATTTACACCAAACTGGAGTTTGGAAAAAGTCTGTGCTTGTCATAAGAAAGTAAAGTAAACTAAGGTCTAAGTGATTCATCAGGTTTTTGTTTTACACAGAAAGTAAACACAATTAACTCCAAAGTGATGTGAAATAAATGAGATGCTTTGGAGGTTCAGAAAAATAAAAAGTACTGTTAATATAATAATAAATAAGATCAGATAAACTGAAGACAGGATCACCTTTTTAACCTATACTGGACGTTATCTTAATCATTAATAAACTGTTCAGCTTTAGGCTCGTGTACCCCTGGAAGCCAGATTTTTTCTTTTTAATTGTAAAGATCTTTGAGCTGCTCAAAGCATTAAAACAGATTTTTTTATTTGATTAGATTCATGGGTTTCATTAGCTAAGCAAAACAACTGCGAAATCCTCAGTTGAGCAGATTTTTTTATTTTATTTTTTTTGAAATTCACAATTTTGAGGCCATGAAAAGTCTATTTAGAGGAGTAAATCAATTCAGAATATTTTTATTGCCAATAATATATCTGACTGCAAAAAGAACAAACACATTTTTTGTTTAATTTGCACATTATCATACATTAAAAATAGTTCAGGGATATTGTCTGTTTGATGTTGAAGCCTTTTAGATTTGGTTGTGATAGATAAAGTGTTATGGTAGCAGAAAAAAATCAATGTAAAAATATGTAAAAATATTTTATAATAAATAATATATTCAGGCATGACAATAAAAAACTGACCTCCACAAACACTACCATTATTTTTCGGGGGGCGACCAGCTGGTGGGGCAGTCGACTCCTGATTGGAAGATTGAAGGTTCGTTTCCGGCCTTGCCCGCCCATGTGTCCAAGGGTCCTTGGGTGAGACACTGACACCACATTGGCTCTGGTGGAAGGTTGGCGCCAGTGTTCAGGTACAGAGTTTGAATGTGTGTGAAAGGGTCTTCACTGTAGAGCACTTTGGGCCTTCAAGAAAGGTAGAAAAACGCTACACAACTATACACCGTTTACCATTTTTGTAAAGTTGTATGTCTGTTATGTTGCCTAAAATGTAAAATAATACAGGCTACATATCTTTAGTTAGAAAATATATATACGTAAATATATATATATATATAATATATATATATATATATATATATATATATATATATATATATATATATAATATATATATATATATATATATATATTTTTTTTTTTTTTAACTAAACTGAAGCTGCATTCCCACAAAAAATAAAAACAAATTTTCTGTGCAATAAAAAAGTGATTAACAACAGCATTAACTGTCTTAAATTCGCAAACACGTGAGTTTATTGTGTTGCATAAATTATATATATTTAAAAGAACAAATTTTAATGGCACAAAAGCGAACCAAAAACCTGTAAACCAATAAAGACCTATTTTTTTTTTCTTTTCAATACAGTGTTCCCCTGCTTTTTAGTGGTTCTTTATTTAAGGTTTTTTAGTCACATTACTCTTCAGGTTTGTCACAAAAATCCAGACAACTCAAGACGCTTTAATGAAAGTTTTGCGTCCAAAGGAGGTGCTGCGCCGCTGAGGTATATCTCCGCACAGCGGAGCCCTCTCTGAAGCGCGGAATCCGCCCTCCCCCTCAGCGATAGAAGCACTCCTCCTCTTTCCATCCCCTGCATGGAGAAATGGCATTAGCTGACTCAGAAACACCTAAACAAATCCAGATATGCTAAAGAAGGAAATTGCGAAGGATAATTATTATCAGTGTTTAGTAATTAATTTGATGGAGGAAGCGCACACTCCTGATTTTAAGAGAGTGACACCTCATCAGCGTCATAAAATACGCCGTCACTGCAGCTGCGTACGTCTTTTGTTTTGAATAAAAAAAAAAAAATGTATGTAGAGATTTACTCCAATGTTCTTTAATTGAGGTTTTACAAAGTATGATCAGAAGTGTTTTTGATTAGTTTGGATCACTAATGGACATGCTTTGGCTGCGGGGGTGGGAGGTTTTCCTGTATTCACGGAATTTGTTGTAATCGCGGTTATTGGCAAATTTGCTCTATTCGCGGAAGTTATGGCGGATTTCGCGTTAATCCCAGAATTTGCACTTATCACAGAATTCGCATTATTCGCAGAAGTCCGTCTTTAACTCCTGCGAATACTGTATTTGTAATTTGTAATAAAATATTTGTCCTATATGTATTTACATAAATTCAAATAATGCAAAAAAACATACAAAATGGTACCAAAATAAATAATAAAAAAAAAAAATAAAGTGACAAAGAATATATGTTTTTGTGGGAGGAATTTGCTCAAACTTCCATTTCTTTAATAATATACAGTACCCGAATGTTCTTTTATTTATATTTTACAAAGTATAATCAGATTTTTTTAATGAGTATGGATAAGTAACAGACATCCTTTGGCTGCGGGGGTGGGAGGATCTCTGTATTTGCGGTATTTGCGGAATTCGCGTAATTGCGGAATTCTTGTTAATTGTTGAATTTGAGAAACTTGCAGATGCTCTTTTGGTGGTTAACATATATATATATATATATATATATATATATATATATATATATATATATATATATATATATATATATATAAATTTTATTCCAAATAAATCCTTTTATGAAAAAAATTACAAAAACATACTTTTTCTTTTGTTAGTTTTGGCCCCTTTTTTCCCTCTATACCTGCCAGTGCAACACTGGGGAGATGTTGGCAGAGCTTCATCACAGTGGGACCATTCACCTCCTCCTCCATCTCCACTCACAACCAGCATGAACAGAGACGAGCTGGCTGCATTGCCTGAAGGGATCACTTTCTGTTTTTAGTTCAAAACACGAGATAGGAGATGCTATTGAACCCCCGACAAAACAGGAACTACAGTAACCAGTTTTATCTTGTCATTGGAGTCCAGGACTGAGCGTTTGAACATCTCAAATTACAAAAAGGGAGCTCCTCTTTACCTCCCTAATATCCTGCTTTTGTTTCATCAAAGTGCCTTAATATTGGGAGACTCCTGAGTGCTGCTGGGGGCTTTATCCCCTTCAAGGCTCCTTCCTGATCTCTCTCAGTCGCTCTTAATTGGTTTTAGATGGTGACTACTTTATGAAAAGGGCCCGGCGTGGAGATGGTCCTTGGTGGTCTTTCAGCGCTCCTCCGTGTGATATGGTTGGAGCCTCGCTGCAGCCTACGTGTGATTTTGCATTGAGACGCTCGGCGCCCGTGGCTCTGTCCCTCCCACACACCGTCTGCTAGGAAGAGCGCCACCTTCCACAATCGGATGAGCGGAAGCGCCTGTAGTAACGGCGGCGAGGCTGTGTGCGGAGTGTGCGCTGGTTTTGTAAAGTGCAGAAATGCGATGCCAAGACCACACATCCGGCGCGGCTCACTCGCCGCCATAGTAATGCTAAGTGACAGGGTGAGACGGGAGACAATGCATCGGTGATGCCCCCTCCTCCCAGACATGGTCCAACCCTCCATCCCACACTTGTCCCTGCTCGCTGGCCCTGAGCAGATAACCGCGGCGGGGCAGCGAGCGGGATGGAGAACCAATCCTGGAGGTGCGTCCCCTGACGTGGTGGAGTGAGTGGGTTCGGCGGGGCCGATACCCCCGATGGATTGTCGGTAGAGTCGTCACGCCGAGCGCCAGCCCTCGGGGGGGTGCAGCCTCCGATGTCTTTTCTTGTCCGGTGGGACAGCATTGGTCATAGTGAATTTGCGAGCTGCGCACAGCCCCACATTGTGTTTAAGAGTGTGGGCCGGCTGCCATTTGTAGTTGTGTTTGGACATGCATCAGTGTAGGGGGGGGCTGCAGATACGGACATGCAGACAAAGTGGATTGACAACAGCTCCAGCCCGGCCTGCGTTTGATTTGATGCCGTTTGCTCCAGGCTGTAGCCGCTACTTTTACTCCTCTCAACAGCAGGTCGGCTGTAAAGTTTCTCCGCAGAAGCGAAAGCCTTCAGACGCACGTCTACCTGTGCCAATTAGGATTTAATTAAACTTTTTAGACTCTAAATCCCACCTATTTCCTTTGTTATCTAAGAAAAGCAGATGAGACGTTTTCCTGTGAACAAAGAGCATTTGTTCGGTTTCGTGAAGAAGTTCTGACTCCATAATGAACAAAGGAGGCCCTCACACCGTGAGCTTTGGTTTCCTATGAAGCCACCTGTGTCTCTGCTGAGCTGAGAGCTCAGATGTTGAAGCAAAACAAGCAAGAAAGGCTTATAAATCGTGGCGCTATCAGTGGACCGGTCTCAGCCACCTCTGTGTTCTTTTATTGAATGTTATTGTAGTCTCTCAGTAGATATTTCCTGGTCAGAAATCAAGATCAAAGCCGAGAGGGTTGGAGAGGAAAAGCGAAGCCGAGGAGGAGGAGGAGGAGGAAACAATGACTGATGGACATTGGAGGAGAGGGGAAGAAGAGGGGATGAGAGTTGGAGTGGGTGGCCACTGGCACCGCTTTAAAGTCCTGGCAGGAGTGAGTGGTGATATTGGACTTAATGTGAAAAGTGGGGGTGTGAGGAGAGATGCGAAGTGGATTTAGCATCATCCTACGATGAAGGATAGACTATCTCTCTATCCTTTGCTGGTCAGATGGATTTTTCCTTCACTTGTATTTCTCTTTTTTGTGTAGCAGTAAAACAAAAAAAAAAAAAAGCTAACCAGACCTAATATCATCATCTAATGATAAATAAAGATCTGTGCTTGTATGGACTCCCTTTAATAAACGTTCATTAGCTTTAAGCCGTAGTCCCAACTGCCATAACCGGCTTTCTTAAGGTGGCCCGCACAAATTATCACCGTTGTAGCCTGCTCAGTGATAAAGTAAAGAGAAAATGTTCAGTTAGTCGATCAGTCGTAACTATGTTGACTATAAAAGTAGTCAACTACTAATTTAATAGTCGATTACTTGTTTTTTCCTCTAGATTTTATCTCAAAACTATGGTGCGTAATTTCTAATGCCGCGTCTGCCATTGACTTAGACACACAATGCGCAGTAAAGACACAAGTGCACTGCAGTGTGGGAAATTTGTTCTCCGCATGTGACCCATCCCCGGTGGGAGGGGTGAGTTGAAGACACAGCTGATCTCTGCTGATCCCAATCTTACCCCCTAATGCAAGCAGAGAGGCTTTTGGTCCCATTTTTAGAGTCTTTGGTGACTCAGCCTGGATTTGAACCAACAACCTTCCAGACTCAGGGCGGACACTCTTACACAAGGCTACTGGGCTGGTCAAAGTGGGTCTGTAACTGGTCAGTAGGGGTCAGTGGTGATGTCACAGGAAGTTCTAGAAAGACTCTGGTACCATAACAACACGCCAAGGGAGGTTGAAAGTAGGAAATAAAAAAAAAGACAAAAGTGTCCTATGCAATATCTAGTTAAGATGTGTGTTTTATGACTAGTTTACGCATGACCCGATTAGTCGACTATTTGAAGAAATAATCAGTGATTAGTTGACTATTAAAATAACTGGCAGCCCTGCTCTAATCCACCTGTCAATCTCACATTCACTTGTGAATAACGCCCCAAGATACTTAAAGTCCAGCCATATTTTTTTTTCTTTCGTAAAATAAATTATTTTAAAGAAATATTTTATTCCCAGCAGCAGTAGCTCATTTCAAAGACAATTCTGGATTGGCTCAGAGCAACCCCACCCCCTCCCCATTGAGCGTATAGCCTCAAACTACCAAAAAAAAATAATGACGATCAATATCAAATCAATCCAGCAGTTTTGAGGAAGAAGCTAGTTTGGACGAGCTCATGAGCGTTGAACACTCATCATTAAGCATGAGCGGGCCAGGGTTACTTTGGCACGCCCAGTCTGAATTTGCATTATTAACTTGATCTTTTTCTATCATCCAGTTTTAATCGTAGATTCTTTTGCACAGGTAGAACAAAAACACATTAAAAACACACAAAAAAGTAGACTTTCATTAGAGTTGGTCTTTAAACTCCTCCCCCTGAAGTCAAACTAGAGAAGAGGACAAACTATCTTTCTCCAGTGGATAACCATGGCCTTAGGCTCCACTGTGGATGGTGTGGTACAGGTTCTGTATTTCTCCAAACCCCCTAAATCTTGCGGACTTGAAGAGTCCATGATAGCTTCTCACGTGATATGTGGGCGCTTCTTGCATTCATCCTGACTGTTACAAATGAATAAATTACACAATGAGACTTAGTATTTGGGCGTGGTCAGTATGGATTCAGTACTCACAACTTACTAACAACTACTGATTGAGGGAACCGTACGACAGCGTCACCTGTGCTTCTTAAGTACGTGCAACTTCCATTAACCTTACAAATACTTCATGAAACACCGTACACACGACAATGGTACGTTCCATTTGCCTGATGGTCCTTGAGGTGGTCCTGCAACCCACCCCTTTAAGATCCCCTCTACAACCCTTCATCGTACGGGTCAACCCTCATTCTGGTGCATGAGACAGAGGCTTAAAACGAAATCACTAAAATATGGTGCAATGAATCTCTTTCACGAGTTGTCTTCATGTGTCCAGAAAGTTCTGTCTGTACGTGGGTGTGATGTGTTGGACTTCCCTGTGGCCTCGGTCTTGGTGGCTTTAATTGCTGTGGGGATCTGGGGCTGCCAGAGACAGAGTGGACTCCAGAGATTGCGGTTCCACCTCTGCTTTCCAAACTGGCTTTTCTCCCCATGGGTCTTCTCGTCAGGCGCTCCTGCATTTCCTCATTCGCCACCCTCCCGGCCCACACCTCGCCTGGGTAATGGCATCAGAAACAAGCACTTCTCCCTGCAGATCATCTCGTTTCCATGCGGAAGTCAAACGGCTCCTTCTACACCCATCTTATGTCTTTCCATTTTTAACACTACAGAGCCCACTTTTCCTTCTTTCTTTCTTCACATTTCTTGCATATTTTTAATATTTAGCCTTCTTAATTCCTCTTTTACTCTTATTACTTTGACATCAGAACATCTAGCAGTCCAAGAGAGATGGTAGAAGATAGACAGCTTTTGGAAACACTTTTAGATATCTGTCTATATTTAAAAATTCATATTTAAAAACTTAAGTCAGACTAAAAGAACCACATGACAATTAGGCAAAGTGAATTCCTTTAACAGTTTTAAACCCAGAAGAAATAAAAGAAACTACACAGAGAGGAACCATGGGTTATTGTAGACTAAATCAGTTTGGACAATATTTTCACAGACCAGTGCTAACAGGGCCAGAATTGGCATTTTTAAGATTCAATTTTTTAAATAAAAGGCTTCTACAAGGAAATTTAAGTCGTTTCTGATCTTAAGAAACATCCTTAAAATAACATGTTCATGGATTTTTTTTATTTTTTTGGACATAGAATGGCATTTTAAGTGGAGGCTAACAACTGAAGCTACGTCTGACTTTTAAGCTGGTATGGATAAATAAACCAGAAAAGTAAAATGCTGCTACCATAGCATAAATCCATGTGTCTTCAACTTTATTATCAGTGTGTGAAACGGTCCAAAGTGTGTCGCCGTGTGTTAGCCAGAGCGGATTCTGCTGCCTGAGAACAAGTGTCTCAATAATCCTGTATGTGGAGGAAGACTCCCGGTTTTGTCTGTAAACCGCAGCTTCATTGTTATCTGAAGATGAAGGTTCCTTTTCGGTTCTTTTTGTCCCATAATAAACCTTCCAAAGATGCTACACGTTTGTTTTATGTTAGCTTTGTGTCACATGACCGAGACGGATGTTGGGAACAGAATCCAGCAGTTTTCCAAAACAAAACCTCCTTCAGGATCAGAACTTCAACTAAATAATCGAAGTTAGCGTGTGTATTTAGGTTTTTATGTCTGCGGCCCGGTACCATGTGACCCACTGACTGGTTGGGAACTCATCCATCCAACCTTCTTCTGCTCATGATGGACCGGGTCGCAGAGCAGCAGTCTAAACCAGCTCAGTGGCCTTGTGGTAGAGTGTCCGCCCTGAGATTGGAAGGTCATGGGTTCAAGTCCAGGCCGAGTCATACCAAAGACTGTAAAAATGGGACCCAGTGCCTCCCTGCTTGGCACTCAGCAAGGGGTTGGATTGGGGGGTTAAACCACCAAATGGTTCCCAAGCGCGGCTGTGTCTGCAGCTCACCGCTCCCTTAGGGGATGGGTCAAATGCGGAGAACAAATTTCGCACACCGAGGTGTGTGACAGCTTATGGGACTTTAACTTTAACTTTTTAACAATGATCCCCAGACTTCCCTCTCCCCGGTCACTTCCACCAAGGCGTTCCTAGGCCAGCCGAAAGTCTCTCCAGTGTCCTAGGTCTTCCCCGGGACCCTCTATCCAGCGGGACATGCCCGGAACTCCTCTCCAGGGAGGCATTTGGACCAGATCCACCTCAACTGCTCCTGGAGGATGTGGAGGAGAAGCGGCTCAACTCCAAGCTCTCTCCAGTTGACCTTTCACCCTATCTCTAAGGGAGCATCCAGCCACCCTACGCTGGTGAGTTCTGGAGCGAGTATGGACCGGTAAATTGAGAGCGACCGTATGACGCCGGACGCCGCTCCAACCCGCCTGTCGATCTCACGTTCCGATCTTCCTCATGATCAAGATCAGATATTTCAACTCCTCCATCTGAGGCAGGAGCACTGGACTAAACAACAACAAGTTTTCTTAAATTCATATAGAGTTACATTTCTGACGTAACACACAAAAAGTAGCAGAACTTTTTAGAAGCTTAACAACACGATGGTTTACAGCAGAAATATTTATAGAATTAAACTTCTTCAAACTCATCTTTCTAAAATCTCATGAGACAAACCGTAAAGACTAAAAGTGTCCCTGCTCTGGTTATTATGATTAGCCCTGTCTTATTGATTTTGGAAAGATTAAAAAGTGATTATGCACATGATCCACTCAGACCCCCCTCCACTGTCCTCCTCCTCCTCTACCCAGAAGCCAACACTCCACATCTCTGATCTGATGCCTTCCTCGGTTCAGCTTCCACTCTGGAGCACGACCACCTCAGGGAGGTCTACATGGATAAGCGTTTAAAAACACTAATCTGCGAATCACTCCCAGATAACCGTCTACTTGGGCAGTGATCAGCATGGAGATTACGGATGTGATCAGCACTGCTGATTCCGTATCACATCTGTGTTCCAAATAGATTTGGAGAGCTTTGCTCTAAAACGGAAACTATCCAACCCATTTGAAAACAAAACAACTCAAGACAATTCAGAAAACAAACGGAAAAAGTAAAACTTAAGTTTGTTTTTCTTTCAAGCTGACAAACAGACTCAGTTAAAGCCACGGAAATGTAAAGTAAAACAGCAGGAACTTAAGGGGAGCACAGGTTTGACTCATCCGAAAAGCTCAAGGGACATGATGGAAATGGTTGTGCGTGGAGTAAGTGTTTTTTTTATTCCGTTTGTTGTCTCTACCAGCAGATTGGCTTCAAAATTAGCCCTGGAGAACCCACTGGGTCAGTATTTTTAAATGCTGTTAATTGCTTTTACTGAAATTCAAACTAAAAATGCTCAAACTCATTTTCAAATCCCAGTGGAGAATTGTTGTTGGGTTCTTCAGGGTTAGGCATCAACCTGACAGATGGTTCAAACCAATTGATGGGATTCCAGGTAAAATCAGACCAGAACAGGACAGTGGGAACAATTAAAGGGGCGTGGTCTCTTGATTGACAACTGCCCTTTAGTATCTGAACTTTCATGACCAACTCCTGAGCTGTGACCGTGAAACCATCACGTTGGTTTGGATGAGTTTCAAATAGACCACCTGCTACTTCAGATAGCATGGTAGGCTAGCATTAGCATAGATGTTAAACTGGTTGTGACGAGTTTTTATTCGGCATGAAGGTTTTTTTAATGCTTTTGTAGTTTGCTAACCTTTTTAGGTTTAGCTTCAGGACCTAATCAGTACTGTTCCACTGAAAAACAAACACATTTACACACATTTATCATGGTGGAGACCCAGAATACCAAGTTTTTTAAAAAGATGACTGCATTTCAATGGAGTTTTTTGGTCGCTTCCTTCCTCATCAACAAACACGTCAGAGGTTAGCGGGGGTAATCTCACAGTTGTTGACCACATTCTTTCTTAAACCCGAAACATTTAGCTTGAAATTGTTCATTTTTTATAAGCTTTCTGTACTTTACACTCCAACAGTTAACCACTTTACCGAATATTTAGCAAAGGTTAAACACAACAAAGAGAAACTTTTTATATTCGAATAAATTACAAAATCACGTTTACAAAATGTTTTTATAATTATAAATACAAAGTTTTTTACGTACTGTAAAATATATGTCAGAGCCTCACTCAGTGTGAAGTATTGTTTGTATCACCCTGCCTGCATTACTGAGCGTTTCTATCTCTATCTCCGATCGCCTGCCGCCTGCCCCGACCCTCGTCTGTACCCCGATAACTCCTATCTCTTCTCGGATTATCCCATGAGTGATCTCTGCCTGCCTGACTCTGATTTAGCTTTGTGGTTTGTTTAGTTCCTGCTTGAACTACTAAACCTGCTGCAAGTGGAACCAGCTGTTTGTGACAATACATAGGTGACTTTAGGATATTTATAATAGGAAATGTAAAGTTTAGGTGCAACAAAGTGACATTTTAAACAACCATAAAGTTATGAGCCGCATGACATCAATAAAGAGAATCCAGTAGTTTCCTTCAGAGTCAGACTATAGATAAAACAGAAAAACATTTGTTTTTTTCCTCTCCGCAGCCCAACTGTCCCACAGCCTGGTCTACTACCTGGGGGTTTGGAGACCACTGATTTAGAAACCCTGAAGAACTTTGGTAACGTTGTGGATCAGCAGGAGACTCAGACGGTTGATGTTTCTTTGGCGGAGAGTTGCCCGGATAATGTGTCGTGAAAACGTCTTTTTCTTTGGGTGTCCGAGGAGACCGAACCATCCGGAACATTTTCCAGGATTTACCTAATCTGGGTCAAAGGTCATTCCTTGGAAAGTTTGGAATGGATTTTGATTTATCGCTTTTAGCCACCAAACTGATGAAAAACGCGAGCTATTTTCCCCAAAAGACACATGAACTCTGGATGTGGCTTTAAAGAGTTCACGCAAAATTACAGCAATTTGATGTGATTTGCTGTAATATATGCGGTGATTTATGACACAAAGGTCTGTGTGGAGTGGGGAAATCGGGTTTTGCTCCACTCCATGCTGGATTCCGCCATTTCTCAGCCCGTCTGTGTCTTTATAGGTCATGTCGCGCCGGCGCTCTGATCTGTTGTGAGGATACTGAGCTCTTGTTTTGCTCGGGCTTCTGTTAGGTGCTTTGTACCTGAGCGTGGCGTAGACAAAACAGCAAACCCAGAAGCTGATCCACATCAAAGCCGACACTTCCCTCCATTTTCTGGCTTCACGCTCAGCCTCGCCCAGCTTTCCCGCCGTCCTCTCCCTGACCTTGGCTTGTTTTTATCTGGCTATAATCGACGCTCGTGGCCCCTCTTCGTCTCGGTGTGTGGGCCGGAACCTCCAAAGGAGGTCCACAGGTAAAAAACGGGAAAAGATGAAGAAAGTGGGAGACGGTAAATGGGATTAACAGAGACAATCCTCCTCCTCCTCATCTTCCTCATCTCAAACCAGCCTTGAATGTTTGCCGCTCGTAATAACGTGCACCTTCTGTCTAATTTGGCCATTATTCAGGCCTGTCAGACCACAATTATTTAGAGCTTATCTCCCTCGCACACAAGATGACGCGTTTGTCACGCTCTGCGCACACACACACACACAAAGACGAGGCTTTAGAAAATTCCATTGATGACTGCCTGTGATAGGACCCCCCCACCCACCCCCCCCTCATCATTACCGCATTGATTACCTTGGGTGGCTTATCATCTACACAAATTCGGTCTCAATCTGGCATTGTTTATGACGGAGATTGCATTGTTGTTTGTTTATTCTATCGGCCCGATTTGTGTTCAGTAATGTCATCTATCCCCCTGCGGACTCGCAGCCAGGAAAAGAAAGGAAACACAATCTCTCCGCTCAGATTGGCTGAGAGTGGGATGCGTGATATTGGCTTCCTATGATCTTTTGTGAGGCGTAATTTGATGCCGCGTGGAGTGTTGGGCGGAACAAATATAGAAGCGTTGTTTAAATTAGATCATAAACTAGAAAAGTTGCATTACCTGCGATAACGCTAATGTAAATGCTTTTGCTGAGAGTAGTTGCTAAAGATGCTGAAGTTTTTTTTACTGAAAATGGTGACGCAATTTACTTTTATTACTGAAGGAATTTGCTGAAAATGCAAAAGTTATTTGCAAAATGTTAAATTAGCTAAAAAAAATGTCAATTTTGTTAAAGAACTATGAAAGAGTGCTGAGGTTGACCTAAATTTCTGAAAAAATCGTGGTAAAACTGCTTAAAAATCTTTAATAAATGCCAATTAAAAAAAATATATATAAGTTTGTTGCTTAAATATGAGCTAAACTCCAGATTAGCCCAAAAAACCCCAATAGATGCTAAATTAGCCCAAAAAAAGATAGCACATAGCTTAAATATTAGCTAAATTCCAAAGTAACCTAAAATTACTTAGTAAACTAAATTAGTCAAAAATGTTAGCCTATTGCTAAAATAGAAGCTAAACTCTAAATTAGCCCATAAAAACCTCAGTATATAACATTTTATCCAAAAATGTTAGCATAGAGCTAAAATTATACCTAAACTCCAAATTAGCCTAAAAAGGCTAGCTCTTGCCTAATACTAGCTAAAAAAAAACAAAAAAATTCCTCAGTAAACAAAATAGTCAGAAAAATGTTAGCCTAGTGCTAAAATAGAAGCTAAATTCTAAATTATCCTATAGAAACCCCAGTAGTTAAAAAAATATCCAAAGACGTTAGCACGTTGGTAAAATTTTAGCTAAACTCTTAATTAGCATTAAAAAAACCTCAGTAAATTCCAAATTAGCAAAAAAATAAATAAAAAGCTAGCACATTGCTTAATTACTAGTTAAACTCCAAAAAGTAAAATCCTCATTTAACTAAATTAGTCAGAAACATGTACTAAGCATTCACACAGTATTCACATAGTCTGGTCAAATATTAGCTAAATGCCAAATTGGTTCCAAAAAAATGAAAGAATGGCCTAAATTACCTAAAACAACTGGCATGTAGCTGAATTATTAGCTAAACTCCAAAATATCTTAAAAACCTGAAAAAAGCCTAAATTAGCCAAAGCAGCTAGCAAGTAGCTGGCAAACTAGCTAAACTCTAAAATTAGCCTTAAAAGCTTAAAAATGGATAAATTGCCCAGAACAGCTTGCATCTAGCTGAAAAACTAGCTAAACTCCAATATACCCTAAAAAAAATGAAAAAAACCAAAAGAGTTAGCATGTAGCTGAATTTTTAGCTAATCTCCAAAATATCTTAAAAACCTAAAAAAGCCAAAATTAAGCAAAGCAGCTAACAAGTAGCTGAAATGTTAGCTTAACTCTAAAATTGGCCTTAAAAGCTAAATAAAAGCCTAAATTAGCCAAAACAGTTAGCATGTAGCTAAGTTATTAGCTAATCTTCAAAATATCTTAAAAACTTTAAAAAAGCCTAAATTTGCCAAAGCATCTAACAAGCTGGCTTACTAGCTAAACTGTAAAATTAGCCTTAAAAGCTTAAAAAAAAGCATAAATTGCTCAAAACAGCGAGCATGTAGCTGGAAAACTAGATAATCTCCAATATACCCTAAAAAACTGAAAAAAAAACCTAAACTCGCCAAAACAAATAGCATGTAGCTGAATTATTAGCTAAACTCCAAAATATCTTAAAAACTAAAAAAAAAGCCTAAATTAGCCAAAGCAGCTAACAAGTGGCTGGCATACTAGCTAAACTCTAAAATTAGCCATAAAAGCTGAATAAAAGCCTAAATTGCCCAAAACAGCTAACATCTAGCTGGAAATTTAGCTAAACTCCAAAATACTCTAAAAGACTGAAAAAAAGCCTAAATTGGCCAAGAGAGTTAGCATGTAGCGGAATTATTAGCTAATCTCCGAAATATCTTAAAAACTTGAAAACAGTCAAAATTAACCAAAGCAGCTAACAAGTAGCTGAAATCTAAAATTAGCCTTAAAAAGCTTAATAAAAACCTAAATTAGCCGAAACAGCTAGCATGTAGCTGGAATATTTGCTAAATGCCAAATTATTAACCCTGAAGGGAGGAAGGTGTAAATAAAGTTAAAGTTGTTTTTTTTATTTTTTATATTAGGAGAACAAACCAGCCGTGTAATGTGTTATAAAAGTTAGAATAATGAGGTTTTTAGATTAAAAAAACTCAAAGTCTGTCATTAATACAATTGCAAAACAATTCTTATCAGTGGGGAAATGCTGCTTTTTCCAAGGATGAGGAAATGAGGCAGTGAACAAAACGAAGCATCAGATCAGATAGTGCGCCTCCTTAATTCTCTCATCCCCTGTTAAATAATATCATTATCATTGCTTAATGACGATGGCGCTGCGGCGCTTATGGAATAAGCCGATTAGGACAGAGACAAACAGCGTGGGGCCAGGAAGCACCGCGAGGCCATTTACCACTTCACACAGGACAAATGAGTGTGTCCCCTCCATCGTTCCTTCCACTCTCCACTTCCATCCATTTCATTTTTTTTTTTTCCCTCTACGCCGGGCCATCATGAAGTATTTGATTTCCTCTCCTCCGCCGCCCCCACCCCGGCCTCCTCCACCCGCCCCTTCTTCTTTGTGCCGAGGTAATCGTAGATGCAAAGGGAAGGGGGCCGCGGGGTTCTTATCGGCCCATAACATCTGTTGGCGTGTCAGGTGATGAGATGGAGCGCTCGCGGCCTGCCGGCGGCCCGGACGGCTCCTTTAATGCAGAGAGGGGAGTGTGCAAACAAACAGCGGCTGATAGGGTCTATGCTTGTCACAATCGCTCAGGACCCTGATCTATCTTCCTCTGCTTCTCCCTCTCCGTCTCCATCTTCCTCCGCGCCTCTTCTTCACTTCACTTTCGCCGCACAATATCTTCCTGTTGCTCCTCGCCGGCGTTTTGTGTACCGAGCCGGTCGCGCCGTAATGACGGGTTTTGCTGCAAAACAGACGGAAAGGGAAGTTAGACGTCTGACTGAGAGATGCGGCCGATAAAGACTTCAGCAGCGCCGTTATCGGGAGTGCTCAAAGAAAATGTTTCGACCTTATCAACATGCTCATTTCCACAATCATCAAGAGCATCGACAGTGCCAGCGCCATCAGTGGGAGCACCGCCGTTATCGTCGCCGTATCCATCATCATCACTGTCAGTATTAACAGTATTGGCATTGTGACGAGGAAAAGCATCAGGATCATTATGCTCATTATGAAGGTCATGCTTTTTCACTTCACTTTTTCCTCCGTCTGCAGCGTTCCAGGCCGGTGATGTCCGAACCGCAGAAAAACGAGGTTCAGGCGCTTAACGAGGACTTTTTTTGTGTTGTAATGAACAAATATGAACAGCCGAAATTAGATGGTTCAGGAAAACCAACAGATAATACTTATCAACTACCACTGATGCCGATGTACTGGGAGAAAACGGCTCTAATAAATGTAATTTAGACGTTATATTGGATCAAGACATCGTCAAAAAGGTTTGATTGGTCTGAAACGGTTTGAACGTTGGGTTGGGGGCCCGTTCACCGTCCACCCGCGCCACTTTTTGACGTTTTGGGTGTCCTCAACTCGTCGTTTTTTGATATGATCAAGGGTCGGGACGTGGTACCGGAGATGGACTGGTCCTCTGGTCCTCGGGACATGTCCAGTACCGCTGCCCACAGCCGGTACTAGTTTGTTTGTTTGTTTATTAAGGGTCCCCATCAGCTAATGGACAAACCAGCAGCTATTCTTCCTGGGGTCCCACTTTCTTAAAACCACAAATGTGATACATAAACAAACAGATATACTCGTACATGTATACATTGACCACAAAAAATGTAAACAGAAATAATACGACAAATACAATAACAATGAAACAAAAACAACTCAAAACACAAAAGAATCCACGATTATCAAGGTTCAATCCGACTTCAGCCTGCAACCACACTTAAAAACCAACAACACATCCAGTTTCAGTCCAATACAGCTTTGTTATCGTTGTTGTGTGAAAATAAAAAGTCTTAGTCTTATAGAAAATATTATATAATATATATTCCACTTACACGCCCGGTGTAATGTCTGGGACAATTTTGTTCTGGTGCCGGGTTATCAACCACCACCATTGGGTGGTAAAGGTGGTAAATTTGGACGCCACCATGTTGGAGCCAGACATCGTCAAAAAGTTCTGATTGGTCTGAAACATTTTGAGAATTGGACTTTGGGCCCATCAAACATATTTTCATGCCCAATTAGTCACAGATGAATGTTTGGACCCCTCCGCATCACCTTTTGATGTTTTGGGCGTCCCCAACACACTTTTTTTTCTTTCGACATGCTAGATGTAGAATCAATGGTCTACAAACCTCGAGACGCAGAACCTGATGCAGACTGGACCTCAGGACATGTCCAGTACTCAGACACCAGCTGTTCAAGTTCTCCCACTTAAATAAAATGATAATGGTCTGTAATTTCCATCATTGGTAGACCTCAACAATGAGAGACAAAATGAGAAAAAAAAATCCTGAAAATCACTTTGTCAGATTTTTAAAGAATTTATTTGTAAATTTTTCTCAATGTATTTTGGCCCATTCCTCCATGCAGATCTCCTCTAGAGCAGTGATGAAGTTGGACTCTCTCCACAGTTGATTTCTTTACACCGAGCTGCTTACCTATTCCAGATTCAGTCTTCCTGGTGCAGGTCAACCATGTTGTTCCTGGTGTCCTATGATAGATCTTTGGTGCAGTTTGGAGTGTGATTGTTTCAGGTTGTGGACAGGTGTCCTTAGATAGATAACCAGTTCAAACAGGAGTCATTAATGCGAGTGGAGGACAGAAGATCCTCATCTGGCCTTAACATTAGTTTGAACTTGAACTTCTTAAATTATTCTGACTAGCTTTTAAAGTAAATAATATCTGTATATTTTTGGATTTAAATTATGTTTAACTTTATAAACAATTTCTAATACTTTACTGTAAACAATGTCCTTTAATTTAGAACTTTTAGTCAAACAAAATAAAGCATTTGTTGGTTCACACTACCCTGCTCCATTAGCTATTCTAATAGGTTTTTGTAATATAACCAGTGAGTAAATAATAGTTTATTATCCTTTTTAAGTGATTCTGTTCCTTTTTCTCTTGAAGTCAAATCATTTAGTAGTTAAATTCCCCTCAGTATCTGAAACGTGACTTAAAGGCAAATTATTTTTCCATAAATGGTTTTAAGATCAATTTGAAATGTATCGTTAATATTTGAAGCATTTTTACTTCTACAGCTACGTAAGAAGCAGCAGAATCTGTGTGACTCGTTACTGATCCGTTTTGGCCGTTTTTGACTCATCAAACTAAAATAAAAAAATGTAAAAAGTGTCATAAACAGCGCCATCTAAAGGTAAAGATAAAAACCACACAAAGCTGCATTAGCTTAGATCAGGGGTATTCAACTCCAGGCCTCGAGGGCCACAGTGTCTGCATAATTTCCAGATATCCAAACTCTACTCATGACTGATTACCTGGTTCAGGTGTGTCCAACCAATTGGAGCATGCCAGATCCGGGTATGTTGGAAAACCTGCAGGAATGCGGCCCTTGAGGCCTGGAGTTGAATACCCCTGGCTTAGATTGTTGTGGTTATTTTTAGGAAATATTTGTATTAAATATGTTATTTTGTTTGATGTTATATTAAAAGAAATCTTGTTATATTTTCCATTGTTTTCTCAAACCTTCCCAAATTCTGTTTTTTCACTCACATTTTTGGAGCAAAAACTGAGGAAACGTTCTTCCCGTTGAGCCACAGTTACCAGGCTGCTGGTTCAAATCCCGCAGCAACAGAAACTTTGCTCTGCGTCCCAAACGAAACCGGATTTTCCCCCCATGTCGAAGCGCTGAACTGCACTGATTCTTCTGAAGCTCCACAACTATAATGTCATTGTCAGAAGGCTTGTGGCAGCAAGATCAATAGTTAGTAATTCCTTGGCTGGGGGTCTAAGAGTCCTCGCCCTTCTCTCTCTGTCTGTCCCCCCCCCGAGCTAGAATGTCCTCTAATGAAGTGGGCCAGATCTAATCACGGCAGTAATTGAAGTTTACTTTGAAGCTTTCAATCTGGGAGAATATTTAAAGACAAAGCCACCATGAAACACTATCTACTGTCCCAGGCCTGATGTGATCTGGATCTAGTGGCCTCTTTAAATAATTGATGAGAGTCTGAAACATACTTTTATCCCTCTGCTCGTCACGTTTGTGTATGAGATTGAACTCAATTTAAAATTCAAGGGGGCCTCGACGCCACAAAGAGTCTGCAGGCGCTCAAACGGGCGAGGAGGGAACGCTTTGAACGCGTCGCCTGAGCTTACGCTGAACCTGACGGATTAAAATGAAGTTAGAAATGAAGGTAATGGCAGCAGAAAACCAACCGTTTGGACCGAGATAAACCAAGATAATCACATCAAGAATGTTGTTCCAATGCAAAAAACACATAATGGGAAAGTTTTCCCCTAATAAACACATTTTGAGTCTAAATACACCCCCGATCCAGGCGCTGGTCCGGGACCAGGACCAGGACCAGGACCAGGACCAGGACCAGGACCAGGACCTGGACCCATCATTCGAGGTGGTCTCGGTTTGTTTCCAATCGAGCTGAGTTCCGGTTTGCTCTGAGTTTCATCAATCTGAACAGACTCCACCCTCGGAGTGGAACAACTGGATCAAAACGGCCACCGTAGCTCGGCATTATGGGATGTAAACAGAGTAATGGAGCAGCGATGAGACACAGCAGCTCATTAAAATGTAGTTGGATGAGTGCAGGCTCATAAGAACAACGCATTGCTTCTCACACTGTTTTCCAACAATCTATATGTCATAAACACATATTACAACGGTTGCAAAGAGCAGGACTTCCATTATTCCTTCTTTTGTTGCTCTGCCCCGCCCTCATAATTACTGGCAAATTACTGAAGAGATCTTTAGTCACATGATCTTGTTTTGTTCTGATTAGACCAAACACAAAGTTCAGGACTCAATGTGGACCAAATTAAGTGGACCCAGTCCGGACCAAATGACTTTTAGTTTAAAAAAAAGTCTCAGTACATATTTTGTAGACTTTTTGAAAATCCTATTAACAAATTATTTATCTTATTTTAGGAAAACTTTCTAACACTTCAGATGAGATTCTAAAAAACACTCAATATAATGTTAACAAAGATAGTTAATACATTGTTATGCTTGTGAATAGTTTATTAATATGACTTTTGTAGACAATGGTCTCACTGTAGATGTTGTTTATTTGGCTTATTGTGATAATAATTTTTAATAACACCCTATAAATACATTAATACTGTTTGTTAAGGTGTAATAGAGCTTACTAAGGAATTGTATTATAAATTGTTACTGAAAACTCTTCAAATGTTATGAATTTTTGAGTTATTTCTCTGGGAACTGTTTTTACAGTGCAATGGACAAAGTTGTTTAATTTTCGTGATCATTTGTCCACGGCCACGACAAGCCAGAGGCACGGTCCACAGTCATGACGGGTTTCACAGTTATGGCTAGCCAGAGGCGAAGTCTACAGCCAAGACAAGCCAGAGGCGCGGTCCACGGCCACGGTGGGGTCCACATTCACGCCGAGCAAGGGGAGAAGTCCACGGCCAAGATGAGACAGAAGCCTGGTCCATGGCCAAGACAAGCCAGAGGCGTGGTCCACAGTGACACCGAGCCAGAGGCGAGGTCCACGGCCAAGATGAGCCAGAGGCGGGGTCCACGGCCACAACAGGGTCCACATTCACGCCTAGCCAGAGGCGTGGTCCACAGCCAAGATGAGACGGAGGCACGGTCCACAGTCACGACTGCCAGACGTGAGGTCCCCACAGCACAGACAAGCCTTAGGCGTGGTCCACATTCATGACAGAGTCCACAGGGACGACGAGCCAGAGGTGAGGTCCACGGCCAAGATGACACAGAGGCCTGGTCCATGGCTAAGATAAGCCAGAGGCACGGTCCACAGTCACGACGGGCCAGAGGTGAGGTCCAAGGCCAAGACAAGATAGGGGCCTGGTCCACAGCCAAGATGAGCAAGAAGCATGGTCCACGTTCATGACGTGGTCCACAGTAACAACGAGCCAGAGGCGTGGTCCACAACCAAGAACAGGAGCACAGACGATCAATCTGAAATCCCCCCCCCCGCTCCACCGGAGGTAAATGAGAAAGAGGAACAACACATGAATCGCACTGCACCAAACATAAGCACAGAGAACTAATTATAATAAATAATAGACTGATCTACTGGAACTGAGGTCAGATATACTTTGAGGATAGAAAAGCTGGGAGAATATTTTCAAATTGATCTAAAACGAGAGTTATGTTTATGTTTTGTTTCCTGCCGAAGTTAACCAGGAAGTTTAAATTGATAATTATCATTTCTGTCTTTTCAAATCTCTCTGTTTATCTCCTGTTCTAAAGAAAGGTTGAAATGATGATTAAATACACTTTTACATACATTCAGTTAGTATAAGAAGTAAGGTCCACAGCAGTTTGCTCAGATGTCGGTTGTTTGGCTAGTTTGTTGTTTTGGGAGCGTCAGGCGGAGGCCTTCCTCTTTCCTCCTTCCTCCTCCTCTGCGGTGCCAGCGGCTGCATCGTGGCATCTGTCCTGGCAGCCGCCTCTGATTGATGGGCCTGAGCGCAGAGGGGCAGTGGGAGATGAAGAGGGGGCTGATAGCAGCAGCTAGATACTCCCTGATTCACTGCGTGTCAGATGCTGATAACGGCGAGACTCTGAGAGGAAGGAGGAGAGTCTGAGGAGGAGGAGGAGGAGGCCCGGAGAGGAAGAGGAGCCGTAAATAAATACGTGGAGATGTTGAGCGCATCGGCGCCACAAATCTTCTATTTTAACTCCTCGTCTGTCTTCTCATCCCAATTCCTTTTTTATTTTTTTGGTATTGCTGATATCTGGAGATGAAATAAAGCGGCGTGTTCTCCGAGGTCCGTGGCGCTGTCATCCAAATGTATGTCTGCTGATAGCGCCGCGAGGGTGGAGAAATGAAGCGCACCTTCCTCCTTCCCTTTTGCCCCTCCATCATCCCACCGTCGAGGAGGAAGTTCGGGGTCACGGGGTCGCGCCTCCTTACCGTCACCCGACTGTCACGATCCGTTTGGCGTTCCAGAACGAGGCGTTCTCGTCAATCACGCCTGAACGTCCGCTCAGGTATTTGGCGGCGTTCCACGGATAACAGCCCGAGCTGTCATCGGCGTACGAGGCGAGAGCGCGACAGCTGTCAGCGGGACGTGTCATCAGCTCAAACTTCACCTGACCCCAACCCCACCCCGAGGACCAACTGCATTTCACGGTTACGCAACCGGCAGAGAGACACCTGCTCAGGTCGGTCTGCAGAAACGCTAAAGCAGAGCGTCATGGAGTCTGTAGAAGGGTTACAGCACGTGTCAGACTCAAGGAATGCTGGGTAATTCTATCCGGCCCTCCAGGTCATTTTATTTTATTGTTATAAATGACTCGAAGTTATTTAAAGGGGCCCTAACATGATTTTCTTAAACCTTTCAGAGTCAACTATATCTATATATATAATCATATATTACCTTTGGACCAATAAGGAATGAGTTATTTATTAAATAATAGTTATATTTCATGTTTTCATACCCAGAAGTAAAACGGCTCGATTCCTGAAGCTCCGCCTCCCGTTGCGTTTGTGGCATTATGTTTGTATTTCTCCCACGAAAATAACCCAAACTCCTTCATAGATGGATGTACTGTGATATATCTGCCTTTAGTAGCCCTGATTTCTTTTTTTTTTTGGGGGTGTTAAAGGAGCGGCACGTAAAAAGTAACAAACGCATATTTGAACTGGAATTTGTTGAAGACAGGACAAGATAAACGGTATTCTGCATCTAAAATGAAAGTTTTATCTGCTGATAATCACTGGATAAGGGGATACATACAGTGTTGTGTTAGTCTGGGGGCGGAGCTGTCAGGGAGACTCTTCCTGGAGAGAGCTGTTGGCATCGATCTTAAGTTATGACGTTTCCAACCGCTCGTTTTGGTGGGTATGGGAGGGGCTGCTGCAGACTGTGCAGGTTTTTAAAGGATAACTCTTAAATGCCACTTTGGCGTTATTTATAGTGAAGAATGAACAGAAAAATGCATTTAAAACCTCAAACAGTATAATATTTACAGTAGGGTCCCTTTAAGGTTGAATTATTCTGGAATAATAATCCTGCCTTTTTATTATTCATAATTATGTTAAAAACACAGTTTTTAAAAATAGTCATTCAGATAGCTTTTTGGATAATTTAGGATTTTCTCAGTTTTTTTTGTCTAGTTTGAAGGTATTTTTTCAGCTACATGCTAGCTGTTTTGACATATAGCTAATATTTTAGCTGGTTATCAGCTTTAGCGCTTCTAAAAGTTATTCACTTCAAAAACGCAAATTATAACATAGATGAATATCCATTTACAAAAATGATCTTTGTAGTTTTATTTTCCTCAAACAGTTCATTTATAATCAATGTTCCTACAGCACCAAAACATTTGATTTATCCAATTTTTAACAAACGCGACTTTATTGTTGAGAAAAGATAATTTTTGTAGTAAAAGAAAAATCTTTTTAGTCCATTTTTTAATCATAGGGCCGGTATAAATATGTTTTATTCTTCTCTTCTAGCTGCTTATTCATGAAACAAAATGTCTCAAAATGATGTGTGTGTTTGAAGATATTTAAAATAACATTAAAATAAGGTATACAAGTATATATGTGAATGTACATGTATATAGAGGTATATTTTTATAGGTGTGTGTGTATTTATATTTAAATGTGTGTATATATTCACCACATGCAGTATCATTGTAATTTATATTATATTCGTTCTCCAAAATACTTCTAATAAGCTACTTTTAATATACTTTTCTGGATAAATAAAGATAATTATGAAATATATTTCTCAAAATATGTGTTCATGCTACAGCTCATTTAAAATAAAATATCATCCAAAAAAACAATTATTTACAACGATGTAAATAAAAATCAAAGTTCTAAAAGAGAGAGAAGTTGTTGTCTGGTGTGCACTGGACAACAGTTATTATTATATCTGGTCCTCACCATTTGCTATCTGGTACGTAACAATTCTTAATACAGCACGTAGTAACCATGTACTATCTGGTGTGCACCAGTTACTTCTTAATACAAAAAGCTATATCTGTACTTGGTGTGTGACCAATTACATTTTATTATAACATCTAGTAATAGTTTACTATCTGGTGCACACCAGATACTTTTTAATATACCATCTAGAAACCATTTACTATCTGATCCATGATAAATTATAATGTTTTTTCTTTAATGTCCGTTTATTCTCCATAAAAACTCATTGTTTTTATGGAGAATTGTGAGAATTCTTCTGAAAACGTTTTGGACTAAATTAATATTCATGTTGATGAAAATCTATTTTATTGAGTTTTCATCATCTTTTTGGTTGTCCAATTTTTGTGTCTTTTTTTTTTTTTCTTAATTATATATTAAGAAAAAATATCAGAAGTGGTTCTGATGCGGCTCATGAACTTGAGCTTTCTTATAGGGTCCAGATGACCCGACCCTTACATTGATGTGTGACCCCTTCCATGACGAAAGGGGATTTGATGACATCAGTCAAGACAAAAAAATCCTTGAAAAAACAGGGTCCAGATTAGGGCTGCCACAAACGATTATTTTAATAGTCGACTAATCATCGATTATTTTTTCTGATTAGTCGACTAATCGGTTCATGGCCAAAGTGGATGTAAAGATGCTGAAGTTGATAACCAGCTAAAATATTAGTTAAATGCCAAATTAGCTAAAAAATAAAAAGAGCCAAAGTTAACCAAAATAGCTAGCATGCTGCTGAAATATTAGCTAAACTCCAAATTAGCCTTAAAAAAACAGAAAAATCCTAAATTAGCCAAAACAGCTAGCATATAGCTGAAATATAAGCTAAACTCAAAAATTGCCTAAAAAAACTTAAAAAAGCTTAAGTTAGCCAAAATAGCTAGCATGCTGCTGAAATATTAGCTAAACTCCAAATTAGCCATAAAAAAATGGAAAAATCCTATATTAGCCAAAACAGCTAGCATATAGCTGAAATATAAGTTAAACTCAAAAGTTGCCTAAAAATCGTAAAAAGCTAAAGTTAGCCAAAATAGCTAGCATGCTGCTGAAATATTAGCTAAACTCCAAATTAGCCATAAAAATGGAAAAATCCTATATTAGCCAAAACAGCTAGCATATAGCTGAAATATAAGCTAAACTCAAAAGTTGCCTAAAAATCGTAAAAAAGCTAAAGTTAGCCAAAATAGCTAGCATGCTGCTGAAATATTAGCTAAACCCCAAATTAGCCATAAAAAAATGGAAAAATCCTATATTAGCCAAAACAGCTAGCATATAGCTGAAATATAAGTTAAACTCAAAAGTTGCCTAAAAATCGTAAAAAAGCTAAAGTTAGCCAAAATAGCTAGCATGCTGCTGAAATATTAGCTAAACTCCAAATTAGCCATAAAAAAATGGAAAAATCCTATATTAGCCAAAACAGCTAGCATATAGCTGAAATATAAGCTAAACTCAAAAGTTGCCTAAAAATCGTAAAAAAGCTAAAGTTAGCCAAAATAGCTAGCATGCTGCTGAAATATTAGCTAAACCCCAAATTAGCCATAAAAAAATGGAAAATCCTATATTAGCCAAAACAGCTAGCATATAGCTGAAATATAAGTTAAACTCAAAAGTTGCCTAAAAATCGTAAAAAAGCTAAAGTTAGCCAAAATAGCTAGCATGCTGCTGAAATATTAGCTAAACTCCAAATTAGCCAAAAAAATGGAAAAATCCTATATTAGCCAAAAGCTAGCATATAGCTGAAATATAAGCTAAACTCAAAAGTTGCCTAAAAAAACTTAAAAAAGCTTAAGTTAGCCAAAATAGCTAGCATGCTGCTGAAATATTAGCTAAACCCCAAATTAGCCATAAAAAAATGGAAAAATACTATATTCGCCAAAACAGCTAGCATATAGCTGAAATATAAGTTAAACTCAAAAGTTGCCTAAAAATCGTAAAAAAGCTAAAGTTAGCCGAAATAGCTAGCATGCTGCTGAAATATTAGCTAAACTCCAAAATAGCCTAAAAAACCTTAATAAATGCCAAAATATTCCAAAAAGCTAGCAGAAGGCTATTATAACTTTCAACTTTACTACAATCTGACTTCATACAATATAAAGTAACGACTAATCGACTATTAAATTAGTTGTCGATTATTTTAATAGTCGATTAGTCGTCGATTAGTTGACTAATCGTGGCAGCCCTAGTCCAGATGACCCCTCTTTTAATGTAAACATGCCTCGGACAGCACACGGGTCACAGAACCAACACGGGTCTCCCATAGATGTGATGACCAATGATTTGGATTCTTCTGATCCTGAGAAACATCACAATGTTTTCCAGTTCAGACTCGCCGTCTTTCTGAGAAAATTATTAAACTTCAGCTGAACTTTAGCGAGAAGTTTTACATTTGAACAAATCAGGAAAAAGATCAGATGATGAATGAAAAATGTAAGTTTTTTTCTTTTGAGAGTTACATGAAGCTGTGGAAGCAGCAGAAGAAAAAGAAATCAATGACATAAAAACTCTTTTGGCTTCTCGAACAATCTGAATAAAAGCGGTGTGACTCCAGCGTCCGCGGGGTTGAGGAGGATGTTCTTCTGGTGTTTAGCATCGATCAGAGGGAGATGGAGCTCTGACTTCCAGCCCGCCGTGTGTCGCTCGGCCTTAATTGATGTAATGAATGTGATTAGGTGCTATCTGAAGGATCGCGGAGCGTGGCCGTCCGTCCTTTTTTCTTATCTGCTATTGCTTCCTGGGCCCTGCGCGGAGGAGCAGTAATGCATCAGAGTGGAGGAAGATGGATGGGCAGGTCTAAAAATGGAGGAATTACAGCGGAAACGCCGTCACTGAAGCTATTTTATCCTCAACTTTGTGCTTCGAGCGCAGGAGTTTGACTCTTTAAAGAGACTGGATGTTGTTCCACTTCATTCCTTTCAGCTGAAACACACAAACTTTCATGTGTTTTTTTTTCTTTGATTCTCATGTTCCATGTCAGAGAATGCCGGTACAGAGAGTTTCCGCAGTGCAGCGCTGACACCATGTGGCAGAAAGAGGTACTGCGCAGTAGAGAGGCTGCACAGGTGAGATGTGAGCCAAACATCGAACCCGAAACTCAACCGAACCGTTTGGGTCTCATCTAAGAAACAAAGACCAACAAATACATGAACGTTTGTACCTGAACCGCACGTTTAAAGAGTCTTTAAGTTAACAGGATTTATTACATGTTAGTATGTTTGCTGATGATACTAATATCTTTAGTATAGGAAACAAATATAAATGAACTGATGAATTTAATTCAATTAATAAATGCTTTGATTATAAGAAATTATCTCTAAATGAAAATGAGGCTAAATTTATTATATTTTCTGGGATCAGAAAGGTTGAAAATTATATATAAATAGAGCAGAAATCCAATATGTTAAAGAAGTAAAGGAGTAATATCTGATAAATTATCTTGGAAATCTTATTAAATTACGTAAAATCTATAGATATTTTGTTTAAAATCAGTCATGGATTAAACATATTTTTTTTGCAGGAAAAGCTATCATTTGGTTAAATTACCATAAAAGCTGTTAGAATAGGAAACACAGCAGCATACCGTGAACCAATTCTTTATGTTGTTTAAAATTTAAAAATTAAGATAATTTATGTTCTTTATAAAATAAAACATAATTTAATTCCAAAGAATAACAGAAACTATTTACTTTAAGAGTTAGTATAATTTAAGAGGTCTTAACTGAAAAGGTTAAAGTTCAAACTAATGTTAAGTCCAGATGTGTTTCAGTTCTTGCAGTAAAATGATGGAATGAATTAAATGAGGAAATAAAAACAAGTTCTTTTTTTTAAGGATAGAGAACTCATAAGCGCTTTTTATTGGTCGTTAGTGTTTTCTGTACATTTTTAGAAAATTACATAAATGGCAAACAAAACTAATAAAAATAAAACCTTAACCTAAAATAGACAACAGGTGCATAAAATAATCCAGAAATGTCTAAATAAATAACCTAATAAAATAATAATAAACCAAAATAAATAATCGTATAAGTGGAAGACAAGTTTGAATTAATGAAGTTCCTCTCAGATCATCTTTTGATCTATTTTGAAAGCGTTCCCAGTGGAAACTTTATTATAATAATTATTTTTTTAGCCAAAATCTGAGAAAACCCGCGGTGTCATTTTCTAGGACAGTTTCTGCAGAGCGGCAGGAGTTCATGAGAAGTTCACCTCTGACTTGTGGGCGGGGCTGTTGCCATGGAGTAAGCCTTCTCTGACTTCCCATCATCCCTTTGTGAACACGTTCTCCTGCTAGTCTTCATTTATAAATGTCCTTTATCGTCAGAAAATGCCACAGGAACACGCTAAAAACAACATTTTCTCTGGTTAGTTCTTGAATAATTATTTAAATTTCATGCATTTTTTCAACAGTATCTGTACTCTCTCAGATTCATTACATTCAGTGTTTCATGTCATATTTTTTGTTGTTCTTTTTCACTTTCTGCTTCTGTGTATCAGTTAAGAATTTACCTTAAAATCTTAAAGTTTCCTTTCAACAGTTTTATTCCAGCTGCATTCTCCGTTCTGCCTGAAGGGGGCAGTGTTGCACAAGAGCTGCAGCTTCCCTCCTCTGGATGACAGAATTCATGGTTTCATGAAACTTCAGTGCTGATTTATACAACTTTATACAATAGTGTTTTGATGATTGAAGACGGTCAGTGTTCTTTTTTTTTTTTAAATATGATAGAAACATCTGAAATACACACAAAAAAAATAGAAAGGTAGTAATAAATATCACAAAATCTCCCAAAATGTATAGAAATTATGATTTTTTTCCCCATTAACTGCTTTCATCTACATACAGTTTTAAGTTCAGGTTTGCTAAATGAATCTGAGATGTGAAGAAAAACAGGAAGATGAAAAATATGAAGAATAAAAGGAACAGAAATAGTTGAAAAATGCAACAATAAAACTAAAAAAAAAAAAAAAAAAATCAAGTTAGTAATATGAAGGATCATAACTTGAACTGATCATCATTGATCTAAACCAGAAAAGCTTCAAAGTCGTAGAAAAGAAAAAAGGAAAATAAGAAGTAATTATGGGTTTGATGATAAAAGAATGTTGGAAAAAAAACTGCATCAAGAAGTTTGACATTTTGTTGCATTTATTGTCTCTTTCATGGACGTCTTCTGAAGACTTCCTTCAGAGTTTGAATGAGTCTGAGGGAAACAACAGTTTTCTGTTCATCCATCTGAATATTGAATCCAGATTTCTCTGAAAACACTCAAAACATGAATGGATGATTGTTCTCCAGATATCCGTTGATCTTATCAGAAAGTTCTTTTAATTCTCCTCAAACACACTTGAGTTTGTTTTTCTGAATCTCCTGTTGTCTCTAAGCTTTCACGAACCGTCTGAGGTTTGTTTCAATTCTGGTTGTTTTTTTCAGTTAAGTTTTTGTTTTCGATGATTTTATGTTTATTTAAGCAAATGTCATGTTGGGGAGGGGTGGATATTATGGGGTCAAAATCTGGATCAGCTTAAAGTGAACGAAAAAACAGATGAAAACTTGAAAACAAGACATGGTAAAATTGAAAAAAAAAAATAAGAAAATTGATTTTTTTTTGTGGAAAATTCGAGAAAAAAACCCTGAAAACTTGAAATAGATTTTGAAAGTTTGACAAAAATGACAACTTGAAATAAAAAAAATATTAAATGTACAAAATACGAATTGAAAAAGAATCATTTCATGAGTGACAGCTGCTGTTTTGAATCTTCCACTCTTTAAATGTTTTTTTTCTTTTCTGAATCTTTACTTTTAGTCCTCAGTTTTCCAGTTTCAATTCTGTTTTTCGAGTTTTTGCTGCCTTGTTTAATTTTACATGGGGGGTGGGGCTTAAAGCTCATCTATCAATAAAAAGTTTAAAATTTAAAACAGCAGCTGTTACTAATAGATACATTATTTCTCAATTGGTAGTTTTTACTTTTATAGTTTTAAGTTTTCAGTATTTGTTTCAAATTTTCCAAATTCATTTTAAGTTTTCAGGGGTTTTTTTTTAATGAAAAAAAAAAATCAAATTGTAAAAATTTCTTTCAAGTTTTCAATGTTTGTTTTTTTTATAAAAATTTTTACATTTTTTTTCTTCAAATTTACAATGTCTAAAAAAAAGTTTAAGTTACAACGTCTATTTTTCAAGTTTTCAATCTGTTTTTTGTTCACTTTCAGCTGATCCTGTAGGTTTTGTGTGTTTGTTGTCTTTTTAATCTTTGTACTATTTTGTTTGGTTCTTACTCTGTCATTTGTCATCATTTCTTGAAGTGAAGGATCCCCTGAAAACGAGATGTTCCATCTTTCTCCTCCCTCTCTAGTTTAAATATGTCAATAAATAAATCTGTTTCTGCGTCCAATAACTGCTCAGTTTCTATTGAAGTCTCAGAAAAGAAGCGAGCAGCTTAAAAGGTTCTTATAAACTCATCTGAACTTGTTTTTTATTGTTCCAATCATCTAAAATCTGTTATTTAACCACAACTGTGTAGAACTGGATTTCTTCTCTGGCCAGATGGAACAACAGAAGCAGTGATGTTGAATCTGTGACTGCAGCTCCACCATGTGGCCAAAGCAGGAACAACATCTGGATAATCTCTATAAAACAACATCCTTCATGTGTCTGAACTGAACTGATTCTCAACGGTGTGGTTGTGTGATTGCTTAGTCAGCATTCACACTATAGTGATTCTCCTGCTCAATCAGACTTTCAGTGATTTCATCAATCTGGGTATGAAAACGTTCAGCTCGTTCAGGACATTACTGCTTGTGTTTTTGGTATTTATAAACTTTATAGTTTTTGAAATATTGAGCAAAAATGTCTCATTAAAAATGAATGAGAAAGTCTTACAATTTCACAAATTCAAGTGGATTAGCAACAAGGGATATGGTTTTATCATTTATAGTAATTTTCAAAAAAATGCAAGTTTAGCTTCCATTTTAGCAACATGCTAACGTTTTTGTTCAATTTGTTTGGTTTTTATAGGATAATGTAGAGTTTATCATCTAATATAGGAACATGTTAATGTTTTTGACTAATTTAGTTCACTGAAGAACTTTAGGCTTGGAGTTTATCGAGTATTTAAGACACAATTTAGCTTTTTTTTGGACTAATTTGGTATCTAATAAGGTTTTTTGGGATTCTCTGGAGTTTAGCTCATATTTAAGCAACACGCAAAATTTTAAGTTTTATTGAATTTTAATTTGGAACTAATTCAGAAAAATTGGTGTGTTAGAGATTTTTAAGCAATTTCACTACAAAATTTTCACAAATTTAGGTCAATTAGGTCATAGTTCTTTAATGAAATTTCAACTCTTAGCAAATTTAACATTTTGTAAAAATCTTTTACATTTTCAGCAAATTCCCTCAACAATAAAAGTAAATTGACTCACTATTTTCAGCAAAGCTTCAGCATCTCCAAACAAAATGTATTCACACTAACATTATTGCAGATAATGCAGCTTTTGTAGTTTCTGGTTCTATTCTTTTAAGAAAATAAGGGTGTGAGGAAACATTGATTATGTCAAATATTGCGATACTTTCTTTGTATTGATTGTAAAATGATGCCAAGAGGATATGAAATGAATTCTTCATAACGAAACATGTAGTTCAGTGTGTTTGCTAGTTGGACCGCTAGTTGGATGCAGAACACTGAGCCTCTTTGAGAAGTTCTACACCAAAACAAGAAGATCTCGATCTTGTGACGGATGTAAAGTCACAGCAGAAGGAAATGTTGAAAACATTTTGGAAGAAACATTTCTGAGAGATCAATTTGTTTGGCTTAAAGTGATTTCTTTTAAAGTCTGCAATCTGCGGTCAGCACATTGTGTTTATTTTCTGCATTTACAAGCCAGGCCACGTTTTGGCTAATCTGCCATATTACTAGGAGATTTTACCTTTTTGGCGATGTTTAACCTACTACAAGTTTTTAGCAACATGCTAACGTTTTTGGCTAAGTTTTCTGAGAAATGTTATGCTAATTTGGAGTTTAGCTAATATTTTAGTAAAATGCTAATGTTATCAGCTAATTTGTTATCTACTGAAATTTTTTTCGATAATTTAGAATTTAGCTTCTATTTTAGCAACATGCTAACGTTTTTGACTAAGTTAGTTTTCTGAAGAATTTTAGGCTATTTTGGAGTTCAGCTAGTAATTAAGCAACAAGCTAGCTTTTTTTTTGGCAGATTTGGCTTCTAATTAGTTTTTTATGCTAATTTTGGAGTTTAGCTAATATTTTAGCAATATGCTAACATTTTTACCTATTTTTTTTATCTACTGGGGGTTTTATGCTAATTTTGAGTTTAGCTTTTATTTCAGCAACATGCTAACATTCTTGGCTGATTTAATTTACAGATAAATGTTATGCTAATTTGAAGTTAAGCTAGTAATTAAGCAACAAGCTAGGTTTTTTGCTACTAAAGTTAAAAACGTAAAAAAATACCTTTTGAGAGATGCTAGTTTCTTTTTATATATTTTTTTGCTTTTGTTCGTGCAAAAAATAAACATTATTCACATTTATAAAAAAATGAAAACAATGTTATAAATGCAAATCTAACTTTCTTAAAGGCTAACGTAAGTCAATGCGGCTCCTTCTAGGTTTTGATCAGTAGAAAATGAGCCCAAACTCATCTTTTACTGTTAAAGGTTGCCGACTTCTGAGATAAATGTTATTAAGCTATTGTCTTAGAAAAAAATAAGCCTGAGATATATCGTGAAATATATCGTATCGTCAGACTCTTGCCATAAGAAACCAGTCGTTCTGTGTGAACAGAGCCGATTCTCATCGGACTGGGTTTTGACTTGGACTTGCTGAAGTTTCTATAAGAAAATAGCCGCTCTGTCAGAACACGCAACAATTCAAAAAATGTCCCAACGCGGTTGCACACCCATGACCTCAGTGGAAGTGGTAAACGTAGGCTTTCTCCTGTAAATTGGGCGCCGTCCGTCACCTCGACTCAGCCCTGGCGGCAGCGGAAACAAAAGGAGGAGATCCATTAGCCAGACGAGGATGGATTCTGTAGGTGGAACGTGAGATCGAGCCGGACGAAGACGATGGATCCGTGCTCAACACGCCGCCGTCAATAAGCTCTGACACGCGTTGGTTCATGGACCGATGCAGCCATAACGAGCTGTGGGGCGCCCCCTTCGGCGCTCCCCTTCGGCCCTGGCCGGGTCCGCTGCCCGAGGCCTGAGATCCCTTCAGTAACGATGGCATTGATCGTTGGGCTCAGGATGAGCAATTACAGCTTCCAAAGCTTGTAATGAGGAGCAACCACTGCGCCGGTAATTACTCCAACCCTGTAACGGTAAATTATAGACTCTTCTGTCAGAGAATTCCTCGTTTCTGCTGTACTTTCTTCAGAGTGCGTGGTCGGATACAAAAGCCCTCGAAGGTCTAAAACTCTGTCAAAGAGATTTTTTATTGCCGTCAGTTTCAATCAGAAACTCTGAGACGTTTGGTTCCTCAGGCGGGAAAATGAATCCACACGATGTTTCATCAAGGTATTGAAAATACTTTACTATGGATATGACCTCTGACCTTTGAGTAGGAGCCAGTCTGAAGTTTAAGTTTCTTTTACGAGATTCACTTAAAGAAATGTACTATAATAAGTACCTGCTTATTATTTGGAATGTGTCATATTTTTAAGTTCTACTGGCGTGTATGGGGTTGACCCAAACAAGTTCTGCAGGTTTTGGGGGTCTCCAGGCCAGTGTAGGGTCATATAGAGGTGCTGCCACATCTTACGTGGAGAGTAAGCGCGTCTTAAGATTTCCTTAAGATTTGTTGAAAATGGAACATACCATTGTTCAACGCACTCTCACTACCAGCTCGTCATATATGGACGTATAGCTCGGGTCCCCTCCGTGTCAATTTTTGTTGTCTTTTTTTGAAGAGCTGGCGGTCCCCATTGAATCAGGGGTCCTCAGCCTCTGGGCCACGAAACGGTTCTGGTCCGAGGGCCACTTGGTACCAGACCACAGTGAAGTGAAGAGAAGCTAGAAGTGAAGGAAAGAGTGCTGTCCAGGATGACCCTCAGGACCCTAACCTGGTACTGGTGCGCTTACCCAGTACCGTCACTACGTCCAGTAGTGGTTTGCGACCCATGATTCAATGTGAACAGCCAGCATGTCAAAAATTGATGAGTTGCGGACACCCAAAATGTTTAAAAGTGACGTGGCGCGGGCCTGAGTCATACGTCCATTTATGACGAGTTGGGAGTGACAACCTGTCGCATTGTAGTGACTTAGGTCAGTGTATCCTGAAGTACTTGTAAGACTAATCATAGTTACACGCATGTCATACGGTGTCCTCACGCCACTCTAGTAGTTAGTTAGTAAGGTGTGAGTCTAGAACAGAGGTCTGCAACCTTCAACACCAAAAGAGCCAATCGGGTTGATTTCTCACCAACCAAAACTCAAAAGGGGGCTTTAAGGTTTTTGCTCCTGAGATGATAGATCTACATAAACTATTGGTTTTTTTGGTATAAATGAAACATAAAGAGAAAACAGCTTTAAAAAAAATAAAATAAACTGTAACTTCTGACGAGATTTGCATGACTTCCTTTCAAAATAAAAGACACCTTTCACCAAATAAATGGAGTAGGAAGTGTAAAGTCATCAATGATTTAAAAAAAACTCTTTTATTTGACTGTTTCTGGTGTTTTTCAGACACAAATTCATAAATATAACCAACACAAACTAAATCAGGACGAATGAAGTGACCTATTAGAACCATGAGGAACACTTTAAATCCTGGAATTTGTTCAAAAACAGTAAATCTGCTTTAGAATCCAGTGGATTATAAATTAACGTATATTTAATTCTGGTGATCTTACTGACAATAAATTGACTTTCTGTGATAAATGAGGCTCACCTGAAGTCTAAATGTGTCAGTATGACGCCGATAGACTACAAAGGATTGATGGAGAATTACAGATATCATAGTTAGGATTCTCGTTGAATCGTTCATATCGTCCTTCAATTGTTTATTTACGTCCCCCTACAACGATTTTTATAATTTTCTTAAACGTTCCCAGTGAGGTTTTAATTAGGACTCTGACATTTTTAACAAAAATTCCACATCCTAAATGTCTTCAAAATCCATTTTTCCTGTTGATCTGAAGCCTTAGTTTCCAAAAATCCCTCTGTGTGGGCGTGGCTTAGGGTGCTGAGCTGTCCACAGATCCCTAGACTAGAAAATTGGGCGTGGCTGAAAAAATTAACAATCTGGAGGACACACCTACATCTCACACCTTTAGAGCTGTCACCCGCAGCATACCCATAGGAAAAAAAATCTTTGGTGTAGCACGGGTCCCCTGTGTGGCATGTACAGGTTTAGATTTTACCGATGGGTAGTTGAGGCCTTAAAATTGGAAACGCCTAATCTGAATGTTAGTAAATGTTACCATGGTAACAACGTGGAAGAGGCAAATGTATACAATTACAAATGCTACTTTTAGACGTAGAAACATCAAGACGTGTGTTAGTACCAGACATCTCGCTTTCATGAATCTACAACACATATTGAAGAATGCGAGGCGCTCGGACTGCTGGGTAAAATCCTGCCTCTTGGAACCACCAATGAAAACCAAGCAGAAGCAGGTCTGTAAAGGGTTTACAGTTTCCTCACACTAGCTGTAGTTTAGGCGCCACAGCAGAGGCCTTTGAAGGAATTGTGGCCCCGTCACAATAAGAGCGTTAATAATTATTCAACCATTGTTGGGCAGAGTTACCAAGTCTGTGTCTGTAAACCCATAGACTGCTGTCATTGAGTCATTTGAGTCATTTTGTTTTGTGTTTTAATAATGTGGATGTGGTGCAGAGAAACCAGAACCAGAACCAGGCCTACATTCTAGGGCAGGGGTCGGCAACCTTTAACAGTAAAAGCCATTTGGGCTCATTTTCTACAGATCAAAGCCTAGAAGGAGCCACATTATTTTACTTTTTATTTTTAAATGTTTTAACTTTGTCATTTTTTTAAATTTAAAATTAGCATTGCTTCAATTTTTTATTGTTTTCCTACTTTTTTACCTTAGTTGATGCCTAATTAGCTGGGGAAAAAAGCTATCTTACATACTTGCTAACTCCAAAATAGCCTAAAACTCCTTGGTAAACTAAAGTAGTCAAACACATTAGCCTGTAGCTAAAATAGAAGCTAAACTCTAAGTTAGCCTGAAAACTTCACTACTTAACACATTAGCAAAAAATGTTAGCAAGTTGCCAAAATATCAGTTAAACTCCATAATTTTTGAAAATTACTAAAAAAGATTAAAACATAGCACATGAATATATTTAGAGGCTTGTTGCTAATGCACTTAAAATTTTTAAATATGAAGACTTTTTCATTCATGTTTTGCTCAGTATTTCAAAAACTATAAAGTTCATGAATACCAAAAATACAAGCAGCATTTATTGTTTAGATGTTTTAAAGTATTCACACAACAAATGATAATTAAATAATTCTTACTTTAAAAAAATTACTAATATTTTATTTTTTCTTCATCCAGACAGCCACCATGAGAGATGAAAGAGCCACATGTGGCTCTGGAGCCGCTGGTTGGAGACCTCTGGTCTAGAGACTAGTTGGTGCTTGATGTCAAACTGTTGATTTAAATGTATTTTACAGACAGAATAATCAAAAATATTAAAGAAATTTCCACTTTCAGCTAAACTGTTGGGAATGTCGGGTTTCCAGACTGTAAGGAAGTTCGACACTCGTGTTCCTGCTGCACTGATCATATTCTGAACAGAAGTTATGAGGTCAAAACAAAGGTTCAGAGCACCAAATGAATACACAGTGTATTCACAGAGGAAATAGGAAAAGAAAACTCCTGCTGAGCCGCTTGAATAAGTGAACAAGCCTTTCCCGGTCGGTGCCGCAGGCGTCTCTCTCGCTTAGGCTTTGGTCAAACGATTGCTCTCCTATAGAAGGTCACAGGGTCGTGTTCGCTGTCTGAAGCAAAGACGGTTGGTTTTCTATCCTCCAACATTAAATGCACAAATACTGACAAAGAAACTCCGGCTGCTACCAGACTCCTTGTCTTCTCTGTTTTTATACTGTCCATTCTTGAGCACAAATGTCCTTAAATACTAAAACTATTCTAGAAAAGTTGCATTACCTGAAACGATCCCAGTGTGAATGCTTTTTGCTGCAAGTAGTCACTGAAGATGCTGAAGCTTTTTGCTGAAAATGGTGACGCAATCTACATTAACTGCTGAAGGGATTAGCTGAAAAATTTTTCTAAAAGACTGGAAATTTTGTGAAATAACTATCAAAATCTGTTGTAAATTTAAAATAAAAAATCTCTAATACATGGCAATTTTGCAAAAATATATAGTTTTTTCTTGAAATATGTGCTAAACTCAAAATTAGTCTAAAAAAAAACCCTAACAGATTCCAAATTAGCCAAAAAAGCTAGCTTGTTGCTTAAATACTAGCTCAACTCCAAATTAACCAAAAATTCCTCGGTAAACGTCAAAAAAAAAGTTAGCCTGTTGCTAACATAGAAGCTTAATTCTAAATTGGTCTATAAAAACCTCAGTAAATAACAAATTAGCCAAAAATTTTAGCATGTTGCTAAGATATTCGTTAAACTCCAATATAGCATAAAAAAAAAAAACCTTAGTAGATGCCAAAATTAGCTAGAAAAAGCTAACATGTTGCTTAAATACTAGCACAAAAAAAGCCTAAAAATCCTCAAAAAATGGGATGGGGACTTTAAAGAACTATAAAAGAAGTTGACCTAAATTTCTTTAAAAATTGTCGATTTAAAATTTTAAATTCCCAAATACATGCCAATGTTGCAAAAATATTTAACGTGTTGCTTAAATATGGGTTTAACTTCAAATTCGCCCAAAAAACCTCAGTGTATGCTAAATTAGCCAAAAACGCTATGTTGTTGCTTAAATACTAGCTTGACTCCAGAATAGCCCAAAATTTCTTAGTAAATTAGTCAAAAACGTTAGCTAGTTGCTAAAATAGAAGCTAAACTCTAAATTAGTATATAAAAACCTCAGTAGATAACAAATTAGCCAAAAACATCAACATACTGCAAAGATTTGAACTCCAAAATGGCATAAAAAAATATCTGTAGATGCTAAATTAGCCAAAAAAGCTAGCACATTGCTTAAATAATAGCTAAATCCAAACTCACCTAAAATTCCTCATTAAACTAAATTAGCCAAAAATGTAAGCTTGTTGCTAAAATAGAAGCTAAACTCTAAAATAACCTAAAGAACTCCAGTACTTAACAAAGTAGCCAAAAGCGTTAGCATGTTGCTAAAATATTAGCTAAACTCTAAATGGCATGTCGTGACTTTTGTTGTGGTGGGCGGGGCTAACTCTAGCCAACATGGCTGACCGGCTACATCCGTTACTCGTTCCTAATCATCTACTGGATGTCACTGTGGGTCCAGTTATTGCGCTTCAATGACCTCAGCAGGAGACACGGACCATTGACTGTATATAGAACTGGATTGAGTGACTCCTCCCCCTGATGTTCCAAACAGGAAGTGGCTCCAGGAAGTCAAAACCCCAGAGACTTCTATGGAGAAATAAACAGCTGTTACTCATTCTTTTGGTCAGAATAATCATTCTTGATCTTTTACTTCTAAAATGTTTTTTCTGTAGTTCAAGTTATTCATGTTTTAAACTGGCCAATCAGGGGCCTCAATAAAAGTAGGTGGAGCTTGACGGCCTCCATATCCAACATCAGGCGTGTTTGAGATCATGCAGGCGGACGCGGCGCTGCGCAGATCGCCTGGATTGCGGTGCATGCCGGTTAGTTTCTGTCACCGACGTCACATTTGCGACGACATGAAGTATCGCGACAAATGGGCGGGTTCAAGGCGCCTTCCTAAGCAGCGCAGCCAGAAAATAGGTACTGCGCTGGCTGCGAGCCGCCTTTGATGAACTTGAAAACAATGCATTTGGGAAACGGTGTCCCGAAAGTTTTTTTAGTTTAATGTGAAAATAACTGGCGCTAAATGAAAGAAATATGTGTATGTTCTTACTTTTTCTGGAAGGTAGTGAATCGCTGATGAAAAAATATACAAGATTTTAAATAATCTGTGGTTATTTGTGTCATAGTTGTCTTGAAAATGAACTTTAATTATTATTTTATCTATTTATTTGGGACTGTGTACATGTAATGAATCCCCCGACTATTTTTTTTTATCTGTTTTACACTAAGAGTTGTAAAAAAATACTATAAAAGACATAACAGCACAGATCATACTAGGAGGAGTGGCGTATTAAAATTCAGCCGAATGTTGAGGACAGCCCCCAACTCCTCGTTCTCGTGCAGTCTCGTCGTCCACCTTCATCTCAGGCGCCTTTCTCCGCCCCCTCCTGCAGCAGCTTAGTCTCGTCGACGAAGCAGGCGAGGCGCAAGTCAACTCAAACACGCCTAATATCAAAGATTTGGTGTAGTCTGCTTTCAAGTATTAGGGGTGTGGCCTTCCAACAAGCTCCCTTTTGATTGGTGAGAGTGGTGGTTTCCATAGAAACGTTGACTCAGACCGACTCGGATCAATCCCTGCTCACTGAGGACGTCTGGCTCCAAAATGGCATATAAATAAGAAAAAAATAGTAACTGAACTGATTTGTTTTGGTTGGAACCGGAATAAACCATTTTCTTTTGGGGGAGTCTCACTCATTCAGTTTCCTGTCACACCTGTGTAGTCTTTGGAGTGAATTCAGTCTTCGAAGGTGTTCACCTTTTATCGGGTCAGGATTGTGAACTTTGGATTTGTCAGTTGTGATTTGTGTTTTGATTTGTTCCTCCGTCCGTCTCACGTTCATGCTCCACAGCTGTCTTCATTATGGTTAATTGGCCTCAGCCTGGTTCAGTGTTTGGTTTTCAGTCAGGAAGTGTCGGTGGAGGATCCCATGTGCAGCAGAGCAGGTTTGGTGACAGAAACTGAACATTTAATACTTTTAATAATTACAAAAACTACAGAGAAGGTGACTTGACAAGGATTTAGTGGAAACCAAACCATAAGAAATGATGACAGCTGTTTATCATGAACCTGAAACTGAGGGACAATTCAAAACAGAAACCATAACTGACCAATCCCAAACCAGTTTCAAATCCTGACTTTGTGATTCCAGAAATGGGTTTGGCGTTCCAGAACTCAGAATCCCAGATGCTTCAGAGTCTCCAGGGACTTCCAAAACCTTAAGATCCTCAGAGGGGAGATTACTTCTGACAGGTAAGGCCCATTTAACTCTCAACCTGACAGTACAGGATTTAATGGACTTGAAGGGCTTAAAATAAACATCAAATCAAATACTAGATTTAATTTTTCTATTTTTAAAATGTTTTCACAAGAAGCAGATTTTGACGTGTGTTGGGAGGCGTTGTCATGGTAACCGTGCTTTGCTCCTGCTGGTGTACGAGGACTATCCAGCAGAGGAAAGTGGTATTGACGGTGATCAGAGGTTAAAGTTCACCTCCTACCTTTGTTTTAGTCCAGATGATGAAGCTAAAGTTTGTTCTAAAGAAACAATTTCCACCGGTAGTTTTCTAGATCACTTTCTGTGATCATTAAGTGTGGAGTAACTCACAATCTCTGTCATCAGTTGTAATATAAGTGTACGTACGGTGATATCCGGTCATGTCATTGAAGGTCATCGATCTCTTTTACTGTCTTGCTCTTGTGATCAGCTGTGGTGTAGCGTCTGTCCAATTTACAGCATTCAAGTATTATTATATTAAGGCTCCTCCACATTTGGCCCTGCCCCCCCAAAACTGTTTTGACTAAATTAGATTTTTTTTTCCAGTTTTTAAGGCTAAGGCATTTAGCTAATATTTCAGCTACATGCTAGCTGGTTTGGCTAATTTATGGGTTTTTTCAGTTTGTTAGGCTATTTTGGAGTTTAGCTAATATTTAAGTTACATGCTAGCTGTTTATGCTAATTTAGGCTTATTTTTAGTCCATTTAGGAGTTTAGCTAATATTTCAGCTACATGCTAGCTGGTTTGGCTAATTTATGGGTTTTTTTTTTTTTAAGTTTGTTAGGCTATTTTGGAGTTTAGCTAATATTTCAGCTACATGCTAGCTGATTTGGCTAATTTAGGCTTTTTTTCAGTTTGTTAGGTTATTTTGGAGTTTAGCTAATATTTAAGTTACATGCTAGCTGTTTATGCTAATTTAGGCTTTTTTTTTTTAGCCCATTTTGGAGTTTAGCTAATATTTCAGCTACATGCTAGCTGGTTTGGCTAATTTAAGCTTTTTTTCAGTTTGTTTGGCTATTTTGGAGTTTAGCTAATATTTAAGTTACATGCTAGCTGTTTATGCTAATTTAGGCTTATTTTTAGTCCATTTAGGAGTTTAGCTAATATTTCAGCTACATGCTAGCTGGTTTGGCTAATTTATGGGTTTTTTTTTTAAGTTTGTTAGGCTATTTTGGCGTTTAGCTAATATTTCAGCTACATGCTAGCTGATTTGGCAAATTTAGGCTTTTTTTCAGTTTGTTAGGTTATTTTGGAGTTTAGCTAATATTTAAGTTACATGCTAGCTGTTTATGCTAATTTAGGCTTTTTTTTTTAGCCCATTTTGGAGTTTAGCTAATATTTCAGCCACATACTAGCTGGTTTGGCTAATTTAGACTGTTTTTTCAGTTTGTTAGGCTATTTTGGAGTTTAGCTAATATTTAAGCTACATGCTAGCTGGTTTGGCTAATTTAGGCTTGTTTCAGTTTGTTAGGCTATTTTGGAGTTTAGCTAATATTAAGTTACATGCTATTTTAAAAATCTAGTTTAAATGTTTCTCCCGTTCGGCCCGTGACCTGAGGTGATTTGGGTTTGATTTATCAGAGTAGAACTGTCAGAGACCGAGCCTAGAGCATGATTCACCAGATTTACACCGCTTTGACATGTCGTTGGACCAACAGACCAGTGCGTGCTAAAAGTGCGTTCAGGAACTCGTGCATTCTTGAATATCACGTCTGTTGTGTACGTAGCTACATTTTGGGACGTGGTTGGAATGAGATTCGTCTTAGTCAAAAATCAAAATAAAAAATGTGTTTTTGTGTTTGAAGTTGATTGAATGTCCATGCAAAGAACAGGAAGGAGCTTCAGCTCTTTGTTCTCCAGCTGAAAGCTTCTCATCTCCTCCATTCTTCTGTCCCGTCTTTGTTGCCGAGCTCGGATCTGTCTGCAGACCCGACCGTGGCTCGCTCTTTGTGATCTTGTTTGGATGTCAGAATTTCAAAAACGTTTCTGGTTTTTTGTTCCCTGAAACCCAGCTTTATTTTTACTTCTCAGTTTAGATCTTCTGTCATCTTTCTCTTTCTGCTGCTGCAGCTTTGCTGCTGTGGAACTTTAATATCTGAGTTTAGAACAAGGACGAAGGCAGCGGCGCCGTGACAGTCAGACATGGGGGAGCAACACAAACACCCATCAAAGCGCCGTTTCATGGAGGCGAGGGATAAGAAAGATGCAGCCACGAGACGCCTGATTACGGCTGAACAGAAGAGAGGAGGCAGCTTTCATTACAACACACACACAAACACACCGTTGGCTGAGAAGGACCGAGGTCTGGAGAGGTGAGCAGACAATCAAGGCTGCCTCTCCACTGTAAACCCACACAATAAAGACCTGACATCAATATGCCAATGCGGCCATCACCACAATGGCGGCTGGCATTAAAGGGGAAAGGCCTCCACAGAACATCCACACTGATTAAACTGCAGGCAGAGCGGCTCTGAGGTGAACCCGGGAACTCTGGAGCGAGACAAGTTTGACCCCAGCTGCAGAACTTTGATGCTTTTTCAGGATAACAAGTTCTGTTCTAACGGGATTTCAAGAAAGAACGACCATAATCGATGAAATAGGTTTTATTTTAACTCGAGGATAACAAATGTTCAACTCTTTGTAGTCTGTGGCCTTTTTGGAGATTTATTTTTACTAGAATCCTCGACTGAAAGGCCAGAATGTTTTTCTTTCTTATTGCGTGTTTAAAGGAATATTTCACCAAAATCTACAGACATGTGGTACCCGGTAAAATAAAAAAAATAAAAAAAATTTTGGCATCGTGAACACCCTCCCCTCAGGAAAATGATGACATCACAGTAGGAGAACAATGACATCACAACAGGAGAATAATGACATCACAGTAGGAGAATAATGACATCACAGTAGGAGAATAATGACATCACAGTAGGAGAATGACATCATAGCAGTAGAGTGATGACATCACAGGAGGAGAAACCATCAAAACAATAAATGGCGTTAAAAAAGAATCTCCATATTCCACCTAAACACCTGTTGGATGTACAAAGGAAGTTTTAAAATTATTATGGGATGGCTGCAGGAAGTGTGACATTTTCTAATTTTATTTATTTTATACAATATAGAAAAAGACAACTTTTAATTGAGCAATCTTGATGAAATTTCACACACCACTCAGTTAAGTTTATAATAAAAACATCATTTTCTATGAACTTTCACCTCGGGGAGAAGTCGCCATCTTGAATATTAGAAATAAAAACAATCATGTTTAGCACCAGCTGCATATTTAAACTCCTCTTTGGGATTCCGATCTTCCTAACTCACATGTATCAAAATTAAGGCCCGGGGGCCGGATCCGGCCCACGTGTCAATTATATCTGGTCCTCCACATATTATTATAAATGACCCAATGTTATCTTGCTAGCATCGAAGCAACTAACTTGTTTAATTTTGAAAAAAATCATATATGTATGGTAGTGAAATGTTGATGGTTAAGGCATAAAATGTTTTATTCTGAAATGATGTTCCTGTTTTTTTTAAACTCATTTTTAGTAAAGTTACTTTTTAAACGTTTTAACAATTTTGTTTTTTTTGAGTTCAATAAATGTTTATCCTGTTCGGCCCGTGACCTAAGGTGTGTCTTAGACTTTGACCCTCTATGTGATTGAGTTTGACACCCCTATCCTAACTCCTTTAGCTTTACCGGGAAGCTCTTTGGGGAAAATGTTCGTTTAAATTTAGTAAATTCTGAACGCCGTTGGTGTGGCGAGCTCCTAACAGTGACGTTTCCTTGTTACTCGCACAGTTTTTACTGGAAAATTGTTACATTTCAATACATGAATTTTCGGGAAAAAATATGATACACAATAGGAAAATATTAGAAATGTGGGTGTGGCCAACATAAACCTCAGTTGCCAAGGAAACCCAAACATTTATGTTTGGCAATTCTACTGAAAGTTACATTTATCACCCCCAGACAACCAAAAAATAAAATGGTTGCTATGGAGATCAAAACAACAGAAACATCACAATTTTGAAAAGAGTTTTTTTTTTTAAAGAAGTTTTCTCAAGCAGCTCAGACTTGGGGGGGAGAAGTATCAGCTGTTCAACATGTGGGGGAGGGCCAAAAGGAGGCAGCAGGGGCAGATAGTGCCCGCAGGGGCAACAACATCACTCGCTTTTCTCTATAGCAGCTTCTTAGGGCGACGGTTGATCTCCAATTTTTTACTACAACCCCGGCTATGATTTTTTTTTAACATATATTTATTTATATCACATAATTACGTTTAATTTTGTATTTTCTATACATGAATAAAATCACATAAATTGAGACCAAACTGTTGTTTTATAGCAAATATCAAGTATGTAGAGGCAAAATAAAAATCAATAAATCCAAAAATAAATGAAATACGACATAAAAACGACTGAAAAAATGTCAAAGAAAAGCTTAAGTTTCACTAAACCAAATAAAATCTTCCACACGTTTATTCCAAGGAGTACCACAGTTACGTGTCGTCATTTTTATAATAATATAATTTTAAACCTTCACTTTGAATTTTAAATAAAAACTATACCAGCGGAGGTTTTAATCGATCGATGTGATTGATGAACTCACCGCTAACTAAAAAAACTCTGAAAAGAAATCCAATAAATGTCATACAAGACATTAAATATTATTAAATGGGATTTTTATCTGCTAGATCCATTATTTACAATTGTTAAATGATTCAACTATTTCTATTATACCTAAAATTTAATTCCTAAATTCTTTAAAATGAAACGTTATTACAGCAACGTTTGAAGCTTTTTTTCCTCCCGTCTGAGGCGACAGAAAAAATGACAAATTAAAAAAATGACAAATTAAAAAAATGACAAAAGTGATTGACAGCTGGAAAACATTCACACTAAAACATCCAATCAAAAGAAATGACCGATTATATAACAGATCAAGTCTAAAAACTATTTAAAGGTAAAAATAATCCTACAAGAAATGTATAAATAATAAATAAACTTTTTTTTTATCCTTTAAATCTTCCATTTGTTAGATCTCTTGTGTTTTTGTGGATCTTTATCTTTTTAAGTTTTCCTTTCATTCTTTATATTGTTTATTTAATCCTTTAATGACTGAAATAGTTTTGTACATTTATCAATTAATTTGATCCAAACAGAGTAAAGGAAAATTGATTTGTAAAATGTACAGAGTGATTTATTTTCCCATCCGGATTATTCCTTTTTTAAATATTATTTTAGTCTTAAACACACATATTTCTGAGCTTTTGTTGCCCTTTAGCTGCACCAGCGTCTTTTCTGTGGGAGGTCATCCTCCACCTTCACCTCAGCTCCTCGCCGTCCCTGCAGCGCTCCTCTTCCTCCTGTAGATGGCAGCAGCACGCCACTACACCAGAGACTCCTCCTGACAAACGTCTGGAGTTAAAAACCCCAGAAGACGGACAGTCGGAGCTTCTCCTGCCTTTGATTCTTCATCAGTTTCAGCTTCTTGATGAAGAAGAGAGAAAAACCTTCAAACTGCTCGTCTTCCTCTCAAAGGTTGGATGTTTCTACTGCAATCCACAAAGTTGATGAATGCTGGCATTGTTTTTCCCGCCAGTCTGACATATCTGGGCCGGCGTGTTATTTCCAGAACGCCGTCTGCCTGCTGCGGCGTTACGGTTCTCGTTTGTTTCCTTATTTGTGAACAGAGTCTTCTGACTCGGGTGATTATGCAGATTTGGTAAACGGCGTGACGCTACTACTGCTGCGGCGGCGGCGGCTGCTGCTGCTCCACCCGGATGGAGGTATCTGGAGGCAGCGGAGCCTCCAAACTTTGTTTTTCTCTGAAACAGATGTTTTCTTCTGCCGGGGGTCATGTCTGACATGAACGATGCTCCTCAGAACCCATGATTTGTTCCACCAACACTTCATCAGAAACATTGAAATCCGTCATTTACTCCAGGAAGATTTCTGCTTTTTTTTTTCCTCGAAAAGCAACAGAAATCCAGAATCCGTCCGACTGTAAATACCGCTGCAGTCCAACTTTTCATGAAGGTTAAAGACGGGAAAATGTACGAGTTAGATGAACTTTAAAGCAGAAAAGGTAACGCTCACACAGAGCAGGACTCTGAGGTCATGATGGATGAAGAAAAACAGACGATAAGAACGACTGAAGACAAATTCAGATGGAATCTAAGAACATTTAGAATGATTGAAGGTACAACAACTGATTTATTTCAGCAATAAAATTCAGGAAAAAGAGAATAAAAACACATGGATGCATTTAATTTATTAGAGATATTGAAACATTTATGCTACATTATTAATATTTGATTTTCATCAAACACATTCGGACTCATGAATCTGGTAAACACACTCATTTTTAAATAAATCTTTTAATTCTAATGGAAATAATTGTCAAATAGAATTTATGAATGTATGTAATCCCAACTCTTTAGTCTTTTACTTGACTTTTTCACTTTCAGATCTATTTATAAAGTGTTCTCAATAGTCATATAATCAGGATTATGACGTTTTCATACATAATTTAAAAACCTTTGTCCTTTTCTAGGCCATAGTTTCTGCAGAGCGGCACGAGTTCGGTAGAGATTCACCTCTTGGTAACCCCGCCCCCCTTCCCCTCTCTGCTGCAGAGTTTCTGGCCACGCCCAGTTTATTTTCTACATCACGATTGCGATCTATTATTTTTTCATCTGCCCCTGATTCAAGACGATTTGAATAAATTCATTCTTAGAAGTTTGAATTTGAGCTTAAAAGTCTTATATAAATGTCAAAAAACTGCCAGAACAAAAACTCTATTATAAAGTCTCTTAACTGCAGGTTATTTATCAATTAACAAAGTTAAATTACTTATTTACTATCATCAAACATATTAAAAGAAAACTAAATAGAGTTCTGATGTTTTTGATCTCTCTACAAGGCCAGCACAATAAATCGCTAATTTATCGTTATCGCGATATCAACCTGTTTAATACGCACATCGCAAAATACAGAAAACACTGAAATAAATGGCTAGCTTAAATTTTTACATACGTGCTAATACAATCTCAATCAAATGGAGCCCTCTACTCATTTGACCAATCAGATGCACCCTTTTCATGTTAAACTCCGCCTCTTTTTTTTAGACGAGGATCATTTTTAGTAGATTTTAAATTTGTTAAATACATTTTTTTAAAGGAACAGTTGCAGTGAAATGGAAATTATGTTTCATATGTTTTGGTATTTTTTTATGTATTGTATCGTCGTAATTTATCACTAATATCGCACATTATTTTCCTCATATCGTTTACCCCTACTTTCTTTTTGTGACCATTATTTTCCTTTTTGGTTTTACCAATTTGCAGTTTTTAAAGTCTTATAAAGGTTTTCTTCTGTTTGTCGTTAACACAAATCTTCATTGTGATTTTCTACGCTGATGATGCCGTCATTAAACTACTCAATCCTAAAGGGATGAGTAGAAAGATGGTTTTGTCGTCAAACTAACGGATGCATAAGAGAACTTCATCTCTTTGATCTTCCTGTCATGTTCGGAGGATTTGGTTGACGAAAGCGTGAAGGTTTGTTCAGATTTGTCCTGCTGTGAAGGTCTCTGATGAAGACAGAAAAACACGTCCATCATTGATCTGTCACATGACCCTCGTCGCACGCAAACGTCAACCACAACCGACTCTTCTGATCAACCTTTTGTTGTTCCGCCGCTGCAGGAGATGAAGGCGGAGCTTTAATGTGCGTTCCTCCTCATTCTGAACATCGTAGCTACATTAAAGCTGAAGTCACAGGTACGGGTGGAAACTGCGGATGAAAACCGGATAGGGGGAACGCAGGTCGCCTGCACTAAGTGTCAAGGTTGTAAACCACTTGGTGAGCCTGTAGACAGAAAATCTTCATGTTTTTTCCTATGGGTGTGCTGCGGGCGACGGATCATAGTGAACACCTAACATGCAATCTGACGTACGTGTCTGAGTGTTCATTTATGTTTTAAAGTACTTTGTTTTATCAAATAAATGTTTTGAAACTTTTTTTAAAATTAATTTAGGCTTTAAACTTGTTTTTTTATTTAATTGATCAAAAAAAATGATCCGAACCATAACCCTAAAACCGTGACACGATCCAAATTGTGAGTTCGGTGATCCATTGCACCCCACCGTTGACTATCACTTTATAATCCACACCCAGCAGCCAATCAGCATCAAGTATTCACCTGGACCTAAAGTCAACACATCCTCGTCCTGACGTCATCACATCTTGATGTTCGGCTCAGGCCTCTTCCGCGTCACTTTTTGATGTTTTTGGTTTTCCTCACTCGTTTTTTGATGTGCTGACTGACTGGACGTGATCTGCAACCCTCGGGACCCAGTACCGGACGCGGATTGGTTCTTGAGACGCATCCAGTACCGGTATCCTGTACCGGTTCACACCCGGTACAGAATCTGGTACCTGATCTGGAACAGTACCAGATGCAGCAACGGTTCAGGTCTAGTACTAGATTCTGTACCGGATGCAGTTGTGGACCCGAAGCAGTACCATGTGGTACCAGGTTTTGGTTAAGGTACTGTTCCTGGACGTGTCCCGAGAACCAGTCCGCGTCTGGTGCTGCTTTCAGTACTGTGTCCCAAAGGTTGCAGACCACATCCAGCCAGCTCATAAAAAACAAGGTCTGGTAACAGATACGGTTACCCGAACTGAACTGTTACCGGATGTGGTACTGGACCTGAACCGTTACCGCATCTGGTGCCAGATCTCAACCGTTACCGCAACGAGTGCCAGACCTGGACCGGGACCGCATCTGGTACCTATTGAAGACCAGAACCACATCTGGCACTGCATCTAGTACCGGTTCTGGTCCATTACAACTTTTGGTAACGGTTCAGATCCAGAATTGGTCCAGTACCACTACACGGAGCGCATCGGTACCTTAACCCTAAACCAGCACCTGACACGGTAGCGGATACCGGATGCAGCACCACATGTGGTACTGCATCTGGTACAGCATCTAGTACCGGTTCAGGTATCTGGTACCACATTCGCTAATAGTTCAGGTCCTCTACAGCATCTAGTGCCGGTTCAGGTCTGGCACCCCATCCGGTACCGGTTCGCCCCCAGTACCGCATCTAGTACTGCATCTGGTACCGTGTCTTGGGTTAGGGTACCGGTGCGTTCTGTGTCGCAGTACTGGACCAGTTCCGGTTCAATTCCCAGAGGTCGGGAATTGGAACAGCTGGAACGTCAAAAAATGACGAGTTGAGGACAACCAAAACGACAAAAAGAGACACGGAGGGGTCGTTAACCAAATGTCTATAAGTGACAAGTCGGGACTGAGAATGTGTTGAAGTCGGTGGGATGGAGGCGTGTCGTACAGATTTTTCTTTTTTTTTTATAAACCTCTCAAGTCCGTTTGACTAGACACGTTAGCGCTGCTCCGTCCTGAAAAATGGATCAATCAGAGTGTAGTTTGTGAACATCCAGCATGAAGAGAAACCTCCCATTTGCTCTCCGCCGCTCACCCTAACCCACCCCAGAAACTTGTCTGGATCTCCTCATTCAGGTGACTCTGACCGTAAAGTAAATGGGCGTTGTGACTTCCCGCCCTCCAGCAGCAGCGGCGGCGGCGGCGGCGTGGGAGCAGAGTGGACAGTAGCTTCCTGTAAAAACGCAGCCGTAACACCTCTGAACTTAATTACCCCGTGAATAATTAATGTTTGATTGCAGAGTTCCCCCAGGCTGTCAACACAAGATCATTTATCACAAGATTATAATTTATCACTAATTGCTTTGGCAAGAGGTTTATAATTAGAATAATTTGCTTATTAAATGCACAAGTTTTATTAAGCTGCACATTTCTGTGTAAAGTATTGATTTAGCTGACCCCTCCCCCACGCCACGAGGAGGACCGCCATTAAACGGCGTTTACTCTCGTTACCTTTGTATTCCGGCAGGTGATGATTGGGATGAAATGAGGACGAATCAGGAAGCTCAGAAAAGCTCCGTAAAGACTTAAGCTCCTCGCCGAATCCTGTTTACCCGCCTAAGCTATTTAGATGACGGGAGTTTGGGTTGTTTGTCTGCGGCGTGGCGCATGTTTGCCGTTTGGCTCGGGACGGCGGGCGCCGCCGTCACCGTGTCGTCAGGCGGGACAGGTGGTCGGCTGTGTTTGGTGACTGAGCAAAGTTCAGCCCCCCGTTCTGCATACATTGATGCTCTCTGTTTGGCTTCTCCACGCGGCCTAAACCAACCTTTTTCTCCGAGCTTCATTTTTCTGTTTACATCTTTGATCTGCAGCGGCTGTGTCAGAGCTCTGCGGTGACGGTTACCGCGGTTACAGTCTATAAACGCTGCTTCTGTTTGCAGGTCGATGCTCTGAACCCCGAGGAACCCAAACGGTTTACTTCTGAGTTATTTTGAATTTTTATTTTTTTTCGGTAGCACCAATTGTAGCAAATACAAATAAAATAAAAACCTGACTTTTCCAAACAAAATGCTAATAATTCTCACTTTATAAGAAAAAAACTTTGATTTAAGAATTTTTAAATTGTTGTAAAAAGGCTAAATAAAGCAGAAATAAAAAAGTAGTTTACAAATACATTAAATTAACCAAAAATGAAAAATCCTGAACAATGCTGATCAGTAAAAGCTTTATTTAAAAATAACTTTATATATTTTACATTTATTTAAAATGTAGTTATTCTCAAGTTTAGCAGTTTTGCAACATGCTAACATTTTTGGCTAATTTGTTATCTACTGGGATTTTTTAGGCTAATTTGGAGTTCAGCTTCTATTTTAGCAACATGCTAACGTTTTGACTGATTTAATTTATTGAGGATTTTTATGTTGTTTTTGACTTTAGCTAGCATTTAAGCAATGTGCTAGCTTTTTGGCTAATTTGGTAAGGTTTTTTTATGCTAATTTGTTGTTAAGCTAACAATTTTACAACATGCTAACATTTTTGGCTAATTTGGAGTTCAGCTTCTATTTTAGCAACATGCTAACGTTTTGACTGATTTAATTTATTGAGGATTTTTATGTTATTTTTGACTTTAGCTAGCATTTAAGCAATGTGCTAGCTTTTTGGCTAATTCGGTAAGGTTTTTTTATGCTAATTTGTAGTTTAGCTAACAATTTCACAACATGCTAACATTTTTGGCTAATTTGGAGTTCAGCTTCTATTTTAGTAACATGCTAACGTTTTGACTGATTTAATTTATTGAGGATTTTTATGTTGTTTTTGACCTTAGCTAGCATTTAAGCAATGTGCTAGCTTTTTGGCTAATTTTTAAGTTTTTTTATGCTAATTTGTAGTTTAGCTAACAATTTTACAACATGCTAATGTTTTTGGCTAATTTGGTTTTCTGAGAAATGTTGTTATTTTGGAGTTCAGCTAGCAATTTTTTTGGCTAAATTAGCATCTACTAAGGTTTTTAAATGCTAATCTGGAGTTTGACTTATATTTTAGCAACATGCTAAAGTTTTTGACTAATTTGGCTCACTGAGAAATGTTATTTTAGAGTTTAGCTAGTACTTAAGCAATATGCTAGCTTTTTGGCTAACTTGGTATCTACTGAGGTTTTTGTGCTAATTTGGAGTTTAGCTTATATTTTTACAACATGCTAATGTTTTTGGCTAATTTGTTATTTACTCAGGTTTTAAGGCTCATTTAGAGTTCTGTTCCTATTTTAGCAACATGCTAACAGTTTTGACTAATTTAGTGTACTGAGGAATTTTGGGCTTATTTGAAGTTTAGCTAGTAATTAAGCAACACACTACATACGTTTGTAAAATTGATATGTTTGGAAAATTTTTTAATCGTTTTTAAATGAATTTTCCTGTTTTTTTTTTTAGCAAATTTAACATTTTGCTTATAGATTTAGCATTTTCATCAAATCTCTTCAGGAATTAAATTGTGTCGCCATTTTCAACAAAAAGCTTCAGCATCTTCAGAGACTTTCAGGTAAAAACATTCACGCTAGCGTTATCGCAGGTAATGGAACTTTTTTGTTATCAATATTATTGTGACTTTTATTATTATTATTATTATTGTTGTTATTTTTCAAGCAGTAACAAGCGGGCAGACAGCTGGTTACATGTCCAGCAGTTTTATTACCTCAGACAAGATGACCGGTATCAAGATACTGCTAAAAGAAGCTAAATCAGGGTCAGGCAGGCAGTGGTCGAACACGAGCATGGAGCCTTATGCTTTTTTACACAGTGGCGCCCGGTTTCCACTTGAGGTGAGCTTACTTACCGAGACTTGAGTGGTGTGACCAGAAATCAAAAATCTGAAATATGAGATGTTGCCGCGTCGCATCAGCCAACCAGGAACTCAGCTTTGGGCATGTGACGTTTTCAGGGACGCGATCAAGTTGAATTTTAATCCAATTTTTGCCCTTAACCTCCATCTATATCCTTGACCCGCTGGGGTGCCGGAGTTTGTCCGGCCATGGTAGGGCAAAGGGTGATGAGTGGGAATAACATCAGCCTTTATTGTATCTGGAGACGGTTGGAAATTCACACGATTGTTTTTACGGTTTCAGAGGACTGTTAGAAACCTGGAGCGGCATTCCTGCATCCAAAAGCCTCCTCTGCTGGCTGACGCTGCGTCCCAAAGCCGCTCGGAGACGCAGTTCTCCCGGGAGACCCGGTTTTCCGTAGTCTGGCAGCTCGCTAACGCGACTGCGGTCCAAAGCCTCCTCCAGAGCGCACGCCGTAAAGAATCACCCCTTCCTGTTCGCAGACATTACACTACGAGTCCAGCTGTTCCACTCTGAGACTCGGTTTGCTCGTGAAGAGCAACCGACGGTCCCGTTTGCTCTCCGAAGCCTCCTCTGGAGCGCCACACTGTCTACGCATGACGTAAAATTCAGCATAGTCGTGACACTCAATCGGAATAAATAATTTACACACACCACAATCCAATCATCAATCGAAATAATCCTGTTTCTCAATCGGAAGGAAATTTTGATCCGAATGAGTCTGATCGAGTTAGTCATTCACTGCTTACTAACAAATTCTGGCTTCAGCATGTGTTGTTTGGAGCTGGAAGTAAACCGTTGTCTCTTGATGACATCATGCTGACTCGGTCCAGTTCTCAGATACAGTACGATCAATGGTTTGAACTAGTGCTGCCACAAACGATTATTTTAATAGTCGACTAATCACCGATTATTTTTTCTGATTAGTCGACTAATCGGGTCATGCACAAACTGGATGTAAAACACACATCTTAATCATTGTTAGCTTTAAACAAACTAAAAACTAAATATATCCACACAAGCATTATCTGTGTGAATGCTGTAAGCTGAATTTTGAAGCTGAAGCGAGTGACGACAGCGAAGATGCTGAAATTGATAGCTAAAAACACTAAAGCTGATAGCCACTAAAATATTAGCTAAATGCCAAATTAGCCTAAAAAATAATTTAAAAGCCTCAGCTAGCCAAAACTGCTAGCATGTAGCTGACATATGAACTTAACTAAAAACTGGAAAAAAATCCTAAATTTTCCAAAATAGCTAGCATGTAGCTTAAATATTAGCTAATCTCCAAAACACCCTAAAAAACTTTTTTTTTTAAAAAAAAGCTTAAGTTAGTCAAAACCGCTGAAATAATAGCTGAACACCAAGTTAGCCTAAAAAACTGAAAAAAGCCCAAATTAACCAGAATAGCTAGCTTGTAGCTGAAATATTAGCTAAATTCCAAATTAGCCTAAAAAATAAGTAAAAGCCTCAGCTGGCCAAAACTGCTAGTATGTAGCTGACATGTGAACTTAACTCCAAAATAGCCTTAAAAAACTGAAAAAAATCTTAAATTTTCCAAAATAGCTAGCTTGTAGCTGAAATATTAGCTAAACTCCAAATTAGCCTAAAAAATAAGTAAAAGCCTCAGCTGGCCAAAACTGCTATGTAGCTGACATGTTAACTTAACTTCAAAATATCCTTAAAAAACTGAAAAAAATCCTAAATTTTCCAAAATAGCTAGCATGTAGCTTAAACAACAATTTATCTTGAAAAACTGAAAAAGGCCTAAATTAACCAGAATAGCTAGCTTGTAGCTGAAATATTAGCTAATCTCCAAAATAGCTAAAACAAACCTTGATAAATGCCAAAATGGTCTAAAAAGCTAGCATATTTTAATTAGAACTTTCAACTTTACGACACTCTAAGTCCATATATTATAAAGTAACGACTAATCGACTATTAAATTAGTTGTCGACTATTTTAATAGTCGATTAGTCGACTAATTGTGGCAGCCCTAGTTTGAACGTATTCTGACTGATTAGTTTTAGATTCTGTTAGTGCTACACTCTGCACTCATGGACCATTATGTTGGTATGTAGTGATGGATTTGACATCATTTATTTTGTCTTTAAATGAGCAGAACATCCTGATGAGAACAACATCTATACATCTATACATACCGTGCATTCTTGGCTATCTAAAGTCATTCATAAAAAGCCCACTGGCTTTGATCCCAGACTGGATGACGCAAACGTGGACGCTCATACTGTGTGTTGGCATTTAGTGGGAGGAGAGGAGCCGCTGGAACGCCGGCTCCTCGTCCTGCTGTCCAATCAATGTGAGAGGACGGGGGAAGGGGACGGCTGAGGGCCACGATGGCGCTTTGGAGGACTCTCACCTCCCAGTGTGCGCACGTCACCCGGCGTTACCCTCAGCGCCGGAAAAAAGGTGCCTCCTCAGACGGATATCGCCACGGACAACCGGCGGCTCCTATTTTGACGCGGACTCTCACGCCGGGACTCCCGCTAAAGGTTTTGGCAGCCGGTTGAAGCCATCAGACGACCAATCAGTGGATCGATGGCAGCCGTGACCGGCCCGGTGACCTGTTATCTTAGCACGCCGACTCCCCCCTCCCTCCTGTCTGTCTCTGCTCATCACTTTCAATTTTTTTTTTTTTGTTTCCTCGGCTCCCGTCCAACTCTTCGGTCTCAATCGGTGCAAACTTTTTCCTCCCTCCCCGCCGCCGCCGCCGCCGCCGCCGCCGCCGCCGCCGCCGCCGCCGCCGCCGCCGCCGCCGCCGCCTCCTCTCCCTTCAGCGCAGTCTGGGTTTTCTGGTCTAATGAACCTGGGGGGTCTCAGGGCAGCTTCCGCCGGGTTGATTAGGATCCTCATTAAAAAGGAAGACCAGAGCGCACTCTTCTTCTTCTTCTTCTTTTTTTTTCCCCTCTCCGTCCTCACCCCCCCCCCCCCCCCTGTCACAGAGTGCATTTTTAATCACCGTCGCTCGTCATGAAAGGACAGAGCGGTACACATATCAGAAAGATGCCGTTTCTTCTCTAATCTTCTGTAATGAAACCAGTCTGATGTGAAACAAAACAAATCTTCCCGCTTCCTAACAGGCGTTTTTAACACATCTTTTTAGTCTTTCATGCGTACTGCGGTCGGTAATGAGCAAAAACAGCTTGTTAGGAAGGGCGACGCAGGAGAGAGAGAGGGAAACAAAGTACAAACCACACGTAAACGCAGTAAATTAAGCTCAGATGGAGGAGAGGAAGGGTGAGTGTACAGTTACTGTTTGCTCAGCAGCGGGATCGGATCAGCTGTGCTCCAGAGGACGCTCCGGGCCAAAAACAAAATCTGATAATGTGGAGTGGGAGGACTAATCTTTCTCAAATCTGTGTTCGTCTAATCCCAGAAACAATACTGGAATCTGCGTGTGTGTCCGTGGGTTTGCTTTGTGTGACTTTGGTTTTTGACCAGAGTTACAGAAATATATTTTTCTCCTGGTCTTCCTGTCTTCATCCGTGCAGCCAGAAAACTCTCAACTGCAGGTCAGAAACCTCAGTGAGGTCATGGTAGAACCAGACGGCATCTAAAACCACCGTCTGTATTTCAATGTTGATTCTAAAATGTAACATAAAGACCAACTCTGATGAAAACTGTATTTAACGTGTTCTTGTGCCATTCTTCTGATGATTGAGGATTAGAAGCAGGGGTTAAAATCCAAAACACACCTTAGATCGCGGGACGAACAGGATAAACATTTATTGAACACTCTAAAAGTCAATTTTTAAACTTTAAAACTGTAACTTTTCAACATAATTATGAACTAGATATATAGCATTACCTGTGATAATGCTAGTGTGAATGCTGGAAGCTGAATTTGACCGCTAAAGATGCTAGTGCTAATAGCTAAAGATACTGAAATCACTGAAGCTGATGGGCAGCCAATATACTAATGAAATGTCAAATTGGCTTAAAAAAACAAAACAAACAAAAAAGAAGCTAGCTTGTAGCTGAAAAAATAGCTAAACTTCAAAATAGCCTGAAAATCTTAGTAAATACCAAAATAGTCCAAAAAGCTAGAAGAATGCAAATTTTTAAAACTTTAAATTGTAACGGTTTAATATAATTTTGAACTAGATGTATAGCATCATCAGCGGTAATGCTGTAAGCTGAATTTGACCGCTAAAGATGCTACTGCTGATAACTGAAGATGCTACAAATACGGAAGCTGATAGCTGAAAAAGCTAAAGTCGATAGCCGAAAATGCTGAAGTGGGTAGTCAGCTAAAATGCTGGCTAAATGCCATATTAGCCTAAAAAAACTTAATAAAACTGAGGTTAGCCAAAACGGGTAGCATAGCTGGAAAAAAAGTCAAATGGCATAAAAAACTCAAAAATTGGCCAAAACAGCTAGCAGGTAAATATTAGCTTAAGTCCAACACAGCCTTAAAAAACAAAACAGTTAGCATGCAGCTGAAATATTAGCTAAACTACAAAATAGCCTAAGAAATCTTAGTGAATGCCAAAATAATCCAAAAAGCTAGAAGAATACAATTTTTTTAAATGTTTTAAAATAATTATTAATAATAAAAATGCTGGAATATTACTCCAGAACAAATCAATTTAAACCTTAAATAACTTTCAATATTTTACTGTCCATACAGATAAATTTTGTCAAAATTAAACAAGGTAGAAATGAGCGCAATATAACATCGGGTCATTAATAACAATAAAATAAAATGATCTGGAGGGCCGGATAGAATTACACAGAGGGCCGGATCCGGCCCCTGGGCCTTGACTTTGACTCGTAGATTAAACAATTCCGATTCCCCATCCGTTGTAGGTCAATAGAGAAATATAACGGGGCGGTTGGCTTGTACTATATACTAATATAACGGGGGCGGGGCTGTTGTAACCATCCGCTGATTGGATTCAGATATTTTAAAATCTAAAAAATAACTTTGAAAAGAAAAAAATGTCAGTTTTCAGTTTATTTGGAACGCTATTGAGGAACAGTAGAAACACAACAAACGAACAATCAAAACTAGAACAACAGAATAAAGTTCAGAAAGACAGTTTTTACTGATTTAAATTAAATTTACTGCAACCGTCCAACTCACTTTGGTACAACAAAGGCAAAAAAAGAAGAAAAATGAAAACCCTTATGTACATAAATACTCATACATACTATATATACACATGTACACTTGCATATACCCATAAATATTTGTACATACACTAAAACCAATCATATATTTATTATCTATATAGTGGTTTAACATTGTTGATCTGTATTGTAGTTAAAAATTGCTTCATTGTTGGACTATTTCATCGACTCGCCAAGAAAAAGATCCACTAGAAGTGTGAGCTCCAGCAAATACAACAGATGTAATGCATCAATAAATAAACCAAGAATCTTACGGTCATTTTAGGAAGTGAAGTTTAACTTTCTGGCCTAAACTCTCTTAGTCCAACATGTTGACTCTGATCCTAAAAAAGGATGCTAATTAGTAGAATTCCTTACATTTAGCCATAAATACTAATAAATGTTAAATGACTGACTTAATAAATAAAGAGTTGATCAAATAGAGCTACAGACTATGTAAATGGGATTATAGTGTCACATTACAGTTCATGCATATGATTTTATATACATACATGTATATCTTTGCACAGTGCTTTAAGTGGGCCGGTGCGCTCCGGTGCTGAGCACCGGGACTTCTCTCAAACACACTTTAGAGCACCGCCTCTTCTCACCTAATTAGGACCGTCCGGTGCTCTATTTTGACCTCCGTATCCAGACAAGTCATGAAGAACTTGTTAGTAGTAATGGTCGGGACGTATACGAAACGACTCTTAGAATGGCTCTTTGAAGTTAACGAAACGACTCTTAGAACTGCTCTTTGAAGAACGACGCGGAAGCCGAGCCATGGTTTTTTTCTCTCTCACTTTGTCTCTCTTACTCACTTTTTTTTCTCCTCATGTCACACGTGATTGGTCATTATGTGTATGTGCCGCGCAGAGGAGGAGGGGCGGTAGTTTCACTCATAGAAACAGTAGCACAGCACACACGGAGGGAAAGACAAGAAGAGAGCCAGTGGTCACGAGACAAACAACAAAACATGAAGGCAGTGTTTTTCAAATGGTGGGATGGTGGGGCGGGGGGGTGCAGGACAGCCCGAGGCTCATACAATTTATATTAATTACTAAACAGTTGATCGGAGGACCGTCAGTGATCGTGATATCCACACAGATGGAGGGAAAATATTCACTTAAACCTCAAGAATTGTGATGGAACAATGTTAAACAGATGAAAAGAAACGGAGAGAAAGAGAGAAACAATAAGCTGAGCGCGCGTGTGTTTGTTGTGTGTGTGTGTGTGTGTGTGGGGGGGGGGTGCTTACACATGCAACAGCGCATAGGCTGAGCAGGGAGAGAGAGAGACATCAACACAAAACGTAAAAAAGATGAAAAAACTGGAACCTTTTGACTATTATTGAGAGTATATTGTCTTTTTTAATGTTATTGTGAAGTCTTTATTTATTGTTTTGTACACTTCAATTTGTATTTGGATTGTGGTTGCAGAGTTTTATGTTTCAATGTGAATTTGTTTACAAATAAGAGGTTAAACATTTGATGGCAGAACAGCTGTGTTGAATTGTAAATAGTTATTTTTTGTATTTTATTATATTTATATATATATATATATATATATATATATATATATATAAATAATTTTTCTATTGATATGAGTGAAATAAAAACATATTTACAACTTTTTGTATATCAGTAATTCATTTTGAGCATAAATATATATAGTTGTTGATATTAAATTACTTAAAGCAACAGGTTGGAGACACGTTGAAAAAAGGACTTCTTTTTATCGATTATTATTTACATTCAAGATTCTATTTCATGTTTCGACTTCCAATAAAGAGAGCACCACCACTTCTTGTTGTCCACTTAAAGCACTGTCTTTGCACCCTTTTTTTGGAAGTATGACCATCATAAAGAAAATGTGAGACCTTTGCGTGTTCAACAGGCCTCAAACTAGGAGTAAAGCTCCACTTTTACCACTTTTTGCAGATCAAATGACTATTTTTGACAAGATGGTGGTTGTTCAGGTTAGATAATGGGTTATCCATTAGTTTATTCATGTAACATGACACAACAAAAGCTATAACGTTATGTATGTAGGAGACCTTAATGTCTGCACCGCCTGCTTATTTCAGAGTGAAATCCTCGTTCCGTCGCTAATGGAAGCCATGCAGCCGTTTTGGAGAGAACTCACTTCAACATGCATTCATGCACAGATGCACATTTTCAGTCCCAATCTTTAGGTGCCTGAACCGTTGGCTAAGCATCGCGATAAGGAGTGCACATACGTACACAGGCGCTCGTTCCTGCTCGCTGGCTTCGTTAGCGCGCCCGTCCTCTAATTAGATTCCATTAGAAGTGGCGTTCATAACTCCAGAGGTTTCCTCGGCTGACACGTCGCTCCGTTTTAAAAAATACCACCAATTAGACGCGGCCTCAACACGCCGTCACGTCCAGCCACCCAGAAAGATGAGCCCGCGCTCCGCCTCGGCGGGCGCCCCGCTTCCAACCACCCGCCGGAAGAGTCGCCGAAGTTCCCCGCCAGTCGGTAACGGTCGGCCAACTCCTGGAAATGAAAGGTAGAGATAGGGATCATCCCAGCAGGGCGGGGGCGAAGAGACCAGGCAGAGGGTTTATCAACAAAAGCAGAGCTCGGGGATTTACCGGACAGAGTATTGAACTCTGGCTAAACTCCCCCGTTGGCTGATGGGAAGTGGGGCCTTTTGTCTGGGTTTGGCCTCATTACGCCGCCTTGGTTTCCTCTCATTATCAACCACTGAAGTACCTGCTCGCCTGCGATAAAAGCCGCGTGACAACATCTCAGCCCGTCTTTTCATTTCACAGAATAAAGACGAGGATGTGGAAAAGTCGATGTGTTGGTATTTTGGGGGGGACCCCCCCTCCCCCTCCCCCCTCCCCCCCACACACTCCGTCTGTCAGGACTGCATCTTAGCTAACCCGAGCCGGCGCCGGAAATGTCACCCGGTGCATTAGCATTTAGCCACAACACACACCGCTGTCAATCTGGGTTTATCTCTGACATCCTCTATGGTCTATCACCTTAGCGCCCAGCCCCCCCCGCCCCCGCCCCCACCCACCCAGTCAGTCATTGTACTAATAAGGCGTGAGGACAGTAGAATTTATCAGGGCGAGACACTCCCGCCCCCCCCCAGCCATTACTCATCCACACACCGGGACGTGCCATCAGCGGCTAATTGCTTTCTTTAGCATGAACACGTGTGACATTCAGCCGAGTCTTTACGGAAGAAGGATGGCCGAGTCCCTGCTGCCGAGGTGAGGAGACCCCGCGGAAGAGGATTCAAGAGTCTTTATCAATAATAAAAAAATGACATAATATAGTCACATTTTTGCACAAACCAACTCTGTTTACCAACATTTTTATTATCTTTAACATCGGAGATGCTGCCAGGAAATAAAACGCTCTTTGAATTGTAGCTTTTTGATTGTTTCTGCAGTTAAAGTTATTCCAATGGACTTTAAAGCTGAGAAAAGCGGCTTTGCACTGATCAGCAACGCTTTACTGTAGCTTATTTGGGATATGTTATTTATGATGACTTATTGGATTGAAGTTTAAAATGTTACTTCACAAAAACTTTTTGGCAAGAAACACAAAAATTATATTTAACGATAAATTATAAATTTGAAATTCAATGCTTTACAGTGGCTTATTCAGGTGGAAGCTTAATTTATTCTTTCTTATTGGAAAAAGCGTAAAATGTAACTTTACAATAGCTTATTGGCTTGAAGTGTTGAGTAAAGTAGCTCATTCAGGTTAGTGTGACTTTACCATAATTTGTTTGGCTATAGCAAAAATTTACTTTACAGTAGCCTTTTAGCACCAAGTACAAAGTGTAATTCATTCGGGGTTTGATTTATGATAGTTTATTTGAGTATAGTGCTAATTTAACTTATGATAACTTATTGGCTTGAAGTTTTAAGTAAAATTTTACAGTACCTGTATTTTCCGGACTATAAGTCGCTGCAGAGTATAAGTCGCAGGAGCCAAAAAATGCATAATGAAGAAGAAAAAAACATCCGGAGTATAAGTCGCACTTTTATGAGAAAAGTCCAACATTATTTATCATATTTAACAAGCCCGACATAACCTTGCACTTGACACCGAACGCGATTCATGCGTCAAACTCGAATCCGCCACCTCTTTTGAGATTTTAAGAGGTTAAGTTATTTATTTTAAAGAGATCCACAGAAGTATCTATACTCATCTCTACATTCTGGGTTCAGGACAGCAGTTTTTTTTTCTTTATCTTGCAACGGTTACCTTCTCGCTTGCAGAAGCTGCATCTGAATGACCGTGTTTTTAGCTATTGGATGAGTCCAAGGAGAGAAAAAAAAAAAAAAAATTTAAAAAATGTCTTTATGTAAATAGGAAAATCATAACATCCACGAGAACGATTAGATTCTCAGCCATGTTTGTTTTAAAAGTAAATTCTTCTTCTGTGTTTCTGTCAGCAGACAGCAGCAAATACTGATACACATTCATACACCGCTCTCCAGTGGTTGTTAGTGGAAGACACCACTAAAAAGGTAACCGGTTGTTAACAAATAACGAATATCTGAGCCTAGTCTAATAATATCACAAATAAGTCCATCCCGAGTATAAGTCGCACCCCTGGCCGATATATGGAAAAAAAACGCGACTTATAGTCCAGAAAATACGGTACTCATTTAGGCAAAGCGTCAATTTACGCTCGCTTAGTGGGGCGGAGCACAAAATGTTGCTTTGCGATTGCTTATCAGTGTGAAGCATAAATTGTAACTTATCTGCAGATTGTTTGGGAATAGTGGGAATTTACTTTAGGTTAGCTAATTTAAGATGGTTTATCGGCGTGAAGCACAAAATGCGACAAACAATAACTTATTAGCTAAAAATGCTAAAATGTAACTTTACAGGAGTTTATTGGACAAAGCGCAAATTTACTTTACAATAACTCATTGGGGGGAAAAAAACACAAAACTACTAGATTATGCTAGCATATTGGGGTAAAACACAAAATGCTACTTTATGATAACTTATTGCCATAAATCTCAGTGTTTGGGTTACTTTACGGTCATAAAATGTTGCTAACTTGTACAAAGCTGCTGTCTTTGGGCCAGAATCAGCGTATTTTTGATTGTGTAAATTGTTGCATATCGATGCAAAGCTGGTTTCCCCCTCTTCAAAATCAGTTGAAAACACATGAAACACATGATAAAATTAATAACTGTACCTAAAAAAGAGGAATAAACATTGTGGAAAAGTTGCTTGCTGCCAACATTGGGATCCAGTAACTATTAAAAACATTTAAAAAAAAACAGAAAAAGTGTTGCGCTCAGTTTGATTTTCTGACATCACCTTGAGTTTACTTTGGAAGACTGTTGACGCGGTTTATCTAAAAGCCTAAAGAGGATTATTTGAAGACCTGCAGATTAAACTGAATCCAACTTTTGTCTCCAGAAACTTCAAATTAATATAATTAACAAATACATCTTTGAAAATCTGAGAAAATCAATAACAGTTATCATACATTTCAACAAATATTATAAACAAATCTTTGAGTCATATAAAAAAGATGCCATCAAAATCAATGAAATGTAACTTAAAGAGGAAAACTAAAAGATTATTTCCAAGAATTCTATCAGCATGTGCCCGTTATTTTTTTAAATAAAAAAAAGTAAAGTTCTTATAAAAGCTCCAATATTTCTTTGTAGTAAATAAAAAAAAATCCTCAACCTTTGGATTAGATCATTGTGTGTGTGGATTGTATACTCTTTTCCCGGCGTTGTCCTTTTGTTTTCAGGGCAACTGGGACAATGAGGATCTTCAGAAGGCCCGCAGATCAATGTCCTTTCTGCTGGAAATGTCACTTCAGTCTTTCTATTAATCTTTGGCTGCCAAACAAAACAAAACAAAGACCTTTGTTAGATATTGGAGCATGCACCATCGCTTTGATGAATAATCCCTTCACTCACAACAAAGAGAAATTGCTTACCTTACCATTTTCCAGCTAAAATAAACCCCTCCGAGTCTACGTCCACACAAGGAGCTTTGTGGGGCAAAGGCTTCCAGGTCCTCTGGTGTGGTTCAATACTTGGTGGAGGAATGGCCCCCCCCCAATGGAAATGTGTAAATGGATACATTCATAGATAGATAATTTAGAGAAATATACAATTTTTTAATCAAGAAACATCATTGACAGTCATTAGAACAGAAGTTGTACTTCTGGTTAAGTAAAAAAAAAAAAAAGTGATTTGTTAGTAATTATGAGAGTTGAAAAAAAAAAACAATGTTACTTAATATTGCGATATTTTATTTGGAAATACTGGTATCAGTTTCAAATGAAACAAACCCCGTCCCTATGAGACCACGTGCAACGGGTGTCCGTGGAACGCCACCTTGTCGTGGTTGGGGGGCTTGCGCGTCTCGATGACCTGGATAACTACGCTGGCTGGAGTTTTGTGCTCCTGGCAGAGTCTCTCATGCCAGAGAGATTGAAGGGTAGAGGCCAGACTACGGGCCCTCCAGAGTGGGGGTTATTAAATATTGCAATATTTTATTTTATTTCATGTAGTGATTTAATACTGATATCTTTACTGCATACTTTGTATTTTATTTATTTATTTACTATTATTGTTGTTGTTGTTTATTTATTTTATTTTTTAAAGTGCTTCTTACTACTGTTTTTAATGTAATTTGTTTTGTAAGCGTCTTTGAGTTTCTTTTAAAAGCGCTATATAAATAAAATGTATTCTTATTATTTCAATTTTCATACATCTAGTTAACAGACATACACATAGCAACGAACATTGTATTAAAAAGTCGAATCATGATTCGATTCACGAACCGGATCGTCACCCAACGGTCCACAGCCCGGTGCCAGTACTGGACCGAGCACCAGTGCGCATCCTTGATTTTTATGAACAGCCAGCATGTAGAAAAAAAAAAACGATGAGTTGGGGACACCTACAATGTCAAAAAGTGACGTGGAGGTTCCTTAACTAGACATCAAAATGTGACCAGTTGGAGATAAGAGCGTGTTGCCACGCCACAAGCTTGCAGAGGGATGGACAACCTTAAGTTGTAAAAACACTTTCCAACTCCACTACAGCTTCAATTAGCAGAATAAGGCACAGACGGAATAAGTTATTCAGCCCAACTCTATAGGAAGGTCTTGGTCTGCTCGTTTGATCCAGACCAGATTTGGCATCAGAGTTAAAACTGAACCAAACCAGGTTACTGTAAATGCACTACAAGCCCGAAGGATTCAACCAATCGACTAGTTTTGGTGGTAACTTTGGAACCCGTTCACCGCGCCTCCCCTTCACCCCAGTTTCTCGTGTGGGAACGGCTCCGACGGAAAAGCAGCAGCGCTGCGCATAAATATGGAACACAATAGCCAGATTATTTTTGTTAATATTTGAATTCTTCCCACTGTGAATTAATGAGTGTGGGGACATTTATTAGTGCTTGCACAGGACTTTTGCAAAGCCATCTAATAATGTGAGCGTGTGCGTCTGTGTACTTGGCTAGCTCTCCAGTTATTGCTTTTGAAGTTGTTAATTAAACCCTCAACCATCTGGTAGCTCAATGAAATTACGCTGAGCTTCTGAGCCGTGAAAAAACATGACTGACTGTCGAAATGAATAAATAAATAGATTAATAATTTAATAAATGCTTCAAAATATCTCTTGTCTAAGTGATGGAAAAACAAGAAGTCATATTAATGTAAATTGGCGGCGGCTCGGCGCCGTCATCCCCGCCGCGTGTGGCTGGCTGGGTTCCAGGTGTGTGTGTGTTCACGTGGGCTCACAGGTGAATCAAAGACAGCTGTCAGTGTGTCAACCTTTGGTTTCTCTTGATGTCTTCTTCCTCTGCACAGAGTACGTTCCCCTGCACGCTTTTCCCTCTGACACGCCGCATGCTTCCCAGGCATGCTGGGAAAACTTGCCTCTTTTAGATTTCTTTGTGTCTCTTTGTGTTTAAAAAAGACCCGGCGAGTCTTTGGAGTAAAAATAGTCTTTTGCATTTTTAAGATCCTGCTGTCGTGTTGACTGTTAGCTGGGTTTCAGATGGAGATAAAACACATTTCCTACAATTAGATTAAAACATGCACAGAAATACAGCAGAAATATTCCATCTTTTTAAATGTATTGACATTTTAGTTGTAATTTTGTTCTTATGTTTCTCCATCCGTTTTTTGTAATTATTTTGTTCTACTTTCTCTTCATCTCAATAACAAAGACATACAGTATATTTTAAATATGACTTTTTTTCTTCATACCTTTTTTCTCTTTTATCAAATCACTTTTTTTTGTCTTAAAAAGAAATATGGAAATATCCAAAAATGCATTCGTTTCAGTGTTTTAGACCTGAAAATTCCCTTTAAAGACACTTTTCTGTCATGTCGTTGTATCTCAGTGACATGGTAGCTGTTTGGTCATCTGGATTTCTGTTACATTTTTTGTTGGTTAAACAAGAATGACATTCTATATGATCTAGACCAGAGATCTGAAACCTCCAGAACTTCATCTGGGTTCATTCGTTAATTTAGTTTTGTCATTTTTGTTTGTATTTTTATCAGTGTTGTCAACATTAACTCTTTAGCGCACGCAACTAATAAAAAAAAAATGAAAGTGTTAATATTTATCAATGCTAACTAAATACAATCCGTCCTCCGCCGGTTCAGGCTTCCACAGCACACATTAATTTCTGATAATGCCCACTTTGTCTGGCATTATCCTCGCTTACACCAATATCGCGTACAAAATAAAAACATATTCAATCCATTTTTAGCACTTTGTTCTTGTTATTTTTAAGATTTAGATTTTTCTCAAAAGTTGAGCTGTTTGAAAGGTAACGCGGCCCGTTGTCACGGTAACATGACAACACGTAGCTGAGCCTCGACTGCAGCAGCAAAGGAAAGCAAAATGAAAGCTGATCGTCACCATAGTTCACATAAAGCATCATTTCAGAGAGAAAATTCACCTCTTAATGCTTCTATTTGTCCTTAAGATGAAGGGAATTGTTGTTTCAAAGAAGATAGTAACCGCAACAGTTACTATCCAGAATTTTTTTTTTTTTTTTTTTAAGCAAAAAAAAAAGTTCTGGCAAGTAACTGGTTAAAGCCAGATACTGACTTTTTTTCCTAAAAATTTAATGAAAAAAAAAAAATCTGGTTTCTAATCAACGCGCACCAGTTACTATCTGGTGCGTATCCGTTACTTACCATATATGTTTTTTTAATTAATTTTTAATTTAATTAAAATTTATTAATTTTTGGAAACAAAAAATTGAAGAAAAAAAAAAGGTTTTTCTAAAACTACTTAGGGGCTCAGTTAAAAAAAAATTGAAGTAAGAAAAAAAAATGTGGTTGGTAACTAATGCGCACCAGATAGTAACTGTTGCTCACCGATAATTATCTGGTGCAGATACTATTCAAAAAAAGATTTTTTTAACTTTTACCAAAAAATATTTGTGGTTCTGCACATCAAATAATATTTTTTTTTTTTTTTATTTCTAAAAATTGCAAAAATTAACAGGTTACTAGTTGATGTACTCCAGTTGCTATCTGGTGCGCATCAGTTACTAACCAGAATTATGTCTTTGTTATATATGTCAATTTTTTGAAGTTTTTTTTCTTCAATTTCTCTTGTTAAACACACAATCTACATTTGTTATAAAGTGTTTAGTAAATGTTTCCCACCATTTGGTTGAGCAGGCAGTTAAAGGGACAAACCAGAAATATTGCAGTATAACGACACCTAAATGACACATTCTTTGACGTTCTGTAAATCTTCAATCAGGTGATTCTGGTTCAGAGACGAGCGACTTTTCATTTTGGCTTCGCACCAATAAGTAACCCTTTATGTTAATGATGCAAAGCTGCATTTCATCTGATTTATGTTGCTTGCATAAACAGTCAAATGTTGCATATTGTTGTGACTAAGCAGAAAACAACAACATATTTGTGACGTATAAAGCAACGGGGAGCGGAGAAGGGGGCGGGATTGCTCTGCCACAACTTGGAGGTTTGACTTTTTCTTTTTTTCCTAAAAGCAGCTTCATCATAATTAAAAATAAAAAACAGAACAATTTGAAAAAAAAACTAAACTAGTTTTCCAAAAAGAAAAAGTACTTTGATTCTGGACTTTCTCTCCATTTTAATCACAATTTGCATCTCAATCCAAACGTCCTGACAGTAAAATAAATCTGTCGACGCTTTGATCTGGATCTTAGAACGTTCTGGTTCTACGTTTGGACGAGGATCCGGTTCTCCGGGTTGAAGTCCCGCCGGGGACCCGACGGCGTGCGGGGTCCCCGGCGGGACTTCACGGAAACGCCGGCTGGCATTTAACTCTGACCGCCGACACTCCTCATTTTAACCGCTCTCTGCAGGGACGCTTTTTAAGAAGCGAGTGGGAGGTTTTAAGAGGCGGAGGAGAGTTTGTGTGGTCAAAGGAAATGTGTGCGTCGTTTTAGTCTTTTGTTTCTCTGACGGGGATTCGAACACACTTTCAGACACTGGAGAAATTAGAACAAACAAAAATATAGACTTTATTTAATTAAGTTAGAAACAAACAATCGTGCTGAAATGAAGACATTCGTGATTGAAGATGTTGCTGAATAAAATGAGGCTAATTGTGTGCAGAAACGGCGTTCTTTCTCTTCTGCGCTGAGATTCCATTAAACGCCATTAAATCTCTGCCTAAGAGCCCTCTGAAGCGTCACAATTACAGAAATAAAAAATCACAATCCTCATTGAGCGCTCTTCTGCAGCCGAGGCTGCCGGGAGTCGCGTGGGAGCTGTTATGCGAGGCCCCGGCTCCGACCGAGTCAGAGGCTGCGGCGAGCTGCCGAGCGCCGCTCATTACAATGACTAAGAGCCCAAATGAAGGCCCTTATGTGGAGCCATAATGGAGCGAGGCTCTTGTGCCGGAACCGTAATGCGGGCTCTTGTGCGGCGGCGCTTCTCTTCCCTCCACACAGCTGAAAACCGCGCCGTTGGAGGGCTGACCCCCCCCCGCCGAGTGGACGCTGCGCTCGGCGCCGTGAACAATGCCGCCATTGTTCTGGCTCCAGTTTAGAGGGCTGCGACTGCAGCTGGTGACACATCCATGTAGAACAAAAGCATCACAGAAACGGTTCTGTCGTTAGAATGTATTCAGAGAGTTTGTGTTGTTTTAGCTGGAGCTGACATGACATGCACAAACTACCAGAGCTCACGCAGGTTTTGACAAAAAGAAATAAGAATTGTAAAGTAATAAATCCTTTATAGACAACATCTACTGTTGAAGATGCTACGGAGTTAGCATGTTAGCTATAGTATGATGTGTTCTTTCAGCATAATTCAATTCAATTTAACAGACAATTCAACAGACACCAGTAATCGTCCAAATACATAAAATTTGTCAGAAAATATAAACAATAGTGGGGAGTCACGTGACGCGCTTGGCAAGATGGCTGCTTGAGAGCGATCTGCGCCTATCCCCGTGCATCTTTGCTGACATTAATGCAACCAAGAGCTAGGAAACGTGCTTCCCTGACTGGATAACGCGACATAACATCACCGGAAATGCCAAACGCCACTAGACACACCGCCAAGTCCAACTCCGGGGCAGCAGGGAGCAAAGTCTCTGAGACGGCTAATGCTAGCACGGCTAATATGAAAACATCCCCACGGCGACATGAAGCGGATTCGGAGGAGGGGCCGACCGGCGAGGTGGCAAAAGAACTGGCTCGGCTATCGGCGCTTATTTTGGAAAAGGCAGAAAGCCAGACAAGAAACTGGAAGAGATACGGGTGAGCACAAGTGCGGCTCGAGAGTAAATTAGCGGATATAGCTAATCGGATTTGTGAAGTGGAGAGCAGACTTTGCTTTTTGGAAGACGCCCACAGGGCACAAGAAGGCAACCCTTCTGCTCAAGGCTGAAGTAGAAACACTTCGCCAAAAGATGGTGACTTTGAAAATAGAGAAGGGAGAAATAATTTTACGTTTTATGGGATTCCAGGGGTGCTGGGGAGGACAACGCTGTGAAATTTTTGGAAGAAATAATACCAAAGATATTCAACATCAACTTTCCAAAGGGGCTGAGAGATTGAAAGAGCGCACAGACTCGGATCCTAGGCCTGGGAGGGGTGAGGGGAGCCAGGCACTTCGACCCAGACCCATCATAGCCAGGTTTCTGAGTTTCAGGACCGGGACCGCATTGCTGAAGCAGCCCGAAAGATGGGCACCGTCACCTGGGAGCGGCGCCGCATCATGGTGTTTGCTGACTACTCCAAGCTGCTGAGTGCAGACGGATGAGTTCAGAGAATGCAAGAAGCTTCTGCATGAGAAAAACATCCGTTTCTCTCTGAATTACCCAGCAGTGCTGATGGTGAAAGCTCCTCAAGGACCCCGCCGGTTTGAAGACCACAAGGAGGCCTGGCTTTCATCACCTCTCTGGATTAATCCGGTTTGCTTTCCCTATTTATCTTTTTTTAGTCGGATTATGCAAAGGGGGAGAGGAAATATCCGGAACAAACGGAAAAAGAGGGGGAAACCGATAATTGGCTGTTTTCTGGACCATTAGACCACACGTGATCTAGTTTGCACTCAGAACTTTATTTTGTTTTTATTCTGGGGGACTAGACTAAACTTGATGTGGAAAAAAAAAAAAAAAAAAAAAAAAACTTAACTATTTATTGCTTAGTTCCTTTTTCTCTTCCTTATTTTCCATACTTTAGTGGGAAAATGTTCTGATATTCATGCCGTTTTAAGTTCAAGGTCGCCTGTTTTTTATTGTTTCTAGCTGCTCAGCATGGGGCGCGGGGCGCTTAATAGCAGCTAAGGTTAGGTGTTATGTTCACGGACCAAATGAGGGGACTGTAGTTGTCTGGTTACACAGACGTTTTTTTGAGTTTTGTCTTGACAGGATTTTATTTTTTTTTTTTTTTATTGTATTATTTTATTTTTTGATGCCAACACAATACAGCTGCTTATTGGGGTACAGTCTACTCAATGCATATTTTGTCTGTTACATGTTACAATATGATAACCTAAGCTAATGAGCTGGAATGTCAAGGGCCTTACACACTGTGAAGAGGAGGAAAATATTATCATTTTATTAAATCTAAAAAATGCGACATTGTTTTTATCCAGGAGACCATCTGTCTCCTAAGGAATCACAAAAACTTTTGTACTGGTTGGGTGGGCTTTGTGGGTTCAAACAGTGGGAGTTAAAAGTAAAGGAGTGACTACATTAATTAACAAACGGTTTACAATTTCAATGTATAAGCAGAGTAAGGACGAAGCAGGTCGAATGTTATTAATGTTATGTGACATACAGGGTAACAAAGTGATTCTGGCTAATGTTTATGCACCCAATGTGGATGATCTTCATTTTTTGGGCTTTTGGAAATAAATTAATGGAAATGGGTGACCATCCAATTATCATGGGCGGAGATCTAAATGAGGTAATGGACCCGATCCTAGACCGAAGCTCCAGACTTTCACGTACCTAAAGGCGGTACAGCGCTGAGGGGAATGTCGGAGGCATGCTCCTTGGTGGATATCTGGCGTTTACAAAATCCATCTGGAAGGGACTATACTTTTTACTCTCCTCCCCACGGTCATTCTCAAGAATAGATCTTTTTGGTGTCTCAGTCTCTAGTACAGCTGTTGCATCGAGCAATATTGGCAACATAGTTCTATCAGATCATAGCCCTATATATCTCAGCATACAGGCCTTTAATTGTTCGGTTAGAACGCCTAGATGGAGACTGAACTCCAGTCTTTATTAGAGGAAACATTTTGCCACATCAGATCCCAAATTAATTGTACATAGAAACCAATAATACCTACAGCCCTTCAGCTGGAGTTTGCATGGGAGGCCCTTAAGGCCTTTCTGAGAGGCCACATAATCAATACGCTTCTTCAAAAAAGAAAGCAACTTACCAAGCTACAAAAACTTGAAAATCAATTAAAATTACAGAGTCCAACTTTAAAAAGACTCTTCTAACAATTTAAACAAATTGACCATGTTAAAATACGAATTCAATGCAATACTATCACAAGAAGGCAGAATTTAGTTTGTTTCCGTGCCAACAAAAATATTTCGAAGAGGGAGATAAGGCAGGTAGGCTTTAGCCAGATATATCAAGCAAAGGAGGCCATGAGCCACATTTCAGCAGTTCAGGACGACAAGGGTCATATTTTCTCTGAACCAAAAAAATAAACCAGATATTTAGTCATTTTTTACAAGGGGCTCTACAGTCCTGAATCATGTGCCACTAAAAATGACATTGATGCTTTCCTGTTAGAGTTGCACCTTCCTAGTGACCAAGGATCAACTTGAAGGTCTTGACAGACCTATTACTATTGAGGAAATAGTGGATGTTATTAAATTCCCACAAGTAAGGCTCCAGGATTAGATGGTTTACAAGCTGAGTTTTTTAAAAAATTCCACAAGAACTTGCACCTCTATTGCTTAGAACTTATAATGAATCTTTTGATACAAATACTTCCACCCTCACTCTCTGAAGCAATTATAACACTAATTTTAAAAAAAGATAAAGATCCATCTGATTGCAAAAGCTACCGGCCTATTAGTTTGACCTCCTATGATAGTAAAATCTTATCAAAGATTTTGGCCAATCGGCTAGACAGAGTTATCACCTCCCTCATTCACCAGATCAGGTTGGTTTTTTTATACGCTCTCGTTCTTCTGCCAATAATATCAGAAGATTAATTGACATTGTGGGCAGTGAAGGATAGCAAATCCCCCATGGCAGCTATCTCATTGGATGCCGAAAAGGCTTTTGATAGGGTCGAATGGCAGTATTTGTTTTGTGCTTTAGAATGCTTTGGCTTCAGTGAAAGGTTTATTAAATGGATTCGACTCATATACACACACCCTAAGGCTTCAATACTTACTAATGGTATAATTGGGGCCATTGTTTGAATTAAGAAGAGGTACCAGACAAGGTGACCCTCTCTCCTCCTTTTGCTCTTGCTTTGGAGCGCTGGCGGCCGCCCATACGAAAGGAGCCCAGATTTCCAGGGATTGTAATAGGACAAAGCTGTCATAAACTAATGTTGTACGCAGATGATATCTCCTTCTAGTGTCAGATCCAAGTAATTCACTCTCCTCACTGCTCCAATAATAAACAGGTTTTCGGTTTTTGTCAGGATACAAGTTAACTGGACTAAGTCTGAGGCACTCCCACTAACTAGCCACTGCCAAAAACTCTTTTTCTACTGGAATGTTTTCATGGCCCGAAAGAGGAATTAAATACTTAGGTATAATTTCCACCATATTTGTCCAATTTGGTAAAAATTAACATTGAACCCTCTAGACAGAATGAAGATTGATAGAACGGTGGTCTCAGCTTTATCTTTCCATGTGGGTAAAGTAAATAATAAAATGGTCTGCACTCCCAAATTTAACTATTTATTGCAAGCGTTACAGTTCATATCCCTGTTAATATTTTAAACAATTGATAAAGCTTTGTAACTTATTTATATGGAACAATAAAGAACGACTTACACCTGAGGAAACTACAGAATAGTGTTGAAGGGGGGACTTGGTATGCCTAACTTACTGTTTTATATATAAAAATTCTCCCTTAGACATCTAGCACATTGGTTCTTACCACCTGAGAGAGCTCCCCCTTGGTTTCCTCTGGAAAATGTGGCTAATTATCCGCTGACACCACTGAGCTGTCTGTCATCTAACCTGGCTCCCCACTCAAAGTCACATCCTATCCTGTCACATCTTAAGAGTATATGGGAAAAAGCAGCCAAAATCTTTAAATTTGATCCACACCTTCATCTGGCTGCAGGTATCTGGCATAATCCCAAACTCTGCATAGACAAAACAACCTTCTTCTGGAAGTCTTGGTTCCAGAAAGGAATACTCACATTAAGCGACTTATATGATACTAATACAATAAAATCTTTTGAAAAGCTAAAGCAGGAATTCAATTTACCTCGCCAAGATTTCTGGAGATATCTGCAGTTACGGCACTTGTTAGTAGCAACTTTCGGTTCCGTCACTGCAATCCCATCAAGTTGCAACATCATAGAGGACATCAAATTGGCATTTAGACGTGGACATGAAGCTGCAGCTTATTATAGGATGCTTTTGACAATGTCTGACACCAACACATTATCCCTCAAGACAACCTGGGAAACTGATTTAAATATTCATTTTACAGAGGCAGAATGGAATGGAATAACTAAAAATATTAAAAAACTATCAAGGGAACTACGAACAAGATTGGTTCAATTTAAGGTCCTACATAGAATTTACTGGACACCCAGTAGGCTGCATAAGGTGGGATTAGCAAAAACATCTGCCTGTTGGAAGTGTCAGGATGCTACAGGCACTCTTCTACATATGCTCTGGGAATGCCCCAAAGTTCAGAGCTACTGGTCATCCATACATAAGGAGGTGGAGAGGGTGGTTGGTCAAGACGTTCCCTTCCAGAGTAGACTTTATGTTCTAGGGACCCCTCAGTTCTCAGTCGTGTTTCATCTCCTCTCTCACAGTGGATCCAAACAACGGTTATGCTAGGTCGGAAACTGTTAGTGAGAGAATGGAAGGGCCCATCGACTCCATCCTTTACTCACTGGCAAACCTCTCTGGGTCAACTTGCAGCGCTAGAAAGGTTATCATATAGATTGCTAAACAGAATGGATGACTTCAACAGCAAATGGTCTCCCTATTTTGAACACATAGGTCAACGACATCTCCAGCTCTAGAAACTAGAAATGATCTCAATTCTCTGTTACGTAATGTTATATCCTTTTATCCATACATAAGGGCTAACTGTCAGATTGGGCATCTATTTGTGTTTTTTTTAATTTTTTTTTTTTTTTTTTTTTATTTATTTATTTATTTATTTATTTTTTTTTGTTTGTATTACTTGGGAGTTTTGAAAATATGGGGTGGTTGTTTTCTGTTTTTTCCACGTTGAACTGTTTCTCAGTGCTGTATTCTGTCTTTGGAAAAACGAATAAAGTTTAAGTCATAAAAAAAGAAAATATAAACAATAGTTGATTGTTAAACTAATCAAACTAAACTGGACATCCCTGCTCTTAGACCAGAGGTCGGCAACCGTTAACAGTAAAAGAGCCGTTTGGACTCGTTTTCTACTGAACAAAAGGATCCACATAGTCTTACTTTACTCTTTAACGAATTGGAATTGCATTTATGACTAACTGTTTTTTTAATAATAAATTTGAATGAACAAAAATATAAAAAGAACCTAGCATCTATAAGAATGCAATTTCTTTCTTTTTTTTTTTTACTTATTTTCAAAATAAAAGATGCTTTTTGCCAAACAGGATGATCTCTGTGCAGCTCTGATCAGCTGCTAACCAGTTCTGTGCAGCATAAGATAAGATGTGCTTATTACTTATAAAAGATCCACATTTGAGAGAAATTGGAGAGTTGAGTAAACAAGACATCGTCAGGTCAACAGGGATGGAAAAACCTTCTTAGTTTATCATCTATGTGAACCTCAGACATCAACTTATACATTTAACTCATCTTAATTAAATAAAGAATTGCTATTTCCTTTTTGTTTTTTCCCTCTTTGTCCTCCACAGTCTTCCACTGCTGGGTTTTGTTATTTTAGTTTGTGGGTCGGATCTTGGTAGTCTTAGTTTGCGGGCTTTGTTTATTTGTTTTCTTGAGGTAGTTTTGAGCTTTGACTCAAAGACTTTGAAGCTTTTTACCAAAAACTGCCTTAAACCCTTCCGTTTTCCTTAGCTTGTTTACATTAAAAGTGGGGTCATCTGGACACCACAGGACAGTGCGCTGAACTTTTTTTTTTCACTGATTTCGGAGTTTCACTAATGTCCATGGCAGACATAAAATCCTGTCCACCTTCGTCCACATTTGTCATGGAAGAAATCGCATAACAATATGGTTGGAGCCATCTGGACCCCAAGGAGAGCGGAAGGGTTAATAGGATTTCTTATTAACAGAATAAATCGATTCAGCTTCAAATGAATACATTTTTAATTTAAATTTAACTTTATCTACTTAGCATTTTTCCTGCTTCTGAGCATCTCAAAGTATTTTCCACAATAAAATAAATCACATCAAAACAAAAATTAACAATGGCAAAGACTTCTACGACTACTTACTCTTCCTGTAACAAATGGATATTATGAGATTATTTATTTAACTAGAGTTTCAGGAGGGCAACGTTTGACTAATGTTGAGTATTTAAGCTGCGTGTAAATGATCAGTTCAAAAATCAGATTAGAATTGAACTGTGTAAATGGAACCAGAGAAACTATACGATTCTATTTGATCAGAATAATTTAATATTGACATGCATGTAAAAGAAGAAAAACACAACTACTGTTGGCATGTAGCGAGATGATCTTCTGGGCGCTCTTTTACTATTTCATTTTATTTTTTTTATCATGTGCTAACTTTTATCACAATTTTCTAAATTCATGCTGTCCATGTTGTACATTTTTCTTGGCTCCACTGACCCAGAGGAAGGGTCAGGATATTGCGCAACAACATCCTTTATTAGCCTTGAATGCTATTAAAATACATCAGCTTTTTTTTTTTTTTTCTGGACACGACTGGTAACACAAATTGGAGCTTGGAGTGTGGAACGGCATATCTCCATTCAAAAGCTGCTCCTCTGCTTGGAGACGTGGTTCTCCTGAGTCCGGCAGCTCCCTTGTTCATGCAGAGCAGCTAGCCGAACTAAAAGCCTCCTCTGGAGTGTACGCCGTAACGAAGCTCTCTTCCCTGCTCACAGACACAAAGATACAGAGTCCGACTGCTCCTATCAGAGATGCAGTTTACCAGGAGACACGGTTCTCCGTAGTCCACCAGCCTGCTTGTGCAGAGTAACCAACCAAACTACAGTCCAAAGCCTCCTCTGGAGCGCACACTGGAACAAAGCACCCTCCTGTGCTTGTACAGACATGAAACCACAGAGTCCGGCTGCTCTTCTTGGAGATACGGTTGTACCGAGTCCAGCAGCTCACCCGCGCAGCACAGCCGGCTGAACTACGGTCCGTAGCATCCTTTGGAGCGCACACCGTAATAAAGGACCCTCCCTTGCTTGCGGACCCAAAGCTACAGAGTCTGATTGCTCCACCAGCCTGCTTGTGCAGAGCTGCCGGCCGGACTGCGGTCCAAAGCCTCCTCCGGAGCGCACACCGTAACAAAGTAACTCCCCCTTGCTTGAAGACACTAAAGCCCCTGTCACACTAGGCTGCGATTCTACGGAGTTCACACGGTGTTTTGAAATTTCTCAGAACGCCGTGGAAACGCAGGAAAATGGTGGAGCAAGATGGAGATGTCTCCGCGCTTTCACGGCGATTATGGCGTTCCTACGGCGCGTCCGTGGCGTGCTACTGCGTTCCCACAGAGTTTTACTTGGCGTTTCACTGCGTTGTCTCGGCGTGCTGACGGAGTTCACACGGCGCGCCAAGAGTTGTCACTGCGTGCCCATGGCGCGTGCACGGCGCAGGTGCCAGATCGTCCCTATGACGTCACGGCAGCGTGTATATATAGGCCAATAGTCAGTCAAACCCGCACTGTTCCTGCCTGTTCCCCAAAGCATCATGACAGGAAAAAAAAGTCGAGAGAGGGCTACGAAAAAGCAGCCCCCCAACCCCACTGCACCACCGTCTCCTCAACATGCGGAAGTGGAGCTGCTTCCGCCTGACTCTCCATCCCCATCACGGTCAAGCAGCCCTTCCATCCAGGCACAAAAGACGATGACGGACCTGACTCCTGCTGAGGAGGACGATATGGCTATCTCTGTATGATATCTCCGTTCAAGCGCCCCTGTCTACAGCTGTGTCCTTGTGGCGATTATGTGCGTCCTGAGTGCGCGCCTACGGCGCTGCTGTGGCGCTCTCGGCGTTCTCAGTGCGCTGCTACGGTGCTGCCACGGCGCGCACATCAGAACGCCATGAACACGCCGAGCCACGGCGCGCACTTTGTGCATGCACAAAGTGCGCGCCGTGGCATGGCGTCTATGGAGACACCACGGCGTCCATGGAGATGTCACAGCGATGCTACGGCGCTCATGGCGACCTTACTGCGTTCACCTCAGCGTTCTGCATTTTTTGATGGACGCCGCGCGATCGCAGCGAGAACGCTGTCCTGGTGTGACAGGGGTTTAAGCTACAGAGTCCGGCGGCTCTTCTCAGAGACACGGTTCTCCCGAGTCCAAAGCCTCCTCTGGAGCGCCACACCGTCTCCACATCACATACAATCCAGCGCAATGATGACTCATAATCTTAGCAAATTGTTTACATGATCAGATCAACTGTCAACATTCTGATCAAGCGTTTAATCCGATTACTTTTGTCCATGTAAACACAGCTACTGACTTTACAAAAACATCAACTACACTCATGTTATTTTGTACTCATCATCCAAAATGCATCTATTTCTTCCTTCTAACGGACTAATGATATCCAACAAGCCACAAATATTAAACTCTAGATTTCCTACAGATATCTGCATTTATGAATGATCATCTGAGACTCTGATCAATGATCCGCTTTAAAGTAGTGAAGCTGTAGTTTAAAAAGTGGATCAAATTTCACTCGAAAAACTAAAACTAACTTCATGTCATCATGATATCGGTTTCCATCAGTGAGTGAAAGTGCAAAAATATCATATTTATCACGTAAACCAGCTTATATAATTAATGTTGCACAATTTGCATTGTAAATACTTCAGTTTTAATGTTTCTTTCAGAGAATTGATATTTATTTTAGTCCAAATTGTTACAATTCGCCAAAAGGATTTTAGCTGCATTTAAATAATGGTAAATTATTACACATTATTTGTTCATTTGTGGTTCAATCTTGTAAAAACTGAGCGTATCTGCCACACCTGAGCTTCCTTCAGGCAGAGAATGATGGATGAAACTTTTAATGAAATGATCCCTTAAGAAACCTGTTGAGTGATTAACTCCGAGACATTTCCATTCCGTGGGGTATTAGCGGTTGCTACGGAGCCGTCGTTATAAATACACGGCGGGCTGTGAGGCTGACGAGCACAGTTTGCTCACCGCCGCGCTGATTTCTCCGCTGGTTAAATAGCGCACGCGTCTTTTCGCTGTTTTTAGGAAAGTGACATTTCCCAGAAAAGCGAACCCAGCCCGGATCTCCTGCATGAGACGGCGCTTTAATTATAAGAGAATTCAAGTTAAAACTAATATTCATGTCAGTGGAGGTGGAGGAGATTAATTTGTGGCGTCTAAAAATAGAGGAAACATTTAACTTGTGAGGGAGGAACGCACGTATCAATCCTGTAACGCGGACGAGATGGTTGGCGGCGGTAAATGCCAGGTCACCGCGTTCCCTTCTGCATCTGCATCGCTGTGTGGGCACGGGAGCTGCGAAGCTGCTGCACGGCCTCATCGATTTCATGCCCTCTTCTCACATCTATTCACATCTTCTCTCCAACTCACCTCCCTTCTCCCGGTTGCCCGTGGCGATGGTTCACCTCAGTAACCGGCAGCTGAGTGAGGAAGTGGGTGGCGGCCTCGTGAGGAGAAGACCTCCTGTGAGGGTTGTGTAAGGCGGTCATGTGACGGGGGGGGGGGGGCTTTAAGTGTGTGCCAGCAGGTGGGTTTGGTGGGGGGGGGGCGCCGCAGGCTTTTAAAAAAATGAAGGGAGTATGTTAAACATGGTATTGATCCACTGCCTCCTTTGAGGATGGAAACCTCGGATAAAGACAATCAAAAAGCTGGCACACATGAGCGCTCTCTCGTGATCCAGAGATGAAGTCAGCAGTGAATGAAGATCAGCTTTCAGGGAAGTACGTTGGTGGAGCTGATGGGAGATGACGACAGCAGAAGTATCGTTGAACTGTTTAAATATGTTATATGAAGCAGCTGTCTTGTTTTCATGACGGTATTTGTTTCCAGGAATACAAGCTAGCAATCTGGAGCCACTTATTAGCAATAAGCTAACACATATTGTTTTTTTTTTGGTGTCTTTAACAGGTTATTGAAGCATGATGAAGCACATATATAATATCTCAGTGGCCTTGTGGTAGAGTGTCCGCCTTGAGATTGGAAGTTGGTTCATAACCCGGCCAAGGCATACCTAAAGTTTTAAAAATGGGACCCAGTACCTCTCTGCTTGACACAGGTTAGAATGGGGGGTTAAACTACCAAATGGTTCCAGAGCGCGGCTGTGTCTGCAGCTCACCGCGCCCCTAGGGGATGGGTCAAACGCCGAGAACAAATTTCACACGTATAGTGGGACGACAAATAGTGGGACTTTAACTTTAAGCTTGCATGACTCTTGTTTGCGTGGGTTCCGACTCAAATCTCATAGGTCACCACCAAATCTCATAGGTCACCACCAAATCTCGTGGGTTACGACCAATTCTCGAGGGTCATGATCAATTCTCGAAGGTCACGACCTATTCTCGAGGGTTACGACCCATTCTCAAGGGTCACAACCAAATCTTGTGGATCATGACCAAATCCTGTGAGTCACTACCAAAATCGTGGGTCACGACCAAATCTAATAAATTGCAAAAGAGATCTCGAGGGTTTCAACTCAAATCTCATAGGTCACCACCAAATCTCGTGGGTTACGACCAATTCTCGAGGGTCATGATCAATTCTCGAAGGTCACGAACTATTCTCGAGGGTTACGACCCATTCTCAAGGGTCACAACCAAATCTTGTGGGTCATGACCAAATCTCGTGGGTCACGACCAAATCTAATAAATTGCGAGAGAAATCTCGTGGGTTACGACTCAAATCTCATAGGCCGCGACCAAATCTCATGGGTCACAACCAAATCTCTAGAACACTACCAAGTCTAGAAGGTCACAACTAATTTTCATGAGTTGTGACTCAAATCTTGTGGTTCGCAACTCAAATCTCGTGGGTCATGACCAAGTCCTGTGTGTCATGATTGAAATCCCATAGGTCACGACCAAAATCGTTGTTCGCGTCCAAATCTTGTGGTTTGCAACTCAAATCTCGTAGGTCATAACGATAATCATGGGTTGCGTCCAAATCTCGATGGTCACTACCAAATTTCATGAGTTGCGCCTCAAATCTCGTAGGGTTGCCTCCAAATTTTGTAGGTTGTGACCAAATCTTGAAGGTCGCGACTTAAAACTCGTAGGTCACGACGTAGATTCAAACGTACCAAGAATCTCGTCGGCGTTTGGACACAAAGTCACAACCAAATCTCATGGTTCGTGACTCAAATCTTTTGGTTCATGACTCAAAACTCGTAGCTCACAACCAAATCGTGGGTCTCGACCAAATCTCGTCGCTTGCGATTTAAATCTTGTGGGTCACAACCATAAACGTCGGTACAGGTATCAACTTAGCACTGAGTTTTGGAACCCATCCCTTTCCTTGACCTTTCATTGTAAGTCTATTTGTCTTTATGTGGTTTACTTGCCTTTTTATGGTCCTGTTTCTCCATTTATTAGCATTTTAGTAAACTTTTATGGTAGATTATAATTATTGTACATGGATATGTGTCCATGTAATACGTTCCAAATAATTTGATAACCCCCAAAGTCATCAACCATTTTGTTGTGCAGCTTTTGCAATGATCATGAACACACTAATGCAGCTGGAACTCAGTTTGCGAGTCCTCCAAACCTCCTTCCTGGAGTCGTTCCTTCTTGGTTTCCGTTTTCAGGCCTTGGTTTCTTCTTTGTTTTCGTCGGGTCCCATTCATGCCCCACTTTGTGTGGAGTCCTGGTGCTCGCAGCAGCCCAGGGTTCAGTGCTTACTCAGTAATTCCCTGCTCCCAGGCTCCGTATTAGCAGCTGATCCAGTCGACTGCTCTAAACATCCTCGCTCAGTCGGCTTGGGATCTGCCGCTCGGAGCGGGAGGCTGCCCAGGCTCTCTGATGCCTCCCTAAGCTCTCCGGCACAGAGCCGTTTACTGGCACGGCATTGGCACAACTGCTGTGTGTGTTTGGCTTCTGTGTCTCTTCACTTTGCAGTTGTTGAATGTTTTTCCCTACTTTGGCTGGTAATAGTCTTGGCTTTGATGTTATCAGACAGAAAATAAAAACGCATTAGGTCACTTTAGAACATCATATTGTTTCTAGGAACATTGTGACATTGATGGATGACATTTTACTATTTCACATGTTTGCCAACCTAATTTGTTAAAAAAAAAAAGCTCCTGCTGGACTCTGGTTCGGTGTCGGCTGGTTTCCCTGAAATGCAGCTAAATTGGCTCATTTCTGCCCCAACCAGCAAATCTACAGCGGGGGCTTTGGGGAGCTTCATGTGACGGAACAGCGGACTTTGTTAGAGCCTGAAAAAAGACAAGCAAAAGCATTGTTTCTCTGACATCTCCAATTAAGAATAATGATGTGTTTGACAGAGTCACCTGGTTCGTTCCTGATCGTGTCGCCTGTCCAGACCAGTAATGATGAGAAAAACGCCGTCCTTAATGTTGTACATTCTGTGTTTTTATTGGTGCCTTACATAACGGTCCTCATGACAATGCCAAGAAGGCTGGAGACATTTCCAATAATTATCTTCTCTTCAGCATTTCTCTGCCAATCTAGAAACTACTGTTTAACATGCAGCTGGGATACTTTCTACAGTAACAGAACATCAAGTATTCTGTGGTTTTATCGCCGCTTTACTAGTTATCCGTGTTTTCAGATTCATTAGTTCATAAAGGGTCAAACATTCACTAAGATCAGGAAAGTTTGTTGTTTTCATACATTCTATAAACTCAATAAATGACAAACTATGTCGGGTAGACATCAGGGTATCGCTTTCTTTTACAGTACAGTATTTACAGGGTATTTAAGTGGTATTTACATACTACTTTTTTGTACCTATTCAGTACTTGCATGGTATTTTACATACCTACTAAGTACTAACATGGTGTTTACATGCTACTTTCTTGGGATCTATTGGGTACTTAAATAGTACTTTTTTTGTAAGTAATTGTTACTTGCATAACATAGTACTTTTTATGGGACCTACATTATATATTTTTTGTACATACTCCGTACTTACATGGTATTTACATGGCACTTTTTTGTGGTCTACAACAAAGTATTTTTTTTGTACCTACTGGGTACTTACATGGTACTTCTTTGTACCTACTGGTACTTACATGGTACTTATTTGTACTTGGATGGTACTTTTTGTATCGTTTTTGTTATGGGCGGCCATGGTGCAGCGGTGGGGCAGTTGACTCCTAATTGGAAGAATGTGGGTTCGATTCCCGCCTATGTGTCGAAGTGTCCTTGGGCAAGACACCTAACCCTGTATTGCCTTTGGTGGGAGGTTGGCGCCAGTGTTTGGCAGTGAACCACCACCAGTGTGTGTGAATGTGAAGCGCTTGGACCCTCGAAGTAGGGTAGAAAGCGCTATACAAGTATACGCCATTCACCATTTACCCACTGGGTTCCTATATGGTATTTTTTGTACCTACTCAGTACTTGCATAGTGTTTTTTACTATGATCTGGTATCTGCAGGGTATCTACAAGGTATTTTTTTATGTGATCTACTGGGTACTTACATGTTACATTTTTTATCTAGTACTTAAATTATACTTATTTGTACCTATTTGGTACTTAGGCGGTATTTACATGGTACTTTTTGTATGAACTGGGTACCTACATGGTACTTTTTTGGTACATACTCAGTACTTACATGATACTTATTTGTACCTATTCGCTGCTTACATGGTACTTTTTATGTGGCCTACTGGGTACTTACATGGTACTTATTTGTACTTAGATGGTTCTTTTTGTACCCACTGGGTACTTGGATCTTATTTTTTTGGAACTACTCGGTGCCTACATGGTATTTACGTTACCTTTTATGGAACTTAATGGGTACTTACGTGGTAATTGTTTTGCACTTACACAATACTTCTGTTGTACTTACATGGTACTTTTTTGGTACTTACGTGGTACTTTTTTTGTACTTACGTGGTAGTTTTTGTACCTATCTGGTACTTGCAGGGTATTTACATTGTACTTTTTATGGGGCCTACTGGATACTTCCATGGTATTTTTTGTACTTACATGGTACCCCTTATGGTATGTACTTGCAATAACAGATGTTGGGTATGTTTACATGAATATCATGTGGTATTTACCTCTTAATTAAAATGAAACTGGACTGTAAAAAGATAGTCAGCCCAATATCCTCTCTACTACATGGTACTTAATACTTTTTGACTGAACATTCTTCTCTTATAGTCTAAATACTACCCTGTACGTACTGTATTGTTGATAAAACTCTATTGACATCAGTATTTCTCGACAACAAACTAATGAAGGCCTCCTGGAAAGACTTAGTAACTTTATTGTGTTTATATTGTGTGTAAACCCAAATATTCATTCATGAATATATGGAGTACTCAGGTAGTACACGGCAGAAACGAGTCCTAGAAATGATCCAACCACAGAACATCCATTATGTTCCTCTATATTAAAGTCCTGCTGAGCTGCAGCGTCCTAATCTTTTAATCTAAGTGGATTCAATCCAATAAATTAAATTGAGAGGAGATGTTATCATTTAGTTTGTAGATCTAATTGTTTTTATTGTGAATGTTTGTTGTTGAGCCTTTAAAGCAACAAACAAGAAGTCACTGCAGGGAATCGTAACGTTAAGAGACGAGCAGACTGAGGATACAGCATCAAGAATAACGTCATTAGAAAACAAGTCAGATCAAATAATCCTCTTGTCAGATAATGAGCCCGCGGTTCAGAGATCTTTGTTGGTTCACATGAATGAGCGCCAGAAAGCGCCGTATTCTTCTAAGCTAATGCAAAAAAAGAAGATCAAAGAAAATTCTGCTGCTTCTCCATGAAAAGGTTAAAAAGTCTAATGCAAACAGCATTTTAATTAGCTTAAAAATAACAAATAAAAGGTAAAAAGTCAAGATTCCTGATTATTTTTGCATTAATTAGCTTGACTTTTTGCTGATTGGCCGTCGGCTCTTCCTTAAAAACCAATCCTTGATCATCTTTCCATTCTTCTGCACCACATGTGCCACGCTCTCCTTCCATCCTCGGCTGACATTTGACAAACGTATCAATGAATATATTTGAATATATCTGGGAGTGGACACAGGGAAAAGGATTGTTTGTGTTATTTGTGCTCCTCCACCTACCAGGGCCCAGCTGTGTCGGTGCTGCACCTATCACAGAGACGAGAGACGGTTAGAAGGTCATTAAAGTGGAATCATCTGTTGTTTTTAGAGCCTCACACCTGAGCTGATGGTGACTCCTCCACCAGGATTTACTGAAGGTGATGGAACTTCAGGGATAAAAGTGAACAATCAGAACAGAAAGGGAGGAAAACAAGCATAAAACTTAACTTCAAAACTTGATTCGTTTTCATCATGTATGTTCATCTATGATGCAGAGGAGTGGACTTCAACTCGCTCATGACGTGACTTTGACCGTCCAATTGCCGTCATCTGGTTTCAAAATGGCGGCGCCCGGATCAGGAAACAATGGTGACTGATGTGGCTTCATTTAACGAGAGCCATGATCTATGGCTCCGCCCCATTCTGATACATCCACAAATAGATCCATGAGCGTCTTTGTTTTTCAGCTGGAATCTGGATCTGACTGGATTTTGCCGCCATTTTTGTTGCACCAGTGATGCTAACGTTGGGCTGTAAGCTAGTGGGTGTGGAGGTTGATCTGCCAGGAGTCGAGCCCAAACTCATAATGAACTCCTGCCGCTCTGCAGAAACTGTCCTAGAAAACGACACAAGATATTCATAATGAAAAAAAACAATGGGGAGACTGTGAAAATAGATCGGAAAATGGGGCTTTTTAGCTTTCTGACAACTTTGTTTTACTACACAAGCTAAGGCAGAGGTCGACAACCTTTAACAGTAAAAGAGCCATTAGGGCTCGTTTTCTACTGATCAAAACCTACTCCAAAATAGCCTAAAATTCCTCAGAAAACTTAATCAAAAACATGATCATGTCACTAAAGTAGAAGCTAAATTATAAATTATCAAAAAAAAAAGAAAAAATCAGTAGATAACACATTAGCAAAAAACGTTAGCATGTTGCTAAAATAGAAGCTAAATTCAAAATTATCAAAAAAAAAATTCAGTTGATAACACAATAGCCAAAAACGTTAATATGTTGCTAAAATAATAGCTAAACTCCAAATTAGCATAACATTTCTTAGAAAACTTAGCCAAAAGCATTAGTATGTTGCTAAAATAGAAGCTAAATTCTAAATTATCCAAAAAAAAAAATTCAGTATGTAAGAAATTAGCTGAAAACATTAGCATTTTACTAAAATATTAGAGGAACTCAAAATTAGCATAAAATTTCTCAGAAAACCTAGCCAAAAACGTTAGCATGTTGCTAAAATGGAAGCTAAATTCTAAATTATCAAAAAAAAATTCAGTAGATAACAAATTAGCTGAAAACATTAGCATTTTACAAAATTATTATCTAAACTCCAAATTAACATAACATTTCTCAGAAAACTTAGCCAAAAACGTTAGTATGTTGCTAAAACAGAAGCTAAAATTCTAAATTAGCCTAAAAACTCCAGTAGGTAATACATTAGCCAAAAACGTTAATTTTGCTAAAATAATAGCTAGTCTCCAATTTTTTTTTTATTTACTATTATTTTATTTTTCTTCAGCCAGAGAGCCACCATGGAGAGCTGAAAGAGCCACATGTGGCCCTGGGGCCGCAGGTTGCAGACCCCTGAGCTAAGGCAACACTATTTAGCTGGTTCCAATCATTTATATTTTTACTAACAAGATGACTCAGCGTCATTTGTAACCCATTATCCATTCGTGACCCGCGTCCCATTGAATAATAAAATAGTTTCTCCACTCCAAACAAGCCACTTTGTTCACGCAGAGAAAACTGCATCAAACTTTTACAGTCCACAAAACATAAACACATGCAAACAGTCAATTACACCTGCAGAGGCAGAGCGCTCCGCCCGCCATTTCGCTCCATCGCCTTCCTCTGAGCCGCCGCTCTCCTCCAAACTCGCCTTAACCGGGTTCTGGCTGACGGCGGGGCATCCGCTACGAACACGGCGGAGTGCGAAAGCCACAGGTCGGCCGCGGTGTGTGTAACAAAGTGTCTCCATGTTTGAACAAGGACTCCGTCTTCCCCATCCTTTTCAATCTGGCGCACAGCAGTGCACCTATCGTTGAGAAGGTTTACTCATCAACTCACCCGTGGAGCCCTCCATTTGAAGGGATGCCACATTAGTCCTGGTGGCTGGAAAAAAGATGAGGAACTGTGTGGGAAGTGCTGTTGTTGCACCGAGCAATTCTCTCCTCCAAATATTTGCATCATTTTTGGCAAATTTGTGTTCAAAGTTACGTTTGGAAACATTTCGGAGTTTCTCAACCCTTTTTCTTGTTTTGACGCGATTGCCGGAGCGATGCTCCACGCCGTCGTGCTGTCATGTTAGGAAACACACGGGCTGGAAAAGCAGCAAACCGCTGGGATGTTAGAGAAAACTCCAGGGAAGGAAACAGTCAAAATGCCCCCAACGTTTCCCCAACTTAAACCTTTGTTTTGATCTAGAAGTACTAAAAGTAAACTATCTGGAGGACAAGAATTTAGATTTGTACTGGTCAGTTGTGAAGAACTTTAGGATTTATATAGTCAAACCAGTCAACAAACAAATGTCATTGGGATAAGATGGAACTGGAAACGCGTACAATATGATACAAGACTGTATACAACGCAAAGAAAAACCCGCTCCAATGAATATCACGTTTTTGGTGTGTTCTCTGTTGCTTTGTTCAAAGTATGCGGGAAATCCATCAAAGATTTATGCAGATTTGATAAATGGGAGAGGAGAGAGGAGATTGATTGACAGTAGTCTACAGCCAATAAGGATGCAGAACACATGCTTGATAGAGATTTGTTTGAAAAGCTTTTAAAATGACACTAAAGGTTAAACTGTAGGACAGTAAAAAGTGACCTGCTGTATAGCTAGGGACCGTTGTTCATCAAAAGGATTCTTTAGCCACGTTTCCACCGAGCGATCCGGTTTGATCCGGTATTCTGAGTGTTTCCATTGTTAAATAGACCCATTCAACAGTTCCGACCCGTACCTCTTGAGTACCCACATTAGTTTTTGGTCCAAAGAAAATAGAACGGGACGGTTGGTAGAAAGTGAAGACATTAGACAGTACCAATATAGCGCTAAGCTAGCAATTCTGTTTTCCTTTTTAAGGCGGTATTCTTCTTACCTACCCACAATCTTGTTTCAAACAACATTCAATTTCTTTTCTACATGATGTGCAAAAGTAAGAGACGAGCTGCTGGATGACCTCTGTTGTTGTTGTTGCTTTTCTGAGACGCTAACGGTCTACACCACGCATGAAAACAAACAGAAACGAGGCTAAACTCGTGAAGCTCCGGCAGCCGGAACAACAATCCTGCTAGTTCTGTCGGTCCCTCTGCAGCGCAGATTGCTGGCTCCGGTAATAGTTTGCTAGCCCGCAACGCCATCCACCGGGCAGCCGGCTAGCATACCAGGCTCAATCGCTGTGACAGGCTGGCGACCTATCCAGGGTGTATCCCGCCTTGGCCCTACAGTCGCCCCGCGGTTCCAGCGACTTGAGAAAATGGATGGAAGTTCAGGACGAAAATCCTTGCATTGAGCGGCCATATTGGATCTTTTTTCTACCCGTTGATCGATTCACTGAACGCGTTACAAGCCCTAAACTGCGTCCCTGATTGTGCGTCATCCTGGGCTCGACGCCCAATGTAGCGCCGCAAGACCTCAGGTCGCGACTTTACATCAACTTAACATTAAAAATTGACGCCTCTGCTGCACCAATAGCGTCCGGTGTGAACGCCGCATTACTCATCAGCACAATGTCGCTTTCCTATACTTTAATAATCTGCTGGAATTATGTTAAATATGTAAAAATGATGTGTGTGTCATTGACGTGAATTGGAAGTGTTACAAGCAAATGGTTTGCTGATGTGATTCCCAATCTTTGGGTGAATGCTGTTCAGGATATTTACATTCAATTTCAATGTATTTATTTAAAAGAGAAAGGGACAAAAAATATATATAATTGTTACACTTTCAAGTGTAACCGGTGCCATGTCCACAGGCCATTTAGCTAAGAAGAACAAACAAAAACAGCAGAGACACAAACATCAACACACAAAATACATATAATCCAGAACAATCACCACAGAACACTAGCAAAAACAAAGGACTTGATTGGACTTAAGCCATTGTTTTACTCTACAAGTAAATTGTTTTGGATCTGGGAGAGCTTTTAGTTCAGCAGATCTGTGGACCTTTTACTCTGAAGGAGCTTTGACCAAATGTTGTCCTACATTTGACCGGTCTGCAGTCACTATTAGCAGCTCCTCTAGTGGTAACTCCTCTGGATTTATATTTTTCTATTGTATTGCTAATGAGTTCAGGGGCTAGCTAGACCATTAATGCACTTAGAAATTCATTTGAAAATAGAATACTTTATAAATTTTCCAAAACTTAATAAATTATGTTTTTCTGAAATCATACAGAGGTGCCATTTCATTGGCTTTTGGTCCAGCACTTGTAAAGCTTGTTTAAAAAGAGAAGCCACGCCTTTCATTGATGACTGACTGGCCTGGCTCCAGACAACAATACAGTTGGAAAAAGTTGCATTAAAATATAATTTAGCAGCATTTATTGAAATTTATTGAAATACAAGATCTTAAAAGACAGTTCATATTAGTCCGGACAGTTTCTGTTATATTCTTTATTTGAGCATCATATTTTAAACGTGAGTCTAAAACCACTCCCATATATTTAAATTCGTCTTTTTTTTCCAATTGGTTGACTATTAATTAGTATGTCAGTTATCTGTGAGTTTTGTTCATAAAGAAAAACACATTGAAACAGCATTTTAAGGCTCAACAGTTATCTCCAAGCCCTGAGAGATGCTGACCATCTGCCGGTTCAACAGCTCTGCAGCCTTCTCTAGAGTCTTGCCTGAGACATAGAGGACAGCATCATCAGCATACAGCTGACACTCAGCCTCTGTGCAGATGTTTGGGAGTTCAATGATGTCAAGACAAAACAGCAGTGGGCCCAGGATTGAACCTTGTGGAATCCCCATTTTATATTCACCAGGAGCTGCAATAGTGCCATTGATCTTTACGCTCTGTATCCTGGACTCCAGATATGATTTAAAAACTGGAGAAAAATGTACATGTTTTAGTTTATGCAGAAGTATTTCATGGTTGACCGTATCAATATGGAGTCTCGAAAGAGCCAAAAAGAAATAAATATATACACCATTAAATAAATAAATAAATGTGGCATTAAATAAATAAATGTGGCAATAAATAAATAAATGTGGCAAATAATAAATAAATATAATGTTGAAATAAATAAATAAATGTTGAAATAAATGTGGCATTAAAATATTAAAGAGCACATTTAAGTATTTCATGACATATTTATTTATTTCATTGCCCCAGTGTGGGTCAAAGAGCCACATTGAAATAAATATATTTAATATGAAATAAATAAATAAATGTGGCATTAAATAAATAAATGTGGCAATAAATAAATAAATGTTGAAATAAATAAATAAATGTTGAAATAAATGTGGCATTAAAATATTAAAAGAGCACATTTAAGTATTTCATGACGTTTTATTTATTTCATTGTCCCCTTGTAGGTAAAAGAGCCATTGAAATAAATATATTTAATATGAAATAAATAAATATGTTGCATTAAATAAATAAATGTTGCAATAAATAAATAAATGTTGCAATAAATAAATAAATGTTTAAATAAATGTGGCATTAAAATATTAAAAGAGCAGGATTTAAGTATTTCATGACATATTTATTTATTTCATTGTCCCTTGTGGGTCAAAAGAGCCAAAATTGAAATAATAAATAAATGTTGAAATAAATAAATAAATGTTGAAATAAATAAATAAATGTTGAAATAAATGTGGCATTAAAATATTAAAATAGCCATTAAAAAGCCATTTTAACATTTCATAATATATTTATTTATTTCATGATTTCATTATACATTTCATGAAACAGGAAGTGGACACGCCGTGAAAATGCAAACTGTCAGATTCTCCTCGTCAAACTCAGTGGGCGGGTCTAACTCTCATGTCTCTGCTCTGTTGATCTGGCCTGGTGCAAAGTTTTTGTCTGAGTCCTCACTCACATACACGCTGCAAACATTGTTTTGGTGAATCAAAGAACTTTTGTTCGGGTCACCAAATCAAAATGTTTTCTCCGTCCACTTCATGCATTCTCATTCCCGACTCATCGCTTATCGACGCATGGTTAAAGTCCGTCCTCGTGTGAAATGGAAGCGCAACCGCAGACCCGCAGCCGAAGCGGGACCGACCCGGACGGAGCATGCTGTCAAAAAAATGAGAGGAGCTGGCGGATCTGAATCAAGCGTCAGAACCACCAGCTACCGGGACGGGGAGCGCGTCACCCCCAATTCACTCTGGACGCGGAAGCGCCGCGAAGCGGAGTCCACTCCGCTCTTCTGCTAGAACTTTGTTTGTTTTTTGCCATCATGGGTGATGATTTAAAAATCTAAAGACATTAACCCTTGTTTCTGCAAAGAAGAACCGCTCTCTGCTGCTGTTTGCACCCAAAGCCCCGCCCACCCGCTCTGTCGGCTCACTGGATCTGTGTGCGGGCGCGTGTGCGTCCCTGTCCCGCTCGCAGGTGTGTGTGTGTGTGCTGGTCTCTGCGTCTTTTTTTCTCCCCAAAACCAGCAGCCCCGCTCCAGAGTCTGCTCACTACGTTGATCTGTGCGCGCTCATGTCAGTCTGTGTTGTGTGTTTTATAAATATTACACTAGTTTTTTTGCTAAGAGGAGCTGCTCTCTGTCTTCCTGTCGTTTTTTTAACTCCCGAAACTCTTCACCCGCACCGGAGTCTGCCCACGTTGATCTGCGTGTCTGCATGTCTGTCGGTTTGTGTGTCTCTGTGCGCGCGCACAGAGAGACTTTTTTACACACACACACACACCTGCGAGCGCGTGCGCACACACACACACACCAAAACAGGGACGCACACGCGCCCGCACACAGATCCAGTGAGCCGACCGAGCGGGTGGGCGGGGCTTTGGGTGCAAACAGCAGCAGAGAGCGGTTCTTCTTTGCAGAAACACGGGTTAATGTCTTTAGATTTTTAAATCATCACCCATGATGGCAAAAAACAAACAAAGTTCTAGCAGAAGAGCGGAGTGGACTCCGCTTCGCGGCGCTTCCGCGTCCAGAGTGAATTGGGGACGCGCTCCCCGTCCCGGTAGCTGGTGGTTCTGACGCTTGATTCAGATCCGCCAGCTCCTCTCATTTTTGACCGAGCATGCTCCGTCCGGGTCGGTCCCGCTTCGGCTGCGGGTCTGCGGTTGCGCTTCCAGTTTCCACGGGACGGACTTCAACCATGCGTCGATAAGCGATGAGTCGGGAATGAGAATGCATGAAGTGGACGGAGAAAACATTTTGATTTGGTGACCCGAACAAAAGTTCTTTGTTTCACTAAAACAATGTTTGCAGCGTGTATGTGAGTGAGGACTCAGACAAAAACTTTGCACCAGGCCAGATCAACAGAGCAGAGACACGAGAGTTAGACCCGCCCACTGATTTGACGAGAGAATCTGACAGTTTGCATTTTCACGGCGTGTCCACTTCCTGTTTCATGAAATGTATAATGAAATCATGAAATAAATATATTATGAAATGTTAAAAATGGCTTTTTAATTGCTATTTTAATATTTTAATGCCACATTTATTTCAACATTTATTTATTTATTTCAACATTTATTTATTTATTTCAACATTTATTTATTTATTTCAATTTGGCTCTTTTGACCCACAAGGGACAATGAAATAAATAAATATGTCATGAAATACTTAAATCTGCTCTTTTAATATTTTAATGCCACATTTATTTAAACATTTATTTATTTATTGAAACATTTATTTATTTATTGCAACATTTATTTATTTAATGCAACATTTATTTATTTATTTCATATTAAATATATTTATTTCAATGTGGCTCTTTTAACCTACAAGGGACAATGAAATAAATAAATACGTCATGAAATACTTAAATGTGCTCTTTTAATATTTTAATGCCACATTTATTTCAACATTTATTTATTTATTTCAACATTTATTTATTTATTGCCACATTTATTTATTTAATGCCACATTTATTTATTTATTTCATATTAAATATATTTATTTCAATGTGGCTCTTTTGACCCACACTGGGCAATGAAATAAATAAATATGTCATGAAATACTTAAATGTGCTCTTTTAATATTTTAATGCCACATTTATTTCAACATTTATTTATTTATTTCAACATTTATTTATTTATTGCCACATTTATTTATTTATTGCCACATTTATTTATTTAATGCCACATTTATTTATTTATTTAATGGTGTATATATTTATTTCTTTTTGGCTCTTTCGAGACTCCATATATCAAAGCCTTTCTAAGGTCCAAAAGTATCGCTCCAACCACATTCCCCTTCTCCAAGTAATCATTGAAAGAGTCCGTTAAGAGACAGGCGGCCATTTCAGTTGAGTATTTTTGTCTAAAACCGAACTGCTTAGGATGTAAAATATTGTTCTGAAATAACTGATTGATTGTGTGTTACATAACGGAGAAACTATGAGGATGGATTTGGACAGATTTGACCAACAATGGAAACTCTGGAAAGAGTTTATAGCACCAACTAGACCAGACTTGAACTAAAATCGTAGTAGTAATCACTTTGCTAACTTATTGCATAAAAGTTTTTGTTTAAAATTGTATTTTTAATTATTTCATTATTTTTTGTTTAGTCTTTTTTTGATTAAAAAGTCATTGTTTATTTTTCAGTCCAAGCTTAAAAAAGAAGATGGGCTACGTACTGTATCCATGTGAAATAAATTGTTCTCCAGATAAAAATGTTCATTTTAAAAAAATAAAAGAAGCTCCAGTGTTTGAAGGGTTCAGTGAACGTCCTGTTGACCTTGGATTCTTTTCTTTGGATAATGATCTTTATGACTTTAGACTCTTCCAGCATCAGAGCTGGTGAAACTCTGAATCTACAGCAGTATATTTTTGGGGGGGTAAAATGAAATCAGCCAGAAGTGTGGGTGTGTGTTCGGAGGGTTCGACTTCACGTTGAGTTACTTCATTCAGAGGCTTTTTCATTTCAGCTGATGCGGAAAATTAGACTCTTCATAATTTTCCTGTTTATGTGTTTTTCAGCCCTCTGCTGTCGCGGTGGGGAAATAAAAATATGACTCGAAAAGGGACGCTCGCCGTTCCTCTTCTGGCTCAGTCAAAAACAATCAGATCACGTCTGACTTTTAGATTTAGAAGAGCAGCTTTTCCAGTAATTTAATTCTGTTAGTTCTCTACAGTAAAACTTTGATTTTTTTTTCTCTTTATTTATATATATCCAACAACTACACAAAAAAATGGTCAAATTATTTGTATTTTTATTAGAGATTTAATTACATTGGAACTTTACTTTGCACCTGACTTCCTGTTTGGATGTCTATGAAGAATTCTGGGAAAAATTTCTACCAGCAATGTTTAATTAGTGTTTCCAGTCAAATCCACGAGTGCTGGTGCTGGTGTGCAGTTCAGCGTGCTCTCCAAAGGCTCATTAATTAAAGTTCCAGTCATTATAGAGATAAGTGTGAGTTTAACTCTTAGAACTGATGATAAGAAGAAGAATTACCTGTTTGGGTTCTTCTGCTTTCTAATCAGCCTCCCATCGAGGAACGTTTATTATCAGGTCTTCTTTTTTTTTTGTCATAATATAATTTGAGTTTTTTTCACACTAACCAGGTTTTGCGCCGCATTGGAGCATTTCTGACTCCCTATTATCACAATAAAACCTTCAAATTGTTGTAGGTTTCAACTCTCTAATCATCTTTTGATCTATTTTCAAAGTGGTCTTTAAATCGCGTTCATGATGTTTTAGCAAAAATCTAAAACTTGTGTCCTTTTCCAGGACATAGTTTTAGCAGAGCAGCAGGAGTTCAATAGAAATTCACCTCAGAGTTGTGGTTCATCTGCTCAAGAATCACAAATTAAGACGGTCAGAAATGCAATTCTGAGCTTCATTTTCTTTATATATCATCAGAGAAATGCCACAAGAACATGTTTTTTCATCTGTGATGCGTTTCTGAGATCTTGAATGTTCACGATTTGCTCCTGAAAAGTATTTGCAATGTCCAAGAATGCTGATCTTTATCTTCTAATAGTGGTCCATCTCTAATAGAAACTGATTTCCAATAAAGTCCAACAGGTGTTCATAACTGTAGACGCAGGTCTATAATAATAATAGCCGTGCTCTTTGAGGTTCTTTAGATGGTGGCATCAGTTTTGTTGATTCTGATCTCTTGTTCTAAATAAAGTTGTACATGATTCGTCAATCATATGGGATCACCACCTAAGTACTGATCCTCAGCTCTGGTCTTAAACTGGATTTTGAATTCTACACACATCAAATTAAAATCTTCTGGAGGTTCACTGTTGGATCCAAAGCAGCTACACTGACTGAGATGTATACAGGAAGGATATTGTTGCTTTTGACCAATAAAACTGTTTGTTGAGTCATATGGACATATGGACACTCACAATGACCATGAACGCATCAAACCACCCGTCAGTTTCTTGCTTTATGGAGATTTACCAGCTAAACTAGCATCAGTTTCACAAACCAGCTGAAGCGGAGCCGCCGTGAACTCCAAGCTTACGGGGTTTTACTAGATTCCCCCTTAAGGGAATTTCAAGTCTTTAGTGGCTAAAGGAAAACAATGCTTTGAAGTTTCTACAAATATAACTTGAGCCTTCACAACAGTTACCAAGCACCGAAGCTCAGCTGCTGTCTATGTAATCTGAGCTGTAGAAAGAAAGAAAAAAACATCCACAAGAGCTTTTTCATTCTATTTATGAACAGAAATAGATTGATCTGAACTCTTGAAACTTAAGTGTAGATGCTGTCTCTATAAACTCTATAAATATGCAATTAATGTAATTCCAGCTCATGTTCATTGAGTTAACGGTCAAAGTCACAGGAGTTTAAATGGCGGGTGATTTCTGCTGTCACTGCTAAGCTTGATTTAGATTTTAGCTACTATTCTCAGTGCCAACGCATTCTCCTTCCCAACTTGTCATATATGGATGTATTGTTAGGGGCCCCGCCCAACCCCACTTTTTTTATGTTTTTGGTGTCCCCTATTCGTCGTTCTCATTAAATCAGGGGTCCCCAAACCTGCGGGCTGCAAACCGATGCAGAGGGCCACTCGGTATACAGACAAATGCATTTGCTACTCAGGGGTCACAAAACAGACCGGTACCCTAAACCCAATCCAGTACCAGTTCCACACCTGGGACCGTGTCCCAAGAGTTTGGGATCCCTGATTTATTGGGAACAGCCAGAACATTATAAAAAAACAAGTAGGGGATTTGCAAATCGTCAAAGTGATGCAGAGGAGTTCCAAACCATACATCCATATGGGACGAGTTGGGAGTACCCTAAACCTAATCCGGTACTGGTACCACGTCTGAAACCACATCCTGTACCGGACCCCTGATTTAATGGGAACAGCCAGAACGTCAGAAGAGTTGGAGACACCCAAAACGTCGAAAAGTGATGAAGAGGACCCAATCAGAATTCTTCCCTTCACCTTAACTTGAAGTCAAAGTCGTGTCTGGATTATTATGTTTGAAATTTCACCCTCCGAACAGAGGGTTTAAAGTCCACCATCATGAGAGTGAACCACAGCGCGCTGAGGTGCGCTCTGACCCTCTAAAGTTAATATTTAAATGTAAATGATGACTTTTTGTTGTAGTGTGACCTTTTTTAAAGTTATAAAATAGCTTTTGTTATGTACGTTCAAGCGCTGGAGGCTCCATGCTAACGCTAGCGGACCACTGGTTATCAATACCATCGAACGAAAGTCACGTCCGAAATATTAGACTTTATTTTCACCTTCAGTTTGAAGGGAAAGGTGAAGGGAGAAGTGAAGAATTCGGATTGGGCCGGGAGCCCCAAACCATACGTCCACATACAGTATAATGGGTTGGAAGTAACCTAAACCTAATCCAGTACTGGTTCTGCATCCGGTACTAGACGAGGTACAGGACACAGTATAAGATGATACCCCTGATTTAATGGGAACAGCCAGAACATCATTAAAAGATGAGTTGGGGACTCCAAAAATGTCAAGTGATGAAGAGGAGTTCCAAACCATTCGTCCATATATAGTTGGGAGTACCCTAAACTTAATCCAGCACCAGTTCCGCATCCGGTACCATGTCCTGTAATGCATCCGGTACTGCGTCTGGTATCAAGTCAGAACCGCGTCAGTTTACCGGACCACTGATTTAATGGGAGCAGCCAGAACGTCATGAGACGATGAGAGGGGGAAACCAAAAACATCTAAAGGTGATGAAGAGGGGGCCCAAACCGTACGTCCACTTATGAAGAGTCGGGAGTGAGAATTCAGTCAGTGCAGTTCTGTATTTTGGTTTAGTGCAGTTATTGATTGATTGATTATTGCAAACATGGATTGTGAAAAAACACGAGACAAAACAAACAAATAATTCAAACTAATGACAGAAATAATGAAAAGCATTGATTAGAAAACAGAAAACAAACAAATGTTGCCATTATATTGCCATTGGAAAAGGAATCGGAAGAAGTGACTTTATATAATCCCACCTCTCAGTTATTGGTAGGAAAAAAGTATAAGTTCAAATATTAGCTATTATATAATATTTAAATATTTAGATACTGAATAAGGTTCAATCCACGGTAAATAAAACCAAAAATGACAAAGTTTTATCTTTTGCTGAAAACAATAAATCCTGAGTCGATATTTTTTCCCTGAATAAATGGATTTTTCTTGATAAACGACTTGATAAACGGTCTGACCGCAAAAATAAAAGCTTATAAAATCTAGAAACTATAGGTACAAAGGAACCAGAAGGTTAACAGCTGGTGACAAACTGTTCTTTACATTCGTTGCGCTGAAAGTTGATTGACAACTTGGATATTTTTTCTTTTTTTTGAACGAGTCTTTCAGTCGATCAAAGCTTCTTTTAAAGAAATCTGGTTCCTGAAGGCAGGTGAGTGTTTGTGAGTCTTCAGCTGGAAACCTCAGGCTTGTATCGGCGCTTCGTCCAGCAGCCTCCACGGAATCGATGACTGCCTTTGTCCGAGCAGACTCCACAAAAACACACATTTAAATGTCAGCCGTCGGACCCCTGAGTTGAAGGTGTGTCAGTGTCGGAGACCGAGAAGCCGACCGGGAGATTTAACGGCGCGAGAAAACCTGTTATGACTGGCAGAGAGAGATTGAAGCGCAGCTGAAAAGGAAGTGTTTGTGTTTGATCGCATGTGTCTCCAGCGTGTGGTACCCATCACTCATCCATCACATCCATTGATCCCTCCAAAGTAAAAGAGCAGCTGGACCGGCGGGGAGGGGGGAGCTGAGGAACTCCACGCAGGTCTTTGTGCGCCATTCATCCGTCCACGCCCATCGATCCTCCGCTAAAATATATGACTGTTTATTCGCATTCGAGCCACAGCAGCAGTCTGCTGAAAGACGTATTGATTCTGTGGGCCGTGTGCATGTATGTATGTGGGTGGGAGGGGATCCAACATCTGCATGCACATTCTATCCTTTCAGACCTGCAGAGTTCACGTTGTAAGGATGGATGCCGGTCGTTTCCGAGCCGATACTTTCCTCATCCGCCGTGTATTGTAATTGCGCTCCAGGCCCCTTCTTGTTATAAAAACCGTGTTCGGGATTAAACTGTTGGAGCTTGAACTTTTATTGCTCGGCGCTGCAAATTTGCAGCAAACATATTACAGGAGAGAGGTTCACTTTATCAGGAGTTTGAAGAGAAACTTTAGTTCCTTTCAGGTTTAAGGAGACTCTGAACAAGTCCTCTCTAGAGGCTTTGTTCAGATTTATTGTCAATCAATCATCTAATCAACTTTACTTCATACAGTCTGTAGCTTAAAGTGTTTTTCTCGTTCCTTGAACAACAAATGATCTTTATGGTAATTAATCACGGGATGTTTATTGGATTTACCTCACAGTTACGTCGTTGTAGAAACATTGTTGAGGTGAATATTTTTCTGAAATCAATAAAAGATCAACTTCTCAAGCGACAATAATGGCAGCCAATCAAAAGGTTTGTTTAAGGCAGGAATTGGAAACTCAAGGACCACATTCCTGAATGTTTTCCAACGTCTTCTAATTGGCTGGACACACCTGAACCAGGTAATCAGTCATGAGCTTGGATATCCAAAAATCTTGTCGGTCTGGGGTTGTCTATTACTGTTTTTTAGGTATAGATACTGTATTTTTTTTTTTTTTTTGGTCGTAGAGGGTCATAGGGAGGTGTGGCCACACCTTAAGGAGATCCCGATGGTGTCTTACAGTTCCCTTAAGACTCGTTTAAAATGGAAGGCATAATTTTTGTGCATCTGTTAAGAGTATTGTGAAGTATTCCTAATACTGATGTAAGTTTGAAGCACCTACAGTATGACGAATATTTGACGCACTAGTGCTATAGTAGTATAATACTAGAACAGGAAAACTATCTCTTGGCTGAATATCATCGTTCAATACTACCACGTTTCTATAAGTCATGGGAAGAGAACTGCACTTGTGTACTTTTTCATAGTTTTTCTAAGGAAGTCTTATGGAGAGAATACAGTCGTATTCAGATTGTCTGTGCGTACTTCTTGATTGGTAACTTATGTTTGCATGCTTGTGTGTAACTTGATCCTACCTTGACTTTAATTTATACAATACATTTTGTGCGTAACTTTATGTACTTGCAATTGTGTACACATGTACAAAAATGACCAAATGCAAAATACAATGTACACACGGACAACTTTAAATAACAACAGCTTGAAATTAACTACACACAAAATATATATTATATTATAATAATAATAATTTTTGAATAATATTGTGTTTTAAAAATACATATCTACATTTTTTTTTAAATATAATTTATCAGGGCATATCTGTTTAAGAAAGTGGAAGTTTTAACAGATATTTTTCACAATCTAAGTTCAAAACGGCTGATAAGAAAACTCTAATGACCCAGCATTTGAGCAGCATTTAAATGCATCATTTACACACAAACCTTGGAGATGTGAAAAGGCATAATTAGATGTGGTTTTGTGTGCGTAACAAGCAATTTGTGTGTACTTTGTAAAGATTTGTGTCCAGTTAGTTGTAATTTGAAGTTGCTTGTGTGTAAATTGTTTTTGGTTGATGTAGATTATTTTATTAAAGTCTGTGAAATGTTGAAAGTATACAACCAACCAACTAAAACTTAAAACAAAAAAAAGACTTGTTCAATTGCAAGTACACAAAGTGTAAAGTACACAAAATGTTTAGGAGTTACAAATCAGGAAATACGCACACTCAAATTGGAGTCTATTTTCTCTCCATAAAGTCTCATTTTTTCTTTTTTTATATGAAATCGCAGGTTCAGGTTATTGATTATTAACCAAACACTCAATGTCTTGTACCACGTATATATTGTTAGAGTTATGAAGGGGGCAGGTACGTCCTCCTCATACCTGTCCCCTCAGGTACGATCAGGACAAAGCCAAGTGTTGACCTGACCCGGTGATGCTCTTGAACCGGAGGATTTGGTCTAAAGTCGAGTGTCAGAGGGGCTGATGGGCACCTGCTGTGTCGGGGTTAGCCACCCACCATCTTCCTATACCTGTCTCAGCTCACCTTTACGCCCCCCCGCCTCCCCCGTGGGTCTTTTGTAAGGTTATTTCCGGCCCGCTGAAGCCCCCTTGTTTCTGCAGGTTGACCTTTAAAAGTGAGTGATGGCGGTTCTTATTGTCTGTAAGGCAATAACTGTCTGGACACGGGTAATCTTCACTATGGTCGTGTCAAATCGAGTTTCCCGCACCACGAGGCCTCGGCGCCAACCACAGAATCAACACACAAACGCTTGGAAAAAAAAAAAAAAACAACCCTACAAGCGCACACTCGTCCACAATAAAAGTGCATTTTCAATATGCCCATGCTGAGAGCTCCACTCTGTAACTATCAGAAGCACTCAAAGGCAGCGGGGAACTGCGCGGTGGAAAGGTCAGTCATCTCAGCACCTGCATGGAAAGGTTAAAGGCAGAGCTCGAAATAACCCAGTCCGGTGCAGGACTGCAAAACACAAATGATGCTCTTTCCTCATGTTTTATGTCCACGAAAAGTCTCGTCTTCTCTTAAGCAGCAAGAAAAAAGTAGCTGGAGGGAAACGGGAAGTGGGTAGGCGGGATCAACAGATCTCTGGAAAATAGAGCTGCCACAAACGATTATTTCAGTAGTCGACTAATCACCGATGAGTTTGTCTGATAAGTCGACTAATCAGGTCATCCGGTAGCTTTAAACTGACTAAAAATGAGATACAAAACTTTACCTGCGATAATGCTAGTGTAAACTGAATTAGGCCACTAGTAATGATAGCTGAAGATGCTGAAACTGATAGCTAAATCTGTTGAAGCTAAAAGACAGCTTGATGCAAAATTATCCTTAAAAACTGAAAAAAGCTAGCTAAAACAGCTAGCATGCAACTGGCATATCAGCTTAAAAAACTGAAAAAAAATCCTTTATCAGCCAAAGCAGCTAGCTTGTAGCTGACAGGATCCAAAATAGCAAATGTGAATTGTGAATTCTGTGAGCTGAATTTGGCAGCTGAAGATGCTGAATTTGATAGTTAAAAACACTGAAGCTAATAGCTGAAACCGCTGAAGCTGATGGCCAGCTAAAATGTTAGCTAATTACCAAATTAGCCTAAAATAATAATGAATAAGGTTAGCCAGAAGAGCTAGCATGTAGCTGACAAAAATAGCTAAACTTACAAATAGCCTGAAAAACTGAAAAAAAAACCTGAAATTAGCCAAAACAGCTAAGGTTTAAATATTAGCCTAATTTCGAAATAGCGTAAAAAACTAAGAAAAGCCTAAATTAGCCAAAACAGCTGGTATGTAGCTGAAATATTATCTAAACTCGAACATAGCCTAAAAACTAAAATAAATTCCAAAATAATCCAAAAATATATCTTGATGCCAATAACTTTCAACTTTACTATACTTTGATTCTAATCCGCGGGGTTTCTGGAGACTTTCGCAGTTATTGTTGTACACACTGGACAGGTCGCCACCCCGTCATGAAGCCCATTGAGCTGGATCGACGGCTACGCTAGCAGGAAAGAACCCAGAGACTCTAAAAGATCTGGTAAAAACCAACACAGGGTCTCTGTAGAACTCTCCAAAAAAATTAAAAATAAACCCAAGCTACTCGCTCAACATCATCCATGATGTGGCAACGAATAAATTCCAGAACGACTTTGGCGGTTGCTCAACGGCAGGGCAGTCGATGCATCAAGTTTAAAAGCAGTAAATTGGACACGAGTCAAAAGAGACGTGTGAATGCGCCAAACGGTGGATATGGACGCCGACGCGTCAAAGACCTGGAACTCCTGTGTAAAAGCTTGCGTTGCATTGCAGAGGGATGTGAAATTTTGTGTGTCAACGGAGATGGAACTGTGGAAATCAACCTTTACGCCGGGTTCAAACTGGATGCGGAAGTGCCGCGAAGCGGAGTCCGCTTCCATTCGGCGCCCTTGTTATCCTATGGCGTCGTTCACATCAGGAGCGGCGCGGCGGATCGTTTTGGTGTCTGCTCTATTTTGTGCGCGAGCCGCGAGCATTCCGCGTCAATTCTGGCAGGAAGTTGCATCAAAATACATTAGAAAATCTGGTTTCTTTTCAAAACATAACCAGTTTTTCACAATATTGACAAATGTGATCATGTTTTTGTGTCTAAACAGACTGTAGACATGGAAATAAACATACAATCACAACACACACGCACACACGTGCGAGCGCGAGCACAGAGACACACAAAACAGACGGACATGTACACTTTTTTTTTTTGCTTTTCTTCAGACATGCAGACAAACAGATCAACGTGGACAGACTCCGGTGCGGGGTGGAGAGTTTTGGGAGTTAAAAAAGCGACAACAGAGAGGCGGAGAGCAGCTCATCTTAGCAGAAACAAGTAATATTTATAAAACACACACAACACATACAGACACGATCACACACAGATCAACGTAGTGAGCTGTGTTTTTGAGAGTTTTTTTTGTGGGTTTTTGATAGAAAAAAAAAGGAAGAGAGCAGCTTCTCTTAGCAGAGATATGGGTTAATAATTTTAGTTTATTAATTTACTCACACACACACCTGCGAGCGCGTGCGCACAGACACACACAAAACAGAGACGCACTCCCGCGCGCACACAGGTCAATACAGTGGGCCGACAGAGCGGGTGGGCGGGGCTTTGGGTTTAAAACAACAGCAGAGAGGCAGAAAGCAGTTCTTCTTAGCAGAAACATGGGTTAATGTCTTTAGGTTATGAAATTATCAACCATGATGGTAAAAACAAAAAAAGCTCTAGCAGAGGCGTCTTTGGACCGCCACGGAAAAATGCCCGTCTGGTGTGAACAACAGAGCGAGCGGAAGCGGCGCGGACTCCACTCCGCATCGCGGCGCTTCCGCGTCCAGTGTGAACCCGGCGTTAGAGTAAGGGGAGAACGCAGCTTTTTATACTGGAGGTGTATATTTGTATAAACTTTTCTTGTAGTTGAGGCTAAAGTTTATCTTTTATAGTATTTGTTATTTTTTTGGCCTGAGTGGATCATAGAGAGGAATAGAAGACAGAAAGAAATTATTTCCTTTCATGCGTAATTCTTGATTTGTGCCTAAATTAGGATCTGTGCGTGCCTATTCTTCATTCGTGATGCCTCTTTTCTGGAAATATTCTTATTTTTAAAGGGATAAGTGTTTTAAAAACACTTATTTAGACTTTTGTGTATTAATTATTGGGAATATATTTTTAAGAAAGTGGGAAAATGTCAAGTTTAATCGCATATTATTCACAATTGAAGTTTAAAACAGCTGACGAGAACTATGTTGAACGAGCATTCTAGTAGTACTTGAACGCATCACTCAGAGACGAATTTGTGAAAAGAGTCTCACGATAGATTTATGTGTAACTGACGTGTTGTGTGTGCGTAAGAGGTGATTCGTGCTTTAGTTTCAATCTGTTGTAATTTAATTTGTGCATGTGTAAATTGTGTTTTTTTTTTTTTGTAATTTTTTACTTTTGCACAAAATGTGCGAGTTACAAATTAAGAATTATACACGCACCAATCAGAGTGAGTCAATTTTCTCTCCGTAGTTTTTCCATAACTGAGGTCCATGAGCTGCTCAGAGCATTTTAAACTTCTCTGGAACTCAAACTATTTCCTTGTGGCCTGCAGTAACTTCAAATAGTGGTGAGGGTCTCGTTAAATTCAAAATAAATGCAAACTGAAAACTACAACTACTTATTTGTCGACATTTAACCGTTCCGTGTTCCCATCTGATCTGAATGAGAAGTTGTCTCTGGATGAGAAACTTTCTTTATCTAAACGCTTCAAAGTTTGATGAATCCAGGAATCTTATCGGCAGGAATCAAAGTGGGTGGGTTCACCCTCCCCCGCCGCCGCTGTGTATTTATAGCTGCTTCACCTGCAGCCGTATCTCTGTTAATCTGGCTGTTCGACTTATTTCACACTCTGGTTTCTGACACATCATCCCGGCTGAGGAGCGGGAACAAACGTGACATCCGTGGCAGAGAATCTCCACTCTGACAAAACAATCTCTACACCCTCACATCAGCTTTCATTTACGTGGAGGCGTCAGTCCCGCCGCGTGAGGAATCGCGGTGCCTGTTCCCATCAGTTCTGCTCGCGAGATGACTGCTCGGTGCAGAGCGTGCAGCGGAGCGGTCGGGACACTTTAATGGACCATCAGAAGCCGTCTCACTCGGTGGTGGCGGCGGAGTCATACGTCGGTTTGGATTTTCGGTCGTTCGCTCAGGTGGGCGTGTCAGAAGAAGGAACTTTAACGTCAACATTTGTGGGGTCGCAGATGAAGTCGATTACATTTCTTTTATTGTTGTTCAAACTGCAAAGTAACAGAGTCCAGAATGAATGTTTTCCTGATTTAGTGCAAGTCTGTAAATGGATGAACGTTGTGGTTGTGTCGCTTCGTCCTCCATACTTTTGCAAATAAGCAACAGTCAGTGTTTGTAGAATCTTTAAGTCTAACACCAAAAAACTGACATGCAACAACGTTTTATTTCAAAGATTTGTTGCACACATTCAAAAAAATTTTTGGTTTATAATCTTAAAATCTAACATTATTCTGAATTTTACAACAACAATACCTCGTTCCCAAATTGTATCAATACCACACTCTAATGCATGTGTCAAAGTTGAGGTCCAGGGGCCGGATCCGGCCCTCCGGATAATTCTATCTGACCCTTTCGATGTTTTCTTGTTCCTTTTTTTTTTTTGTTGTATAATTTTGACTAATATAATATAATTTACAACTGAGCAATGCAAGGAAGTCCTATTTTTCTGAAATTATTACCAAAAACTCCCATAATGCTCGGGCCTTATTTAATATAGTCGACAGGTTGACAAAACCCCCTGTGTCAGTGGCACCAGAACTTTACTCCACCAAAGCCTGTAATGACTTTGCCAAATTCTTCAGGGACAAAATCAAAAACATTAGACAAACAATTATTTCATCAACTACAAGTTCAGGATATGAACCCTATCCACTAGAAACCATAAACCCCATGGCTCAGTTTCAACCCATAAACAGTAAAGAACTGCAGGACATTCTATGTCAACTGAACTCCTCCTCCTGCTGTCTGGATATTCTACCCACAAGCTTTTTCAAAAAAGTTTCAAAGATCCTGGAACCAGCCCTGCTCCAGATTGTCAACTTGTCATTAACATCTGGTGTTTTCCCAGAACCACTGAAAACAGCTGTAATCAAACCTCTCCTAAAAAAGGACAGTCTAGACAAAACTCAAATGAACAACTACAGACCGATATCAAACCTGCCATTCTTAAGTAAGATCATTGAAAAAGCTGTTTTCCATCAGTTAAATGAATTCCTAATAAATAACAACTGCTATGATGTCTTCCAGTCCGGCTTCAGACAGAACCACAGCACTGAAACGGCTCTGACCAAAGTGACCAATGACATACGTTTGAATACAGACAGTGGAAATATGTCAGTGCTAGTTTTACTGGATCTCAGTGCTGCGTTTGATACAGTCGACCATACTACTCATACTACTCAGACGACTGGAAACCTGGGTGGGTCTCACTGGACCAGTACTAAACTGGTTCAAAACGTACTTAGAAAACAGGAAATATTTTGTGTCAATTGGTAACTTCACTTCTGAGCCAACAGAAATACATTGGAGTGCCCCAAGGCTCCATCCTGGACCACTTCTATTTAACATCTACATGCTCCCACTGGCCCAGGTTATAAAGAACAACAACATTAGTTACCATAGCTATGCAGATGACACACAGATATATATTAGACTGACACCAGGAGACAGAGGCCCTGTACAGGCTCTTGGTAAATGCATTGAGGACATTAATGACTGGATGTGTCACCACTTACTTCAATTAAACAAAAACAAAACTGAGGTTATTGTCTTTGGGGCTAAAGAAAAAAGGTTAGACGTCACTACAGAGCTTCAATCTATTCAACTAAAAACTACCAACCAGGCCAGAAACTTGGGTGTAGTGATAGACACAGACTTAAATTTTGATAAACACATTAAGGCAGTCACTAAATCAGCCTATTATCATCTCAAAAATATCTCAAGGATTAAAGATTTGATGTCTAAGCAGGACCTGGAGAAACTAGTGCATGCTTTCATCTTTAGTCGACTTGATTACTGTAACAGTGTTTTTACAGGACTACCAAAAAAATCCATCAGGAAACTGCAGCTTATTCAGAACTCTGCTGCTCGGGTTCTCACAAGGACCAAGAAAGTAGACCACATCAGTCCAGTTCTGAGTCTTTACACTGGTTACCTGTCTCTCAGAGGATAGACTTTAAAGTTCTGTTACTGGTTTATAAAGCTTTGAATGTTTAGCACCAAAATACATGAATGACCTCCTGACCCAAGTATGTACCAGCCAGACCTCTCCGATCATCAGGATCCGGTCTTTTATCAGTTCCTAGAGTCAGAACAAACATGGAGAAGCTGCATCAGCTTCTATGCACCACAGATCTGGAACAGACTTCCAGAAAACCTAGATTGCAGTGATCCAGGTTAAAGATGCTCAGTTGTGTTATTAAATACCATGCTTGTTAAAATTACTTTCACCTATGTATTCAAAAGTTTACGTCCGCACTTTTTATCTATGCTTGTTTTAAATTAAAATCTTTTTACTTTCTTTACTTTCTTTTAATTTTATTTTAATGATTTGAATAATGAATGACATTTTTACTATTTCTTTTGATTGTTTCTTTTAATGTTTTATGTAAAGCACTTTGAATTGTCTCTGTACATGAAATGTGCTATACAAATAAACTTGCCTTGCCTTGCCTAAATATATATTTATGAAAGGTGAAAAATTGAAACTTATTTACGGTTTAAGTTGATTTATTCTAGAATAATATTCCTACCTTTGTATTAGTAATAATTGTTAAACAGTTACCGTTTTAAAGTTTTAAAAATTAGCATTGTGCTAGCTTTTTGGACTAATTTGACATTTACTAAGATTTTTTTTAGGTTATTTTGAGGTTCAGCTAATAACATGCTAGCTGTTTTAACTAATTTGGTCTTTTTTTCTGTGTTTTTAAGATATATTTAGGTTTAGCTAAATCATCTGCATGCTAACTGTTTTGGCTAATTTAAGCATTTTTTTTATAAGTTTAGCTATTTTTATTTTTCAGCGGTAGCTGTTTTTACTGACCTATTTTTTTATTTTTTAGAGTTAGACTAATTTGGCATTTAACTAATATTTTAGCTGACAATCACCTTCAGCATTTTTGGCTATTGATTTTAGCATCTTTAGCCATCAGCACTAGCATCTTCAGCGGCCAAATTCAGCTGCCAGCATTCACGCAAGCATTACTCCAGGTAAAGCTATATATCTAGTTCATAAATATGTTCAAAAGTTATGGTTTAAGTTGATGGTTATCCTGTTCGGCGATCCTGTGCGATTGATCTTAACACCCCTGCTCTAGTATATTTATAAAGATCGCAGATTAGCATTATTAATCCTCACATTTTCAGGAGCATATATTGTGAATATCTGAGTAATTCTGTTTGAGAATTAAAAAAATAAAAGGCACATTAGCAGCTACATCTGAAAAACTCCAGACCTGCTAGCTGAACCTGGCGCTCAGTTTAAAGTGTAACCAAACCCTACATCAACTTTTTTCTGTCTGTTGACATCTAAATCTGCTTTAAAAGTGCAGTATGTCGGTCATTGCAAATTTTTTACAAATAAAAAAAAAAATCTTGTTTAATTCTTGAAAAACTGTCGAACTGTCGAACTGTCAGTGTGCTGCCCCCTACAGGTTGAATCGAGGTATTGCAGTTGAATTGTTAGTCCAACTTCATGATCTGCTGCTCCAGTATTGATAATAGACCTATTTCGCTGTGGGCGGAGTCAGCCTCCAACTTGGCTATTTGGTTACCCTTTTCTTATTGACTGTTCTGCATATCAATCAAATGACATACCTCATCAGCAATTACAATCTATGCGCCCTTCCTCTGCCCTATTTGTCTTGGATTGGACACTCCTAACGCCGGGTTCACGGGAGCGCCGGGGTCGTCCGTGGAAGCGATCCGCGTTTATTCTGACAGGAAGTTGCATCAAGATACATGAGAAATTATGGCTTATTTTCAAAATGTATATAATAATCAATAACAACAATCACAACACACACAGGGTGTAAAACAACAATAAGACGGAGGCGGAGAACAGTTCTTCTGAATTGCAGGAGAGAGCAGACGCCGCCCAAACTTAGCTCCGCTGCGCTTCCGCGGCTAGTGCTAACGTAGCGTAAAGCAGGAGACATTGTCAGCAGATGGACATTTTTTCTGCATCTGGAAACATTAAGATCTTATTTTGACACATTTTTACATGTCAGTGCCTAAACTGTATTACAGGACGAGCCAGGTGAAGGAAAATCTCCCAGAACATGAAACTCAAACCAGCAAATAAAAGCTTCTCTGAAAAAGTGATTCTGCAGGTTTTTAAAGTTCTAAATTCAAAGAAACATAAACAAGATATTTTCATAAGCAAACAGTCGAGCACATTGTCAAAAACTGATTTATGGAGTGCTTTAAATTTTAGTGAGACTTATTAATTCAAGTGAATAAAAAGCTGGAAGTCTCGAAACTGAATTCCCAGAAGCAGCTGCCCTTCTGGTCAGATTTAAAAGAAAAAAAGCAGCTTTTATGTCTCCAACTATTCTACTGCTGAAGCTGATTAATAAACATTTGGATATTTAGAGTAGAAGAAACTCACAATAAAACACAATAGGAAATATTAATACAAAACAGATTCTCTGAAATATTCTAATGAGTTCCACGGAATGCGTCATGTCAATGGGAGTCTGTTATCTCGCATCACTGTAGTGCGTCGATTATTCATTAATATAAAATTCACCAAATTCTAGAAAAAGGATTTCTGCAAACATCTTTTTCTTGAATTTCTCATTGATTTCCAGGAAGATTTGCAATAAACTGATTTTAGTTACATCCACAAATGTAGCTCTGTTCTTGCCTACTAAGGTCTATAGGTATGTGTGTGTGTGTGTATATGTATATATATATATATATATATATATATATAAGCCTTCAAAAAGTCTTGAATTTTGATCTGAACCTTAAAAATTCTGCCTTTTTAACAATCTCAGTTTCACATTTCTCGTCAGAAATGATATTTTTCAATTTTGATTATTTTGATCAATTAATGGGAGTAAACAGTGGCAGACCCAATCATTATACACCAATACGCTGAAAACCCACTGTCGGTTCAAAAACAAGAACAAAAAAAAGAGCAGGAAAGCATCACGGCACAGACCACAAACAACAAGATAAGAAGCCACAGTTTTGATCATAATTTATGACTTAAATGAATAAAATGAGAAATAGGCTGAGAAACTGGTCTTAATATCTGATATTATTAAAAATCTGAAACTGAACTTGAAGAAACTCCAAATTTACGGAAAAAAATATGGATTATTGGTGGTTAAAGCCATTTAATGGAAGCTTTACGAGGCCAACTGCTCAGTTTTTAAGACATTCGAACTTCATATGATCCTGATCAAGACAGTTGAATTGCACTTAAATTTAAGTTAAATTAGATTGTGTTCTTAAAATATCTTTCCTAATAATGCCTGAATTGAACTTCTGTGAATCTGTAGACCACCTGATTGATTGGAGACGTATTAAATTTATAGAAGATTAGTCGATTACAAACAAATCCTGAACTGATCTTGAATAATTATGTCTAAAAAGTTCTGGTGAGTTTTGCAACTTTTGTCATCTGAGTATCTACATCATGCGTTTTCTGGTTTGGCTCTCTTTACAACCCTTCCCTGGATCCGTTGAGTTAACAAACACTACAGTGACTCATTAAAAAACAAAAACTCCTCCATTCCTACCAACTCTCAGAGAATTCCTCCTACTTCCTGCTGAGAAGTCTTCAGATTTTTCTGTTGGCAGCTTCATAGTCGACTGGAAACGAGCCCATCGATTGATGAACGGATTCATCTGCAAAAGCAGAAAATGTTTCTTCAACCGGACTCGGTCACTTGGCTCTAAAGAACATTTATAATAGTCTGATATCCAAGTGTATTAAATGACATTTCAGTCGTCCTTTAAGACATGTCCCTTCTTTATAAGAGAATCGATAACATTAAAATGTTTCTCAAAAACTTCAGTTTTTCTTTTGCAGCTCAGATATACGTACAGTCTGCTTGATCTCACTCCAGCCCTCTTTTCATTTGTTTGTCAAACCTTCTACCTTGGATCAAGCACCACTTATAGTCGGCCCCTGCAAGGTAATGTACACTCTGGGCTGTTTGCATGCGCGCTTGTTTGCGGAGAAGGTCACGGATCGTGCTCGACCCTTTACACTGTACAGCTCTGATTCGCCCGTGCTCACCGTCGTGTTTCGGTTCATCTTCTTTTACACAAACGGTTTGTTTATGTTTTACCTTCCTCTTTTCCGACATCCTTTGTCTTCCATGAATCCCATCTCCTACCCGGCTAACCTCAGAGTCTTCTCTTAAGACTAGGTTAGGTCCACATGACAGCCGTTATTAAATATTAATAAGAACTCTCCAGTAGTGACACCCAACTCTGAGCGTTTCTACTCATGTTATAAATAGGAAACATTTCCCTTGTTGTCTTCCAGTCTGAGCAGTGACAATCCAAAGGTGCTAACTGTCATGTGTGATGTCGCCTCACCAGCTAATAGTACCATCCGGACGCAATTTCTCCAACAGACTGACAGGATAAAGACAGAAATACGTTTTCTCCGTCCTCCAGAGTTGTTCCACCAATTATCGGTCCAGTCATGTCAGTGTTGGTGGCCGGTGCTGCTCCATTACCAAGCTGTGACTTAAACACTACATCATGTTGTTATGCTCTTCTGGATCGTCAGAACGTGAGAAGTCTCGTCAGCGACGTGGGTGGAGAGTCGTTGGTTTGAACTGGAGATTTTAAGGACTTCAAGAATATCAAGAGATATCAGCTGTTATATTTAGGAAAGTTTATTTTTTTAACTGTATTTTAACAAAGGAACTGAATATATCTAGAAATCAGTAGTTATTGTTGAAGCAAATCATTTGTGGAAACTAACTGAAGCATTTAACAACTAGATAAGTAGCTTTACTTGTGATAATGCTAGCATGAAAGCTTTTTGCTGAAAGTAGTTGCTGAAAATGCAAAAGCTATTTGCAAAATGTTAAATTTGCTAAAACGCTGGAAATTTAGTTAAAGAAGTATGAAAGGGTGCTGAAGTTGACCTAAATTTCTAAAAGAAAAAATGTAGTAAAACGGCTTAAAAATCCATAATACATGCCAAGATTGCAAAATATTAAATGTGTTGCTAAAATATGAGCTAAACTTCAAATAAGCCCAAAAAAACCCCAGTAGACGCTAAATTAGCCAAAAAAGCTATAGGTTGAAACTTGAATACTAGCTAAACTCCAAAATAGCCTCACAATTATTCAGTAAATGAAATTAGTGACAAATGTTAGGCTGTTGCTAAAATAGAAGCTAAACTCTAAATTAGCTTATACAAACCTCAGGAGATTACAAATGAGCAAAAACGTTAGCATGTTGCTAAAATATTATCTAAACTCCAACTAAAATAATAAAAACCTCAGTAGATAACGAAGTGGCCAAAAATATTAGCATGTTGCTAAAATATTAGCTAAATTTCAAATTAGCCTATAAAATACCTCACATGACAAATTAGCAAGAAAAAAAGTGTAATGCTTATATACTAGCGTAACTCAGAAAATAGCCTAAAATTCCTCTGTGAACTAATATACTCAAAAATGTTAGCCTGTTGCTAAAATAGAAGCTAAACTCTAAATTAGCTTTTACACACCTCAGTGGATAACAAATTAGCCAAAAATGTTGGCATGTTGTTAGAATGTTAGCTAAACTCAATTTTTTTTATTATTTACAATAAAAGATGAAAATATATCCCATGAATATATTAAAATGCTTTTTGCTAATCTAATTAAAATGTTTAAATTTGTAGATTTTTTCATTTATAATGGGGCGTATTTTGCTCAATATTTTCTAAAAAAAACGAAATAGTTTATGAATACCAAAATACAAGATTGTTGATTGGTGCGTGTTACTAAAGCTTTAAGTAGCATGTTCTATTCACACATTAGCTGCGTTTCCATGACACGTATGTGTAAAACTTTATCGAAATTGTAGAAAATAAAAAAAAACACAATTTTGTGATTAGATAGTTACAAAAAAACCTTCTCATCATCATCTATCAAAGGAGACATCGGCGCCTTTTTCAGGCCATGACACTGTGGGACATCTTATGGCCCCCGTTGGCTAAGCGTGGTATCCGGTCGTTGGTCACGTGACTCATTTAACTAGAATAGTTTTGTGAAATATATCATTTTCGAAAACAGTCTTGATAAAAGGGCAATTTTATATCGCAAATCCAATTCGAGCAATTTCAACAGAAATGCAGTTAATGTATTAAAGGTTGGATGCTTAGCAACTTTCATGTGATTCCTTTGTACACTTTCGCTATAGTGTACAAAGAGTAGTCTTTAAAGAAAACCGTTTCCCTGTAATTATAATTCTGGTGGTTTTATCAAAGACCTGTCCAGTAGGGGTTCATTGTAGCCTTGCAGCCTAGTTTTCCTGCTAAGTTCATAAAAAAAAAAACTTCTGAAATATCAGTGCGAGTCCGCCTCAGCTGACGTACAGCACAGGACAAAGCGATCAGTCCCGGGAAGCCCACAGGTGCTTTGTGTTTGACTCCGGCTGCGGGAGGCTTAAATGACGGGAGCCCGTGCGTCACATCGCCACCATTTTCTCTTTTCACAGCAAATAAAGGACGAGGCGAGATGAGTTTGTCGCCCAGCCCCGCTCTCCGCGTGTCGTCTCGCCCGCCTGCTCAGCCAACAAAGTGAGGCCTTTGCGCGATAAAGTTCAAAGCAGATTATTAAATTAGAGAAAGACTGAGAGACAGAAAGAAGCTGACACAGACATCAAATGGAGAGAAAAGGCCTTATGTGTGTGGGGGAGGACGAAGCTGTGCCAACTTCTAAATCGCGTCTCTGAAGAACAAGAAATCTCACTGCCCCCCCCCAACTTTGTGATGTATCTGCCATGATGAAAAAAAAAGAAGACACTGAGATGTTTTTAATCTTCTCTGACGGTTGGCATTATAAAGGCTTCTGTCTTTGCAACCTTTCTGTGCGCGGCGAGGAACGGAGAAAGCGGCCCGGCTCGCGGTGTCGGAGAACAGCGTGAGGGCTGGAAGTGACGCTCCCAACAATACGCCGCACAGTTTTAATTATGAAAAATATTATTAAGCTGGAGGGAGTTCTGCTGTGTGTACATGTGAGGATTATTTACATTGCTGATAAGACTCTGAATTAGAAGATCCCTAGTGCGCGAAATGCAGCAGGAGGTTAAATGTAAAATAAATGAAATGACACAATTAGAAGTCCTTTAGTGGCAGTGCGGCACAATCAAAATTCTGGCTAGTATTTGGTCCCACAAGTTCAAATATCTGAACTTTGGCGAAGAATTTGTCCCATCAGCCAATCAAAAAGGTAGCTTTCTTGATGATTCAATCAGTGGGTGGAGTCCAAAACCAACATGGAGGAGAATCTGATATTTTACATCGAGACGTTCATATTCCTGTTTCTTCCTGTGACCAATGAAAGACGGCAAGTCTTTAAACTGGGTCACAAAGAGGCAGAAGTACCGCTGAAAGCGTCCATCATGCAGGCACAATTCCTGGAGTCGACGGAGAGTTGTCGTACCGGGAGAGAAACGAGGAGATGTGGTTACAGATGATTTTGTAGAGATCCATCCTTCTATCCATGACTCATCACTAAAGTGATGATCCGATTTGATTCACGAATCAAGATCTACGATTCACGACTCGAACTATACACTATACATTGTGTTTGGATGGTTGCTATTGGAATATCTGTTGACCGGATGAGGGAAAATTCAAATAATACATAAACAATTACCATCACTTATACATTTTATTTAGAGTAGGAATCAATTCTAAAAGAGTATTTATTACTTTAGACATTGTATCACTTAAAAGAAATTTCAACTTCAACATTAAACAAACCACAAACTTCCCTGTTGCTTTGCTCAATTTAACAACAAAGTTGTTGGTAGAAATTTGAGACATGACACCACCTTACTAAAAATGACTATTTCAAAACGATCCCTGCCCTTTAACCAACAACAGTAGTTGCTGCTGCAACACGTAAACCGTAAAGGAAGTTAGAGCCCGCCTGTTACAAAGTGTGAAGAACTGCAGCAAAGTCCTGGTCATTTTTGAAGTTTTTCTTCAGAAATACGAGTTGATCAACATGTTCTGGATCAAGTGACAGAGGTGGTTCAGTTTTACAGGTGATAACATGCTCCTCATTAAGCAGAGATATGAGAGCAGACTTCATTGCCTAATTAGCTGGAGAAGGAAATTCCAGCTCCACTTTGTCAGCTTCTTCTCATGGTTGACTTGGTTTTTTCTTGCTCTGGTTCTGGTTCTTGCTCTTCTTCTGGAGCTTTGTCTTTTACTCTGGGATCTAGAAGCGTAGCCTCCTCAAGAAAATGAACCAGACTTTCATCTGTGTACCTTTCTTCCAAGTCTTGGAGAATTGGAAGGGAGAGTCATCCTTCTCAGGAGCATAAGTCTCTGTTATTTTCAAGTCCACCTGTAGGACTCTGATCAGCTGACAGCGCCACAGTGGCTCCATACATCGGTTCCATGAATTTGAAGAACCGTTCACACTGCTGGACTTCATGTGGACCAAGAATGGTTGCTGAATCTCCACTTAACAAACACTCCAGTGACTCAGTTGTTGTGAAAACCTTTCAACCATCAAGAAGCGACTATTCCAGCAGGTTCTGATATCAATAATAAACTTATTTTCTGGTATTTGTAACATCTTTTGTTTTTAGTTAAGCAGGGCTGATGCAGTAGAACTTTGGTGGATGAACGAGACAATCGACCGAATTTTTGCAAGAATCCTGTGGACCTGTTCGATATCTGAAGCCCTACCAGAGGCTAGATTCAAAGTTATGTGCAAATCCGCTAATGTGGACGGGAATTGCAGCTATTTTCACGTCACTGATAAAACGTTGCGTGACCATTCTTTCTTTGCCTGTAGAAGTACCTCTCCAATGTATGGGAGTCGGGTAATTCTCTAGTCATCTCAGAGTTGATGAAATGTTCAGTGATGGTAACACATGATTGTACTCGTGTCGCTACAGTTTCATACATGCTGGGAACTATTTTCTCGTTGAAGGTGTGGCGAGGCTCGCACTCACGGATCATGTTTTACTTTCAACTGTATTGCATGGACGCCTGTCATCAATCAGATAGCTTCTATACATATGGTTATCCTGTTGGTCTTTGCCTGCGGAAGTTTCTGTTTTTGAGCCAAAGTGAACGGGTTAATTGATGACCTGGAGGCACTCGGTGTGCGACTTGTAGCTGTGCTGGAGTTTGAATCCGGTTTTGGCTTCTTGACAAATCCTGAAAACAGGATTGCTTGCAATCAGACATTGTATTTATTTTTCTATTTGTTAAAATATCTACTCGTTTTCAAGATTAACAGTTTTAGCTGAGAACATAAATACAGAATTTCATTTGTTCAATATTTAATTTATTATAATGACTAAACATCCTTTGTTCTAAGAAAATGGCAACAAAAAAATCTAGAGCATGTTAGCATACATAAATTAGCAGCATAACTAACTCAAATAATGTTAAATCCCATTGAAGTTCTGTAAAAGTAACTACTCAATATGAGTACGTGTAAAAATATTTATTTTGTTGCTTCAAGAAAATCTTAAACTCAGAAAAATTTAGATGGAACATCTCTTTTCAACAATCCTCTTGAGAAGGGATCGATTCTATGATGCCTTCTCAAGTGATTTGTAAGGTTTGTGGTGGATTAAATCAGATCACTTGGAAACAATTTTTATCTCAGGTATATAAAAAATTATCATAGTTGGATTATTGGAAATTATCAGTATTGGTGATAAAAACTCACTACAAGAAACTCCATCAACTTTGTAAAACCTCTTCCATTCCTGGGGCCGGTGGAAGGTACCAATCCTGCATAGATCAAGACCCGGGGGCCGGGTCCGGCCCTCCGGGTCATTTTATTTTATTGATATTAATCGCCCAATGTTATCTTGGTCTAACTTGCATAATTTTGACAAAATATATTTTTACGGAGGGGAAATTTGGAAAGTTTAAAGTTTAAGTTGATTTCTTCTGGAATAATATTTCTGCCTTTTTTTTAAAATTCATATTCATATTAAAAAAATGTATTTTTTCAAATTTAGAAAAAAATTGGCATTCTGCCAGCCTTTTGGACTATTTTTGCATTTACGGAGGTTTTTTTAGGCTATTTTGGAGTTTAGCTAATATTTCAGCTATATGCTAGTTGTTTTGGCTAATTTAGGGTTGCTTCCATTTTTTTTTAAGGCAATTTTAAAGTTCAGCCATTTTTTTGGCTACATGCTAGCTGTTTTTTTCTTTTTAGGTTTTTGGCTGTTTTGGAGTTATATTAATGTTTACACGCTAGCTGTTTTGGCTAATTTAGGGTTTTTTTTAGGTTTTTTTTTAAGTTTAGCTATTTTTTTCAGCTACATGCTAGCTGTTCTGGCTAACCTCATTTTTTCCTTTTTTAGGTTTTAATTAGGCTAATTTGTCATTTAGCTAATATTTCAGCTACATGCTAGCTGTTTTGGCCAATTTAGGGTTTTTTAGGTTATTTTGAAGTTTAGCTATTTTTTCAGCAACATGCTAGCTGTTCTAGCTAATCTACTTTTTTAGGCCATTTTAAAATGTAGCTATATTTTTAGCTACATGATGCCTGTTTTGGCTAATTTAGGCTGTTTTCCATTTTTTAGGGTATTTCAAAGTTTTGCTATTTCTTTTTTTTGCTACATGCTAGCTGTTTTTTTCTTTTTAGGTTTTCGGCTGTTTTGGAGTTATGCTAATATTTACACGCTAGCCGTTTTGGCTAATTTAGGGTTTTTTAGGTTATTTTGAAATCTAGCTATTTTTTCAGCAACATGCTAGCTGTTCTGGCTAACCTAGTCTTTTCCTATTTTAGTTTTTTTTAGGCTAATTTGTCATTTAGCTAATATTTTACCTAGCTATCAGCTTTAGCATTTTAATCTATTAGCTTCAGTGTTTCAGCGACCTAAGGTATGTTCTGGATTTTGTCCCTGTATGAGATTGGGTTTGACACTTCTGATCTAAAGCATGAAGAGGTGGATGTAATCTAGTATCCAAAGCGCTATGATCGCCTCAAAACAAAGGCCTTCAACGTATGAAACCAATCCAAGCTGTTGGTTAACCATAAAAGGTTATGCTCTGCCCTTCACTCAAAGATTTCTGGGAGACCTTTAGGCATCCAAGCACATCTCACAGAGCAGAAATACACTTCATAGACAGGCTTCTAACAGACGGGGTTGCTCTGCTCCTCCTCTCATCTCTACAATCAGAAGAAAGCTTTGTTTTCATGATAGAGCACCGTGACTCCTGGAAAAAACTTCTACCCGCATGCAACGAGCAACAAAACAACGCTCTGTAAGGTCTCTTTGATTGTAAACCCAGAATCCACTTCTGCATGAGGTGACAGAATGAGCAGGTGTCTCCCCAGACGTGCCACGAGCCACACAAAAGCGCACAATTTCACTTCAAAAGAACCTGGAATGTGTCACCGGCTATTTTCTGCCTTCAAACGAAGCCCGCTCCGGGTTCTGTTCTTCTGAGGAGACGCCTCAGGTGCGTGCAGAGCAGGAAGCCTGTGAGATCTCGACAAAATCCTAGATCCACATCAGTTAGAATCACGCCCTACTATCAGAGAGAAGCATCCTCTTCGTTCAGATGTGAGATCTATGTAGAATTCTCTTTAAATCTGTCGTCCTGGTTCTACTTCTCATCATGGACTTCTCACACTTTGCAAACATTTCTTGACTTTATCAGCCGATAAACAGGATATAACAATAGAGTATTTAACTGAAATTAAGACTTTAAATCTCTTAAAAAAATAATAAAGTTGTATATTTATGATTTAAAAAGTCATAAACTACATTTATGACATTTTGTTGTTAAATAATGAGATTAAAAATCTTAAATTTGCGACTTTCAATGTCATTAATTTACGTCAAAGTCATATATTTATCAGAATAAAACTCATATTTATGAGATTAAAAGTCAAGAATGTATTACTTTAAATGTCATTAATTTATGAGAGTCATGCATTTATGGATTTAAAGTCATAAATTTACGACTTTTAATCTAAATAAATTAAATAGCTTAAAATTTGTAAAGTTATGACTTGATCTTGTAAATTTATGACAAAAAAGTCATAAAAATGAATAAGGAAAGTTTTAAATATATGAGAATTAAAGTAGTTTATTTATAACTTTTAAACGGTAGTCATTTCTCATTTGTTGTAGATCTACATTCTACGATGGCGTATGGCAGTCAAAATTTAGCACTTTTAATCTAGTAAATTTATAACTTTTTCTCATAAATTTATGACATTTTTGTCTTAAATTTATGAGAAAAATTTGTAAATTTCTTGTAAATCACACATTTACAAGATTAAAAGTTGTATATTTATGAGAGGAAAACTAGTAAATTTATGACTTTTAATCTCATAAATATACGACAAAAAAGTCATATATTCAGGGGAATAAGGTGTAAGTTTACAAGAATAAAATTGGTACATTTACAGGATTAAAAGTCACAAATTTATGACTATTAATCTCATTAATATATGACAACAAAGTAATACTTTTATCAGAAAATTTACAGGAATTAAAAACCTTAAATTTACTAGATTAAGTTGTAAATTTATTATTTTTAATTTCTCAATTTTGTGGCCAAAAGGTCATCAATTTATGAGAAAAAAGTCATTAATAACGAGAATAAAACACCTTTAAAAATGATCTTCTCTTGGTGCGTTGGTTGCAAATACAGTTAATAAATAGAATATAATTTGTCAGCAACAAACTAAATTTAGAGAAAACAGATCAAATAGCAGCAGGATCTGGATTTAGCCTCCAGAATATTGTTGAATTTGATCAAATCTCCTGTGTTTATATCTACACCATGTGACCACAGTTATAGTGTTTCTCGCTCTACTTTGGCTTTACAATCCTTCACTGTAACAGATCAATAAAAAACTGTACGAGTGATCTTCTGCTCCAGTCCCTCTTATTAAAAACATTCCTCCTCTCTACAGCTGAGAGAAATTCTGATTTTTATTTCTTAATCAACTGGAAACGAGTCCCATCAATTGATGGACGTAACAGGATCACATCATCTGCAAAGAGCAGGAGACATCTCCTCAATGTTCCACTGGTTTCAGTCACATGGGTTTTTCTCAATGATTGTTTTCATCAATAAATTGTTTGGGATTTAGGTGCTTAAATATCACATAGAAACAAATGTGTTCAGTTACTTCATTAACAAATATAAACGGTAAATTTTAGTCTATTTTATAGTATCTGTCAAAGTGGTAAAACTGTTGGAGAAGTCAATAATCTGTTTCAGTTCAATGTGTTTATTTTCTGATATACTGAACACAAGGAGATGTGTGGCTTTAATAAGCGATTCTGTAGCATCATGTTGAGAACTTTACATCCAGCGGGGAATATGCTAATTGGTCTTTGGTGACTTATGTCCAATTTATTTCCAGTTCTGTTCTGCGGTTGTTACAGTTTCAGGCGTCAGAGAAAACGCTCCCACTAACTGACTTGTTATTACTTATATTGTTGCCTCACTGTAAAGCCCAACGCTGCTGCTTCTTCTTCTTTTTTTTTTTTTAATTAGTTAGAAATGTCCTTTGCACTTGTCTGAAATAACTCGATTTCATAGTTCAAGCACTTTCATTTTCTCTCATCACTTCAATTTCATTACTTTGGGTGAGAAAAAACAAACACTTTGATGGCGTCTCTGTGGGCTTGGAGATTATTTTGAGTTTCTGATTCAATCAGCTGAGAAAATACGGAGCAAATTAAAGACAGTAAGTTGGAGCATTACATGTTGAACTTTGTCAGCTCCAAACAAAATTGTTTTTTTCATTAAATTTAAGGGATGTTGTGCGAAATGTCGTCCTACCAATACAACAATAAGACGGTCACAGAGAACTCTGCTGGAATTGTTTCTTCTTAATATGTAGATGAGTCATTTTATGTCTGTGTATTCATGAAGTGAAAAAACATCACCATAAATAAGTCTGTCCATCAATCACCTCAAACTGTTCGTGTAAAGCAAAAAAAAATAAAAATTAAAAAGTAACTCTAAAATAAAGTTAATAAAAATTCATAGAACATAGCCTCCAAAGCAAAGTAGCCATGGTGATATTTAAAGATCTATTTGGGTCGATTTCTCACTCACCACAACCCAGTAGGAGCCATGCATCCGTTACTGTTATTTTAGGAGATAATTTTTTTTTTTATTAAAAAAATATATACTTTAAATAATATATATAATTTAAAATTATAAATATTTTTTTTCACAAAACTAAGACAAACTTGAGTGAAAATCTATTTCCCCCCCAAATATAAAACAGTTTATATCTTTTAACAAAGGTTCAAAAGACTTCCTTTCAAAATAAAAGACTTCCTGTGCTTCATAGGATCATCTCTATGGAGCTAATCTTGTGGTAGGTAGTGTAACGTCAACAGTAAAAACATTTTATTTAAACATTTAGTGTTAATTTCATAAATATAAGTTTCTAAAATTAAACATAACTGTCTTTTTCGAACCATGACACACACTTGAAATCCTGAAATTTGTCAAAATGTTTATATTTTTGATTATCAAAATATTATTGCAGAAGTTTTTTTACCAACAGGAACCCAACAAGAACCACTAAGTCGGCCCAATATTGCTGCTTTTTTGACAATCATTTATTTATACATTTAGTTTTTAAATGTTACAATAATTTATTGACAATAGTGTCTATATGTTTCTATGTATAACAGTTGGAAGATCGTACTTCTGACAGCAGGCACGTTAGTTCCTTTCAAAATAAAGTCCTCCTGCTGCAGCAGCTTTATTTATATTAAACATACAAAGAAGTCAAGCATGATGTTTTTTGGAATTATTATTATTGCTATATATTTTTATATTTTTGAGTGATTTTTCCCTTTAATCTATTTATTTAAAAAAAAAACTAACTTTTTATTGAAAACACCTAACTCACAATCACTTTTAAAAACATTTTTTTCAAAACTTTAACCACTTTAGTTTAATTTACCAAAATGAAATTACTTTTAGACACATTTATTTGACTTACTATAATTTTAAAAGACAAAATGAATGAACATTTCTACAGAATTTCTGACGGTAAATTAAACTTTTTTTGCTTATATGATCGACATGATAAAAATTTTAACAGAAATGACAAAACTAAACTAACTAATCTCTTATTTATTCAATTGTTAGCATTTTTCATTAAAGCTAAAGAGCCAAAATAAAGGAATAAAAGAGCTACAGGTGACTTTTATTCTTTCTGCTGTAGCGGGCCTCGGACCGGTACCAGTTTGTAGCCGGGAGCTTGGGAACCCTTGCTTTAATGGGAACAGCCAGAACATTAAAAAAACGACAGATTGGGGACACCCAAAATGTCTAAAAGTGTGACGGAGGGGGCCTGAACCATACGTCCATCAATGAGTGAGAATCCGTTGGATCGGGACATCCCTCGTTTTAGTCCAGGAGTCTGCAACCTGCGGCCCCAGGGCCACATGTGGCTCTTTCATCTCTCCATGGTGGCTGAGTAAAAATAACATAATAGTACATTTAAAAAAAATAGGAGATTCACTATTAGTTTAGAAAAATAGTAACATTTTTGGCTAATGTGCCAAGTTGTCTGAGAATTGTTATGCTAATATTTTAGTGATATGTTAATGTTTTCAGCTAATCAGTTATCTACTACCTTTTTTTGATAATTTAGAATTTAGCTTTCATTTTAGCAACATGCTAACGTTTTTGACTAAGTTAGTTTTCTGAGGAACTTTAGCTTATTTTGGATTTCAACGAGTAATTAAGCAACAAGCTAACTTTTTTTGGCAGATTTGGCCTCTAATTAGTTTTTTATGCTAATTTGGAGTTTAGCTAATATTTTAGCAATATGCTAACATTTTTAGCTAATTTATCTAGTGGGGGTTTTATGCTAATTTTGAGTTTAGCTTTTATTTCAGCAACATGCTAAAATGTTTGACTAATTTAATTTACAGAGAAATGTTATCCTAATTTGAAGTTCAGCTAGTAATTAAGCAACAAGCTAGCTTTTTTTTGGCAGACTTGGCCTCTAATTAGTTTTTTATGCTAATTTGGAGTTTAGCTAATATTTTAACAATATGCTAACATTTTTAGCTAATTTTTTATCTACTGGGGGTTTTAGGCTAATTTTGAGTTTAGCTTTTATTTTAACAACATGCTAAAATGTTTGACTACTTTAATTTACAGAGAAATGTTATGCTAATTTGATGTTCCGCTAGTAATTAAGCAACGAACTACAAACGTAAAAAAATACCTTTTTGAGAGATGCTAGTTAGTAAATTTTTTTGCTTTTGTTCGTGCCAAAAATAGACATTATTCACATAAAAAAAAAAAAAAAAAAAAAAGAAGGTTATGAATGCAAATCCAAATTTCTCAAAGGCTAACGTAAGTCATTGCGGCTCCTTCGAGGTTTGGATCAGTAGAAAAGGAGCCCAAATGGCTCTTTTACTCTTAAAGGTTGCCGACCTCTGCTCTAGTATGATGTCACTTCCTGTGTTGATGGATTTTTAAACGGATCAGCACCGGTGTTCCCCTGCTGGAACCGAACTCGACCCTCCTCTGAAGCCCCGCCCCCTTTTTTTTTTAAAACACTCCACTCCTTTGCAACCGCACCTTTAATATCTCATAGAATTAAAGCGCTGACAGGTTATCATAATCCAATTTCAGAGGCAATCGTTCTGAGCACCTCGCAGCACGCCGAGAGACCCGGATCGGAATTGAATATGCACTCAGCGGATTAGATTACGCCTGGGATGGGGGGTGAGGGGGGGTAATTATGACCTAGACTGGGAAATATGCTTGTGTTCTTGTGAGTGTGGAGCAGTTGTGTACAGCGCTCGCTCCGGGTCTCCACTCCGGGTTCGGCGGCGGCGGCGGCTGATGGTTGTTATTGTTTTATTGTACACTCCGTCTCATGGCGGAATGTCTGTTGAGGAAATAATGTCACCCTCTAATGAAGTAAGGCTCCTTTTGTTATTTATCATTTCCTGCTGCCGTCAGGAGCCACGTGGCGCCGAATGCCTCCGAGATGTTTTTAAAAAGGCCTCTTTAAATGAACACATTTGAATTGTAATGTGATTTTTTTCTATGTTTCCTCTGAGTGTTTGCTTGGCTTGTATCTGTTATTTATTTCGCCCGTGGTATAGACCTTGATGACTGACTTTACCTCTACGGTTCTGCGGATTCAGCATTTATTTTATTTAAATTCCTCTTTTTTTAAAAAAAAAAAAAAAAAAGAAAGTTCTTGAAAACTTTAATGTTTTCCTTCCTTACTTTTCATTTTCTGTGTTTCTACGACACTGGCAGGCTCTCGTTACATCCTGAATGACTCATTTGACACATGAAATGTAATAATTATGGTAAAGTGAAGATGCTAAAAGTAGACCAGCGGTTACCATGTCAACTGTTTGAGGAAAGAACTGGTCATGGATACGGCGGGTAGATTTCCAGTATAATGTCAGTGCTGTCTGAAATTTGCTTTGCTGCCTTAGAAAAGATATTAAAGAGCAAATGTGGGGAAAAAATCATGAAAATAGTACAAAGAAAGAAACACTAATTCCACCAGCAGATCTCCTCTTTGGTTTTCTTTATAACACACGAGATCTTAAGATTGATACAGAAAACTAGATGAAATAACTCTCTAGTCTTTAGCGATAAATATTTGGGTTAATGCTGTCTTGAGGATGAACTCGGACTATAAATATACCAGAGGTCGTCAACCTTTAAGAGTTAAAGAGCCGTTTGGGCTCGTTTTCTACTGATCAAAACCCAGAAGGAGCCGCATTGACTCACGTTAGCCTTTAAGGAAGTTAGATTTGCATTCATAACCTTCTTTTTGTTTTTATAGATTTGAGTAATGTCTATTTTTGGCACAAACAAAAGCAAAAAATATATAAAAAGAAACTAGCATCTCTCAAAAAGGAATTTTTGTACGCTTTTAACTTAGCAGAAAAGCAAGTTTGTTGCTTAATTAGCTGAACTTCAAATTAGCATAACATTTCTCTGTAAATTAAATCAGCCAAAAATTTTAGCATGTTGTTAAAATAAAAGCTAAATTCAAAATTAGCCTAAAACCCCCAGTAGATGATAAATTAGCTAAAATTATTAGCATATTGCTAAAATATTAGCTAGACTCCAAATAAGCATAAAAGCTAATTAGAGGCCAAATCTGCCAAAAAAAAAGTTAGCTTGTTGCTTAATTACTAGCCGAACTCCAAAATGGCCTAAAATTCCTCAGAAATCTAGCTTAGTCAAAAACGTTAGCATGTTGCTAAAATAGAAGCTAAACTCTAAATTATCAAAAAAAAAAAAAAATCAGTAGATAACAGATTAGCTGAAAACATTAGCATTTTACTAAAATATTAGCTAAACTCCAAATTAGCGTAACAGTTCTCAGAAAACTTAGCCAAAAATGTTAGCATGTTGCCAAAATAGAAGCTAAAATTCTAAATTAGCCTAAAAACATCAGTAGGTAAAACAATAGCCAAAAAAGTTACTATTTTGCTGAAATAATATCTAATCTCCTTTTTTTTTTAAATTTATTATTTTATTTTTTGTCAGCCAAAGAGCCACCATGGAGAGATGAAAGAGCCACATGTGGCCCTGGGGCCGCAGATTCCAGACCCCTGAGATATACAGTGTAAACTCTGAATCACTGGGTACCTCACGATAGAGACTACTGAAATCTTATTTTAGCAATTTATAAATTTAATCACAACGAAATACGTATCGTATTGAGACAGATATCGGGATTATCGCCAACACACAGTGAACGCATCGTTTCTTTAGGAGTATTTGACACAATTTCATGAATTTAGAGGTGAAAATGGAATTGTGATGGACAGAGAAGAAGGCGGGACATTTAGACCACTGGACTGAGTGACCCCTCCCTCCTGCTGGTTCAAACAGGAAATACTCACAGGTCCAAAATCCCATAGACTTCTAGAGAGGAATAAACTCAGTCATTCTATTGGTCAGAAGAACCATTCTTGCTCTACCTTTTTTTCTTGAATTTTTAAATACTTTCTTTATTGCACGTTATGCCTCAATAAAAGTAGCCAGCTTTCCTCCATATATGCTCCAAACGTTTCTGCAGTGCCGTGGTTTTTATGGAGTATCTTCCACCACCATTCAAAGAAGTCTAAGGCACTGAACACAAGGTTATATCAATAAATTATAAAATGCTAAAATGAAAAAAAAGCAACTAGATAAAAAAGTAGAAGCATAGTAACAACTGTTAAAAGATTAAAAACATAATAAGGCAGAATTGTAGGTACACTAGAGGAATTAGCATCATCATCACATTGGTGGAGAAAAACATCGGATCCACTGGAACGCCGCCAGGATCCACGATGGACCACAAACAAAGGAAACCAACAGGTGGACGACGAGGAAACACAAAGCAAATGAAAAAACAATAAAAGACAGGAAGAGGGTGGAAACGGCTCTAACCAGGGAAATAACAGAAGCAATATAAAGACGGCGAGCAGACCTCACATCAAACCCAGACGGATCCTGGTTCACACAAAGGACAGAAGAGAAGAGAGGGAGGAATGTCATCAATGTTCTGAAGAGAAGCTCAGAAAACCACAATGGACACAAGAAAAACTATCACAATCAGGTGCGTAACGATTAATCAATGAATCGATTTCTATTCCCACAATCCAGATCGATCAGTTTGAGGCAGAATCCAATCAAATATGAAGGGATTTGACATTCATTCCTGTTTGTTTGTTTGTTTGTTTTTACACATATTTAGTTTAAGCTAAAGATGTTCTGGATCCATTTAAGGTCAGGGAATCGGATCGATCAAAGTGAACTGTAACTACGACTATAAATTGTCTCGTCAACCCAGGACAGGGCGATGAAACGATATATAGGCTTTTATTTTGAAGGGCCCAACATCGCTGCTATTCCTCTCTGTGTCGTTTAGTTTCGGCTGATGAAGCAGCGGGACTTTTGGTTATTTGTGAGGAGATCAAGTCAATACCAGAAGACAAACCAGCTGAATCTATTACCGAAATAGAAAGTTTAAAAACAGATTAAAAGACATTTTAATTCAATTCAATTCAATTTTATTTATATAGCCCAAAATCACAAAGAATTTTGCCTCATTGGGCTTCATGCAGGTAGCAAGTAGTCTTTTAGTTAAAAGCTTTTTTTTAAAGGAGTGTGTTCAACTGGTTCTTAAAAGATTCAGCCTGAAAAGTAAAGTCCCACCCGAGTTTTATATCCTGGAGACCTCATAGGTTCAAGTTTGAGGAACGAATCTGGATCCGGTCCATTAAGAACTTTGAAAGTCCAAACTAAAATGTTCAAATCGATTCTAAAACTGAAGATGAAACTGGTGAAATGTGGGGCCTTTTGGTGGCATTTTAATGAAGAGCGATTAAAACAAGTAAAAAGAGAGTTACAATAATCTAAACGAGATGAAATAAAAGCATGAATCACGACGTCTGGAGATCCTTCTTCTCATGAATGCTTCTCCAGGGACATCGACTCACCGAGGTTTCTGAGGGAAGACCTGCATGTATGACCCAGGGAACCCAGGTGTTGCTTACCTGGAACACTGTGTGTTCGGGGGCAACGATTAAAGTTTTTATTTTTTATTCAGGTATAATTGATTAGATCCAAGCCAGTTTTTATTCACGAGAGGCAGTTTAATCATTCATTTAATTTATGAATCTCTTGAGTCGGTGAAGGAGCAGTATAATTGGATATCATCGGCATAAAAATGACATTTTTAAAACCACTAAGGATTTTCCTGAGTGTTCAAGTACAGGAGGAGAAGAGTCGGGCTTAGGACTGAGCCCTGAGGAACACCACGTAATAGAGGAGTAGTTTCAGATGAAATGTTGTTGGACCGTTCTGTTGGAGAGGTAGGAGGAAAACCACGAAACAACCATTCCAGAAAAAAGAAATCAAAGCAGAGGTGCAACAATCACAAATATTGACTGCATATGAGAACTGGACAGAGTGAGATTACCCACAGAAAACGTTTTACTTCCAGCTCAAACCAAATGGAGTCAATGGCAATTTTTCGTAAACGCCTTAAACGGCTTGTTGGCAAGAAAATGGCAATACAATATGTATCACGATACACGGCTCACGATGCGATACATATCGCGATATATCCCGGGACTGTACCAGAACATTTTTATTTATTTATTTTTTTAAAGAGTATGACTTAGAGGGAAAAAAAAAGAACTACTTGGATATAAATACGCCTTTCATGGCAATAAAATGGTAAAATTCCTTTATTTATTGATGACTCTGTTAAACACTGCAACTGTGTCTCATATACTAGTTGCTTTTACCCAAGCAAATGTGTTCTGCTTTTCTTTTTCTGAATGAAGAAATGATTCTTTTTAAAGAGATCAGTCAGTATTTTCTGATTCAACAACAAAATATTTTTCAGTATTAGATGTACTGGAGTGCTTTATAATAATAATAATAATAAATAAATAATAATAGTACTCATAAATACATAATTAAATATTAACTCGTAAGGATTTTAGATCGATAAAAGTATTGCTAAATGAAAATTTGCGACATAAAATCGGTTTGGCGAAAACCGATTTTCTCTACACCCCTAGAAATCGGGCTGCACACGTGGAGCCCAGCAGGCCCCGCCTACTTTAAATGAAGCATCTGATTGGTTGGTTTATAACTTGAAAAACTTGGAATAAAGACAAAATATATAATTAAAAAAAATTAAATAAAATGTTTTTAATGGTTATTCTTACCAATAAAAAAATACAGTTCATGTTCATTTATTAATAGAAGTCGATGGGATTTTAGCTTCTTGGAATCAGTGGTTACTTCCTGTTTGGAATGCCAGGGGGGAGGGGTCACTTGACAGTCCACTTCTCATATACAGTCGATGATCAATACGCCACTCAGATAGACTTGTCCAGTAGGCCACGCCCATCATAAACAGCTGATATTGGCACGTCTAGAAGGTAAGAGGTCTGTAAAAGAAATTCTCATTTAAAAGCGTTTTTTGAGAAGTCAGAGTCGCTTGAATCACCTGAACTTCAAAGATTAAAAATCCAGCCTCAAACTTTCATTTTTGATCTTGAATGTTCTGTAAAACATTCTTGTTTTTCTTCTCCAGGTTGCTGCATGATTACAGGTAAAAACGAACCTTTTGTTCGTCCTCATCTCAGTCTGTAAATATAAAACACAAAAGTCCAACATGAGACAAACACATCGATTCGGTTCAGAAAAATCAAAGACGTTTCTGTTGTGTTCTGTAATCTGAGGCCAATTACATTTCAGATCCTCCGGATCAATACTGGCTGCTGAGCTCAGCTTTGATTGGATGCGTGAACTTTTCTGAATGAGGATTCCCTGAATGGAGCCGGACGTGGTCCAGGTTGGTCCGGTTCTACGGTCTCTGGTTTAGCAGATATGTTGATATGTTTGCTGGAGATAACCCGAAGCTTCTTTAGACACATTTTAAGGAGACGAGGCTTTAAAATGACCACGAAGGCTCAAAGCTGAGGCTGATGAAACGCAAATAAAGATTTGGACGTTCGCCGCTTTCTTGTAAAAGGCCGTCATTAATACGGCGGTGATTTATCCGACCAGCGAAGGAGCGCAGGAACATTACCGGCATCGATTCCCTCTGATCGATGGAAAAAAAAGCCGCCTGTGACCTTTCCCACTTTTGGAGGCATTAAATTCTTGGTTGAAAGTCTCATAATTCTGCAACTGAAGGCGTTAAAACGGCCGCCATTAAAGACCCGCGTCGATTCCCACCGCACGCCGGCCGCTGATAAAAGGTCGGGAAGCCGTCGTCCGACGCTCCGGCTCGCCGGATCAACACAGACCCGACCCCGGGGACGGCTGCGGAGCCTATTACACACCGTCTGATTTACAGCCGAGCTGCCTGTAGCTCGGACCATCAAGCCACCGGCACGCCAATGCGCCGTGACACCGCAACTAATTGAGCGCAGATAAATCTGTCCGCCCAGCTGAGCCTTGAAAGGGTGATAACACGCCTACCTGCACACGATTTTTACTGCATAACAAAAGAAACAACATGGAGCCGCACGCAGCTCATTACCGCCGACGGACGGCTCGCGGTGAATCCTCACCGACGCGCCGAGCAGTCTTTATGAAATCTTACCACTTTCCCGCCTTTCTGTTGCTCCAGCACAGCTGTAATTAGCAAGATTTATGAATGTTCATGTTTTTAAACAAACATTTGTTCAAAATATTAGCAGCATCTAAAATAAACTAAGATATTAATAACATGTTCCTGTTTATGTAACTGAGTGTAATTGTTTAACAGCTTATGCCACTAGACTTTTTTTTTAAAGTTAATTAAATAAAAAAAAATTCTCCCTAGTGTTTCAATAATGATTTTGAAGTTTTTAACCAAAATTCCACAACCTAAATGTCTTAATCAGCAATTTTTTATGTTGATCTGAAGCTTCTGTTTTCAAAACCTCCTCTGAGGGGGCGTGGCTTTTGTTGCTCCGGCCCTGAACCCCCTGATTATAACAGCTCTGTGTCTCGCTAGCGTAAATCTTCATAAAAATGTCCACTGATCTGAGTAGCGTCCAGCCGTCTGGTTCTGGTCCGGATGTCAGCTCAGATCTTCATGGACTGAATTCTTTCTCCTTCCAGTTCACCAAAGACTCTTTGATGTTTCTTGACGTTGCTGTGATCAATACATTCAATCCATTGGTTTCTCAGAGCAGAAAATAATGAAAGCTAACATCCAAATGCTCTTTCATTCATTTACAATCCTTTACAGCTGCGGTCAAATGAGCCGCCGTTCACATTTCCGTGCAGTCTGGTGGAGGGTTTCCGGGGTCCTAGCATATTAACATTAGTTATGCTTCGGTCTCAGATCCACCTGGAGAAGCATCGGCAACATTTCCAAGACTTAAAGCCGCCATCTTTTTTCAATTTTGAATGATTTACTTGATCTTGAATGTAGACTGTATAAACTCATGGTCGACCGCCGTTCAGAGCCATCCTCCTATCACAGCGGCTGTGGCCGCTCAGCAATCGCTCAATTTTGTAAGGGCATCATCCTGGGTAGGGGTGTACCAAAATATCGATATAGCAATATAATCGCGATATTTAGTCCTGCGATCGATTCTCGATGGGTTCTCACCGAGTATCGATCTTATATTTTCATTTGAAGAGGCTGTTGCGCTGAGTGTCCTAGTCACGCGACACGGAACTGTTGAGGAGCCGGGCGCGCTGCGTCGGACATTTTATGGCAACGCACGCACTTCATTCAGAAAAAAGCACCGGCGAGATCCAGGTTCAGTAGCGCGTGTCTAAAGCTGTCGTCTCTTGAATTATTACATTTTTGTTCTGTTGTTTACAATAATTTTGCACTAAATAGTGGCCCTGCTGATCATGTTTACTGTCGTTAACATTGAATTTGACAGATTATTCCAATTCAATTGATATCAATGCTTGTCAAAGACATAGAATCACTGATTTCAACAATGTTGCACTAAAGTGTCTATAATTTGTTGCACAATAATTGTTTAGGCTAAAAATATAAATGGGGATACATTATCACCAAAAAGATGTGTTCTTCTATATAACGTTAGGTATTAGAGAGAAGTTTTACCAATCATCACAGTATCATATTATCGATATTGTGAACCATGTATCGCGTATCGTATCGTGAGGTACCCAGTGATTCCCAGCCCGAATCCTGGGTAGCCACCGCCTTTTTTCTATGCCGTTCCCTGGGCGACTGCCTAGCCTAGCGGGCGCGATTGGTCCAGTTTCGTGGGCTCTGTCCAGGACGTATCCCGCCGTTGCCAAACGGTGACAGAGACGGTCTCCAGCAACCTTGCAATGGACAAAAATCCTCTCATCAAGCAACCATATTGGATATTTTTTCTACCCTTTGATGAAAACATCACATGCCCAGATCGCGTCTGAACTTTGACTTTACACTGAAGCTAAACCTCCCTCTACTGCATGAGGTGTAAATACAGCATAAGACTTCTCTCAACGTGGAGATAGTACTCAAACGTTTTGTTCACAGGTTTATGAAGCATCAGCGGTGAGACCAGCGATTGGTTGGTTGGTACCGAGGGCAAACCACCGCCAGTAACAGCGAGTTCTACCGTCTTCAAAGAGTTGTAACGTCGTCTTTTCATTAATTAACGTTTTCTGTAACTAAAAAGTCATAACATTTTATTACTTTTGGTGGCTCCAAACCGAGTCTCATATTGTTTGAAGTACAGGAACATCAAACCAGGCAGACCAAGTGGAAATAATTTTGACTTATGAATTCTGAAGTGTTTATTCGCTAGTTTATTAGTTCTATCCTGTACTTTAAATATGGATCGAGGGCTGATCTATCTTCTAATGAAACACAGAGTCGACACCTGACATGGCTGCACATCTTCCCACACACGCTTCACATCCATGTTTGCTGTTCGCTGAGCTTCAGACGCTCGTCACGTCAGTTTCATTGAAGTACGTCTTTCTGGAGCAGAGATCAGACAGTCTGTGAGCTCGATACATCTCTAATCTCTAGGATTCACTTATTGATTAACAGTTTTTATAGTTTTTACTGTTGATTTCAGTGAAATAAAGAAAAAGACAGTCAATAAAAATGTCTTTTTTTGACTACTTTTATCCAGCAAAAATAACCAGTGATGGAATAAAGGCTCCGATGGTGTGATTTATTCCTAGAAAACTGTATACTTACCAAACTCTAAAGGTATGATTGATTATTTTTCTCCTGGACTGTCCCATCCTTTTATGACCGCGTTTGTGCAACAAAAGTGTTCAAATTGCGTTGAAATTACATCTGAAGGTAAACGAAGAATTTACAGATTATAGATTAATTTTTAGTATAGATAAAAGGTCGTCAACCTTTAAGAGTAAAAGAGCCATTTGGGCTTGTTTTCTACTGATCAAAACCCAGAAGGTGCCGCATTGACTTATGTTAGCCTTTAAGGAAGTTAGATTTGCATTCATAACCTTCTTTTTGTTTTTATAAGTTTGAAAAATGTCTATTATTGGCACGAACAAAAGCAAAAAAAATATATAAAAAGAAACTAGCATCTCTCAAGAAGGTATTTTTTTTACGTTTTTAACTTTAATAGCAAAAAAGCTAGCTCGTTGCTTAATTAGCTGAACTTCAAATTAGAATAGAATAGAATAGAATAGAATTCAACTTTATTGTCATTGCACATGTCACAGGTACACAGCAACGAAATGCAGTTTGCATCCATCCAGAGTGCTTTAGCAGGTATAAATATGTATCTACAATGTGCAAAGTGGAATAAATAGCAGTGAGAGGGTATAAAACAAGTATTTACAGTATGTAAACAGTACAGTTGAATTATTCAACATATAAAGTGCAGGTAGTATGCTGGTAGTGGTGATTCAGTCCATGTGTTATTGTGAGTGATTTAGAAAAAGATACAGAGTGGTGTTGTGGCTAAGTTGTCAGGAGGCAGAGTTCAGGAGTGTGGTAGCAGTTGGGAAGAAGCTGTTCCGGAACCTGGTGGTTTTAGTCCGCAGACTCCTGTAACGCCTGCCAGAGGGCAGAGGAGTGAAGAGTCTGTGTGCTGGGTGGTTGGAGTCCTTTATGATTTTTCCTGCCCTTTTCAGACATCGCTTCTTGTAGATGTCCTTTATGGCAGGAAGTGGTGCTCCAGTGACATGCTGGGCAATTTTCACCACCCTCTGCAGTGCCTTCCGGTCTGCAGCAGAGCAGCTCCCGTACCAAACTGTAATACAGTTGGTTAGGATGCTCTCGATGGTGCAGCGGTAAAAGTTCACCAGGATGTTGCTGGACAGGTGGTTCCTCCTCAGAGTCCTCAGGAAGAGAGCGTTGGTGAGCTTTCTTTACCACCTTGGAGCATGCCGTTGTCCAGGAGAGGTCCTCAGAGATTGTGGACTCAAGAAACTTAAAGCTGTCCACACGCTCCACCACCTTCCCTTTGAATGTGGATGGGTGCGTGTGGGTCAGCGTTCTTCCTGAAGTCCACGATGAGCTCCTTGGTCTTCTCTGTATTTAGCAGCAGATTGTTTGTGTCACACCAATCTGCAGACGATCCACCTCCTCCCTGTAGGCAGCCTCATCATTGTCCTTGATGAGGCCGATCACCGTGGTGTCATCTGCAAACTTTTTATGATGGTGTTGGAGCTGTTGACAGGTTTGCAGTCGTGGGTGAGGAGGGAGTAGAGGAAGGGGCTCATCACGCAGCCTTGGGGTACGCCGGTATTTATGGTGATTGTGGATGAACAGCGGTTATCCAGTCGGACATGCTGGGGGCGGCTGGTCAGAAGTCCAGTAACCAGTTGCACATGAGGGAGCCAATTCCAAGGTCTGTGAGTTTTGCCATTAGTTGTGAAGGGATGACTGTGTTGAAGGCTGAACTGAAGTCCAGGAACAGCATTCTGGCTTACGTGTTTCTGTTGTCCAGGTGAGAGAGGACAGAGTGCAGTGCTATGGATACTGCATCCTCTGTGCTCCTGTTCTGCCGGTATGCAAATTGGTGGGGGTCCAAGGTGGGGGGGAGGCATGACTTGAGGTGTGTTAAGACCAGCCGCTCAAAGCACTTTGTGATGATGGGGGTGAGGGCTATCGGACGGTAGTCATTGAGATTTGTTGGGCTGGAGGTCTTTGGTAGTGGGACAATGGTGGTGGATTTGAAGCAGGTCGGTACCACAGCACAGGCCAAGGACAGGTTGAATATGTCCGTCAGTACTCCTGCTAGTTCTCCAGAACATGCTCTTAGAACACGTCCGGGGATCCCATCAGGACCAGCAGCCTTGTGAACTGTAATCCTGCTCAACACTGCTCCTACAGCAGCATAACATTTCTCTGTAAATTAAATCAGTCAAACATTTTAGCATGTAGCTGAAATAAAAGCTAAACTCAAAATTAGCGTAAAACCCCCAGTAGATAAAAAAATTAGCTAAAAATGTTAGCATGTTGCTAAAATATTAGCTAAACACTAAATTAGCATAAAAACTAATTAGAGAAACTAATTAGAGGCCAAATCTGCCAAAAAAAAAACTAGCTTGTTGCTTAATTACTAGTCAAACTCCAAAATAGCCTAAAATTGCTCAGAAAATTAGCTTAGTCAAAACGTTAGCATGTTGCTAAAATAAAAGCTAAATTTGGAATTATCCAGAAAAAACATTTCAGTAAATAACAAATTAGCTGAAAACATTAGCATTTTACTAAAATATTAGCCAAACTCCAAACTAGCATAAAATTTCTCAGAAAACTTAGCCAAAAACGTTAGCATGTTGCTAAACTAGAAGCTAAAATTTTAAATTAGCCTAAAAACTCCAGTAGGTAACACATTAGCCAAAAATGTTACTATTTTGCTAAAATAGTCAATTTCCAAAAAATTTGGAGATTAGCTATTTTATTGTTCTTCATCCAGAGAGCCACCATGGAGAGATGAAAGAGCCACATGTGGCTCTGGAGCCGCAGGTTGCAGACCCCTGGTATAGATGGAGGCTAAAAAGTTGAAAGAAATATCATAGTATTGAATTTAACTCAAATAAAGTAGTCATGTTGGAGGGTCAAGAAAACAAAAACTGCTCTCTTTGGTGTGTTTGCAGGTCATGGTTTTCCATTTAATAGTCGACTAATCACCGATTTTTTTTTTTTCGATTAGTCGACTAATCGGATCATGCGCAAACTGGATGTAAAGCACACATTTTAACCATCATTAGCTTTAAAATAAGTAAAAAAAAACTAGATATATAGCATTACCTACGAAAATGGTAGTGTGAATGCTGTAAACTGAATTAGGCTGCTAAAGACGCTAATGATGATAGCTGAAGATGCTGAAATTGATAGCTAAAAATGTTGACGCTAAAAGCCAGCTTATCCTTAAAAACTGAAAAAAGCTAGCTAAAAAAGCTAGCATGCATGTGGCATATTAGCTAAACTCCAAAGTAGCCAAAAAAAAAACTGAACATCCTTAATCAGCCAAAACAGCTAGCTTGTAGCTGACATGTTAGCTTAATTCCAAAATAGCCTTAAAAAATTAGTCAAAATAGCTAGCTTGCAAGTGACACATTAGTTCCAAAATGGTTTATAAAATGGAAAAATATCCTAAATTAGCCAAAACCGCTAGCTTTTAGCTGACATGTTAGCTTAACTCCAAAATAGCCTAAAAAATTAAATTAGCCAAAACAGCTAGCATGCAACTATAATACAAGCTAAACTCCAAAATAGCCTAAACAACTGAAACAAATCCTAAATTAGCTGAAATAGCTAACATGTTGCTAGCATATTAGCTAAAGTCCAATTTAGCCTAAAAAAAACCTTAATAAATGCCAAAATAGTCCAAAAAGCCAGCAGAATGACATTATAACTTTAAACTTTACTACAATCTGACTCCATATAGTTTAAAGTAACGACTAATTTACTATTGAATTAGTCATTGACTACGTTAATAGTCAAGTAGCCGTAGATTTGTCGACTAATCATGGCAGCTCTATACGGTAGACAAAGAAAAAGACACGAGCCTCGAGTTAAATGACCCCAATAACAGAATGAATTGTACAATTTTCTCCAGTTTCTGTTTGCATAACATTTCAGAGAAACTTAGACGGGAAATGTTTAGCATTTCTCCTGACAGGGGGCTGACAGGCTCTTCTAGTGCCATGGTGATGAATGTGCATATGTATTTTTAAGACCCTGCCAGAACCCATTTCGGTCCACATGTGTTCAGTCTGCGCCGTCTGTCAGGAAGAAGCCGCCGGCGTGTCACGAGAGTTTTGATTCCTGCCGATCAGGAACGTACGGTTCTGTCCGACTGGAAGGCGGAGTCCAGCTCCGTCTACGTGATTCCATGTCCCGTTGCTTCCATCCTCAGACTCCGCCCCTTCATGTGGCCCCGGGGAGGGGGTCAGGACACCCACCCCCCCCACTCGAAATGACCAGAGAGGATTTCATTTTCTGACAAAAGCAGGTGGATGACAGGCGTTCCACGGGTTCAGTCACATCACATTAGAGTCACAGAGAAAAGAGAATAAAAAAGGACTTTTGCAGCTTCATCTAATATCCAGGAGCATTCATTATTAACAACGGAATACCCCCATCTGCTCGTCTTCTCTGGCAGGGCCGAGGATTAGGCAACAGTTGGATGGAACTGCAATGTGGAGTATTTTGTGTGTTCTCATGGAACGCTGGGATGTTTTGACCAAAGTAAAAGTCATAAACGTCTTCAATTTTATACGAATAGGAAGACGATCAAAAGCCATCGTCTCAATGAGCCTACATGCTGAGGGGATACAAGTCAGCTTGAAAGTCGGCTTCATCTCGATGTGTTAAAACAACAAATAAAATGGCTAAAACAATGTTTGTGAATCAGAAAATAGGGAATCTTGACCCATAGGGTTCTGTGAAATCTTGATTTATGAATCAAGAACCCTCATTAAGGACAAAAAGAAATAGTCATGAAATGAGGAATCAGTGACCGCCTCCGAAACATCGTAAAGGAAGAAACCTGAGAGTTATAGACATGTGACACGATCAAATGGTTGGAAAAATATTTTTATTTGTACAATTCTAGAAGAGGGAGGGGAAAGGAACAGGATCTTTTCTCCGACTTGTAGAGAAGTCCACGATCATTGGAGATAGGTGGACATTGTGCCTCTACAACCTGTAACAGACCAGTCCCAGAACCAGGCATAGGAGAACTGAAGCCTTGTTTCTACCGAGTGGTCCGGTCCAGTAAAGCACGTGGAGTAGTAGTAGTATGGTATGGTCCAGTTGATTCTGCCTAGTTTTTCCAGTCAAGACTCGGTTCCCCGGAGTGGTTTGTTTTCACGGCCCGTGCGAGGTGTAGACCACTAGCATGTTGACTAGAAAGGTAAAACAACGGAGGTCATCCAGCAGCTTTACTTCTGGATCATCATTTACAGATGTTTGCCGGCGGGATTGAGACCAGAAAAACTGAATCTTTACAAAAGTTTGGAAATATTAGCTTAACTGAGCGTTATATTGGTGCTTTCTGATGTTATCTTCACTTTCTGCCAATCATCGGGCGGCTACAGTGGCTCCGCCCCAACTGTTCCACTTTTCAGTGGACCTGCAAATGATGGAGGACGCCAATGACTCGTTTCCACTGAGTGGTCCAGACCGGACCGGTACCGGGTCCAATCGGGATCAGCTTAAAGTCAACAAAGAAATTATTGAAAACTTATTAAACAAAAATTGTGACGGAAAAAAAGAGAACTTGAAAAAAATAATTCAAATTAAAAAAAAAAAAAAAAACTTGAAAACTTCAAATAGATGAGAATAAAAAAAATACAAAAAACTTGACATTAAGCCCCGCACTCACATTAAATTAGACTCAGTTCAGTAGCGAAAACTTAAAAAAAATCAGAATTGAAACTCTATAATGAGGACTGAAAGTGAAGATTTAGAAAACAGCAGCATTTACTAATGCTCAAATTATTTTTCAAGTGGCAATTTTTACATTTATAGTTTTTTTATTCAAGTTTTCAATATTTTTTTTCAAATTTCCAAGATTTATTTTAGTCTTAAAGTTTTTTTTTTAATTTTCAAAACTTCTTTTCAAACTTACTATCTTGTTTTCAAAATTTTAAATTTGTTTTTCAGCTACAATGTCTGTTTTTCAAGTTTCCAATCTGTTTTTTCATTTTTTTTTTTTTTAGCTGAATCTGATTTGGTCGTCTCACGGTCCGGTCAATTCCAGCAAGCGTTTCCATTCATTGTTACAACAACATCACATCAACAATACGGTTCGCGTGTGCTCCTTTTTTTTTTCCGTTTTGGGTGCAGTTGTTTCAGACATGCAAATAATGTAAGATTATTCCCAACAAGAGGCGAAGAATAATCCAGTCCGGTCTGACGGTTCCGGTTACCGTAAAACTTTTCTACCAGTTGATGGATTTCATTGTGTGAAAACAACAGCTCTGCCCTAACTGCTCCATTCCATCTTTCTATGGACATACGACCAACGGGGGGTCAAAAACGATACGAGTTGGTCTGGTTCAATGGGTTCCTTTTACAATGGAAATTCTCCAAATACCGGACCGGACCGCTCAGTGGAAACGAGGCTTACAGTAAGTATTTCTGATGTAGATTAAGGGTTAGAATATACAGATGTCAGTGTTGACAAGATCATTCTGAAATACATCAGCATAGATGTTTTCAGTACAGAAGTGTTCTGTTATGGTCTTATGGTTTCGTCTTACGGGTGAAATATCCAGGTTGTAGAACCCATGAGGATCGTGGTCATAAACATTTTTCCTGCGTCAAAAATCCAACATAAATCTGCATTTTGGAGAAGTAAAAACATTGTTCCTGAATTGTACTTGTACTACACTCTGCTATATTTGTAAAGATCTCAAATCAGCAATTGTGGACGTCACAAATGTTTGTATACTCGATCACGAGTATCCGAGTAATCAGACCTCTTAAGATGTGGCAGTTTCTCTACGTCCCTCCATGGACCCAAAACCCCACAGCACCCGTTCAGGTTCAAAGGCTTTAACGTTGAGGGAGTGGACAGAGTTATTGGATGAAGATCTCTTCTGGAAACTTCTGTTTAACTGAGACAACAATGGGATTGGGTATTGATAACCTGCTAAAGCCCTGAAAGTCCTGAACACATGAGCTGATCGACAAACTGAAGACGGAGAAACTTGAACATCGTCAGATGTGAGAGTCAGTGAAAGATCTCTGAAAACTGTAAATCTGAGACCAGTCATTCTCGGTAACCACGGCGCCCCTTCAGGCCCCATGAACAGATGCAGTTTCAGCTTTGGCGCCTCGACTCTAACCGCAGCGGCGCCACGCCGCGCTCCCCGCCGCCTCCACCAGAGGCAGCGATGATGACACAGTCATTTGCAAATGTTGCCAAGACAATTATCGCCTCCTGTATCACCGCTGGAGGTGTCGGGCCCGCCCCAACCCCTCCCCACCGTGATGTCGCAGTTACCATGGGAACCCAACATGTCGACCGGAGGCCCCGCCGGCGCCCAGCGGGGAGGCGAGGGGACTGCTCGTGGCGTCGCCGTGCCCCTCGCCCCCTGCACCTCTTCTCCAAATGCCACCCCCCCCCCCCCCCCCCCCCCCTCCTGGCCCAAATCCTTCCCATCAGCCCCTGCCATCTCCCCGAGAGCCGGCCGCCATCTGTGCTCGGAGAAACGCTCCCAGTCACTTCTTTCTTATTTCTCTATTTTCTGACTTCACTGCAAAGTGCCATGGAGCATCTCAAACTTTTTTTATTTTTTCCCACATAAGCCCCCATTAGTCAACCCCCCCCCACTTCTAATTAGATTCCGTCCCAGGAAGCCATATGGGAACATTTTCCCTCAGTATTGAATTTCAGAAACGACTAAAGTGAACAAAACAAAGACTGATAAAAACTGCAATTAGTCCTCTTTATTTGTTCTCCAACCAGAGTCGTTTTTCCTAAACTGAAATTTAGAAACTTCTTCTTCTTCTTCTGGGACCCCAGAGGAAGTCTTTCTAGAGACCCCGGCGCTCCCCGACCGCAGCTGCGCGCCCACAGACGGAGGCGCTATCTGAAGCCGAAGCTGCCGTCTTCCAAAAGGCTAAATGTAATAATAAGTCCACAGGCGGTTGTCTGCAGCTGTCAGAGAGCCAGTTACAGCCCCGTGTGGGTTCCTGGTTGGCTGGGCGCATTAATGCAGAATATACTTAACCTGCTGAACGCTCATCTGCATGTGTGTTTAGTGCGGCGAGGGTTCCGACGGTGGAGTTACAGACCTTTCTGCTGACACCTCTTCTTTATTGTCCTTAAAACAAACCGAACTTAATGCTTTATTGTTATTTGATTAAGCCCAGATCTGTCACTGACTGCAACTAACCCATTGTTTTCATAGTTGGAAATATTTCTGCACCTTTAAGTGAAATTTGACCCCGCAGCATAGTGAACGACATCCCGCCTTAAGACGATGACATCACATGAAAACGTAAAATCGCTCATGGAGCAAAAAAAAAAAAAAAAGGAATCAAGACTAATTAAATTAAGTCTTAAATCGTGTAAATTTACGAGAAAAACTCATAACTGTTAGATTACGGGAATAAAGTTGAATATTTATGAATTAAAAAGTCATGGGCGAAATTTATGAGATTTTTCTCATTCATTAAAACAATTAAAAGTTGTAAATTTATTATTTTTGATCTAATAAATTTACAAGAAAAAATGTGTTAAACTGTTAATGACAAGGATAAAGTAAAATATTTGTAATTTAAAAAATTCACTGACTAAATTTGAGTTTTTTCTTGTAAATTTACTACATTAAAAGTTGTACATTTATTATTTTTAATCACATAAATTTATGAATTTTATTCTAGTAAATTTACAAGAAAAAAATTGTAACTGTTAAATTGCAAGAATAAAGTTAAATATTTGTGACTTTAAGAATTCATTGGCTAAATTTATGAGTTTTTTCTTGTAAATTTACAATATTAAAAGTTGTAAATTTATTATTCTTAATCACATAAATTTATGAATTTTAATCTTGTAAATTTACTAGAAGAAATTTGTAACTGTTAGATTACAAGAATAAAGTAAAAATATTTGTGACTTAAAAAATTCATTGGCTAAATTTATGAGTTTTTTTCTTGTAAATTTACAACATTAAAAGTTGTAAATTTATTAATTTTAATCTTAGAAATTTACAAGAAAAAAGTCACAACTGGAATTAAAAAAAACTAGCAAAAAAACTGCTGACTTACCAAAAATGTTTAATTTAAAAAAAAAAAAAAAAAATGGAACCCACTAATGAAACAAATGAGTTGGGGATATCTAAAGGAAGTTTTGAAATTATTATGGGATGGCCACATGACCAACGGCTTGGCGGCCATTTTCTGGCAATCGTGAGAATTTTTTAAATTTTAACTTGTGTGAAAATGAACTTTTTGTTTGAGCAATTTTCATGAAATTTCACACACATGTCGCCATCTTGAGTCAACAACAACCTCTGGATTTTCATCGACCTTTGACCTTGGGAACAGGCCGCCATTTTGAATTAGAAAAAAAAAACTTTTAGTATCAGCTTCATTTTTTTAAAATAATTTCCTAACTTTTTGTGAGTCATTGAGAAACAATTGGGGAAAAAAATGTTGTTCTAAGTAAAATTGTGGAAATTATAATATATCAATTAAAGCCAAACAAAATAATCTGACACGGGACATGAACATATTAGGAATGTGGGCGTGGTTAGAAAAATCACCTCCTTTATTAAGGAAAATTTTGTCGATTCTTCTGAAACTTGCATAGATCTGTTCGGTATCCCCCGGCGACCAAAACATCCAATAGTTGCTATGGAGATCAAACCAACACATACAGCTCACACACTTACAGAACGAGATGGGAGGGAGGAGTCAGCGGAGGTAGTGGCTGCTTAGCAAGTGTGGTCGGGTCAAATGTGGGCGGCGAGGGCGGGAAGCACACAACGCCGCTCACGGCTTTAATTAACCGGCGGGTCGATGGAACCCTGAGAACAAAATGAAACAGTTTATTTTGCAGGTAAAGTAAATAGAAACTATAGGAAAACTGGCTGTTTTTTTTTCTTCTAAGTTATTGTATTTTTTACCTGCTGTGTTCATTTCAGAGAAACCTTTCAATCAATATGAATTTGCAGGTTGTTATGAGACTCTTTTCTTAGCGTCTGACTATCGGAGACACCTGGGGGTCATTATCTACGAGCCTGATATACACCAAAACCGAAACAGTATCCGAGCAGCTCGTTCTATTGTCCAACAGGTGAAAACCAAACAAGAAACCCCAAAAATCAGCTAAAATTATTTATAAAAGCTCAATGAAAATAATAATGTAGTTTCTTCTGAATAGATGGATATTGTGGGGTGCATGGTGGTGTAGTGGTTAGCACTCTCACCTCATCGTTGGCTCAAATCCTCACTTGGACCTTTCTGTTCTCTTCGTCTATGTGAGTTTTCTCCAGGATCTTTCTTAAGTAACTAAATATAATAACTAAATTAGTTAAACAAGTGTGAATTTGAGAGTGTGTGGCTGATCTTTTCCTAATTTGGATGACACCCCCAACCCCCAAAGTTAACTTTAAACAGTGGAAATCCTTGTTTTTTATTTAAAATCCTTTATTACTTCCTCCTGTGTTCTGACTATTTTGGGGTGTCCTCACCAGCGCCGGCTGAATGGGGTGCCCTTGGCAAAACGGGATTTTTGATTTTTTTTTTTTTTTTTTTTTTACCTTAAAGCTGTCCCTGAGGGTTTGTTTAGCTGCTTTTTCATCCTTAAAGTTTTAAAGACGCTCTAACAGCGACCCTCCTCCCCTTCACCAAGGTACGACAGGGGCTCCCAGGCAAGAAGGGGCGCAGCACCAGATAAAATGATTAATTATGTCAAACTTTTGAGTTAAACTTTAATTATTACATTTTTTAAACATTTTATACAAAATGAGTGGTGTGTCAAACAGTAAAAAAGAAAAAAAAGCATGGCAATTTGGCACCCCCCTACCAGCAGATGGTGCCTAGGCGACCGCCTAGCTTGACCATGTCCTGTTTCTCACTAATTCCTGACATAATTAGACAAAAAAAACATCATCGAACGCTCTAGAACAGGAGTCTGCAACCTGCAGCTCCAGATCCACACGTGTCTCTTTTATCTCTCCATTGAGCATCTTTTATTTTGAAAATAAGTTATTTGAGCTTCTGTCAAATGCAACAAAAAGAGATTCTAGTTTCTTGTTCCATTATGCTTTTGTCTGTGCCAAAAAATAACAGAATTTATATTATATAAAAAAAAAAATAAAAAAAGCCACGAATGCAAATAAAAATGTTTTAAAAGTTAAAGTATGCGGCTCCTTCTAGGTTTGGATCAGTAGAAAAACATCTTTTACTGTTAAAGGTTTATGACTCCTGTTCTAAAAGATAATAAAACAAACACCATTTAGCAACAAATACAAACTTGAGGAATTTTAAAGTAAAAAAAGAAAACACTAATTTTACAAAAAGCAACAAAGAATTACGAAAAACTAATAATAATTTAACTAAAAAAATAAAAACGTAACATGCCAAAAAAGATACATTTGAGTGCTAAATGCACAAAAAGTTTAAAAAAATAAATAAAAATAGATAATATTTAACACTTATTACACCAAACAAGATAATGAGAAATCTAGTTATTAGGAAAGTCGACTAATTTTCTCACATTATAACTGAAATAGTGTTTGTTACATTTTTTCTTTTTTTTTATTGTTCTTTGTTTCAAACACAAAATGAAAATAAAATAAGAACTTGAAAAATACAATATAAGAATTTAAAAGTACAAAAATACAAAATAAGCTCAAGAATCTAAAAATACAAATATGATATAAATATAATTTTCTTCTTTTGGTTCTCAGATCAAATCATTGATTTTTTTGGGGTTTGATCCTCAGATTCCTCCACTCTTTCTCTCTCGCATTAATTTACAATAATTCCAATCAAGATTTTTCTTGCCACCTGTCCCAAAAATGAGTTTAAAAGCATAGATTTTTAAATGTTCCTTTCCAAAAAGTCCTCTTTATTCTGTGTTTGGGTGGTGATTCATCAGCCTCCGAGTCAGTCAGAGTTAGTGGGCGGGTCCCACAACAGGAAGGAGGTTTCGTCTTTCACGCCAGCAGGACTCGTTTTGGGAGTTAGTGTCGTTTTGATGGAGTGAAGAGCAGAAGAAAGAGGGAATTTGGTTAACTCAAGCCGGAGAAAGTCTGGCTAGAGTTTAACAACTTTTTAACAATTCAAATGTTGGACCATCGCTGTCGTATTTTTGCCTCGAGTCAGCCGAGCATATGGATCCCTTACGGCCTCGTGTTCCAGCCAAGGAGGCCTCGGTTCCCTCCAGGACGTCCCAGGTGGGAACCGATATGTTGCTAGAAGAAGCTCTGAGGTCACAAGACTCTGAATGATGAGAACCGAACCTCAAAACATAAAAATCCAAGCAGGGAGTTTTTCTCTCTGATACTAAATGAAAGCCTTAGTTCTTCAAAACATTCACAATCAAGACATTGATTGGTTAATTGATCGATTGGTTCTTTTAAACTATTTAAAAACAAAAAAATTATCAATTTTTTAAAGATATTAAATCATAAATTCACAGAACACAATATAGGAACTGTTACTCTGGAAAACAGTTGTATAAATTCATATCTTTTCTTCATATATATATATTTTAAAATTCTTTATCTTTCTTATATCTGTTTGTGCACAAGAACACAAATCGCTGGAACCAAATTCCTTGTATATTTACACAGTACTTGGCCAATAAAGCTGATTTTGATACATGGATTAGAAAATAAATAAATGTTTTTTGGATTATAATTTCTTCCTATCAGAGATTGCCCATTAAATCCATTAAATATTATGATTGAAATTAGAATTTAAAGCAAATTATTGGTATGTTTTACCAAACTCTTTTTTTTACAAAGTTGCCATAATTCTGTTCTTAGTATCTGTTTTGAGTCCTATTTATACCAGTGACGTGCAGACAGGTGAGACAGGTGAGTCTGAGTCTCACCAGCAAAATATAACAAAAAAAAATGCATACAATAAATAAGATTAATATACTTTTAAAAATTAAAAATCAAATTTTATTTTTTAGACATGTTATTTTCTATGAGTTTGTGACTCATTTAGTCTTTCTATCCGCTAAAAATGCGCTTCAAAAACCCACTGGGAGCGGCAGACAGTCCGCCACCTTCACCGCGATACTCATGCCACCAGCAGAGGGCGCTGGTGAGCCCAGAGAGTGTATGTGACACCGCGGCTAAAAAAACAGTAGATTTAGCGCTAGCAAAACAAGTGCAGAGGTCCAGTTTCTCTTTAATGTTGTTTAGCATCAATTTCTAAATGGAGGATTTGGGTTTTTAAACTCCTAAACTCAAGAATTAGTTTAAACTCGTCACTGTTAGAGATTTCTACTGAGACAGAGACACAAGAGAAGGATTTTACAAACATAAAATCATCCGTTTCTTCAGAGGGAGCAGCGCTCAGACTTCATTCAGGAGGAAAAGTAAGTCAATAACAGTTTTTTTTTTCCATGCTATAGCTTGTTAAATAAAGTAAAATGTCGAATTGAAATTTTTAAAAAATTTTCAGTAAAATGTTGAATAATCTGCTCTTTAGGCCGGGTTGCCAGATAGTGACAGAGCTTTCCAGCATAAATAAAAAATGTATTAAATAATTATATAGAATATTTATGTAAATATTTATTTAATATTACTAAACAAGGGGGGGGGGGGGGTGTTTGTCAATCTGACTGACGTCAGTGCCTCACCGCACGTCACTGGTATATATGTGTATATATATGTATATATATGTATATATATATATATAGTCCAAATGCAGAAAATTTATCAGGTAACAAAATTAAGTTCAAAAATCTTGTCACACAATTGCAAAAAAAAATGTTTATACTTGCTTCACACATGTAACAAAAACAGAGCTTTTATTATTCATTATAACAAATAAATTTAACATTTTCAAATATCATTAGTGTATAAAAAGAAAATGTGTATTTTTGTTACCTTTGTGTTTTGTAGATTTGTCAGAAAAATCTGTTTTATTTATAAAAGTGTGTAAAATGTAACTGAATTAGGACTAAACTATAAAATATAAACATTGTTCAGATTCATATAAAACCTACAACAATGTAATATTGAATTATATAGATTACAAAATATCCTGTTACCACAATATTCGCTATAGAAATAAATAAAAATAATTGAAAATAAATTCAGCACAGAAAATAATACACAGGAGACTGAGCGAACAGTTGAATGATTATTATATAAAAAGGTTATTTAAAAAACTCAGATTAAAAGCTAACAAGTGCAACAATAATTAATACTTAAACAGAGTTTTTCCAAATGTCAAATTAACTATTTAAACCAAGAAGAAGCTAATAATACTGATACTGAAAACACTGATTCATTGAAAAAAAGTGCTGAAAATGATGAATAATTTACATCAAATTAAAGATTTTATCCATTCCCTGGTCAGAAATGTAGAGGAACTGGTAATGTATTATCTGCTCTCTTATGTAGATCCTGTCATTATAAACCTAGAATAGTATTTATATTAAAAGTAACAAGTTTTGACAACAAAAAAGTATTTGAAAGTAAATATTTTAATTTGCAATTTATTAATTTTTATTCTTCACATTTTAAATTTAAAAACTGACTCTTGGTTGCAATGTGATGATCCAAAAAACGTAGTTTCAGCAAATTGTATGCAGATTTTCTCTATCAGAATCCGTTGGAATTTTATCAATTGCACAAACGGTTGAGGAGCTACAATCGTTTTATCGTGTTTTTCTTGTTTTACGTTCAGTCTGACAGGAAACGAGTTTATTATGTTAAAAAATCAGGAGGATTTCAGGGCATTCAAAGAGTCGAAGGTTTTAAGATAAAACGATGAGGAGCAAACAAGAAAACCACTGCAATCCTTTCACTTACTTTCTGCAATTTGATGAAGATAAAACATTTTCCTCTTTTGTTTTGTGAGAAAATGTGCGGCGCAGCGACAAAATGCAACAGACGAGAATTCTCGTCTTCTCTTCTTAATTCTGGATGCTAATTTTCCTTCTTAATTGCGTCAAGCCTCTTTTTCTCACATCTGAAAAACGTGTACGTGTGAGGGTGTTGATTAGAGAAAGTAAAAATACAGCATGTAGGATTTTTATGCTAATTACCCTTTAAACCTGCTCACGTCAGTCTGCTTCTCTAATTAGCATGTTTCCAACAGGAGCGAGGATGAGTGAGAGAATGGTGCGATGTGGCTCTGCACGGCTAAATTAACGGTGTGAAAACCCAGACATTTGAGCGTTTTTTTTTTTTTTTCTTTCCTTCCATTCTCTGACTCTCCCTCTTCCACCCACCCACACCTGTGAACCAGTCTGTGAGAGTTGGAATAAATGTTCCTGCTTCATATTTCTACAACCCCCTCTGTCTGAACGTCTACCAGAGTTTGGCTGTAGATTCCTTTAGTTTTATGCATAATCAGTTCTGCTTCTTTGCTTGGACTTCCTGTCTATCTTTCTTTAAGCAAATCCTAAATATACTTTTAGATTTTAGATTGAATCTAGCAGTTTAAAGAAAGAAAAGATTTAAGTGGTTTTTGAGTGTAGGGAAAAATCAATTCAGTGATATATCGCGATAATAATGTCGACATAACGATACGTCCTGAAGTGTTTTACTTTTGCTTTCCATCTACACCACCAACCGCTAGCTATATTAGTTTTTTTTACTTTTTCTAAATACTTTCTTAAGTTTTTCTTATAATGTTAAAAAAGTTTCTTGGGATAGATCACGATACGTATCGTATCATGAGACATGTATCGGGTAGACCAGGGGTCTGCAACCAGCGGCCCCAGGGCCACATGTGGCTCTACTGTCTCTGAATTGTGGCTCTCTGACTGAAGAAAAATAAAATAATAATAATTAAAACAAAAAAAATGGAGATTATTTTAGCAACATGCTAACGTTTTTGGCTAATTTGTTTTCTAGTGGGGTTTTTAGGCTAATTTAGATTTTTAGCTTCTATTTTAGCAACATGCTAACGTTTTTGACTAATTTATTTTACTGATGAATTTTATGCTAATTTGGAGTTTAGCTAATATTTTAGTAAAATGCTTAATATGCAGTTAACGTTTTCTACTGAATTTTTTTTTGAGAATTTAAAATTTAGCTTCTATTTTAGCAACATGCTGACGTATTTTGACTAAGTTAGTTTACTGAGGAACTTTAGGCTTAGTTTTATTTTTTTTTTTTTTGCAGATTTGGCCTTTAATTCGTTTTTTGTGCTAATTTTGAGTAATATTTAGCTAATATTTAAACAATAACATTTTTAGCTAATTTGTTATCTACTGGGGGTTTTAGGCTAATTTTGAGTTTAGCTTTTATTTCAGGAACATACTAAAATTCCTGGATGATTTAATTTACAGAGAAATGTTATGCTAATTTGAAGTTCAACCAGTAATTAAGCAACAAGCTAGCTTTTTAAGTTAAATACTTTAAAAAAAAATAGTTTTTGAGAGATGCTAGTTTCTTTTTATATTTATTTTTTGCTTTTGTTTGTGCCAAAAATAAACATTGAAAAAAACAAAACAAAAAGAAGTTTATGAATGCAAATCCAAATTTCTTAAAGGCTAACGTAAGTCAATGCGGCTCCTTCTAGGTTTTGATCAGTAGAAAACAAGCCCAAATGGCTCTTTTACTCTTAAAGTTTGACCACCTCTGGGGTAGACCATTGACAACACACACCCATTCCACCCTGCTTGACCACACCCCTTCACCTCTTTCCTATACTCTGTAGTTCTGGCTTTTAGCTAATATTTCAGCTACATGCTAGCTGTTTTTGATAATTTAGGCTTTTTTCAATTTTTTAGGTTAATTTGGTGTTAAGCTAATATTTTAGCTTTATCTTAGCTGTTTTGGCTGATTGATCTACGGAACATGGACTCACTCTCTGTTTGCCAAAAAATTAAAAACCCACCACTTCAGACTGGCATATCCACCCTAATTTATGGAATTTGACTACATTGTATATGTTTTATGACTGTAATTTTTAAGCTGTGTATTGTTTTTTTTTTTTTTTTTTATCTGTAAGGCAACTTTGAGTGTCTTGAAAGGCACCATATAAATAAAATTTATTTTTATTAATTTAGGCTTTTTTCAGTTTTTCAGGCTAATTTGGAGTTTAGCTTATATTTCAGCTACGTGTTAGATGTTTTAGTTAAATCAGACTCTTTTTTTTCCCTGTTTTTTTTAGATTTTAGAGTTTTAGCTAATATTTTGGCTACATGCTAGCTGTTTTGGCTAATTTAGTCTTTTTTCAGTTTTTAGGCTATTTTGAAGTTTAGCTAATATTTCAGCTACTTTTTAGTTGTTTAGGCTAATTTAGAATTTTTGAGGTTTTTTTGACTAATTTAGCACTTCGCTAATATCTTAGCTATAAGCTTAAGCGTCTTCAGCGATTGACTACAGCTATTAGCTTCAGTGTTTTTAGCTATAAATTTAAGCATATTCAACTATGTTGAATATTCAAGATGTTCTAGTTTTATTTTTTCTGTGAAGATTACAGAAATGAATTCTTAAAAATTTGGCTATGTGTGGCTTTATGGAAAACCATCAATCTTCATGTTTAGGCTGTGATTGTTACACTTTTTCTGCCTAAAAACCAAACCCGGCCCCACATCAGTGAAGAAAAGGATTAAGTCGCCCTCACAAGAAAAAGTTCGGGGACCCCTGCTATAGATCAGTGTCATCTGCAAACATGGTGATCCTCAGAGATTCCTGCGTAACTTCATCTGTCAGTCTGTCCATCACAGCAAACTAGAGGGAGCTCCAAGGTCCAGTCTCACCTCCACCTGGTACTCCTCCGTCACACCTACAGAACATCTCACCTCTGCCTTACAGCTCATGTGTCTTCCTCTCTGTCACTCCAGACTTCCTTGGACAAACCACAGCACCTCTCAGGTAGCTCTCATCCTACCTGGGGGGTTTCTGTGCATTCTCACTCCCAACTCCTCATACATGGACGTATGGTTTAGGTCCCCTCAGTGCCACTTTTTGGCATCTTGGGTGTTTTTGACGTGCTGGTTGTTCCCATTAAATCAATGGTCCTCAACCTTTAGGATGTAAACCAGTACTGGTCCAAGGGCTTCTTGGTAGTTGGAAGTTAGAATGAGAACTGTTAAATTAACTCAGAAAATTTAAATTTTCTGTATAAAGATGGAGAAACTCCCGACTATTGAATGTTGTGTAAAGTTACTAAACATTATTTATGTGACTCTGCTGTCAGGTAAAAATGTATTTTCTTATGTATTCTCTTCTGTTAATGTTTGACGTCGAATGTTTCCTTCAATCTATCTTCCTCTAAACTTTTTTTTATTTTGTTTATTGGAGTTTTTGAGTTCACAATGTCCTTCTCGAGTTTTTCCGAGTTTAAATGAATGACCAGAGAGCAAACTGTGCCAAGCTTAGGTCTAAAAGCCACTGGTGATTTTACTGTCAATTTACGGCCAGAGTGCCTTCAAGGTTAGACACTTTCCACGCCGTGAGAGTGGAGTTGTTTGGTTACACCGGGCTCACACAGGCGCCGGGTCAGGAAGAGACACAGAATAACTAGGATGCCATTGCACTCTGTGCCTCATTGTTGTTCCTGTCTGAGCTTTAAATCTCCACTAAATTAATTTCATAGTTTGCTCTCTCAAACTGCAGGTTCAAGTTAAATGTAAACACATTCCATCATTGTTTTTCCTGGCCTTGCAGGTTGGCCACGCTCCCATTATGAGTCATTTGTTTTTGATTTAAATGAGCAGAACAGGCTCAAGCACAGGTGCAACCACTAATTGAGTTGATGTTGTTTGGCACACTATGCCAAAATATATTTTCAGTTGTTTTGACTCATTGTCGTCTGTAAAATGTTCTCTGGGGACCAAAAGCGACTCTTCAGAAACCGTTGTCTTTGGTTTGATTGGGTTAAGCTTCTCTGTCAAAGTGGAGAAAAATTGTCTTTGTTCTAAGAAAATAATGAAAGAAAAGTCGTTTTTCTTTGTAACTGTCCAAAGATGGCTTTGTACATACAGTATGATTTTTGTCAGCCGAGTCTGTTGGTTCTTTACTAAGAATTCTTTTGTAAGTGAATAAACTTGGTTTCAATGTGACGTTTGCACCATACGCACTGGGGAAGTGATGCGCTGAACATTAGTGCTTTTAGCTTTCTGTTGCTAGTCGATACTAGCGCAGGAGGGTAGGTGTGACATGTCAAAATGGTGCAAATGTAATGAATCTTGCTCCAGACTAGGGCTGCCACAAACGATTATTTTAATAGTCGACTAATCAACGATTATTTTTTCCTATTAGTTGACTAATCGGGTCATGCACAAACTGGGTGTAAAGCATACATCTTAACCATCATTAGCTTTAAACTAAACAAAAACTAGATATATAGAGTTGCCTGTGATAATGGTACTATGAATGTCGTAAGCTGAATTTGGCTGCTTAAGATTCTAGTACTGAAAGCTGAAGATGTTAAAGTTGATAGCTAAAAACACTGAAGTTGATTGCCAGCTAAAAAATTAAGTAAGTGCCTAAATTAGGCAAAACAGCTAGCTTGTGGCTGAAATATTAGCAAAACTCTGAAATATTAGGTAAACTCTAAATTAGCCTAAGAAAATAAAAATCATAAATTAGCCAAAATGGCTAGCATTTTTCTGAAATATTATCTAAACTCTAAATTAGCCTCAAAACGTAAAAATCATAAATTAGCCAGAATGGCTAGCATATAGTTGAAATATTAGTTTAACTAAAATTAGCCTTAAAAACCTTAACAAATACCAAAATAGTTAAAAAATCTGTCAGAATGCCATTATAACTTTCAACTTTACTAAACTCTGACTCCATATAATATAAAGTAACGACTAATCGACTAATAAATTACTCGTCGACTATTTTAGTAGTTGATTAGTCATCGATTTGTCGACTAATCAGCCCTACTCCAGACTTTCTCTTTCACAGCTCCATTCCGATATGTGAAAGTCTTGGTGTCATAGAATTCTGTCAGAGCACAAACGGTAATCAATTATTTGTCCTCCTTGATCGATTTTCCAATGGTAACAAATCTGAGACCACGATTGGTCAAATTTAAATCGGTTTAACTTTTAATGGCTGTTGAGTCTTTCATGGTGAGGTGTGAACGCAAGAGTTTTGAACCCGGAAGCCCAAAAACACGCACACATGAATATGACTTTGACCATAGAAATCCCTGGAAATAGAAGCCCCTCCCCCCTCGTGCTCCAAACAGGAAGTACCCATAGACTTCTATTGAGAAATAAACGATTATTTTTCAATCATTTTATTTGTCAAAATAACCATTCCTGTTCTGATACATTCCTCTTAACATATTTCTAATACTATTTTTTTTATATATATTTTATTTAGGTTATAAACTAACCAATCCGATTCCTCAGTTAAAGCATGTGGTGCCCGCTGGCCCCACCTCCTACATTTGATTGACAAGATACTCCCACTGCTTTCAGAACAAGCTCAGTCATGATTGGCAATATAAGCTAAAACCGTGAATCAGACAAACTCTGACCAATCACTGTCGACGGGTTACAAAATGGCGGCAGACAAACAGGAAGCCGCATTGACGACTTTGGCCTTATTTGGAGTTGAGGCTTTTCAATGGGTAAAGTCAATGAATTGTTTTGTCCAGTAGGATAACATATGTCAACGGCATTCACATAGACTTTCCATTGAAAGCGGCTGCTTGAACACGCGTTGCAGAGGCAGGTGTGAACGTAGTTTTAGTCAGAACTGGTGGATACAGGGCGTACGCCGGTGAAAAACTGGTAAACTTTTATGAGGCACACAAGCCGCCCATATGAAATATCAAGGACCGCTTAGAAAACGCATCAAGCAAAAAAATTCATGCATATTTTTCTATGGGCATGCTGCGGGCGACAGGTCGTAGTGAACTCTTCAACACTACGTAAGGGTAAATAAGTGGGACGTAGGTGTGCTGCAGGTGTGTCATAAAGATTTTTGGCTTTTTAACCCTGTTCTCTTGTATATTTGAATGTAGGAAACTTGGACAGTGAGTGCAATTTGCTGTAGACATCCTAAAGAAGTCCTATGCAACATAGGCACCTTATGCATGCAATATTTCACGGTCCACAAAAAGACAGTACTCACTAGTGCTGCCACAAACGATTATTAGTCGACTAATCATCGATTAATTTTTCCGATTAGTCGACTAATCGGATCATGGACAAAGTGGATGTAAAGAAAATCTGAAATATGATTAGCTTTAAAACAAAAAAAATCCTAAATAAGCTAAAATTGCTAGCATATAGCTGAAATATTAGCTAAACTCCAAATTAGTCTAAAAAACTGTAAAAATTCCAAATTAGCCAAAATAGCTAGCATGTAGCTGAAGAAATAGCAAAACTCAAAATTAGCCTAAAAAACTGTAAAAATCCCAAATTAGCTAAAATAGTGAAATATTAGCTAAACTCCAAATTAGCCTAAAAAACTGTAAAAAAAATCCCAAATTAGCTAAAATAGCTAGCATGTAGCTGAAATAATAGCAAAACTCCAAATTAGCCTAATAAACTGTAAACATTTACAATTAGCAAGCTAACATGTAGCTGAAATATTAGCTAAACTCAAAATTAGCCTAAAAAAAAATGTAAAAATTCTAAATTAGCCAAAATAGCTAGCATGTAGCTGGAATAATAGAAAAACTCCAAATTAGCCTAAAAAACTGTAAACATTTAGAATTAGCTAGCTAACATGTAAATGAAATATTAGCTAAACTCCAAATTTGCCTACAAAACGGAAAAAGCCTAAATTAGCCAAAATAGCTAGCATGAAACTAAAATATTAGCTAAACTCCAAAATAGACTGAAAACCCTTAATAAATGCCAAAATACTCTAAAAAGCTAGCAGAATGTCATTATAACTTTCAACTTTACTACACTCTGACTCCATATATTATAAAGTAACGACTAATCGACTATTAAATTAGTTGTCGACTATTTCAATAGTCGATTAGTCATCGATTAGTCGACTAATCGTGGCAGCCCTAGTACTCACACCTTACTAATGTTAGTGTGGTGTAAGGACGCCATACAACATCCCCCGTACACCATAAGTGTTTGCAACTTTCATTACAAACACTTCACGATGCTCTTACCGTAGGTACCAGAGTGGTACGTTCCATTTTCATGAAGCCCCTTGAGGTGGTTGTACGAGACACACCTGTGCACCCCTTACTGGACAATCCAGAAACCCACCGTACAAGCCAACCTCTGTTTCACGTGACGTTTGTTGTAAATTGGTGCAACATGGACCAATTAAACTCAACAGAACTGAACTGACAGAAACTTTCTTTGTTATACTTTTCTCAGCAGGTGAAAATGAGGAGGTTTTCTTGCCTACGGTGCTATAATGGAAGCACAATCTTTTGCTTCAACCTCTCAGGTGCAACTAAAACTGCCTGATGTTGTATTTTTTTTAATTTTACCTCATCTGCTCGGGGAAGACTCATTTCCAGAACTCAGTGGTGGTAGTCATTCAAATTAATTAGCTGGAGGAACAGCAACAAAATCTCCATGTAATTAGCTGATTTAGCCTAATGAGCTAATCTCTATAACTCCACTTAAAGCAGTTGTGTTTTTTCATCAGCATGCTTCTGTTATCGCCCTTTTCAGCAGAGAATACATCATTACACTGAGAAAATCACTCATTTAGCAGTCATATTAAAATCTTGAAAACTGGAAATCTTTTATTTTTTTTGTCTTTTCCATCATATTTTGTGTGTAAACACGATTCAGGCAAAAATATTGTGAAATTCTCTTTGTGTTTCAGAGTGCTATCTTGGGTTTTTGTCAGAAAACCCAGAGAGTGGATTCATTTAAGAGTTTTAGAGACTATAACTGAGAATCTGGAAGTGGATCGACCATCAGCTCTTTGGTTTCATTAAGAAGACATTTAACCCATTAAGATCTGAATTGCCTATGCTTTTTGAATACTGAACTGACATCATTCTAATGGATTCTGATGCCAAGAAAAGCAACTCATTTGCAACACTTTATAGTACTTAAGTATTATTGCAAAGAATCCGCTTCAGTGTCTGAATCCACAGGAATTACATTAGTTTCATGAACAGCTGGAGTGTTATGGTAATTTATCCACTAAAACCATTCGACTGTAGACCCTTCTACGAAAGTTTGTAAAAGTTTAGAATTTGGATGCTATGCTACAGGCATGTGATACACGCTCAAGAAGGCAGTGAACGCGTGTTCTTGAACATGCCCACACCGTTCATACTGAACTGTTGCTACCTGATGCTAGTACATGTACTAGCAGTCGGAAGAGGCTTTGGGGCGAAATATCAGAATATTTCTATTGGCTTTTTCTTTCACAGCTCTATTCTGATATATGATAGCCTTGGTGTCTCAGCCCACGAGATTTGAGTCACGACCCACGAGATTTGAGTCACGACCCACAGGTTTTGAGTTTCAAGCCATGAGTTTGATCTATGACCCTTGGAACTTGAGTCTAACCCAAGATATTTGTTCCACGACCCAAGTGATTTGAGTTCTGTCAAACGAGTTTGAGTGGCAACCCAGAAGTTTGAGTTGTGACCCACGAGATTTGAGTCAAAACCCACGAGATTTGAGTCAACCCACAGGTTTTGAGTTGCAACCCAAGATTTTGATCTATGACCCATGGGACTTGAGTCTAACCCAAGATTTTTGTTGCACAACCCGTGTGATTTCAGTTCTGTCCGAGTTGTGACCCATAAAACTTGAGTAGCGTCCCACGAGACTTGAGTCACAACCCATATGAGTTGAGTAGTGACCCATGTTGGAGCTATTTGCATCGCTAGTCCCTAATATTAGAAGTACGCCTCTGAGTTGAAGGTGAGATTGTTGGTACGGAAGTTAGTCACTGCTAACTTTCTCTGGCTAGCTTATAGCACTTCACAAGCGTAAGCTAATATTAGCGTAGCAAAAAAGAATTCCCTACAGTTTTGATCCAGGTAGCTGTAGTATAGATGTATCTATTTGTCCACATATATCAGAATTGGATTGGAGAGGGAGAAGTCTGTCTCTGCTATGGCAGATGCTGCGTCACAAACCTCAGCTTTTTTTAAAGCGCGAGTTTTCATCTGCTCCTGATTCATCATGATCATCACTTTGGTTCCTGTCTCACACTCACAATTCACACTGTGCAGCTAAAAAAAACCAAAGGTATTCCGTGGCCGTTTATGCATTTAGCTTGACGTGTCACAGATTTGCAGATTTGTTTGGAACTTTCTGGCTTTCACTATTTGAAGAAGTCGGAACATGCTTTGTTCATGTTTCCCCTCGGCAGGAGGTCAGAGGTCTTGAGCAGGCCGCAGTGTTTGGTGGTTCACTCTTTATTTATCAAGCAGAAAGGCCTGACTGTGTGTCTTTAGAGTGTTGGCCCTCCACTGAAGACAGATGGAGGCTAAATGCCTCCATTTCTGTTCCCCCCATGGTCAACCTGTGAATGTGTCGGGGTGAAACCTCGGTCTGCTTGAAGGTAAGCTACTTTTCACTTAGAAAAGGTTCACACCCAGACGGCAGTCTTCTGGACTCAAAGGTCGATCAATAATAATAATATTCAACAATATTGTAATATTCGTCGGGAAAAAGAGGAAAACTGTCAAAGGAGGACAGACAGCGGCGCAAGACGGCAGAAACGAAGGCAGAGCGCGAGAAGGTGAGGAGAAATAAAAGGAAAGCAGGGGTCAAGCTGATGTATAAAGAGCAGGAGAGAGCTTTGAGAGCTGTGTGAGTGTGGGAGTCGTGCCGAGCCAGAGGATGGTCTCCTGCAGCTCCATTGATTTTCCCTCTGCCTCCTCGCCTCTCCTCCTCCCCCCGCAGTCATAGGGAGAATAGGCTTTAACAAAGACCTCAGCAGACACCCGCCGACCATGACCGCTCTCCAACCAGCGTCCCCGACCTCCGTCGTGGAGCTAAAAGCCCCCCTTCCATCGCCTGCCTCCAACTCTGCTGACATTTGACTCGGCTTGAATTACAGGGTTCACTTCCATCTTTTCTTTTTCCCTCACAGTTCTGTGTGCTTGCGTTCTTTTTTTTCCACTTTCCGGAGTCCAGAAGAAGTGAATGAACCTGCTACAGCTCAATGTGAGTTCAGCCACTGCTGGAAAAGACATTTAAAATGAGTCAAATCTTATGGATCGACTAACACAATGAAAAGAAAGGCCATCCATCTATCAGGAAAAAACACGCTAAAAACTCTGTTTGGTTTCTGCACATCTTAAAATATCTTAAAAATGTTGATTCAGTATTTTAACTCTTTAAAACAAGAGGTGTCACTACGGTAACTCTTCCAACATTTACACAATTAACGTCATTGTAATTGATTCTGATGTGAAGAAAGGCAATACCATACGTACAGACAACACTGAAGCACTGGTGTTAACACAACCAGACGGTTGTACAGTGACTCCACTCTCAGCCCAGATTTGAAAAATGAAGAAAAAAAAGGGGTGGAGCCAGTGGTGGTTAGCTTGAGGAAATTAAATAATTTTTTTTTTTTTGTCTCGTTGAAGATGGGAGGCTGCCTCCCCATTCCACAGCGGTTCTGTGTGGTTCTCACTTCCAACTCGTCATATATAGACGTATCTTTCGGGCCCCCTCTGCGCCACTTTTTTGGGTGTCCCCAAACTGGTCGTTGTTTGATGTGCTGGTTGCTTCTGTTAAATCGTGGTTAACTAACCCTTGTTAAACAGTAACAAACACGATGACGGTTAAGCCTCGTTTCCACTGAGCAGTCCGGTCTGGTACTGTCCGGTCCAGTTCAGTATTTTGAGCGTTTCTATTGTAAAATGGACCCAGTTCCAACCCGTACCTCTTGAGGGCCCTCATTTGTTGTAAGTCTGTAAGAATACACCATGAAAACAAACCACTCAATAGGGCTTAACTGAGTGGAAATGCTCACCAGAATTAACGGGACTGTACTGTACTACTCCTTATCGTACCTGACCGTTCAGTGGAAATTGGGCTTTTGAGTCCCGGGTTAGGGTACCGGTCCGCCCCTGTACCGCTACCTTAACCCATAAGCAGTTCCACGTACCATGTTAGGATAACAGGTTAGGGTGAGGGTACCAGTCTGGTTCACTTCCTGATGGTTGGAGAGCCCTGATTAGCATCTGTGACCCGGTACAAAGCGGCCTTCAGACCGGTACCGGTTTGGAGGTTGGGGACACCGGATTTAACAGGAACAGCCAGCAAATCAAAAAACGAGTTGGAAACACCCAAAACGTCAAAAAGCGACGCGGAGGGGGTCGGAACTATACATCCATAAGAGACGAGTTGGGAGCGAGAATGCATTAGTCAACAAACAAGTGACCTCCGTTGACCTCAGTAGTAGAGCGAGCTCCACCGGTCTCGGCGTCACAGAGAACATTCTGTCGCCCTCAGGAGTGTTTAAACATGGGCGGGGCTTTTATACTGGAGCTGCAGAGCATAATAACGTGAAACTTCCAGGGAGTAACATCAGTTGACCGATTACAACATTGTACTTTACGATGTCATTTCAACCACTGGGGGCAGCGCACAGACGGTTTTAGTCTATGACTTCAGGAATTAATCAAGTTTATTTAAATTGTCAAACATTTGGCAACAATCAGCACTTTTAAAGTCCTGTGTGTAAAAGTAAACAGTCAAAAAACATTGATTTACAGTTTAGTTCAGCTCAGGAATGATTAACAAAGGTCCAGGTAGTCTTTATGGTCTTGTGCCTTTCTATCGGTAATTTCAAAATAAAATAAGATGCTGCAGATTTATTTGGAACAAAGTGCAAGCAAGAAAGTCAAATCAAACATAGTGTTTTTAATAAGGAATTTGATGTATTATTTTACTCCAAAGAATATATGACAATGATTTAAGAACCTTAAAAATCTATGGATGTAAATTCTCTTCTACTTTATAGAATATACAACCGTTATCTCTGATCAGCAACAAGACACGTTAAAAATCTAAATAAACATGACAAAATTAACAAAACAAACAATTTTTATTCAAATTTTTTGCTGTTACGTCCCCAATGGGCAAACCGGCCCAGAGTCGAGGGGATGACTATCAAAGGGGGACAACAACATGAAACTGGACACGAAGAATCAATAAATAGAACACAGGTTCTGAAACGGAACAAAAATGAAATAATTAGTGTGCTGATAAAAAAAACAAGATACAAACCAAAATGGAGTTGGAACTTTGGCCAAAAGAAAAGTCAGTCATGAAGACAGCTGACTACTAACACAGCAAAAGCCAGCAATCTGGGACAAAAAGAGATAAGAGAGGCCAGGCCAACCCAGTACCACACCAACTGAAACCCAGCCTGCTGCTCTGCGTGGGTGGGTGTGGCCTCGTCTGGCCTCAGTAGACACAGGGTGCCAATCAAGGCACATTGGCCACACCTGCCAGGTGAGCAGAGGGGTTCCAGCTGCAGCAGCGGGGTGTAACATTTGCATTTTTCTTCAAAGCTAGAGAGACACAACGGAGGGACAGAGGAGCCTCTTCAGGTTGTAGAACTCTGACTAAGCTAACCAGTATACATCTATCATGCTAACTTTTATCATCTTGTCCTTTTATCCTTTTGAAATCACTGTCTGTGCTTGAAATACACCAAAATAATCAATCAATCCAATCATTTGATTTGTTAAATGCCGTCACATTTTGACCGGGTCGCTCATGGGACTCAAATTCTGAAGTGGGTGGAGCTTCTGAACCTTTGCCACATTATCTGCTACACAGAGTAATACTTAGTAGATGAAGGATAGAATATGCTGTCCTGGCTGCTCAGCCACTTCCTGTCTCCTGTATACCAACAATGCCAAAGCTGGCAGTTCAACATGGTATGCTGGTGTCCAGTACGTGGCCACGCCCATCCCACGTCTCTTATATTTGTTCTGTATTGAGCTCTGTCTACATATACTGTACCAATACTCTACCCTGACGAGAACACAGTAAAGAAGGGTGTTTTCTGGTCATTGCTCTCCTCATGTAAGCCTTTTTTCCTTATCCTTATTGAACTCATACTCGCACTTGTTGCAATGACAATAAAAGCAATTCAGTCATCATCATACGGTACGTAATTGTACAAGCATACAAGTAATAAACCCTCTCACATTTACATTACGATTGCACATTAAAGCAGTATGTCACATTTACATTTATATTACATTTACATGATTTAGTTCCTATAATTGGGGCTACTTAGTGTGGAAAAGGTTTGGTTTCTCAAGGCGACTAAAGCAAACGCTGGAGGAATTTTTGCACCAGAATTTGCTTGATCACTTGAAAGGAGATGATTATGAATTCAGCACAGAAGCCTCTTCTGCCTTCATCTCAGGAAACCTAAAGCAGTCTGTGGCCACATCCTGATCACTGTAAAAGTACAGACTGGTGGCATCTGGAATGTCTGTTTCGAACCATGGAAGATCTCTTCAATCGTTGGCCAGGAATTACAAGAAGACTGATATTGGAAGTCCTACACTTTGTTATGCTTGTCTGGATAGTTTTATGAATACAACTTTATATTTCACTGAACAGTTACTACAGTGGAGGCATACTGCAAGACGGTTACAAGTAGGGATGGCTAAGAAGGAATGACATATAGATTGTTGGGAAAGCGGTGTCAGTGGCGTTAAAAGTTCTTTTAATGAGTCTGAATTCATCTGATCACATTTCAGTGAGTTGCATCGTCTCATCGTTGCTCCACTACTCTGTTAACCTTCCATAATGCCTGGCTACGGTGGCCGTTTTGGTCCAGTTGTTCTGCTCTGAGAAGTATTTAGACTGAGGAAAGTCAGAGTGAACCGGAGTTCAGTCCGATTGGAACTGACCACCTCGACAGATGGGTCATAGAGCGGTTCCTGGTCCTCCGCTTGAGTTTATTCAATAAATTCTGGTTCACTTTAAGCCAACCAAATGTGTCCAGTCTGAATACACTCTAAAATTCATCATTTTCAACCCTTGATAATGTTGGCTTTCCCGCATCAAGGACACGGTTAGGTTTTAAGCTTTCTTTGCACACCTTGAAAAGATTGGTAAAGTGACCTGTTGGTTTCTTTTTTTCAGTCTTTTGGAAAGTTTTAATATCTTAATCTTGTGGGGTCCAGATGATCCAACCCTTACATTGACGTGTTATCTGTCAAACACTGAAGCTGAAAATGTTAAAGCTGATAGTTAAAAATGTTGCAGCTTATAGCTGAAAATGTTAAAATTGCTAGGTAAAAACGCTGAAGCTGAAAAAGTTGAAGCAATAGGTGAAATGTTGAAGCTGCTAGCTGAAAATGTTAAAATTACTAGCCAAAAAACCGTAAAGCTAAAAATGTTGAAGCTGCTAGCTGAAGATGCTAAAATAGATAACTAAAAACATTGAAGCTGAAAGCTGAAAATGTTGAAGCTGATAGTCAACTAAATAAGCAGCTATTCAACAAATAAGCCTAAACACTAAAAAAAAAAACCCTGTTACCCAAAACAGCTAGCATGTAGCTGAAAAACCTTGATAAAAAAACATAGGTTAGCCAACCAAACAAACAAACAAACAAACAAAAAACCCCAGCAAGTAGTAGAAATATTAGCTTAACGTCATAACGCCTCAAAAAAACGTAGTAAATACCAATGTAGTCAAAAAAGCTAGCACAATGCTAATTTTTAAAACTTTACACCATAACTTTTTAACATAGTTCTGAATAATAAAAAGACAGGAATGTTATTCTAGGATAAATCAACACGTGGTTTACGAGCTGCGTCAATGTCGCCGCACCCGACGGCAAAATCCCGCCGCATGACCTCAGATCACGTCTCTGCATTGACTTAACATGAGAAACTCGTCGCCCCTGCCGCACGAATGGATTTCAGTGTGATCGATTTTGTCAAAAGTTTTACAACATTCTGTGACATCCTTCCTGAAATGTCGCTTCTCCTCCAGCTTCCTCCTCATCTGCTCCTTCTGCAGCCTTTCTTTGAGCCATTAGACTAATTAATGAAGGAGTCTTTCAATGAAATGTTGTCTTTCAGCAGCAAACATGCTACGTCTCCATTAACACAAAGTTGGGTTTGAATCAGCAGTAATTAAGCCCCAGCTCGTCTCGAGTAGGCCATCTGCTGAGTGAGCACCAAACGGGCGGAGTCCTGCACGCCGCGGTAAACGCCGCGTTAAACACGCCGACAAGAAGTGATTAATAAGAGTCTTTAAATGTCTTCCAGTGCAGAATTACATGCCCATGCACAGCTTTATGATACCGCGCATTTCTCAGAGGCATCTTTTTTGTCGGCTCCAGACGACATTTGTTAATTAGTGATTTTTAACTTAAGTCGCGGCGCAGCTAATTGCTGGTAATAATGATATTCGATTAGGGGAATCAATTGGCGGCGCCGCCGTGACTTCTTTGATAGATGGAGCCGTGGGAGACTTGCACAGTGACCGAGAAAGGAGAAACTAAAGGTAGTTGTTATGTGGGGAAAAAAAACCAGAACTGCTGGATCGATCACTTTTATCGAGTCCCAAGTCCGAACACAACTCGAGAGTCCTCTTATTGTTGACCTGGAGCGACTCGGCGGACTCGAGCATCACTGCTTTTTGTTGACAGAAGAGATCATTCCGGATGCATTCTTGTTGGATTGTAACCGACGGGCTTCGCTCAACACGCATCGATTAATTGAATCCAGGTCATCACAGGCTGTAAGTGTAACTGAACGAGTAGTTTGTGGGCTCGTCCCCGGAGCTGCCCCGAGGCTGTCTCACGCACTCTGCACAAGCTAATTCACCTGACACTTTGATGGCAAAAAAAAAAACTATTTATAGAGCCGAACGCCAGTCGTGCATGCTTTAGCAAGACGGATGAGTCGTTGGAGGAGTTCAGAGAGTCGAGACTTTAAATGCGCAAGGTTGCAAACACGGTTTAATATCTCCTTTATTCCGCTGTCACCTGGAGCTAATATCCAAACACTTCTTGAATTTCCATTTCCGTCCAGCACCTGTAGAAGCTTCAGCTGGAATTGAATCAGCTGGCAGATTCTTTAGCCCAGATTGAGGCCGGCAGCTTTATCGGAGAGCTAATAAGTACCTCCTCCTCCTCCTCGCCGCTCCGTAAAAGCATTTTGTTTTGTTCCTCGGCGAGGAAGACACAAGCGGCTGATGTGTTTGGCTTGAGCCAAGGCCAGCCGGCTCTCAAACTGACTGAATTACAGTTCCCGTCACTCACTGACAAACAGCAGCGCCTGACGTTTGGGATGGGTTCATTTGAAAGAAAAATGGCGTCTTTTATGGAAATTAGAAGCATGTCTTTCCTAATACAACACGATGATTTGATTATGGAAAACATTCTTGTATATTAGTGGCAGTATTTGGTATTTTGCCTGAGAAAGTAAGTAGTACTTACAAGTGCAGTTTTAATGTTCTGGTAAAGTTCTACTAATACAATTAGCTTGTTTAATTATACTTAAGAGATATCAAAGATCAGAAATGTAAACATTTGGATTCTTACATCAAATCACTGCAACAAGCAGTAGATAAATAACACTAACTTCACATAAAAACAATAGTCATCTGCATAAAAATGAACTTAAAGGTTTCAATTGTCTTCATATTTATAATATCCTAATTTTACTTTAAAAGATTTTAATTCAGCCACTGTTACAGTGGAGAAAATGGAAATACAAACAATTATTAAGAATAATTAGCAGCAGAGGCCTATACAATGAAAAATTGTGTTTTTTGAGCTTTTAAGTGTATTAAACTCTTCTATAAACAACCCCAAAGGGTTTTTATTCATTAACACGATTTAAAACATTCCTCTAATAACCTGCGCTCTGAGCACCAGCCCCTCCCAACCCATGAGAACGAGCGGATTCTCTCGTGCCGATGTCACAAAATCTGAACAGCCCCTTTCAGGAAGAGTCTGTGTTGCCAGCTCCGCCTCCACGCTAACACAAACTCCCACTTTCTCTGTGAGAGTAGCGGTGCTAAGCCACTAACTTTGCTTCTAACTTTGCCACTTAACTAGCGGTGCTAAAAAACTTCCCCGCTAGCTTTGCCGCTGGGCTAGAGAGTGTTCAGTCACTAGCATTGACCCTCAGCTCCACTATTAATTTTGCCTCTCAGCTAGCGACGCTCAGCTGCTAGTTTTGCTGCTTAGCTAGCGGTGTTCAGTTGCTAGTTTTTCTGCTTAGAAGGTAGTGCTCAGCTTCTAGCTTTGACACTCAGCTAGCGCTGCTCAGTCGCTAGCTTTGCTGCTAGGTTTGCCATTCAGCTAGCAGTCCTCAGTTGCTAACTTCGTTGCTAGTTTTGCCATTTAGCTAGTACAGCTCAATCGCTAGCTTTGCTGCTAGGTTTGCCTCTGAGCTAGCGGTGCTCAGTTACTAGCTCTGCCACTCAGCTAGCAGTGCCCAGTTGCTAACTTCACTGCTAGCTTTGCCGGTCAGCTAGCTTACCGCTATCCCTGGCAATTATTACAACTAGTCTAGCAATGGCCAGGGCTACCAAAGGGAGAGATATGTTCTGCGTATGCATATTTGCAAAAGTTCATGTGTTGTTTGTTTTCTTGGGCGAAACGCAGACACAACACCGGCTCTAGAATGATGTCATGAAACTGGCGGAACTCAAAAGCAGCGAAAGGCGGAGCTTCAGAGATCGAATCGTCTTACTTCTGAGTAGAAAGAGTTCACAAAAATATCTCATAGTTCATAAATATTAATTTCTTGAGTTTCCTAAAGGTAGTATGTGATCCTACAGTATATATGGATACAGTCAACTCTGAAAGGCTTAAGAAAAAGTCTTCATTTGTTTTCAACCTATTGTGTCAAATATGGTATCTAAAACAGTCTGAGGGTAAAATCAACATCATCTGTAGGAAACATAAGACAACTGGAAAAAACAACCTTGATAGTGAACTGAAACGCTGCTAGAGCTGGGAGACATTCTTCATTGTAACTCCATTAGCATGTGTGTGTCTATTGGTTGTGTTGTTTCCGTCCGGCGCCGTCGTATCAAAACCTTGTAAATGGAGCCCGTTCGCCCGCAGTGTCTCCACTCTCCTGTTTCCTGCAGCTCATCCGACCAAGTGAACTCCGCATCATTCCCCCTCAGCGTGTGGTGGATGTGAAAGGCAGAGACACATTCAGGAAACATTATTAATAATAGCTGCTTTAACAAGTGTGAATACAAAATGGAAAGCAGAATTGAAATGTAAAAGGAAGAGATTCTGTTGAGTCTGCCGCTCGTTTATGAAGTGTTTTATGACCGGTGTGTGTAAATGTTCGCCAGAGATATTTGTTGATATGAATGTGGTTTTACATTATTGTTTCAAATCTACATTTTCAGACTCGGTTGGTTGCTTGTCAAAAAAAAAAAAAACCCTGCTACCTTCAGTACCGGCTCCACGTCAGTGTTTAGATAATCTGACGTGACAGCCAGCGCCCAGCGTAACCTCCGTCCGTATGAGGAGCACCGAGGGGGACGGCGCACGCCCAAACGCGCACATTCATATCTTACCCCATCATTTCCAATCCATCAGTAAACAGGAAACAATAAAACTGCAGGTCCTGCAGTGATCAAAGTTCAAACAAACATTCAGGACTGTAAGTTCCTGTCAAGATGACTTCACTGTCTGTTAAGATTTGACAGAAACCCCCGAAAGCTCAACGAGTACTCTTCTAGTTATTGTAACGGAGTTGTTGGTCCCTCTGAACAGGCGTCCAATCGGGCTCTATTGAAAGCTGATGATAGGCAAGGCAAGTTTATTTGTAGCACATTTCATTCAAAGTGCTTTACATAAAACATTAAAAGAAACAGTCAAAAGAAATAGTAAAGATGTGATCATTGAAATAAAATTAAAAGAAAATATTTTAATTTAAAACGAGCATAGATAAACAGTTCAGATCTAAACTTTTGAATCCAAATGAATCAAATGCAGCTGAGAACAGGTGAGTCTCTCAGCTGATCTCAGGTTTTCTGGAAGTCTGTTCCAGATCTGTGGTGCATAGAAGCTGAATGCAGCTTCTCCATGTTTAGTTCTGACTCTAGGAACTGATAAAATACCGGATCCTGATGACCGGAGAGGTCTGGCCGGTACTTACTGGGTCAAGAGGTCAGTCATGTATTTTGGTGCTAAACCATTCAAAGCTTTATAAACCAGTAACAGAACTTTAAAGTCTATCCTCTGACAGACAGGTAGCCAGTGGAAGGAGCTCAGAACTGGACTGATGTGGTCTACTTTCTTGGTTCTAATGAGAACCCGAGCAGCAGAGTTCTGGATCAGCTGCAGTTTTCTGTAAAAACACTGTTACAGTCATCAAGTCCACTAAAGATGAAAGCATGCACTAGTTTCTCCAGGTCCTGCTTAGACATCAGATCTTTAATCCTTGAGATATTTTTGAGATGATAATAGGCTGATTTTGTGACTGTTTAGGTCTGAGTCCATCACTATAGCCAAGTTTCTGGCCTGGTTGGTATTTTTAGATCAGTAGATTAAAGCTCTGTGGTGACGTCCAACCTTTTATCTTTATCCCCAAAGACAGTAACCTCTGTTTTGTTTTGTTTAATTGAAGTAAGTTGTGACACATCCAGTCATTAATGTCCTCAATGCATTTACCAAGAGCCTGTACAGGGCCTCGGTCTCCTGGTGTCAGTGTAATATATATCTGTATGTCATCTGCATAGCTATGGTAACTAATGTTGTTGTTCTTTATAAGCTGGGCCAGTGGGAGCATGGAGATGTTAAATAGAAGTGGTGGAGCCTTGGGGAACTCCACAAGTAATTTCTGTTGGTTCAGATGTGAAGTTACCAATTGAAACAAAGTATTTCCTGTTTTCTAAGTACGTTTTGAACCAGTTTAGTACTGGCCCAGTGAGACCCACCCAGGTTTCCCAGTCGTCTGAGTAGCATAGCGTGGTCGACTGTATCAAACGCAGCACTAAGATCCAGTAAAACTAGCACTGACATACTTCCACTATCTGTATTCAAACGTATGATATTTAATTTATTCTTACTATGATCAGCGCTTTGTATTTCAACCTTTTTATTCCGGATTAACATTCCACTGGAAGTTTCATGAACGGATCACAACATGTTGTTGCCATGAAGCACAGCAGAACACAACAACAGTTCAGGCAGCAAGCTAACAAAGTTGAGCTAGCGAGATGTTCAATAACTCGTTAGTGTTTTTTTTTTTTTTTTATGTTGTGCTCTCACTGTAAAGATCCTAAAAACATACGAAATAAAACTATCAAAGGCTTTGGACTTGGGGGGGCCAGCAGGCACCACCTACTTCTATTGAGGCATCTGATTGGTCAGTATAAATAACTATATAGAAATATAAATAGGTTTGTTAAGAAAAAATGAATCAGAGCAAGAATGGTTTATTCTGATAAACGGAACTCTGTAGGAGTAGAATTTTGGCCTCTTGGAACCAGCGGGTACTTCCTGTTTGGAAGACCAGGGGGGAGGGGTCACTCCGACCAGATCTCACATGAGGTCACTGCTTTGGTCCAGTGTTAAAATATGTTATTTCTCCTTGAAAATCACTGATGCTGACCTTGTCAAAGTCCATGAACCCAGTGGTTTATTGAATGTTGCTGACGCTGTTGTCACTCATCCTGATTGGACGATAGTAGAAGTGGTTCTGGAGCGGTCACTCTCTAACTCATCTCCTCCCATCCTCCCTCTTCCCTCCAACGCTCGTCCTCCTCCGAGCATTAGATGAGTGCGCTGCTCTAATTGCTTTCTTTTGGGAGAGAATTAGCATGAGCTGTCTTGAGCGGCCGACCCTGATGCATACAGAGCAGGCGGCGAGGGGCCCAAAGTGGGGGGCCGAAGGATTAGCGACACCTCTTCCATTAGCCATCCAGTCACACTTTAAAGCATCAAGTGATCTTTCTTCGGGGGCAAACAACGGAAATCGTTCTGTTCAACACATTCTGCATCCCAGCAGCCGTGTTTAATGGATGGTGCATGCTGATGATCACAAGAGGGGGTTTGTCAAAAAATCTACATTTTTATTAAAGTGGTGGAGGGATTATTTTCCAAATTCTACATTTGGTTTTGCCAATTTAGTTGGTTTTAAGGATGTATTATGCTAATCTGGAATTGAAAAATTCCACCACTTCAGTTAAAGTTTCGACTGTTGTTGCAAAGTCCCAACACGTTACCGCTAAAGCAATGAGGAAAAGTTCGATGTTGGTGAAACGGTTCAGACAGAATTTTATTTATATAGCCTAATATCTCAACACAGTGGTCTCAACGGGCTTCAACTGTCCAAAAACATCAAATCAGTCTTAGAATATAAGCAGCAGATGATATCTGAACTAAACAGACTCAACTAAAACTCCTAAAAAAGAAGAAACCTCATGGATGTCCACTTGAAGGATGGATCCTATCCCAGGACGGACAGGCGATTTACCAGGACTGTCGGAGGAGAATTAGCTTATCTAACTCTACATCTACAGGGGCGCATACTGAGCCAGAGGCGAGGTCCACTGCTAAGGATAGGAGCACAGACGCTTGAATATTGGAATCTGGAAAATCGCTCGCTCACCGGAGGGGAGTGAGAAAGAGGGACAACACGTGAATCGCACTGCACCAAACAGGAGCGTGAAGAATGAATAATGAAGGATAAAGAATAGACGAGAAGAGATGTAGAAGGAAACATTGGATCAACTCAGCACCTCTTTGGGTCGTACCATGTGTGTTTTGAGGGTACAAGAAGTTCTTATTGTCAGCGCTTTTCTGCCTTCCTTTGAGGCCTAAAGAACCTTGCCATTTCAGTACAACCATTTCAGTACATATCTGATTCTGTTTTAGTGAACAAATATCAAAATGTGGTGCGACTGATTCTTAGTTAGAGTTGTGTACTTGTTATAATTCTACTTGACACATGCAGAAATAGAAATGTTAAGTACACGTCTGTTTAGAAAGCATCTCCTGATTGAGACTCATTATAGATCAGAGGTCGGCAACCTTTTAGAGTAAAAGAGTCGTTTTCTACTGATCAAAACCTAGAAGGAGCCGCATTGATTTACGTTAGCCTTTAAGAAATTTGGATTTGCATTCATAACCTTCTTTTCAATGTCTCTTTTTGGCACGAACAAAAGCAAAAAATAAATATAAAAAGAAACGAGCATCTCTCAAAAACTGATTTTTTAAAAGTTTTTAACTTAAAAAGCAAGCTCGTTGCTTAATTACTGGTTGAACTTCAAATTAGCATAACATTTCTCTGTAAATTAAATCAGCCAGGTATTTTAGCATTAGCCTAAAACTCCCAGTAGATAACAAATTAGCTAAAAATGTTATTGCTTAAATATTAGCTAAATATTACTCAAAATTAGCACAAAAAACGAATTAAAGGCCAAATCCGCAAAAAAAAAACTAAGTCTAAAGTTCTTCAGTAAAATAACTTAGTCAAAAAACGTTAGCATGTTGCTAAAATAGAAGCTAAATTATAAATTATCAAAAAAAAAAATTCAGTAGATAACAAATTAACTGAAAACAAAAGCATTTTACTAAAATATTAGCTAAACTCCAAATTAGCATAAAATTCCTCAGTAAAATAAATTTGTCAAAAACGTTAGCACGTTGCTAAAATAGAAGCTAAAACTCTAAATTAGCCTAAAAACCCAACTAGAAAAAAAATTAGCCAAAAACGTTAGCATGTTGCTAAAATAATCTTTTTTTTTTTACTATAATTTATTTTTCTTCAGCCAGAGAGCCACAATTCAGAGATAATAGAGCCACAGGTTGCAGACATCTGTTATAGATCATGTAGTTAGTTTACAAACTCAAATACTCTCTGCAGCCATCGTAGTTTCTTAAACACAAATCATGACCCATTAAAATGGATCCAGTACTTTATTCCGATGAGTTTTATCCGTATTATTACCATACTATATTGTGTGATGTAGGGGTGAGTATGTGTCGGTCTAAAGAGAACAGAACTATTTGTTTTTAATAACATGCCAGAGCAGAGGGATGCGTAGAGGGGGAGAGGTGGATAAATACGACATCCTCCCTCCGTCTTTATAGACCTTTTAATATACCGACTGTTGACACGCCTCATATTCTAAAGTGGTATTTTGGGCTGGGCCTGAAGTCTTTCTCCATATGAAATAAAACTGGATTCCAGACGGGAAGATGCTCCCGTTGGTTTCTGGAAATGTGATTTGTAATTGATTGATCCCCTAGCAACAGAAGTTCAGTCATCTAACAGCCAAATGGTTGGTCATCTTAATACTAGCTAACACAATCATGTGGCAAAGTGTCAATGAGCAAGACACTCTAGCTGTAGCGCAAACTACCATTATTTCTGCACTATCAGGCACACTTGGCAATGAATGGCCTGTAGGTCGTATATAAGACAAACTGGACTTTAACGCCTCGTCTCCACTGAGCGGTACCGTCTGGTCCGGTCCAGTACGGTACTTTCAGCGCTGCCATTATAAAACGGACTCCTTAAGCCAGACCGAACAGTCCCATCTTCGGACCCCCATTGGTTTTAGGTCCATAGAAAAATGTAACGGTCCAATTAGCGCCGAGCTAACGTTGAAACTGGTCATTACGACTAAAGAAAGCGGCTGTATTCCTTTATATCCGCCTGCAATCTTCTATTTAAACTGAAGGTGTTTATTAAAAAAGAAACTAAAAAAAAATTCATTAAAAATAGCTGCAAAACTTTTCCTAGGTGCTCACTTTAGGTCCAGAAGAGGATCTGAAGAGGACATTTTTGTCCAGCCTACTGAACAATATCAGAGATGCGAGATTTTATTTTTCTCTTTCTCCAATCTGACCCACATTTTCCCCCCTCCTGTAGTCTGAACTCCCCAAAAGTCTCTGTCAAATAGAACAGAATAGAGTTCTATTCCATGTTATTTCTTTCTCTTATAGGGTGAATTACCAAAACGCTGGTCTGTCATTTCTATCGAATTTTAGAACCCCCACATGTGGAAAAGTTTTCCCTCCTCTGGTCTAGACACACATAATCTCATTGATAGTTGTTCACAGAGTTCTGTATCCAAGGACATTATGAGAAAGTTGAATGAAAAGAAACAAAAAAGTCACTAAAAATAAAACTTAAGAAAAGAGGAAAGAACAGTTTTGAGAAGATTTCAAAATAAAGCTCGTCTTAGAGTTTTGTGCTGCTGGAGCTTCACAGATGAATTCCAGGACATGAGAACGTCAGACATGTTCAACCTGTGGAAAAACAACAAAAACTCAGATGTTCTATTATCAGGAGAAAGTTTTATGGATTTATTTTAAAACTCCTAAAGCAGAAGTGTGAAACTTAATCACACAAGAGGTCAAAATCTCAAACACACCTTAAGTCACGGGCCGAACACAATAAACATTTATGGACAATTCTCAATGTGGCTGCTGAAAATGTTAGTGCTGATAGTTGAAGAGGCTGAAATTAATAGCTAAAAAAACTGAAGCTGATAGCTGAAAATGCTGAGTCAGCAATAGGGCTGCCACGATTAGTCGACTAATCGATGACTAATCGACTATTAAAATAGTCGACAACTAATTTAATAGTCGATTAATCGTTACTTTATAATATATGGAGTTAGAGTGTCGTAAAGTTGAAAGTTATAATAAATATGCTAGCTTTTTAGACTATTTTGGCTGTGATGGACCAGGCAATCACCACCAAGAGCACAGGGTTTTAGTCCAAACATAAATCATTTAATATCCAACAAAATCCAACGGAACAAACATTTCCAGTTTAAAGGGGCCCATAAAAGAGGTCAACTCAACAAACATAAAGTAAGCTGTAACTTAGGAAAGAACTCAAATAACTGACCTCCCATTACCACACACCTGGGGACTTTTAAACTAGTGGGTCAAACTACTAGTGATACAGTGGAGGGGGGGTGGATGAGATAGAAAGTCTTAAAACAGAACATGAATTCCATTGCCCTCCCCATGAAGTCCAGGTAGTGGTAGCACCCTCTTGCAGAGCCTCTCCATTTGGCACCATCTTCAGGCCGCCTCGGGCAGGTACAGCTCCACATGAAACTCAAAACAAAAACCAATGGATAAACACAAATAAACCGCAACCAAAGATGCATATCAAATTAAGTAGAACTGTACACTACACCTTCATGTTATTGTTGTGTGACTGGAGTCATCACACTCCCCTCCCCTTCAGGACCCTGGCCAGGGCAGCGGGACAGGTAATCCGCGATGCAGTTGATCTTGCCAGGAACATGTTGAATGGTAAAGCTGAAGGGCTGCATCGACAGGTACCCCTGGTAATTCTTCCGTTTGAATCCTTCATCCTGTCGAGCCACTGAAGAGCCTTGTGATCCGTCTCCAGTAAAAACTGTCGTCCAAGCAGGTAGTATCTCAGGGAATCTAATGCCCACTTTATGGCTAGAGTCTCTTTTTCCACCGTAGAATATCTGACTTCTCTTGGAAACAACTTCCGACTGATATATGCCACTGGGTGCCGCTCTTCAGGTGTTCCCTGCAGAAGAACCGCTCCTAAACCTCTCTCTGAGGCATCGGTTTGTAAGATAAATGGTTTTTCAAAATCTGGACTATACAAAACTGGGCTCTCACTGAGGGACTTTTGAAGGTCTTTAAAGGCTGCCACTGCTTCTTTTGTCCATTGGATGTTGTTTGGACATTTTGTTCCAGTCATATCTGTCAGAAGAGCTGCTCTGGTTGAGAAATGGGGAATAAAGCGTTGGTAGAATCCTGCCATGCCCAAAAATGACCTGAGCTCTTTCCTGGTCTGAGGCAATGGACAGGACTCAATGGCAGAGACCTTGTTCACCTGGGGTTTTATCATCCCATTGCCAATTACATATCCCAAATAGTGAGTTTCAGATTTTGCAAAATCACACTTTGTTGGATTGATGGTCAGGCCAGCAGACTGCAAACGCTCCAGAACACATTCTAGATGTTTAATGTGTTCCTCCCAGGTGTCACTGTAAACAATGATGTCATCCAAATAGGCTGCTGTGAAGTCTGATATGTCGTGTAGTACCTTATCCATCAGCCTCTGAAACGTTGCGGGAGCCCCATGAAGTCCAAAGGGCATGACGGTAAACTGGAACAGCCCATTGGTGTCCGGAAAGCAGTGAGCTCTCTGCATTGCTTAGTAAGGGGGACCTGCCAGTATCCTTTGCAAAGATCTATTGTTGTAAGGTGTTTTGCTTTTCCCAGCCGTTCCACTAGGTCATCGATCCTAGGAGTGGGGTATGAATCAAATTTTGAGTTTGCATTTAAATACCTGAAGTCAATGCAGAACCTCAAACTCCCATCTTTTTTTGGTACCAAGACCACTGGATGGCACCATTCGCTCTTTGAAGGCTCAATAATTCCAAGGGACAGCATCTGGTGGACCTCCTCCTTCAGTGGGATCAGCAACCTCTCTGGGATTCTGTAACTCACACGCCTCACAGAGGCTCCTTCTTTTAACACTATGTCGTGGGAAACGACATTTGTCCTCCCTGGATTTTCTTGAAAAACTGCAGAGTTAGTCAGTGCTCTCACCTGAAGTTGTTTTTTGTCAGGCAGGTGGCTGAGATCCAAGTCCACTGAGGTGGTCACTGGTAGATACTGTTCTTCACCATCTTCCTCCGCCTGCACCCCTCTAATTAATAGAGCCAGCTTTGTGGGCCTCTCCACCCATTCCTTCAAGAGGTTTACATGCAACACCCTGCTGGCACGGTGTCGCCCTGGGGTTGTCACTCTGTATGTTGCTGGTCCCAGCTTCTCCTGAATCTCAAATGGACCCTGCCATTTTGCGAGTAATTTACTGCCTTCACTTGGCAGTAGCACCAGGACCTGTTGCCCGGGATTAAAAGACCTTTGTCGGGCCGCTTTATCATACCAAGCCTTCTGATACCGCTGCGCTTCTGACATATGAGAGTGGGCAAGCTCTCTCATCCGTTCCAAACGCTCCCTCATCTGGAGAACATAAGAAAGCAGGTTAACAGAGTGGTCCTCATTTCCACCCTCCCATGTCTCCTTTAACAGTGACAAAGGGCCTCTCACTTCATGACCATAAAGTAGTTCAAAAGGAGAAAACCCTGTTGAAGCCTGTGGTACCTCCCTATAAGCAAAAAGGAGATAGGGTAGCCACTGGTCCCAATCACTGCCCGTTTCATCCACAAATTTTTTTAGCATTTGTTTCAAAGTTTGGTTGAACCTTTCAGTTAAGCCATCTGTCTGTGGATGATATGGTGTTGTTCTCAAGCTTTTGATGCCCAGAAGCTTGTAGACCTGTTTCAGCAGGGTTGACATGAAGTTGGTTCCACGGTCTGTCAAGATCTCCAGTGGAAACCCAACTCTAGAAAAAAACTGCACAAGGAGGAAGCAACTGATTTTGCCTTTATGGACTTCAGTGGGAACACGTCTGGATATTTTGTGGCATAATCCGTGATAACAAGCATATAGCGGTTGCCTGCTTTACTTTTTTCAATAGGGCCCACAATGTCCATCCCCAACCGCTCAAATGGAGTGTTAATAATTGGTAGAGGTTGAAGTGGAGCTCTGGCAGGGGCTTTGATAGAAGACATTTGGCACTGAGGGCAACTTTTACAAAACAGGGCAACATCAGAGTATAAGCCAGGCCAAAAAAATATTTTTTAATTCGAGAAGTAGTTTTGCGTTTCCCAAAATGACCTGCCCATGGGATCGAGTGGCCAAGTGTCAGGACCAAGTCCCTCACTGTTTTAGGTACAACTAACTGAGTTTGTGTCCCTTGCTTCCGGTGAAGCCTGCCCCGGTCCAAAAAGAAGGTTTCAGCAGTGCAGAAGTCTGATCCAGTTTCGAGTGTCCTTTCCTCTGCTCTCTGAAAAAGAGGTGCTAAAGTTGCATCTTCACGTTGCAGGTCTAAAAAATTAACAGGAATCTTAAAACCCAAAGGTGGTTCAGGCTCTGGGGTGGATTCTTTATGCAAAGCCGAGTGGCACAATTTTTCACACCTTTTCTGTCTGCGTGACTTACGAGACCTTCCAGGTAGATTCTCTATGTCAGCATCAAAGAATGGCAGCGCCTGGAGAGCAGAACTTGGTTCCTCCAATATTTTGGCCTGGGCTCGTGTCACTGCAACATTACATTCACGATTAGCACTCAAAAGGTCAAACAGAACAGGGAGATCCCGACCTAGGACCACTGGATATGGAAGATTATCTACCACACCCACATTGAGGAGATAAGTCTGCTCATGCACTTTGATGTACACATCAGCTGTTGGATATGGTTTTATATCTCCATGCACACAAAAAACAGGAATGGTTTTGCTGGTACAAATAATGCTTGAAGGAACGTACTGTTTATGTACAAAAGTCTGATCGCTTCCTGAGTCCATCAGTGCTTTTAAGGTTCTGCCGTTAATGTCAACTGATGTTAGTTTTACATTGGTTTCAAATTTTATCTCTGACTTTGTACAATTGCGGGGCACAACACACATTTGCATTATTTTTGCTGAATTTTGTGGACAATTAGGTTTTATGTGACCCTCCATCCCACAGAGATAACAAATCAGTATTCTGGCAGAAGGATTTGAGGATTTATTAGTCAACTGACTCCTTTGAGTTTTTCCAACATTCATAGATGGTCTTTGGTTAATTGACTTATCTTTCTGTTCCACTGAAATGTAGCTCCATGGTTGTCCACTCTTTCGGGCGGCCACAAACACCTCTGCAAGGGTTGCGGCCTCTGCAGCTGATTTAGGATCATGCTCCTTGATCCAAACCTGCAACTCAGGTGACAACATTCTCAAATATTGCTCCAGGATTATAATTTCACCAATTTCTTGTGTCGTTTTATTCTGGGCTGGATCCACTTTACATAAAGTTCTTTTAGTCTGGCGTAAAGTTCTTTTGGACTTTCCTCAAAATTACATCCAAGGAGCGGAACCTTTGTCTATATGTTTCAGGGTTCACATTATATTTACAGAGAACAGCAGTTTTTACTTTGTCATACTCTAAAGAGTCTTCAACATCCATGTGTACATACGCGCTTCTTGCTTTTCCCGTAAGTAGAGGTATTAGGTGAAACACCCAATCATTTCTCTGCCAGCGACAGGCTCCTGCAATACGCTCAAAGGTTGTCAAGAAATGTTCAATATCATCATCGTCTGTCAGTTTTTCCATTCTAGGTTCATAGAAGTGTGACTGACCTGATGGAGCATGCATGAGATTTCTGCTGGAGCCACTTTGGGAAAGAGGGGGACCCACCTCCGAAGGTTCTAAGTCTGATGGTTCAGATTGATTTAACCTGGAATCAGGAACAGGTGTGGTGCGTGCTTGCACTTCAACTTGAAGAAGCTGGAACTGATGTTGAAGCGCCCTAAAGCGTTGTTCCTGACGGGCCTGGTCCTCTTTCTGTTTAACTTCCCGGGCTTCCTGCTGTCCCATATGAGCACGGAGAAGAGACATCATATCCATGATTGTTGGTTCCTTACCTAGGCCCTCTGTGCAATCTGCCCCTCCAGAAGCTCCATTTTCTTGATCCTCCATAGCTTGTGCCTCAGAATCCATCAATAGGTTTGATCCATCTCCTCTTGATGTTTGCTGCTCCTCATGGTTCTCTGCATGGCGTCTTGTAATTGGGAGAAAAAAAAAAAAAAAAAAACGTGCTCTTGGCAGACTGATCCCCACTTCTGACACCACTGTGATGGACCAGGCAATCACCACCAAGAGCACAGGGTTTTAGTCCAAACATAAATCATTTAATATCCAACAAAATCCAACGGAACAAACATTTCCAGTTTAAAGGGGCCCATAAAAGAGGTCAACTCAACAAACATAAAGTAAGCTGTAACTTAGGAAAGAACTCAAATAACTGACCTCCCATTACCACACACCTGGGGACTTTTAAACTAGTGGGTCAAACTACTAGTGATACAGTGGAGGGGGGGTGGATGAGATAGAAAGTCTTAAAACAGAACATGAATTCCATTGCCCTCCCCATGAAGTCCAGGTAGTGGTAGCACCCTCTTGCAGAGCCTCTCCATTTGGCACCATCTTCAGGCCGCCTCGGGCAGGTACAGCTCCACATGAAACTCAAAACAAAAACCAATGGATAAACACAAATAAACCGCAACCAAAGATGCATATCAAATTAAGTAGAACTGTACACTACACCTTCATGTTATTGTTGTGTGACTGGAGTCATCACATTGGCATTTATCAAGGTTTGTTTAAGCTATTTTGGAGTTTAGCTAATATTTCAGCTACAAGCTAGCTATTCTGGTTAATTTAGGCTTTTTTCTGTTTTTTTGGCTAACTTGGTGTTTAGCTAATATTTCAGCTAGATGCTAGCTGTTTTGGCTAAGTTAAGCTTTTTAAAAAAAAAGTTTTTTGGGGTGTTTTGGAATTTAGTTAATATTTAAGCTACATGCTAGCTATTTTGGAAAAATTTAGGATTTCTTTCAGTTTTTTAAGGCTATTTTGGAGTTAAGTTAACATGTCAGCTACATACTAGCAGTTTTGGCTAGCTGAGGCTTTTAATTATTTTTTAGGCTAATTTGGCATTTAGCTAATATTTTAGTGGCTATCAGCTTTAGTGTTTTTAGCTATCAATTTCAGCATCTCGCTATCGTCACTCGCTTCAGCTTCAAAATTCAGCTTACAGCATTCACACAAGCATTTTCGCAGATAATGCTTGTGTGAATATATTTAGTTTTTAGTTTGTTTAAAGCTAACAATGATTAAGATGTGTGTTTTACATCCAGTTTGTGCATGACCCGATTAGTCGACTAATCGGAAAAAATAATCGATGTGATTAGTCGACTGTGATTAGTCGTTTGTGGCAGCCCAAGTCAGCAAAAATATTAGCTAAATGCCCAATTACCCTTTAAAAAAATGTAGCTAAGCCAAAACAGCTAGCAAGTAGCTAAAAAAAATAGCTAAACTTCAAAACAGCCAAATTAACTGAAAAATGCTGATATTAGCTAATATGTAAATATAAGCCTGACTCTAAATTGGCCTAAAAAGGTTTTTTAACAAAAAAAGTCTATTGTCAGGATCTGGGCGCAGACACAAACGCAGGACACAGAATGACCTCAAAGCTAGCAGAGTTCCAAATTTTAAAACGCTAAAACTGTAACTTTTTAATATAGTTATAAATCATAAAAAGGCAGGAATATTATTCCAGAATAAATCAACTTAAACCTGAAATAACTTTTAATATTTACTCTCCATAAAAACATATTTTGTCAAAATTATAGTTAGAAATAAGAATAAGATAACATTGGGCCATTAATCAAATAAAATGATCTGGAGGGCCGGATCCGGCCCCCGGGCCTTGACTTTGACACATGTAGAGAAGCGTACCTGGACTTCCATAACATCTCCAGAGACCGACGGACTCATCATTTTTATAAATAAAGTTTGATTTGATTTGATCGTCTTTATACCCCGACAGAGTGAAACGCGGCTCCTGTTCTAACATTTTAGGATTAATCTTCTCTAGATTAAATATTCACGTTTTGAGAGCGGTTAGTCATAACCATCAAAATAAAAAAGAACGTCAATTCTTTTGATATTGCAATTTATCAAGACGCAGCTGCGTCTGCGCGTCGGTGCTGGGTTTGATTTGGTTGTTGTCGGGCGGAGTCAGGATCTAATTGAGCCGCCATCAGACTTTGATAAATATTGTTGATGAGTCCTGCCAGCGGGGGGGGGGCGTCAGCGAGAGGAAGACCTGTCAGACGGAGACCCAGGTACCATCCTTCATTTCCCCGCCTCCTCCGAGCCCGTTTCCTCACAGCGAAGGTTTCCGGGCCCCCCCGGATTTACCTCCGATGATGCTCTTGATGGAAAGAGCAGCCAGAGTTTCAAACAAAGGGGAAGGGGGGGTTAAATGAACCCAGAGTAGTTTGAGATATTTCTAGGTTGTGTGGATCTTCAAACAGTCAGACTAACGGACTGTTTAGGATAAAGAGAGGATAACACTCTAAAACTACATTTTTAAAATGTTAACATTTAAACTTTTGACTTGGGCTGTAAACATGAACACGCTAACGCACGCGATTAATCAAAAAAGTATTAACGCTTTTACATCCTTTAATGCAAATTATTGAAACCTCTGGGAGCAGCAATTTTTCGCTTTGTTTAACCATTTCAGGCTTCCACGACTTGCATTATTATCCCAGTTATACCATGATCACTTTCAAAAGAAATAAATATTCAATCGGTTTTTAGTGTTCAGTCTCGTTTTTTTTATATGCTTAGATATCCTTTTCACAAAAAAATAAAGAAAACATTTCTCTCCGGCCTGTTTTTGTTCAAAAGCTGCATATTTTAATAATATTTGCCTAGTAACACATTGTGATTAATAGCGATTAATCACCAAACAAAATGTGATTAATCAGATTTTTTTCGGTTGACAGACTTAATTATAAATAAATGTTCTAAATGTAAAGTTTTGTTTGTGATTTCAATTGTGTTAATTTTTACATTTAAAAAAATGGTCAGCTAATACTGCAACAGCAAACACAGTCAATTGCGATTAATCGCAATTATTTTTGCGATTAATTTTTTTAATCGATTCCCCGCCCTACTTTTAACAAAACTGTGAATAAAAACAGGCAGAAAAGTTCCTCCTGAATAAATCTACTTAAACTAAAATAACTTTCAATATTTTACTCTATGTAAAAATTTATATTTTGTCAAAATTATACAAGTTGGAAATTAGTGCAAGATAACATTGGTCCATTAATAACAATAAAATGATCTGGAGGGCCGGATCCGGCCCCCGGGCCTTGACTTTGACACATGAAATTTTGGTCGGAACACGTCCGAACAAGTCTTTCTGAAATCAAATTTCAGAATAAAATGCGCCTACGAACTGTTTAGGTTAAACAAGTCTGAAAACATCAGTAGATATTTGTTTTACAGATGATGAAGATTCAATCAAATAAAGTTGTTGATTTTTAGAAATTATTTCTGATTTGAAAAAAATCCATAAAGAAATCATTACAAGACTTTTTTTTTCCCCACATAGAATGTTATTTTAAAGTGTTACCAAACCTTTGATCCATTTGACAAATGAAAATAAATTATTTCAATTCCTGAAAATAAAGTCAAAGACCGCCTGTGTGCTGCCCCCTAAAGGTTAAATCGATGTATTACATCTGAATTTGGTGATTAGTCAAACCATATAAATCCCACGTCATTAATTATAACAGTCTTGTTCCCTAAGCTCCACCCCCCTGACTGGATTTTTAAATTTCGGCTGTGGGTGGAGTCAGCCTCTACCGTCCCTGTTTGGTTACTCTTTAACATTCAATCTAGTCTCTGATTATCGTAGGAACTTTCTGGAGAAATGTCTCAAATTTACAAGTTTCCATAAATCAGAAACTTTATTTCATTTTATTGTCATTCTCCGTCAAATATTTGAACTTTGTAATTAAAATGTTACCGTTAACGTCAAAGTGGAGGCTAACAACCGGATGTTAGCTTCTGCTTAGTCCGACTTTTAAGGTGGTATGGAGAAATAAACCAAATTAAATTGCCACAACCGTCATAAAACTGGTATTTGTTACAGATAATATAAATCCATCGTGTTTCCTACTTTATTATCTGTGTGTGAAAGAGTCGAGAGTTTGTCGCCGCGTATTAGCCGGAGCGGCTTCTGCTCAATAATTCCGTATGTGGAGGAAAACTCCCGGTTTTGTCTGTAAACAGCAACTTTATTGTTCTTTGAAGTTGATCTTCGGATCTCTTCTCCCTGAAGAAGCTTTACAAATAATTTTTTATTGGCTTTTTAGCTAGCAATCGAGGTAGCCGCTTTAAGTGGACCCAGACGGATGTCGTGAACAGAATCTGACAGTTTTTCAAAATAAACTTCCTTCAGGATCAGAAAATAAACTAAACGGAAATAATCTAGGTTAGTGCAGATAATACTATGTTTCAGTCTGTACCAAGTGACCCAAGTGCTAAAATATAGGTTCTTTCTCTGCAACCGTCCTCCCTCCAGTCCGGTTCCAGTTGGCCCACCTCCCTCCGTCCATCTGTGACCCCTCTTCCCTCGTCCGTCCTCCTCTGATTCCCTGTCTGTCAAACATGATCTGTCCTCTCGTTCATTCTCTCCTCCATGATGCTTGTGTGATTGCTCATATGCCAGCTGGAAGGGGGGAGGAGCCTGGCTCCGTGTTTACGCTCCTTCTTGACAGAAGAGTATTAATGTTCTCTTCAGGTGTCACAAAAGCGGGTGTTGGAGGATCCCCGGGGCCAGTGTTTGCTCAATTATTTCGGCTCAGATATTGCAATCTAATGAAATCTGAAACATAATGCAGAAATCGCAGGACAGGGGAGCAGATGCTGGTAATATGCACTGACAGATTCACTGATTACATACTGCAGAGCCTCATTCCATTTCTGGAGACTTCACTCCCTTTAAGAACAGTCTGTTAAATGCCACTTAATTACCAGACTAGTAAAGACCACACGTGTGGAAGTCATCATTAAGTCCCCGTAGACTCCGCTTCTTAAGAATAACAGTTATTAATGCGACTGCAAAGAATAACAACAGAAGAAAACAGAGTCATTGTTGATACTGATATGAGAATTAAAATGCTTGATTGGCAGATTTTGTTAAATGCGAATCGTTTGAGTCAAATGAGAGTTGCAGAGATATTTCAAAAGTTCTGAGACAACAAACGTTTGAAGTGGTCATGATTCTAGGCGGGGGTTTTGTCGTGTTCATCATGTTCAGGTTAAATCTTCCACAGCCGTTCACGGTTTTTGTCGTGTTTCTATTTGTTTATTGAACGTTTTGAGTTTCCACCACCAAGCCCGGTATCATGTGTTTGGGTCCTCCACCACCAGGTCATGACAGAATGACCCGACCACCTTCAACCTATCAGGAGAACTTTGTCATGTCACGTCACCTGGGTTTTCCTGCGGCCGTGACGTGAGTCATGTGAAGCCATGTCCGACCAATCTATTCGTGAGCGAGATCGTCGGAGCCATCCTTGAAACTTCCAGTTCTTGAGGAGGTTCGCCGGGACCACTCCTTCCTGTTCCTTGTCATGTTCCTGAGGGGATCTGCTGGGACCGCTCCTTCCTGTTCCTAATGGGACCTCTCCTTCCTGTTCTTGTCATGTTCCTGAGGGGATCTGCTGGGACCGCTCCTTCCTGTTCCTAATGGGACCTCTCCTTCCTGTTCTTGTCATGTTCCTGAGGGGATCTGCTGGGACCGCTCCTTCCTGTTCCTGATGGGACCGCTCCTTCTTGTTCCTGATGGGACCGCCCCTTTTTGTTCCTGATGGGACCGCTCTTTCCTGTTCCTGATGAGACCGCTTCTTCCTGTTCCTGATGGGACCGCTCCTTCCTGTTCCTGATGGGACCGCTCCTTCTTGTTCCTGATGGGACTGCTCCTTCCTGTTCCTGATGGGACCGTTCCTTCTTGTTCCTGATGAGACCGCTCCTTCTTGTTCCTTATGGGACCACTCCTTCCTGTTCCTGATGGGACTGCTCCGTCCTGTTCCTGATGGGACCGTTCCTTCTTGTTCCTGATGGGACAGTTCCTTCCTGTTCCTGATAGGACCGCTCCTTCCTATTCCTGATGGGACTGCTCCGTTCTGTTCCTGATGGGACCGCTCCTTCCTTTTCCTGAGGAGGTTCTCCGGGACCGCTCCTTCCTATTCCTGAGGAGATTCTCCGGGACCGCTCCTTCCTGTTCCTGATGAGGTTCTCCGGGACCTCTCCTTCCTGTTCCTTGTCATGTTCCTGAGGGGATGTGCCGGGACCGCTCCTTCCTGCTTCTTGTCCCTGAGGATGGTGTCCGTACATTCAAATTGACCATATTTCAAGTTCTGGAGGAGGGTTGCCCGGACTGTTCCCCTTCACGTGCCCTGTCCCAGGGGAGAGTCATTGGAGCTAGTGTTCTTCATGTCTGTTCCTGAGGAGAGGTTTTGAACACCCTCACATCCATCTGGCAGCAGGAGTTCTCTTTTCTGGACTTTTTTTTGCCCATTAAGGTCCCCTCCTCAATGTTTTTTGGGCATCTGGGATCTTCCCTTTTGGGGAGGGGTACTATCATGATTCTAGGCTTAGGTTTTGTCTTTTTTCTGTTTTCCCTGTTAGTCTCACCATGTTCAGGTTAAATCATCCACATCTGCCTTCATTGAGTCAATCAACCTGGTTTTCAGTTCCTCAGCGTCAGGTCATCTTCTCTGTTCTGTTCAGGCACCAGTTTTGTTACTCCGTGGCTTTTTGTCATGTTTCAGTTTGTGTATGTAACGTTTTGAGTTTCTGCCACCAAGCCCGGTGTCCTACGTTTGGGTCCTCCACCCCCACATGACAGTAGTGGAGTCTTCTGTTGGTGGTAAACCTGCTTGGTAAGGTTAGGCCAGGCCTTGAGTCATACATGCCTGGAAATTACAGGTCTCTCTCGTCGTTTATAGTACTTTTTTCAGTAATCTTTTACCCCACTGTGTGTGGCTTAAAGGAGGCAAAAACAACCTCCTTTTTTCCCAATAGAAGAGCGACTGGAAATGGGGAGAGGAGGAACGATTCCTCAGAAAGAGGCCGAACGTTTGCAGGGAAAAGGCAGAGCGAGGTCTTGAGGACGTTCACACAGCGTTGTAGAGACAGCAGCCCAGTGCGTCACGCCTGACTCGCTCCACAAACAAGCATCCAGCCATTAGAGAGCAGTTATTTCTTGTGAGAGACAAGCTCGTCTCTTCTGGCAGATTGGTGATAGATACAGTAGACAATCACCGCACAACATCTGCTCTCAGTATCTGGCTTACTGACGAGCACATAGATCGGTTAATAATCACGCACACGCTTCACACCCAACAAGAGGCGCGAAGGCTCACAAGTCTCCATCTGGACTGTCCGCAGCTCTTTCCTTTTCTTCTCATCGTGTTTTTTTTGCAATCAGAGACATTCTGTCTCCTTCATAATTTGGCTGAAGCAAAATCCCCGTTCAATAAAAACCAAAGCTACACATGGAGGGAGCAGAACATGGATGGACGGATGATTTAATATGTCGTCTCTCTCTCACTCATATCTGTGCTTGTTTTAATATGAATAGCTACTTGTGGAAGGGAATGAATTCAAAGGCACTCTGAGAGCAGAATTATTGGCTGAAGCCATGAGTGGCAGCCTCCATATGTGCCAGAGCAGCTTTGTAGAGGATGTAATAATAAAGTCCGGGGGGAGGTCGCACGTAGAAACAACTGTGATAGAAGTACCCCAATTCATGAGCTGGTTCTGTGCAACGTTACCCGTCCCCTCTGCATTTCCCCCTTCCTTTAGCTTTGATATGGGAGCGTTTGCAACTCATAATTCAAAATAAGTCAATACTGGAAATGTTTTTTTCATTTTCACAATTCAACTGCAATACTTGTCTCTTAAATAAAATGAAAAAGCAAATCTCCAAACAGCGTTTTCTTTTTCAACACCGTCCATTCTGTAACTTAATTGAAACGATAAAGTATTTCATTCTAAATTTTTTTTTTATTAATTGGGAAAAAATACATAATTTTTAAATTTCACATTGGGAAAATGAAAAAGCATTTCTGTTTATGCATTTTAATTTTCAAATTTAACATTTTTAATTGAATTTTGGTACAAATTTACTATCTCTCTATTACTACAAGAAGATACTAAAATCACAGGCTATGCAGATGACACCTGTCTATTTTCAAATATCCAGTTAGTTAAAAACATAAAAAAAAATACTACAATGGATAAAGTATTGGGTTTTTAAATGTTTCCACTCAAATCCAGATATAAACGAGTGGAAAGTGTCTATTTATTCCTACCAACGATTGAAGAAAACATTAGATTCCATGTGAAAGAATAGACTCTTCTATGTAATTAGTATACTAAAAGACTCCTCTTGATGAAGTTTGATGGAAACTATTTTGTTTGTTTTTAAATCATTATAAATGGGGGAAAAAGAAGCGGAAATAGTCTCAGCTTTTAGAGAGAAACCTTAACGTGTTGTGTAACTGAAATCCACTGAAAACCGGTAATAACCATTAACCAATGCTAAATTACACTCCTGGTGCGACTTGGACAACCCAGTATTTTCTCCTTGAATAGTGCTGCACTTGAAGAAACAGAGAAGCCTAATGACACATCAAAGAGAGTGTAGCCTCTGCGTTCCTGTGACCCAGATTCAAGAGATGTAGGCTCAATTATTATGCTGTCAAAGGTGTGTGTGTGTGTGTGTGGGAGCCGATGCGTGTTTCTTTCCTTTTTTTGCGTGGGCGTGCAGAAATGAGCCCCCCTCTCGCATGTCCCATTGAAGTCGCTGCTTTAATTAAAGCATGAAGAAATGTAAAATGCATGGCCCCCAGGTTCATCGCTTCTTTTCTTACATTATTAAACAATCTCAAGCCAATAAGGAGCCGTAAACAAAAACAAACCATCCCCAAGCTTATTTTTCATTTCTGCACAGACCACTTCAGACACGTCTCAACATTTCAGAACCGCATGAATGCAGCCTCATTGTTCACAGACTCTGTAAGGATCGTGGCTACCACGCACCGACCGCTTTAGTGTTTGACGGTGACTCAGGTTGTTTGTCCTTTGAGTCAACAGTAGTCTGGATGGAGAGATCAACGGTGGGGGGCACGTTGATATGTCTCAACTGTAAAACAACTCAGACGTGAACAAGAGCTTAGTTGAACCAAGATAAGGTTTGCTAGTTTTCAGTAGTTTATCAGAATCCAACGCACTCTCCTTCATAACTGGGCAGATATGGACGTATGGTTTGGGCCCCCTCTGCGCCACTTTTTTTTAATGTTTCATGCTGTGGATCCCCCCAGCTGTACTTTTTTATGTGCTGGCTGCTCCCATTAAATCAGGGGTCCTCAACCTCCTGGCCACAATCCAGTACCAGTCCGAGGACCGCTTGGTACCGGGCCACAGACAGGGAAAAAAAGCATACACTAATCGCAGGGGCCCTGACCCTCTGTATGTAACCCGGCCAGTACTAGTACCCTAAACCAAGATCAATTACTCGTCTGTTACTATGTCCCAAGGGTTAGGGACCTGTAATTTAACAGCCAGCATGCACGACGAGTTGAGGACACCCAAAAAGGCACGGGAATGAAGGGGGGCCCGAACCACGCGTCCACCAACGACGAGTTGGGTGTGAGAATCTGTTTCAACAGGAGGTACTGGCTGTTCCCATTAAATAAGGGGGTCCTTAACCTCCGAGCTGCAATCTAGTACCAATCTGAGGGCCGCTTGGTACCGGGCCACAGACGAGGAAAAAATAATGCTCTAATCACGGGGACGAGAACTGGTACCTAAGCCCTAACCCAGTATTGGTTCTGCGTCTGTTATCGCTTCTCAAGGATTAGGGACCCATGACTTAACAGCCATTATGCAAAAAAACGACGAGTTGGGGACACGCAAAATGTCAAAAAGTGATACAGAGGGGGTCCCGAACCACACGTCCATCAATGACGAGTTGGGAATGTGTAGCAGATTCAGCAGGAACAGTAATCCTCGTTTGTGGTGCGATTTATGACCCATGGGTGACAAACATTTTTCTTTGTTTGGCCAAAAGACAGAGTGTAGGCGTTTGATGGGATCCTGGAACTTGAAAATGAAATGAATCATTTAAAACAAATTACCAGAGCTATAGTCGGCAAATGACAAGCATTTCAAACTGCTGTAACTCTTAGACTACTTGGTGTAATTTCAGTGGAAGCTGAAGCTGACAAAAGCAGTTTGCAGCACTTTTGTTGCATTGACTGTATAAGAACTGTACAGAGTTAGTGTGACATCACTCATTGAAAATGACTTAATTCTGTTGCAATCGTTTCAAGATACTAACATTGGAGCCAGAAAACATCAGTGAGCAGCAGTTAGTCTAAGCCAGTCTGGGTTTCTATGGCAACCACTCTGACCAAAAAGGAGTCAGCTTGTTGCAGGCTACTTGCCATGGGGGGGGTTGTCACTCATTCCAGTTCTCATATACAGTCAATGATAAACAAAGCTGCTTTTCTCCACTCTAGAATCTGTTGAAATGACATTAATTGCATAACCGGTTGAAGAGTTACAGTAATTCTAAGAACGACAACACTGGAGCTAAGCTAGAGCTTCTCTGTCTAAGAACCCATGTAACACTGTGTGCTATTAACAATCCAATTATTACTTCAATAATATGTTTTACAGTGTGTGAACTGAATCAGATTAATATGAATACTTTCAAACCATACAGTAGATTATTAATGTATTTCTAAACACATTTGTCAAAATGTGTAAACTGTGAAAACTCAAAATTGAATTGAACTGAGTGGATCAAAAGAATAGAAAAAAATTGGAATCGAATCGTTTCTGGAAATTATTATTGATGCCCAACCCTGATCGATATGTGTGCAATAGTGAATGGGACTGATTGTGAAGCGTTTGGTAATAATAATACAGTTGGTGTAAATGAATAGATTCAAATTTAGACAGACGCAAAGAAACCAGACCAAAAACAAAAGTCATCGGTTCTTGTGTCGTCTGAAACTTTTCATTAAAGTGTTTTTAAACGAAAAACTGATGATGAACCGTCACCGTCAGCTGAAAACAAACATGAACGTCTGGTGTAAAAGTTCTCCGAATCGTTGTGGAGCTCCTCTCCACACGACTCTCTTTGGAGTTCTTCCGCCTCAGGTTTGTTCGCTTCCTAAAGTCGGAAACTGTCTTTTTTTAACGACGCTGAGGGAACGCTGCGATTGGAAAAGGAATTGGTGCACGACCACTCATAATTTTTATTTAATTGCCAACTGAAGAGAAAACATTTAGAAAAAGGCATTAGCTCGATTGCCAGAATTGTTTTGACTTTGCCCTGTTGCATCAAATTATTTTAATGACTTTTATCATTTAGCTGAAATCCATTTTTTTTCTGTCTGAAATGGCAGTCTCTCTACTTAGTGTCATTTGTGCGACGATTTTGGTTTATTAGTGGAAATGAATGAATCTATTAGCAGGGCAGGGGGGCCCATCAGTGTAAACCTGCCTGCAGCTGCCTGGCGAGGCTGATATGTCTCCTCTTAGGGCGAGTTGGTTTAACACAAACGCACACATGTGGCTTGTCAGAGATGGAAAAGATACCGCTGCTGGCTTATCCCAGCCTCCAGCCGCTTCTCAGTTCATGACGGCAACTTAACCACCCACTGTATCCACAGCTGAGGTAACGCCAGAAAGCAATAACGCTGATATCGTAGGTTAAAGGTGCCAGATTTTGACAAGCTATGTCATCATTATCAAGCTTGTGCTGTGTGGGGGAAGAGACTGAGGCAGCTCAAGGTATTTCCTTTCAGAAATCCTGGGCTGAGAGGCAGCAGGCATTGGATGCTTGAAACTCGGTGTGATAAGGTGTTAGCTTTAGGTTTTCATCTAAATCTGCCTAAAGGGGAAAATGCTCCATGATTCTCGCTCCCCTTCAATCCTGATATAGCCAGAGGAAACAACAGCCTCCGCCATAATCAGGCAGCGGCGGCGGCGCGGTAAGCTTTCAGTATCTAAAGTGCGCTTCATCCCATCTCCTCCTCCTCCTCCTCCTCCTCCTCCTCCTCCGCCACCAGATTCATTTCACAAATGCAACGCTAAAGGCTCGCCGGGAAGAGGGAGAAACATCCGTGATTCCATCCAATCCATCTGTCGAGGTGTATTATTTGAGACAAAGTCCTTATTCTCTCCTTTCAGAAGTGTCTCTTTGCATCTTTTTTTGCATGACCAGGTCGTGAAAGGATCAAAGAGCCGGCGGAGCGTCGAGCCGCCGACGGTTTAACATCTTAACAGGCAGAGAGGGATGGAGGCACGGAAGCCGTTTGAGCCATGCAGCAGCTTAGAGAGTCGCAGGAAAAACACTCTCCAAGTCATTTCACATGGATGTTAACAACTTGATTTTTTATTTCTACATGTCTTTTTTTCCTTAAACAAATGAAACAATCCTGGGGTGAAATGATCAAATGTAGGGGTGTCAAACTCAAACACACAAGGGGCCAAAATCCAAAACACGCCAAACAGGATCAACATTTAGTTAACACTCTAAAACTACTTTTTTTAAAACTTTAAAACCGTAACTTTTAAACATAATTGTGAACTAGATTTAAAGCATTACTTATATTTGGTCACTGAAGATGCTAGTGCTGATAGCTGAAGATGCTGAAATTGTTAGATAAAAATGCTGAAGCTGATAGTTAAAAAGGCTGAAGTTTGTAGCTGAAATCACTGAAGCTAATATTTGAAAACTCTGAAACTGATAACCAGAGAAAACGCTAGCTAAATGTCTAATTACCCAAAAAAAAGGGTTAGCCAAAACAGCTAACGTGTAGCTAAAAAAAATAGCTAAAATGAAAAAAATCCTAGAAAAAAAAAAAAAAGTCTAAATCGGCCAAAGCAGCTATCATAGAGCTGAAATATTAGCTAAACTCCAAGGAAGCCTAAAAAAAAAAATTTAAAATAAAAAAAAATCCTAAATAAAAAAAAAAACAGCTAGCACGTAGTTGACATATTATTTAAACACCATTACAGCCTAATTTCCTCCTAGAGGCAGAATTTCAGAACTGCACTTTCAATTTAATGATTTTACATTGTTGATCCAGCAGTGCTTAATCAAAGGAAGCTTTACAGTTTTTTTAGTCCCTTCATTCCTTTTAATCTAATATCCAGTTGCTCCTTATTCACTAAGTTCTAAAAATAATCCACAATAGACGATAGTAGTAACTTTATTTTATTACAGTAACTATAGATGTTTAAAGGGTGACATATGAACAATTTTTATTCACATTTTTTTCATTTTTGTGCCAAATGTAATATATGATCATATATATGGATATAGTTCACTCTATAAGACCTAAGAAAAGCATGGTCGGCCGTTTAAAACCACTGTTTCTTCCCATCAGATCAGCTGATTGCATAAACACGTCACTACTAGAAAGCGACTTTTCTCAGCTTCAGAATCTGTTGGAATTACGTTAACAGATTAAGTCGTTAAAAGGACCTCTGAAGCAAAAGCTTCAGTGTTAAAGAGTTACGGTAGTTTGGAAAGCGTTTTATTTCCTGTCAATGGCCAGACCTTCAGTATTAAAGGGTTTAATGCAGCATTAATTAATATCAAAGACTATGCAGATGACACCTGTCTATTTTTAGATATCCAGTTCATTATAAACTTAAAAAAAATACTACAATAAAAAAAGTGTTGATGGCATGTAATCTTCAAACAATTCAAAGTAACTCAATTTTGAAATACTTTGTTTCAACTAATTTGATGAAACTAATTCCAAACAACTAACAGAACAATTCCACATCTCATTTGGCCATTGAACATATTGTTGCTTATAGCTGAAGATGCTGAAATTGATAACTAAATGATACTGACAGATTAAATCACTGAGCTAACAGCTAAAAACGCTGGAGCTGATAGCTAGCTAAAATATTAGTTAGCCTAAAAATTAGCCAAAACGGCTAGCATGTTGCTGAAATCTTAGCTAAACTCCAAATTAGCCTAAACAACCTTAATAAATGCCAAAATAGTCCAAAAAGCTAGCAGAATTTCACCATAATTTTCCTCTTTACTAAACTCTGACTCCATGTAATTTAATTAATGTCTAATTGACTATTAAATTAATAGTTGATTACTTGACCAATCGTGGCAGCCGTACTCAAGATGTGGTCACTCAGCACAGTGACTTTCTTCCTTTAGTCAGAATCAAGTTTGCCTTCATCTTTATCTCTAATTTACCCTCTTTTCCATCTTTCAGTCTTGTGTTTGTGTGCATGTCTTCATTTTCTTCTTCTCCAAAAAAAAAAAAAACAACCCTCCTTTGTTAATGTGACAAATCTCCACTAATGACTGAGCTCCCATCGGAAACGCCACCCTCCCTTTTCTTCACACCCTTCAGTCACTTCTGCGCATTATTCCGCCCTCTCTTAAGTCTCCTTTTAAAAACTCTCCGACGTCTCCTGACAAACTATTCAAGACAGAAATGAAAAGATTGCCCTTGTTCTATTCATTTCTGACTGTGGTGACAGACTCCGGGCATCTCAGTCAGCCGTCAGGTTCAGAGAATCGAACGCGTACCCGCCCATTTTTGTCTCGTCTCCCGCCTCCCACCACCCTTCCTTTTCTGCGTCTCCACCAAAGCAACAATAACTTCCATCAGAAGAGTTTGTCAGCAACTTCAAGGCAGTTTGAGATCTGTAAAGTTTGAGTGTAGCTAATGAAAAGCATTAACCTCAGAGCAGGAGGGTGGAAGAAGAGACAGGGGGAAAAGGGAGGATATCCCTTCCTGCTTTCTTCCTGTCCGGGGTGGCAGTGCATTGCATTAGATCCCTATGATAAAACTCTGCGGCTAATGAGGAAAGAGCGAGACACGCTCATTAGTCTATGTCTACACCAGTGTGAGAACAAACTGCAAGCGCCCAGACCGGAAAAACTCATTAGCATGCCTCTATTCGCAAAGGCCGAGGTGGCGAGGAGATGGGAGCGATGACCACGGGGAGTGAAACAAAAAAAAAAGACTTTAAAGAAGGAGAATTTACACCTCCACAAACAACTTTAAGAAACTAAGTAAAAATATTTTATCGAACAAAAGTTTTGACGAAAACGTCTTCTACAAGATACAAATTGTAACTTTATTCAGATGATGTATTGCAGTAAAGTGATTACATTTTTTTACATAATATCTCCGTGAAGCTTCAGTGCTCCTGATATCCACAATATACATAAAGATGACTTTACATTTGCAGCTTTTTAGATGCATAACAAAGACGTATGAGCGTTTCTTTGACTGATGCTGATGTTGTTTATGGTTGTTGAAAGAAAAACAGAAAATAAATCAAAAAGCGAATGTGTACGTTATGTGCTAAATGCAAAATGTGATGTAAAAAGTAGCTAATTATCTTAAAACATAAAAAAGGTGTAGAGAAAGTTGTTAGAAAAGTATGAATTCCTGCTTAAGACTGAAGCATGTCATGAAATAGTTCCAGAGTCAATTGTATTCTATTTTTTCAAACTACAAGTCAATCGTCAATTATGCACTGAGCGGTCCAGACCGGATTGGACCGGACATGTACAATATCTTCAGTGTTTCCATTCTGAAATGGACCCATTAGGCCGGATTGATTCGTACCATTTTCGTTCCCCCGTTGGTCCATCATAGACCGTTTATGAGAACTGGACATAGCAAGGTTTAAGGTTCCCCACAGGAAATGGATTACCTTCAGCCTTTGAGAAATCAGGCCGCCACTTCCTGAAACGTCTACCGCCATATTGCAACCCATATTGATTAGTCCGAGGCAGTCTGAGTCAAGTTTTTAGAGGAACTACTGTCACCAATCACGAGTGAGCTTGTACCACCTTGTTTGAAGCCCCTCCCACTGAAAGGGAGCATCACATGTTACTGATGGATCTGATTGGTCAGTTTATAACTTGAATAACTGGGGATAAAGAAAAATATCTGTAAAAAAAATTAGGACTATAAAGAACATGCTAAGAAGAAAGCATCAGAGCAAGAATTGTTATTCTAAAATGAGAAAGAACCATCTGTTTCTCACTGGAAATCTGTGGGATTTTGCCCTTCTCTGGGTACTTCCTGTTTGGAACACGAGAGGGGAGGGGATGATTGAAATTCGTGACAATAACATCTGTGGAAAAATGGAGCAGACCAATTAGAGCTACTGTCCTGACGCGATGAAATCCATCGATTGGTAAAAAAGGTATCGCGACAACAGCAAGCATCCAACCAAGATCCAAGCCGAAAGTTTTGAGAAAAGTTGGCTGTTACCCAGAGAAGATCAATGCTCAATATAACAAGAAAATATCAAATCTGTAGGGAAATAATTACAGCAGAAGAGGTGAAAAGTAGGTGGGCGGGGCTTCTTGCCAGATGGATACCAAAAAGTGGGCCTGGAAAGTAGTGGAATGGAGTCCAAGAGACGGAAAAAGAACAAGGTGGAGAACAAAGATGGAGAGACGATACTGAGAAGAATGGCGGAAGGGCCTGGATGCATGTGGTGCAAGGCCGCCATAAATGGAGAAGTTTGTGGAGGCTACCCGCCAACAGAGGCGTGACGAGCTGAAATGATGATATGATGGGAACAGTAGACAATCCGCAAATACGGAGACAAAACCGCCCCCCATTTCACTCTTCCCCAATGGTGGAAGAATGATCGTTATCGATCCATACTTATGACGTATAGTTAAGGACTCCTGTTGAGATCTTGGTTTGCCGGAAAGCCAACCGCCGGCGGGGCAGCATAGCAAGTGCCACTGCCCAGGGACTGGCAGCCTGGGTGGTGGCGTATGCTAGATCAGCAAGACTCTTGGTGGTGACGCTCGCTATGCTGTCCACCGGGGGGTCGGCTAGCGGAGCGTATCTCATATTCACCAGGACCGTGTCCAGCAACCCCACGTCTTCACATGGACTTCACATTGAAACTTGATGCTTCCGCCACTTTGGACATCATCGAGTACTATGTCTAGTACCACGTCTAGTACCACGTCCAGTACCACGTCAGAACCCTGTCCAGAACCATTTCCAGTAGTGTTTACGTCCGCACTTTTTATCTATGCTTGTTTTAAATTAAAATCTTTTTACTTTCTTTTAATTTTATTTTAATGATTTGAATAATGAATGACATTTTTACTATTTCTTTTGATTGTTTCTTTTAATGTTTTATGTAAAGCACTTTGAATTGTCTCTGTACATGAAATGTGCTATACAAATAAACTTGCCTTGCCTTGCCTTGCCAGTACCGCGTCCAGTACCTCGTCCAGTACCGCGTCTAGTACCACGTCCAGGACCATGTCCAGTACCAGTCTGTGTCTGGTACCTTGTCCAGTACTGATGCACAGTGAAAGGTAGAGGAAGATGTTTTCGGTATTTTGTGGTGTTCATCTACTGATCAGAAGCAGGGAATACAACAACGAAAAGAAGTATAAAAAGAAATAGAAGGAAATTGCATTCTTGAGTGTTGTGAGATATAACATATCGTTATAGTAACTAGCTCTATTTGCTATCTAACTATCTCTGTTTGGTATTCCCAGTAACTTCTTCAAGTAAGTGTTCATCATCATTCAGGGCTGAAAAGATATTTTTCTGGACAGTTTCCTCAGTCCTAGTCTACTCGTACTCTAATCGCCAAAATAAATACAAGTTAAATGACCTGCAGCTCTGGAGCCATATGTGGCTCTTTGGTCCCTCTTTTGTGGCTCTCTAATGGAAGAATCCTTACATGTTTGTTCATTAAAACATAACGTTTCTAACTATACGCTGCATTTAGCAAAACAAATGATTCAGAAAAGTTAAACTTTTCTGAATTCATTTACAAACAGTTCAGGCTCCTAACTAAAATACCCATAATTCTTGATTTGAGTTTGTAGTTTTACCAAAGTTGACAGATTTTTGTGTACTACAGGAAGCACAACCAGAATTCATAAAAATAGTTAAAACAGTTTCTTCAAACAAACCGGTATTTGAAAGCTTTTTCATTTGGTAAAAATAATAATAGAACTGCTGAAATATGTAGACGTTAGCTACAAAATGGTGTCTATATTTTTAATGGAAAGTGATCCCAGAAGTGAAGTTAATTTGTAAAGACGGATGTTTAATGCCGTCAAATACAGAAATAAGACGGTTGAATAATTGGCTGAGTTACCTCAGAAAGTGACGATGTTGTCACAGTCAAAACAAAGGATCTTTCCTCCACAGATACGGATCTTAATGAGTGACTCCTCAGGACCGGGGCTCCCTCTTCCAAACAGGTTTCTTTGTTCAGACTTCTGACTTTCAGCGGCTCTAATGAGCAGTTCTGAATCCGCTGAGAGCTGTTCTTCTTTTCCTCCTGATGACTCCACGCCGTTCTACCTCTGAACCTTCTCCCACTCCACCCAGACGAAATATTCTTTGAGGTTTTACATCTTTGGGGCTTAAAAAGTAATTTTACCTGAAACTGTTTGAAGAAACTTGAAAAACAAAAGGTTGATCTGTAGAAAATGAGGATGTAGATCTGTGGAGTTTTACTGGGTGAAAGACCGGGAAATTAACGTGTTTCTGTCTGTTTACTCTACGTCCATCCATCCGTCCATCATGTCATCCATCCATCCATCATGTCGTCCATCCATCCATCAGTCACGTTATCATCCATCCTGTCATCCGTCTGTCCGTCAGTCCATCCATTCATCCATCCATCTACATCCATCAATCCTGTCATTTGTCTGTCCGTCAATCAATCCATCATCCATCCATCAGTCACGTTATTATCCATCCATCCTTCCAACTATCATCCTTCCACCATGTCATCCATCCATCTGTCCGTCCATCCATCCATCCATCCATCTACATCCATCAATCCTGTCATTTGTCGTCTGTCAATCAATCCATCCATCCTTCCATCTCTCATCCATCCATCCTTCCACCCATCCATTCAGCCATCCTTCCATCATGTCATCCATCCATCCATCAGTCACATTATCATCCATCTGTCTGTCCGTCCGTCCATCCATCCATCCATCCATCCATCCATCCATCCATCCATCTACATCCATCCATCCAGTCATTTGTCCGTCCATCCATCCATCCATCCATCAATCCATCCATCCATCCATCCATCCATCTACATCCATCCATCCTGTCATTTGTCTGTCCATCCATCCATCTTTAAAACTATTATCCATCCATCCTTCCAACTATCATCCTTCCACCATGTCATCCATCCATCCATCATGTCATCCATCCATCTGTCCGTCCATCCATCCATCCATCTACATCCATCAATCCTGTCATTTGTTCGTCTGTCTGTCCATCCATCCATCCATCTTTGAAACTATTATCCATCCATCCTTCCATCTCTCATGCATCCATCCATCCATCCATCCATCCATCTACATCCATCCATCCATCCATCCATCCATCTACATCCATCTACATCCATCCATCCATCCATCCATCTACATCCATCCATCTACATCCATCCATCCATCTACATCCATCCATCCATCCATCCATCCATCCATCCATCTACATCCATCTACATCCATCCATCCATCCATCCATCTACATCCATCCATCTACATCCATCCATCTACATCATCTACATCCATCCATCCATCCATCCATCTACATCCATCCATCCATCCATCTACATCCATCCATCCATCCATCTACATCCATCCATCCATCCATCTACATCCATCCATCTACATCCATCTACATCCATCCCATCCATCTACATCCATCCATCTACATCCATCTACATCCATCCATCCGTCCGTCGTCCAGAAAGAAACAGGAAAACCATGTCATCAATTTATCTTATCACTTTTCTGGGCTCATTTAGCCGATAGAAGTCGCCCTAAAGAGACATGTTATGATTTTTTTTAATTCAGACAGGAAGGGAAGAATTGTGGAACGACAAATCTGCCATTTTCATGTGAAGAAGACTCTTGTCTTTTGACGCTGGTTAAGTTAAAATGGTCTTTAAGCGAGAACAACCCTGACTTTGTCTTCAGTCTGTCTCCTTTAAACAGAGAAACATTCATTTTACAGTAACCCTTCCCCTCCCCTCCCCCATTCTCGCATAGAATTCCGGTCTTAATACTCGGAGAACAAAATTCTGATGTGGATCGTCTTTAAAAATAGTTCAAAGTGGAACATCTGCATGTGAAGAAGTGGGACCGAGTGTTTGTTCTGCTGCAAAGCAAAGCTCAGCAGGTCGTAGCGACGCGTGCAGAAAGCATGGCGGGGGGGCTCCTCAGCCGAGTGTCGTCATCGGTTTGTGCGCGGCGCACGTTCCTGTGAAATATTAATGAAGCCCAAGTACATTTTTAACGCTCCCTCTCTTCATCATCCTCCCACTTGTCTGTCAGCGTAAGACGGCGTGGCAGGAACACGGAGCGCCGCCGCGTCCCGCCCAGGCTTCGCCGAGCGTGTCATCCTTCAGTCGTAAGAGGCTTGTTGCAGGAACGATCATCAGAGAGTCGAGGCAGGAAGGATTGTTCGCAGGGAAACACTCGGGTTTCAGGAGTAAACTGGGGGTGCCGTGGCGCTCCGGCGGCGGGGTTTGATTCTCCCTGTCGAGCAGGGTGACCTGGCATTTCAGTGACTTTTAAAGGTGTTACCACGCTGACATATTGCTATCTCATTTCCCAGAGTGCCCCCCTCCCATCCGCGCTCCATGTGATCCGCGCACCTTTTGTTTTCTGGGTTATTTACTTCTTTGTAGACTCAGTGCCGAGTTAGAGGCTCTTTTGCAAGTCAAATAGTGAGAAGCTCTCAGCTTGAGTCAGAAAAATCCACAAGGAAATATTTAGCATTTATATTTTATGCTTAAGTTTCTGATTTTATTTATATTTCCTTATTTTTTTTAAGCCAACTTGTTTGGGGTTTTTTTTTCTCTTCCTTTCCAGCTGAAGTAGTTCTTCCTGATCAACCGAATGCATTGATGTCTGCAGAAATACATGATAATAAATACATTTTGGGATTAAAACACTTGTTATTTGCATCATCTGATATATTTATTTGTACAGAAGAGCTTAACCTTTTTAGCTCAGACCAACTGGCTAAAATAACCATGAACACATCCAGGCATCTTCATCAAACATTAGAGATAGTAGTTTTTTTTTATGTGTATTTAGTGTTTTTACATGTTCTTGGGGCTTTTTTCTGCTTGAAACTATATTTTCTTATACAGATTGTTGTGTTTATGTTGAAAATGTGCTCGGCGGGGCACAAACTCTGAGATAAAGAGAGGGAAAGGGGGCGGGCTTGCTTGAAGACAACGGCCAGGCCCACAACTTAGAGGGGAATTTTTAATGAACTCCTGTCGCTCTACAGAAACGGTCCTAAAAAACTACACATTTTATTTTATTTTATTTTATTTTATTTTATTTTATTTTATTTTATTTTATTTTATTTTATTTTATTTTATTTTATTTATTTTATTTTTTTGAAGGGTAAAAATGTCATCTTAATTAAAATATTTATACAAACAATTTCCAAATTCTATTCGATTTGATTCACCAGAACCTGGATTAATTGATTTAATTCTATTGTTTTTTCCTGATTTTTGTCTATCCTCTCAATTTGATTCAATTTTGAATTCACGCAGTTTACACATCTTGAAATATTTGTTTAGAAATACATGTATAATCTACTATATGTTTTGAATATATTTATATTAATCTAATACGGTTCACATAGTGTAACATGTATTAGTGAGTTTGTTAATTTCATACATGGATTCTTCTGTTTCTCCTGTAGGGCGTTTCAGTTTGCCCACTAGGTGGCGATCGTGCTATAGCATTACATCTTATCCCAGAAGAAGTAAGAATGGGCAAAAAAAAAAAAAAAAAAAACATGTTTTAGAGCACAAATTGTTATTTTTTAAATATTTCCTTTAAAGAAATTCATGCCAGTAAGTTTATAAAGATGTCTGTTTAGGTTGACCGAGCGTTAGCATTAGCCGTCCTATGGGAAATCCCATTATACGTTGGCATCAAGCTAGCAGACTTTAGCATTACGCGTTAGATAGAGCTCTACTTTTATGGATCAATTATTGATCTATTAAGCTTAAATCAATTCAGATCGATTCATTAATTACTCACAAATCTCTTCTCATCCCGTCATGTCTTCATTTGAGTCTTTCATTGCGATAACGTAGCGAGTCTAACAAACGATTATGTCAGTGTTATGTTAGTGAACACAATAAGTGGCGTTTGGTGTTTCACTGCGTTTTCAACCCAACATTTTTACATTTTACCAAAGCAAAATAAGTCAATATTGTTGACGAGTCTCAAACCTCATGCTACCAGTCAGGTCCAGGTGCTGGAGGTCAAATCTCAAAATCTCGACTTGTGTGACTTGAATGTAAGTCCCCATCTCTGTCAGAGTTAAAAGAAAAAAACATTAAAGAAAAAGTTTTGTGTTCTATCTTTAATTACAGAGAATACAGGTTTACATGTTTAAAAACTAAAGTTATTTTCTTCTGTTGAGCAGACGAAAATAACATAACAAGTCCCTTTTTTAGAAACTTCCTTAAAAAACTAGCGATGAGCGTGTCAGAATGGCGGTCGCTTCACTTCACCGAGGAGCAAAGTTCCACCTCAGAGGACTTGGCTGGGAGGCGGCGCGGCAGGTCTGTCGGTGTTGGCGTGAGGACGGACTGCTTGGAGACCCACTACTGCCGCCAAAGGTTCTGGTCCGTTCCAGAGCGGACGTCAGTTCTCCAGCCAGAACCTGGACACAAACGGCTCCAATAAAAACAGGGAGCTCTCCCTCTGTCCAAAAAAAGAAGACTCTGTGACAAAATGTGGAAGTAACTCAAGTTTCTGGCTTCGGTCAGAACCCAGAGATCTGCTGGAAGAGTTTTTCTGTTAGAGCTTCGAGTGCATGAACTATGAGAGAGCTAAGGAAGTAACTAACCATCAAACTCACTTTGACAGGTGACCTTTGACCTCCACATTTCAACTACTTTATATTAAATTGAATATATACTTCATATAAACTGATATAAATTTAATATAAACTTTATATAAATTTAATATCAAATCATTACATCATCACAATGGAATGTGTAGGTCAAAGGTCACCTGTCAAAATGAGTTTGATGGATAGTTACTTCCTTAGCTCTCTATATTGGTTGGAGAAAACCTTGATTAGTACTTTTTTACAAAAAACGTCCAACCCTACTTCCTTTCTTTAATTTTGTTTTTATTTCTTTGAGCGAGATCTCGTGATAATGAGATTCAACATCTCATTATCACGGGAAAAACAAAACCAACAGAACTCTGGGCTGACGAGCGTCTTTGCCTGTCGAACATCAGAAGAATTGATCAATTTATGATTGATTTAATTATGTTCAACATTTTCTCAGACAAACGGCTTCATTTTTGTTTATAAAAATGACTAAAGTATTGTAGCAAAATGAGTTGGGTCTCCTAATGTCCAGAGCTCAGTGAACGCACCACGTCACAGACCCGCGTCGGCCTTGGATTCTGTCGGTTGAGTGGAGTTAAAGCGATTGAGGAGCGTAAATCCACTAATAAGTCAAAAATAGAGAAAAAAAACAGCTTTTGTGAAGGTTTTCTTCTGCTCGTCACATATTGACGTTTGGTTAACACATTATAAATCCATAAATTGGCTCTTGCAATAGTTGCTAATCATCCTTATGGTCCAAAAATGAAAATATAGTTTCTTGAATTATCTTCAGTGATCAGGTATGGTATTTTTGTGATTCATTTGAAACTATCTTAGAAATAATCTTCCTTTAACAAACTCTCAGAAGGTTTTGTTGCAAACGATGACGGAAAACATACATTTAAACGCCGTTGAGCATTAGTGCTGATTTTCTTGGTGTCTTTTGAGAACTACGGCGGTGCTTATAAATCATAGTTATTATGCTGTCAAAGAACGGCGTCGTCTTCTTCTTCTTCTTCTTCTTTTCAGCTGACAGCTTCACCTGAGAAGCTTGCCAGGTGCAAGAAGACATGAAAGTGATTTTCTCTATGCACTCCTAATTACTTGTCTTCCTCTATTTCTAAAAATAAATTCATATTTCATAAGGCCTCTTTGCCTGAGCACACAGCCACCCTGCCAAACTGTCTTTGTGCCATCTGCTGTCATTTTGCTCACGGATGTTTAGCCAAAGTAAAAGAAAAGGAAAAAAAAAAAATCTCCCAATTATCTGCGCTGAGCCGTTGACCTCAACCTCCGTGTATCGTAGCAATTTAATTTAACCCGGCTGTGTGTTGTACGTGCTAATTAGAAAGCATTTCAAAGAGAGACTCACACCAGGAGAGAGAGGGAAAGAAAATGAGACTCGGAGAGAGATAAACACTCGCACAAAAGGAGATGTAAAAAGCTGAGAGTGTTCTGAAATAATATCTCAAACGCCTCAATTGCTTCCCACAGAGCTGGAACTGAAAAGAGAAAAGGTGAGACAACCGGCAGAGAGTTATGTGGGGAAGAAAGCCGCTGGGCTCGCGTTTATCACAATCAAATTAGCATTAAGAGACATCAATGCAAGTTTGACTTAAAGCTGAGGAGTGTTATGCGTGTGGGGGGGTGTCTGAGATAAGTGGGCGGGGCTTCTCCAGAGACAGTCCCATCTCCAATTAGCTGCTTCGTGTGCGAGTGAAAATGTGGTTTTTGGGGAGTGCATTACCCCCCCCTCCATAAAGCCTGTCATAAAGCCATTAATGACTCAACTCAGCGATAATTCAAGAGCACAAAGTGCTGCAAAATCAGACTAAACGGAGCCAAGATAGAGAAAGAGGGGAGGTTTTATTAGCATATTAGTGACTTGGATTCTATTTGTCAAAAAGAACAAAAGTTAAACCCTGAAAACGAGTTTGTGGAAATCTCCATGAACGTGAAATCAGAGAACGACGACAGTATAGTGACCAGTAACTGAAGGAAACTTTTGTTAAAAGACCCATTTTAGTCAAAAGTATATTTTTAACATGTTTTTGTTTTTTCTCGTGATTGTGGAGATATATTGATTGATTGATTGGTTTATTTCAAGCATAGATTAAAAAATACAGGACAAAACACACAATTATTTCAAACTCATTACAGAAACAATAAGATGAATTGATTAGAAAATAGAAAATAAAATACACTTATGTCACATTTGGTGTCACATAACAATCTGTGATGCTGATTGGTTGATCGCAGGCGTGATGTCACGGCGAGGAAGGTGATTAAATCTGAAGGTCGGAGTTCAGTGGAATGTGAGGGAAAGAGAGAGGAGGAAAAACAGGAGGAAGAGGGCGGGGCTTCTTCTAAGAAAGAGATGGGCGGAGCCTCATGGTGTGGTCATATTGTTTGTAGTGAGACACGAGTGTAAACAGAACTGCTGTGCAGTTCTGGACGTCCAGGAGAACTTCCTGTCATTGCAGCGGGGACGAGTTATGTCTTTTATTCTGAAGGGGAAACTCCAGTGTTTATGAAAGACTTTTATTCTGAAGGAGAGACTTCAGCATTTATAAAGGTCTTTAATTGTCAAGGAGAAACTTCAGTTTATGAAAGACTTTTATTGTGAAGGAGAGACTTCAGCATTTATAAAGGGCTTTTATTATGAAGGAGAAACTTCAGAGTTTGTGAAAGACTTTTATTGTGAAGGAGAAACCTCTGTTAATGAAAGACTTTTATTCTTAAGGAGAAACTCAGTTGTTCATGAAGGTCTTTTATTGTGAAGGAGAGACTTTAGCATTTATGAAAGACTTTTATTGTGAAGGAGAGACTTCAGAGTTTATGAAAGACTTTTATTGTCTAACGTCAGAGTTTGATTGATCGCTTGAAAAGGAGTGGGAAGAACTAATATAATCCCACCCCTTAAGATTAACTTCATTTCCGAATATTTTTTTTTAATTGTGAGATGAAAACCGGCGGCTTGAAAAAGCTCAAGTTTGTTCATCAAAAACGATCACGCTCCTCTCCAATCCTGCAGACAAAGAGATCTGTTAGCGTCCTCGTTTTCCTTGTTGGAGTTGCTATCAGCGTAGCTCCAATATTGCTTGGCTTTTATTTTCCTTGCTACGCTAATGTTAGCTTGAGGTCGAGGAATAATGGAATGCTGGGATATAAATGCAGGGTTACTTATAATTAGCTTCGTTTCAGTTAAAATAGCTGATTTTTCAGAGATGTTTGAAACATCCAGTACATGAATTCCATCTCAAATGTTGTTAAAAAGTTGTTTAACTTTTACAGCAAACTGAGTTTTTCCAAATTTCCTCCGTCTTCTTGGAATCTCTCCATCTTCTGATGAACTTGACATTATACTTTTGGCCAATTTTGGTGAGAAAAAATGGCTAAACAGAAAAAATGTTATTTTTTTTATTAACTTCCTCGACTAAGTGTCATTTGTAGAGTTAACAGAGCGTAAGGACAAACTGAGACAGACTCTGAACAGTAATGTATGTTCAGGTCGGCCGAGTGTTGGCATTAGCCTTCCTATGGGAAATGCATCAAGCTAGCAGACTTTAGCTTTATGTGTTGAATCGATTTTATGAATTGATTATTGATCGATTAAACTTAAATATTTCCACCCAGCCCGAGTAAGTTCTCTTATGCTGCAAGATATGAGAAAGAAGACGTATTTTTCCAGTAACTTGCTCTATTTTCTAGCTAGTTTCCCGCTTTGTCTCTGTGTGTGAGGAGTTCAGAGTTTCCTAACTAGTGTCGGCTTTTCTCCTTCAGAATGTTCTGGAATGATCCCGTCAATGGTTGGAAAGTTAGCGCATGTTAAAGATGGCGTGTTGAAGTAACTTTGTGTCTCCATCCTCACTCTGATGTCTGTGAGCGGGAACACATTTGCATGTTTGACTTTGGTTCCGACTCTGTTTGCAGGGATTACAGACGATGAGAGTTCAAGCGTCTTAGCCCCTCGCAGGCTGCCACAGCTGCCTGCCACTTCTAATGGCACTTCAGACTCCCATTGGCTGAGACCACAGGCAGGTTTATTAGCTTAGAGAACGCTCCAGCGCATACAGCCTCTCTGTTTGGATGACGTTGTAGCGCGGGCGATCGCCCTGCAACGGCGGCTCTGACAGGCCTGTAGAGTTAAAGTGAGAGGGATGCTGTACACGGACGGGTAACATTAGAGTGTTCTCTGACATCAACACGCTTCAACACTCAAACAACTCCATTACCTAATGTGGAATGCAAATGCAGATCTGTCTGTCTGTTTCTCCCTGATGACTCCAGCTAGTTTCACGTAATAATGCCATTTAATCGCGTCTCATTGTTTATTTGACAAGGCCTCCCTCGGGTGCCGTTATGGCACTTACTTTGTATTCTCAGCTAGCAGTGATGTGTGTTTTGTTCACATCCTTCAAGGAAAAAAAAAAAAAAAATCTTTGTATCTCCTGCCTCTGACTTAGTTTACGTTCCTTTTAGAACAGAGAGGTCTTCTTCTGCTGCTGGTTTGTCACGATTCTTTCTCCGGCTGGCGGTGACAGGTGTGGAGGCCAGGAGAATGCTGGGAAGGAGCGAACCTGCTTGTAGAACCGCTGCAGCTGACACAACTGATTGCATGTTACACCAATTCAACAGCCGTCCTCATTAGAGGCGGCAGCTTCACTGAAAATCTAATGATGCCGCAGCTTTTTCCATAGAGGAGGAAATGCATTTCAGACCAATGACGCAAAGTCCTACGATCCAGAGTAAAGCGAGCGCAATTTCATCGAGATATATCTCATTTATAATGCAAGAGTGAATGCTGTAAGCTGAATGTGTGTGACAGCTGAAGATGCTAGAGTTAATAGCTGATGGGTTGCCAAAACATTACCTAATTGCTAAAACAGCCAAAAAAAAACTAGAAAAATGTATAATTTTGCCAAAACAGATAAAATGATGCCAAGAATATCAGCTTAACTCAATGTTAGGCTGAAGACTTTAGTCTTATTTTGCCAAAACAGCTAGTATATTGTTCAAATATTAGCTAAACTCCAAGTTGGCCTATATAACTTAAAAAATTATAATTTTCATTAAAAAAAAAAAACTAGCATAATGCTAAAATATGAACTATACTTCAAATAAGCCTAAAAAACTTTAAAAAGTCAAATTTATCTAAAATAGCTAGGATAATGCTCAAATATTTGACCCGAATAACTTAAAAATATGTAATTTTCACAAAAAAACTAGCATAATGCTTAAATATTAGCTAAACTCCAAATTAGCCTAAAGAACTCAAAAAAGTCAAATTTCTCATAAAAAGCTAGCATAATGCTAAAATATTCACTTAGCTTCAAGTTGAGCCAAATAACTTTAAAATTTCTCATTTTGACAAAACAACCAGCATGAAGCTAAAATAATAACTAAGCTTCAAGTTAGCCTAAAGAACTTTAAATAGTCCAGTTTTGCCAAAATAGCTAGAATAATGCTCAAATATTCAACCAGAATAACTTAAAAATGTGTCATTTTCACAAGAATAAAAATAGCATAATGCTAAAATATTAGCTAAAGTCAAAATTAGCCTAAATTACTTAAAAAAGTCACATTTCTCTAAACCAGATAGCATAATGCTAAAATATTCACCTAACTCCAAGTTAAACCAAATACCTTTAAAAGTTCTATTTTTACAAAACAACTAGCGTAATGCTAAAATATTAACTAAACTTCAAGTTAGCCTATAGAACTTTAAAAAGTCAAATTTTGCCAAAATAGCTAGAATAATGCTCAAATATTCGACCCAAATAACTTAAAAATGTGTAATTTTCACAAAAATAAAACTAGCATAATGCTAAAATATTAGCTAAAGTCAAAATTAGCCTAAATTACTTAAAAAAGTCACATTTCTCTAAACCAGATAGCATAATGCTAAAATATTCACCTAACTCCAAGTTAAACCAAATACCTTTAAAAGTTCTATTTTTACAAAAAACTAGCGTAATGCCTAATATTAAAACTAAACTTCAAGTTAGCCTATAGAACTTTAAAAAGTCAAATTTTGCCAAAATAGCTAGAATAATGCTCAAATATTCGACCCAAATAACTTAAAAATGTGTAATTTTCACAAAAATAAAACTAGCATAATGCTAAAATATTAGCTAAAGTCAAAATTAGCCTAAAGAACTTAAAAAAGTCACATTTCTCCTAAAAAGCTAGTAAAATGCTAAAATATTCACTTAACTCCAAGTTAAACCAAATAATTTTAAAATTTCTCATTTTGACAAAACAGCTAGCATAATGCTAAAATATTAACTATGCTTCAAGTTAGCCTAAAGAACTTTAAAAAGTCAAATTTTGCCAAAATAGCTAGAATAATGCTTAAATATTTGACCCAAATAACTTAAAAATGTGTAATTTTCACACAAAAAACTAGCATAATGCTAAAATATTAGTTAAAGTCAAAATTAGCGTAAATAACTTAAAAAAGTCACATTTCTCCAAACCAGCTAGCATAATGCTAAAATATTCACTTAACTCCAAGTTAAACCAAACAACTTTAAAATTTCTATTTTTACAAAACAGCTAGCATAATGCTAAATTAGATCTGAATAGATAAAGGTGTAATAGAGGATTTTTGTTTAAATCAAAATGAAAAATGTGAAGCCAAATAGTTTGATTTCTAAATCAAAAATATTCCAAATTTAATTAAAAACCACTTTGGTAATCATTTGGCTTAACTTTAAATTTCTTCTAAATTATTTCTATTATTTCCACATCATGATGCTTTTATAATGAATATATTTCTCTGAGTGTATTTTTATTATTTCTTTTGGGTCAGGCTGTTCTGAATCATCTTGTTTCTGGAGAACAGATCCTTCATTTATTTCAGTTAACAGTTGCAGGTCTGTCAGAAATGTCTTCAGCCCGAAACGGAGTCTGGTTCCCGGGACGTTCTGTACGCTCGGGAGGGAACTGTTTATCTGACGGTATCGGCGTTGATTAAAAATGGTTCAACTTTCAGTTCCTTTGACTTCAAGTCCCGCCCCCAACCCTCTTTTGATCTGTTTTCAAAGCGTTCCTACGGTGGCCGAGACGGCTCACATGATTGCAAAAGCCACAACACAACGGCAAAAGCCGAAACACGAAGACAAACGCAGAAACACGACGGCAAAAGCCGAAGCACGACGGCGAAAGCCGAAACACGACGGCAAAAGCCGAAGCACGACGGCAAAAGCCGAAGCACGACGGCAAAAGCCGAAGCACGACGGCAAAAGCCGAAACACGACGGCAAAAGCCGAAGCACGACGGCAAAAGCCGAAGCACACCGACGAAAGCCAAAACACAACGGCAAAAGCCAAAGCACTCCAGCAAAAGCCAACACAGAACGGAAACGAATCAGAACGGAAGTGAATAATGGACTTTTTTTCTTAACCTTTCATTCAGTTTCAAGCTATTGGCGATTCTTGAGAGATACGTGATTTTGGTAAGGGATAGGTGAGGGTGGACGTTCGGTGTTGCCGCTTTTATTTCTTCTTTCAAAGCCTTCACGGAGAGCTTTCGGGGGAGAAAAAAAGGAGGGAAAACGGGATCTGTTTTTTTGTCTGCCATTCTTTCTTTTTTACCTATTTTTTATTACTTTTAAATACCTTCCACGTTATCGTCAGTATAAACCCTAATACTGGGGATCTATATATTGAGTTTAAACGCTTGGATACGCAAGCTGTGTGGTGGCCTAATGGGTAGCACACTTGGTTATAGTCCCAAAGGGTTGGGGTTCGAGGCTTGCGGGAGTCAATTAGTATGTATACTTTTTTTTCTGTAAAAAAAAAAAAAAAAGTATCATACATGGTTCTTACGTACATTTTGAGAATCAAAATAAATAAATACTTCTTGCAACATAATTCCAGGCAGTTACGTCGTTTCAGTTCAGGATGGTGGGGTTGTGGCACGCAGCGCCAAAATTCCCTTTTCGCCATGCACCCCATGCAACAAAAATGACTAAACTACCTGGAATTATGTTGCAAGAAGTATTTATTTATTTTGATTCTTAAAATGTACGTAAGAACCAGTATGATCCTTTTTTTTTTTACAGAAAAAAACATATAATACTAAATGACTCCCGCAAGCCTCGAACCCCAACCCTTTGGGACTGTAACCAAATGTGCTACCCATTAGGCCACCACACAGCTTGCGTATCCAAGCGTTTAAACTCAATATATAGATCCCCAGTATTAGGGTTTACACTGACGATAACGTGGAAGGTATTTAAAAGTAATAAAAAATAGGTAAAAAAGAAAGAATGGCAGACAAAAAAACAGATCCCGTTTTCCCTCCTTTTTTTCTCCCCCGAAAGCTCTCCGTGAAGGCTTTGAAAGAAGAAATAAAAGCGGCAACACCGAACGTCCACCTTCACCTATCCCTTACCAAAATCACGTATCTCTCAAGAATCACCAATAGCTCGAAACTGAATGAAAGGTTAAGAAAAAAAAGTCCATTATTCACTTCCGTTCTGATTCGTTTCCGTTCTGTGCTGGCTTTTGCTGGAGTGCTGTGGCTTTTGCCGTTGTGTTTTGGCTTTCGTCGGTGTGCTTCGGCTTTTGCCGTCGTGCTTCGGCTTTTGCCGTCGTGCTTCGGCTTTTGCCGTCGTGCTTCGGCTTTTGCCGTCGTGCTTCGGCTTTTGCCGTCGTGCTTCGGCTTTTGCCGTCGTGTTTCGGCTTTTGCCGTCGTGCTTCGGCTTTTGCCGTCGTGCTTCGGCTTTTGCCGTCGTGTTTCGGCTTTCGCCGTTGTGCTTCGGCTTTTGCCGTCGTGTTTCGGCGTTTGTCTTCGTGTTTCGGCTTTTGTCGTTGTGTTTCGGCTTTTGCCGTTGTGTTGTGGCTTTTGCAATCATGTGAGCCGTCTCGGCCACCGTACGTTCCCACTGGTTGTTTAGTTTCTGCAGAGTGGCTGGAGTTCATCAGAAAATGGCCTCCGAGTGTTGGCGTGGGACAACTTCCTACCCCCCCATCTGTGAACACGTACTTCTGCTAGCTTACAGTCCCTCACACCCCCCACCTAACATTACTGCAATAAAACCAGTGAGCAAATAACAGAAAAAGACGAAAACAAAGACGTTCACGGATCTAATTGTCTTCAAGTGGATGAATCAACCATATTAACTGGTAGTTATTTGGTACTTTTTCATACCTACTCAGTACTTACATGGTATTCACGTGGTACTTTAATAGGACCTACTGTGTATTTACTTGATATTTTTTTTGTACTTTCTCAGTACTTGCATGGTATTCTACATAGTACTTTTTATAGGACCTAATGGGTATTTACGTTATACTTTTTTTTTTTAACCTATTCAATACTTAAATAGTATTTTCATGGTACTTTTTATGGGACCTACTGGATACCTACGTGGTACTTCTTTGTTCCTACGTGATACTTACATGGAATTTACATGGTACTTTTGTGGGATCTACTGCGTACTTACATGATATTTTTTTGTACTTACTCAGTACTCACACAGTACTTTTTATTGGACCTACTGGGTCCTTAAACGATTCATTTTTTTAACCTACTCGGTACTTACATACTATCTACATGGTACTTTTTGTGGGACCTACTGCGTACTTAATTTATATTTTTTTGTACTTACTCAGTACTTACACAGTATTTTACATGGTACTTTTTATAGGACCTAATGGTTACTTACATTATACTTTTTCGTACCTACTCAGTACTTACATAGTAGTTTCATGGTACTTTTTATGGGACGTACTAAATACCTACGTGGTACTTTTTGTACTTACTCAGTACTTACACAGTATTTTACATGGTTACTTTTTTTTCATGGTACTTTTTATGGGACGTACTAAATACCTACGTGGTACTTTTTTGTACTTTCTCAGTACTTAAGCAGTATTTTACATAGTACTTATTATAGGACCTGATAGGTACTTAGATGATAATTTTTTTGTACCTACTAAGTACTTGCATAGTATTTTTATGGTACTTATTGGGCACCTACATAGTACTTTTTTGTACCTACTTGGTACTAACATGATACTTGCTGTGCATTTGTGTAGTACTATTGTGTCCATACTTATGTGATACCTACTGAATATTTATATTATATCTACTGGGTATATATACTGTACACACTGGATTTTTACACAGTACTTACTGGTTGCTTACGTACATGTTGTATTAAAGTGTCTTTTATAGTACTTACCAAATGTAAGAACAAATAAAGTACCTTGAACGTACTTCTTCATTTATTGTGTGTTTCATGGTATTTATCATGTATGACAAGATTGTGGGTGAAAACAAACTACCTTTGAAGTACTGTGAAAAATGAAACAGAATGTACTTTCTATTTACTTAGCAAGTTAATGTGTTTCATGGTGCTCACCATATGTAGAAATATAGGTGATACATAGTACTTATGTGGTACCTTATGTGTTTTTGTGGAATTTACTAATAATGAGAGCAGAGCAAGTACACAGAAAGTACCATTTATTGTATGTGTATTTGAGATGTTGAGCTAAAGGGTGTTTTGTAGTACTTACCGTTTAAAATGTGATAGTATTTCCACAGAGACTTCCTCTAAAGTACACAGAAACAGTAAAAGAAACTACCACTCTACTACACAGTACTTGCAGTGATAGATTGTTTACACGAGTAAATTACTCTTCTAACACGTATTTTCTACGTCACAAATAGGATCTTTTTAATCTGCATTGTTTCATCTTCTCCTGATTCACAAGAAGTTGAGTAAAAATCTCTCAGAATTTTGAGTTGAATTCTTTTTCTATTTGTCCTCCACCCTCATCCTCCGGAGCGATGGTTTTATGCTGTTACCGTGGCGACAGTTTAGTTTCCATGCATTTATCATCAATGACTTGTATGCGTTTTTGACGTTAGCGCGCACACACTGGATATGTGGTGATTCTTCTGAGCTCTCCGTCATTTGATCTCTCCACATCAGCCGTACTCCCCGCCATGCCGGCCTCATTACTTTGGCGAGTCCCGCCCGGCGCCGACACGTGTTGTCCACCTTTAACTAACGGGTTTTTTTCCTCCCTCGTTCCTCTTTTGGTCCGTTTGCCGCCGTGCGCCCGACTGCGCCTCTGACCCGAGTCTTCGTCAGAGCATAGGGTAAACGGGGGAGGGACCCCCCCCCCATCGGCATCGGCGCCGCCCCCAGCCTCATTTTCATGGGAAGTCCTTCTCCGGGATGATGGAGTTTAATTTGAGGTTTTGATCAGCAATAATGAATTCAGATTGGATTCAAGTTTAACGACGCCCACGGGGAAGTGGACGGTTGCTGTGTGCAGAGTACATCCTGATGTCTGTTTAAAGAATACTCACCGGCACAGACAATTACACAATACTGGGATGACTCAAACAAAACTACAAAATTCACGTTTTATTACAGCACCGGTAAAACCGTATTCCAGGGGTCTGCAGCCCACATGTGGCTCTTTTATCTCATCATGGTGGATCTATGGATGAAGAAAAATCAAATAGTAACTTTCATAAAGTTAGAAATTAGCTATTACTTTAGCAACATGATAACATTTTTGGATCATTTATGATCTATTGGGGTTTTTGGGGTAACTTAGAGTTTAACTTCTATTTTAGCAACAGGCTAACACTTTTGACTAATTTAGTTTACTGAAGAATTTTATGCTAATTTGGGGTTTAGCTAATAATGTAGCAACATGCTAATGTTTTCGACTAATTTGTTTTCTACTGAAGCTTTTTAGGAAGATTTAGATTTTAGCTTCTATTTTAGAAACAGACAAACTTTTTTGACTAATTTAGTTTACTGAGGAATTTTATGCTAATTTGGAGTTCAGCTAATAAGGCAACAAGCTAGCCTTTTTTTTTTTTTTTGGCTGATTTGGCCTCTAATTTTTTTTATGCTAATTTAGAGTTAAGCTAATATTTTAGCAACATGCTAACATTTTTGACTGAATTAATTTACTGATGAATTTTATGCTAATTTAGAGTTCAGCTAATTAGGCAACAAGCTAGCCTTTTTTTTTTTTTTTGGCTAATTTGACCTCTACATTTTTTTTGCTAATTTAGAGTTAAGCTAATATTTTAGCAACATGCTAACATTTTTGACTGAAATAATTTACTGATGAATTTTATACTAATTTGGAGTTCAGCTAATAAGGCAACGAGCTAGCCTTTTTTCTTTTTTTTTTGGTTAATTTGGCCTCTAATTTTTTTTATGCTAATTTAGAGTTAAGCTAATATTTTAGCAACATGCTAACATTTTTGACTGAATTATTTACTGATGAATTTTATGCTAATTTGGAGTTCAGCTAATTAGGCAACAAGCAAGCCTTTTTTTTTTTTTTGGCTAATTTGACCTCTAAATTTTTTTGATAATTTAGAGTTAAGCTAATATTTTAGCAACATGCTAACATTTTTGACTGAATTAATTTAGTGATGAATTTTATGCTAATTTGGAGTTCAGCTAATAAGGCAACAAGCTAGCCTTTTTTTGTGGCTAATTTGGCCTCTAAATTTTTTTGCTAATTTAGAGTTAAGCTAATATTTTAGCAACATGCTAATATTTTTGACTGAATTAATTTACTGATTAATTTTATGCTAATTTGGAGTTCAGCTAGTTATTAGGCAACAAGCTAGCTTTTTTGCTAATTTAGACTCTACTAAAGGTAAAAATGAAAAAAGAAATGCTAGTTTTTATATTTTTGCTTTTGTTTGAGCCAAAAAATAGACATGGTTCATATTTATATTTAAAAAAAGGTAATGAATCCAAGTTTCTTAAAGGCTAAAGTCAGACTCTGCAGCTCCTTCCAGATTCTGATCAGTAGACAACGAACCCAAATGCTCTTTTACTGTTAAAGGTCACTGACCCCTGCCGTACACGTACCAACCTGGATCCAGGTTTCGATCCCTCCAGCTGGGTTAACCGCATTCCTAATGTCAGGGAGGAACCGTGGAAGACCTCTCTTCTAGAAATCCTTCTCTCTGCAACACAGGACGGTTGGACGTTTTAGTCTTTTGGAAATAATAAAAGGGCAGCATGATAAACCAGTAAACTGTGTCACCATTTACTTAGTTTTTCATGTACATATGCTGTCATAATGTTGTACTATGATGGTCTGTACAGTTTTCTTCAGTTTACAAAGATATCTTCACTCAGGTTTGAATCCAGGTTTAGTCTGAGGATTTTTTTGCTGCTTTTCTTCTAACCGGCTGTGGACGTTTTTATCTGCAAACCAACTTAAACTGTTAAAGAGAAAAATTATGGAAGCGTTTTTGACTCTTAATTCAAAATAACAGTCAATACTGGAAATGCTTTTTCATTTTCACATTGTAACTGCAATACTTTTCTCTTAAATAAAATGAAAAAGCAATTCTCCGAACCACTCATTCTGTGACATAATTAAAATGATATTACATTTTCTAAAAGTTCTTTAGTAAATTTGAACCAAAATTAAATTAGAAATATCAAACTTGAAATAAAAATGGATTAACAGAAATGCTTTTTCATTTTCACAATGTGACTGCATTACTTGTCTCTTAAATAAAATGAAAAAAATAATATCCAAACCGCTTTTTCTTTTTTTTTTAATCATTCTGTGACATATTTAAAGTGACAAACCCAGTGAAGACTGCTTTTTCTTTTTTACATTGAGTAAGTTACAGCCTGAGGTGTGTTGAACAAGAAAAAGAAAAACATGTTTGGATAATTGCTTTTTCATTTTATGTAAGAGACTAGGAATGCAGTTACATTGTGAAAATAGAAAAACATTGATTTTTATTTTTAATTATGAGTCACAAACGCTTTAATACACACTGTGGGGGGGAGTAAAGTGGTTTCCAGTCACTCAGTTTTCTTAAACTAAATTGATTATTAAAACCTTCTTTATAAGATTCTTGTTCCAGAAACAAAGCTCGATTTACTTTTTCAAGAGTCAGTTTCTGCAGTTAATGAGTTCCTATAAGTAAAAACAGAACTGTGTTTAAGCCGTTCTTTGTCTTCAGATCAGAGAAGACTCGGCAGCAGAAGAAGACCGATGCAGGTCCCATAAGAAGAGCGGCGGAGGGGCTGCAGTGTTGGTTCTAAACTGATGGCGTCACTGTTGGGTCGCGCTGTCGGGAGATAATCTGAAGGATCAAACTCCGGGGACCGGCGCCTCCATTTTTCTTCAAGTTAAAGCTTTTCGGTCGGGTGACATTTTAAGTTCTTCGCTGAACTCCAGCCCGTATTACTTTGAAATCAAAAACATATTGGCATCTTTCTGGAGCTCGTGTCCATTTGTCCATGAGCAAATTATCCCATCCATCAAACCTTTCCATCATATTATTTTCTTTCTCTGCGCACGTGTCCGTCCTCGTACAGCGTGTCAATCATCCCTCCAGTCAATACGTCTGCCTGTCCGTCCATCCATCCATCAAGCCCGCTTTTTTTCCGCCCCCCCCTAGCTTTGCTGCAGAAAGCTCCTCGCTGACTCTTCTGTCAGGACCAATTCAGCAGTTAATGCATGTGACTAATGAGCGCTAATGCTGATCCACTGATAGAACAAATGGCATCAGATAGCTGCAGTATTCTAATGGCGGGATGTGATTATACGGATGAGTGGCTCTCAGGCCCGCCGTCACTCCTCAGTCGAAGCTGAAGGTGGAGTTTTCATTTTATCATCTGCGGTTTGCCGCTTCTTTGCAGAAGACGCCGCTTTGACTGAGGTGAAAGAATTGGATCTGCGAGAATGAACCTCGGCTGGAAGTGAGGCGAGCGTTTTCATGTCGCCAAAAAAGACGGGGGAGCGCGGAGGGAAGATGGAACGAGATGGGCAGGGTAATTGAAACGGGAGAGTGCTACAGCATCAATCTGTGTGTCCATCAGCGGCAGGTGGAGGTGAAGGGGGCCGGGTTGACGGACGGCAGAGGCAAGGGGTGCAGCGTGCAGCCGCGCTCTCCGGGACTCGGGGTGTGAGAGACGGGTTGTCTGTCGGGGAGACTTTTGGGTCTAAGGTTTATGTGCAGTGATGAGGTCAGTCAAATGCAAGCGGACCCTCAGCGAGGAGGAGCTCCGAACTCCAGATAGAGACGGAACAGAACTCGACAACCGGACGGAAAGTTCAGAACGAGAGTGGAGAATGAAAAGGAACTTTGTCCAAAAAAATAACATAAAAAGTGAGATTGTGACCATAGAACAGGGGTGTCAAACTCAACCACACGAGGGGCCAAAATCCAAAACACACCTTAGGTGGCGGGCTGAACCGGATAAACATTTATTGAACTCTCTAAAACTACATTTTAAAAGTTTTAAATTGTAATATTTTTAACATAATTATGAACTACAAATATAATATTACCTGTGATAATTTTGGCTGCTGAAGATGCTAGTGCTGATAGCTAAAGAAGCTGAAACTGATAGCCAGCTAAAATATTAGCTAAATGCTAAATTAGCCTAAAAAGCTAAAAAATAACTTAGGTTAGCCAAAACAGTTAGCATGTACCTGAAAAAAAGCTAGACTTCAAAATATTCTAAAAAACAAAATCTTTATTACCAAAAAACAGCTAACATATAAATAATAGCCTAGCGCCAAAACAGCCTAAAAAACGAAAAAGAAATCCCACATTAGCCAAAACAGCTATCATGAAATGTTAGCCAAATTTCTAAACAGTCTAAGAAATCTTAGTACATGCCAAAATAGTCCAATGCCAATTTTTAAACTTTGAAACTGTAACTTTTTAACATAAATATGAATAATAAAAAGGCAGGAATATTATTACATAATAAATCAATTTAAACCTTAAATACCTTTTAATATTTTGCTCTCCATAAAAATATAATTTGTCAAAATCGTACGTTAGAAATGAGCGCAAGATAACGTCGGCTCATGGAGGGCCGGATCCGGCCCCCGGGCCTTGACTTTGACACATGTGCCATAGACTGGATCAATAATCACCCACATGTTGCAAACAGGAAGTTCCAAGAAGCTAAAATCCCATAGACATCTATCCAAACATAGACAGATATCACTCAGTCCTCCTAAGTCAGGATGAGGACTGTCACAAACAATTATTTCAATCACAATTTTTATTAATATTACTTTGGTTTAGATGAGATCCTGCAAAACACTCAATATAATAGTGAGAAAATTAGTCAATATATTTGTACATCTTTTAAACAGTTAATATGACATTTGTACACAATGGTTTCACTCTGGATGTTAATGAACTTTATTTGGCCTATTGTGCTAATAGATCTCTTACTAACACCTTATAAACACATTAACGATGTTTTAATATTTCCAATCTTATTATAAAGGGTTATCATTATATTTGATTGACTAACCCACCACCACATTCTGATCTTCAATCATCACATGTTGACGTTTTGTTAAGACCCCCTCAGCGCTACTTTTTGATGTTTTTCATTGTTCCTGATGGTACGAGACCCTCAGGACACGGTTCTGATGTGGGACCAGATGTCAAGTACTGGTACCAACCTGGTGTGGATTGTGTCTGGTTCGTGCTCGGCACCACATCTGGTACCGGTACTGCTTCTCGTACTGGACTGGTTCAGGTTTGAAGATCAGAGGTTGGGGACCCGTGAACAGCCGGCACATCAAAGAACAACGCGTTTGGGACACCCAAACCATCAAGAAGTGATGGGGGTGGGGGGTGGGGTGGGTGTGTGTGCTCAACCAAACATCAACATGTGACGACTGGTGAACATACACCCTGGTTCTGGAGTCAACTGGAACACATCGTTTATGGATGAAAGCAGATCTGAACGTCCTCAAAAGTTCTGCATGATGTAGAACTTTCCTGGTCATTTGGTGGGAGACTCTTCGTTGGTCCGGACGGAGGTCCAAACCCAGTACCGATACCCTAACCCGGTATCAGACGTGGTTGCAGACGCTGTAATGGAACCAAATCGGTACCAGACGCAAACCGGTACTGGGTTAGGGTTAGAAGGAAAAGCATTTGGACCCCGCCCCCCAATAAAAATTAGAGGGCAGAGGGCAGTGCACACTCCATACAGTCAACCCATGGGCAGAGCCTTCACCCAAAACATTTTTTTAGAAAGAAGATAAGTACATTAAATTAAATCCTGTACTATTAGATAGGGATTAAGATGAGGGCTTCAGAGGGCAGGCTTTTAAAGTGAATTCCAATTAATAGGTGAAGGGTTTGGTTAAGTTTAGGGTTAGTTTCCCTGGTTTGGTTTGAAAAGCGGAGGGCTAAGGATCAGGCCAATTAGCCCGGGTCCCTGGGGTTAAGTTTAGGGTTCTATTAAAGGGGAAGGTTTTAATCAGGGGAAATAATAAGAATTATGATTATTGTTGTGAGGACAGGCTAGTTAAGATGGAGGCCTTCCTCTTGGATCATTCCAGGGTGAAAAAGGCCCCCTTTCATTCAGGCCCTGTGGATGGACAGTGTCTAATTTAGAAATCCACATTTTTTTAGCTCTTCGTCTCTGAGCCTGGACCAAGGCCTGGACCGCTGCCCACCCCTTCACCTATTAATTCAAATTTATCTTAAAAGCCTACTCCCTGAAGCCCTCTTCTCAACCCCTATCTGAAAGTCTGGAAGTTAATTAATTGATTTTTTTTCTAAAAAATGTATTTTGGATGGAAGCTCTGCCCATGGGTGGACTGTACAAAGTGTGCATTGTCCTCTGCCCTCCAATTTTTACTGGGGGCGGGGTCAAAACGCTTAGGGTACTGGTACTGGACTGACCAATACCGCGTCCCGAGGGTTGCGTACCCTTGATTTTACGAACAGCCAGCAGGTCAAAACGACGACTTGGGGAACCCAGAACGTCAGAAAGTGACGCGGCGGGGTCCGTAACCAAACGGACGTATGTGAGAGAAACAATTTGAAACGTACATCGATACATGAGTGGTGATAAGATCATGACTAAGAAAAAAAATTTATCTGGACATTAGTACACCTTTCACATAAAAAAAAATAGTAAAATTCATTTCATTTAATCATCAGAACACTGAGCGCAGCAGCTGGATCTCAAACTAAAGTTCAATCAATCAATCAATCAATCTTTATTTGTATAGCACTTTTCATATAAAAATAACACAAAGTGCTTTACATTAAAAGCAAACAATATACATAATATAAAAACAGGTAAAAATTTAAATTAAAATAAAAGCCCCCTGCTCCAAACCAGCCCACAATACCCTCATCCCTTTCTCACCACCCACTCCCTAACCGATAGAAATGATACAACAGGAAAATAGAAAAATTGTCTGAGCACGTAAATTGACTCTGAGAAACTAATAGTTGGGACCCCCCTCTCAATGAACAGCCGCAAAGCCAGCCAAAATGCAGCATCACAGGCGGGGTCCAGCCTCACCACAGCTAGGCGGTGATGCAGGTCCCCATCCAGAGCCGCAACGGCTGAACCGCAGCCGACCCAGAGAGAGAGAGGCCCCAATTGAGGAAGCACTGGATATAAAATTTAAAAAATGAATACAATTGTAAAATGAGAATAAAAGAAAAAACAAAGTAAAGGTAATAAAGGAATTAACAATAAAACAATAAAATAAGGAATATTAAGATCAATTATTAATAAATTAATGTAAATTCATAAAACATGATAAAATAGATAAACAGATAAAAGTAGCAAAATTAGCTAAAAGCAAGGTTAAAAAGATGAGTCTTGAGCCTATTCTTAAAAGCATGTATGCTCTCTGCGGCTCTCAGGTCCTCTGGCAGATCATTCCATAAAAGAGGTCCATAATACTGAAAAGACGCCTCTCCATGAGTTTTGGTTTTCACTGTAGGAATGACCAGTAGACCAGAGGATCTCAGGGTCCGCGAGGGTTCATAAATGACTAAAACATCAGACAAATAAGAAGGCCCAAGACCATTAAGACATTTGAAAACCATTAAAAGGATCTTAAAATCAATCCTGAAGCTTATGGGGAGCCAATGCAGGGATTTTAAAATTGGGGTGATGTGGGCCCGCCTCCTGGTCCTGGTGAGAACTCTTGCAGCTGAATTCTGGAGAAGCTGAAGGTTCTTAATGTTTGTTTTTGGAAGACCAGCAAGCAGGGCGTTACAGTAGTCGATTCTACTTGTGATAAAAGCATGCATCAGCATCTCCATATTAGCAAGAGAGAGAAGTGGGCGGACTCTAGCCAAGTTTCTCAGATGATAAAAACCTGTTTTGACCACATGTTTAATGTTGTCATCAACAACTCTGTAGTGGTTGGAGGCTTGATTGGAAAGAAATCGCCTTGGCGGCGTTTTAAATCGATCTGCAAATGAACTATCACGATATTTTCTGAAAGTCATAAACCGTCATTTCTGCTTCAGCCGCTAGAAACTGAACGACTGAAAGCTGAGCCTGAAGCTCGTCTCTGCAGGGGAACGTGGAAGGCCGTCAGAGCTGAGGCCAAACCGCCGCCAACGCCGCACGGCGGTCTTTAAAGTCCCTCCATAACATCACAGACGCTTGAAACTCTAACACCCGATGTAATCAGTAATCTGCTGCCTTTGATCTCCAGATGATCAATACCCAGATCACAGTTGTTCTGACATGTACTGCTCCGGTCAGACAACCGTCCAAACGTCCAATGAGGAGGACTTATCCTTCATAATCAGACCTGTAACTGGGTCAGCTTGATCCTGTTGGGATGCGGGACGTCCCGGATGACTTTGAAGGACGGAGGAGTTTTCATGACTCCATCAGAACTGAAAGGAATCCATTAAAGGATCATTTCCTCCCAGAAGAAGATTTGTCCGATTTGACTTTGATCATTCATAAATATTTAATGTACGTTTTAATATTAGCAGGCATGGTGTTTTCAGATCAATAGAACTGCACTAAGTGCTAAAAAATCCTTTATAAAGTACGACTTTATCCACTGAAACTGTTTTAAATCCCTAATTTTTTAAGAATATTTGCATTTGTTTATTGTTTTCACTTTTAGATTTTTTTAAATTAAAATTGACTTTTTTGATTCTTTTCTAAAGGTTTATTCAGAATGGAACAAATCTGCAGCATTTATGACAACATTACTGCTCTTTGCAGGTCAGAGGTCACCTAAACTTATCTGAAGTGAATGTATCATCAACATATTTTTAAGAGCTTTTAATTTCTAAATCTATTAAATGCAAGTGTAATTTGAAGAAAAGATAGCAACAGAATAAAATGTTATTTTAGACACAGTTTAAAAGTGAGTCGTGTTATTTTTAGAAGAGACCTGAGGGGCACCGGGTCGGTGACCCCTGACCTTGAACTAATTTTCAGTCTGAATCCACCCGAGCAAACTCTGGTTCTGGACCGGGATACTTTCTCGGACTCATCTTTTCCAAGTGGACTGAACTCCAGTTTGCTGTGAGATTTCTCGGTCTGAACAGACTCCACGCTCGGAGTGGAACAACCAAACCAAAATCAACTTTATAATCTGTTCTTTACATTTTTTTTAAATTCCTCTGTTTGCATATTTTTTTATTAGTTGTGTCTTTAAAGATAACTTCTCTTTTCTTTTCTTTTTCCCTCTGTTTTAACCCTTTCACGCATGGAAATCACTACAGAGTACAGAATGTACTGATAGCAAAAATATGATAGAAACCATAAAAAGCAAAGAGAAGATGCTCAGTTCAGACATTTAAGGGAAGCTAGATCCTATAATGATTAATGAGTTCAGTAACTTTTATTTTATTCTTTTATTATGTTAGATAATCGACTTAAAGCGACAGAGGAACCACCAAAACAACATGTCACATTTAAACGGTTACAGCTAAAAATGACCTTATCATTACATTAAAAGATAAAAAAATTTTTTTCTAAATAAAAAACTGCATTCTGTATTCCTAAAGATTAATAAAAAAAGTAAAAAAAAAATCATAGTTATATCCTTTTATTTATTTGAGGAACTTTTACTTTTTCTACAAACTTTTTTTTTTCATTTTTTTAGCCAAAATATAAACTCTCTTAGTGTTTCATAGCCGTCTGTTGTACTTTTTAACAACCGCTTGCTCATTTTATTTTCTTTCTTCAAACAACCGTCTTTGATCACAATTTCAATATAAAATTTTAATAAAAAGTTTGAGTTTTTTTTCTTTCTTCATCTTGTTGTTTCTGAGTAAAGTTCAGTGATAAAACGTAATCTATACGCCACTTTTAAAGTCCTAAACTGATTATTTTTCCTTCACAAGCCCACTCTGCCACCTCCAGAACACCCACAATCCTCTCCTGCTTTATCTCAAAGTGAAGTGTTCAAACATCAAAGCCCCTCAATAACACTTAGGATGAAGCAGAGGAAGACCGAGGTGTTCTGTCCAGGAAAATGACTGTTTTTGTCACTAATAACACAGAAAGCTGCAATAAAACAGCTGCAGAGAAGCAAGGAGGTTCCTGCTGCACCACCGCCTGAATTAGTCCTCTCAGATTTAATTAGAGGCTACGTTCACAAATGGATTGCTTTTTATCCGTGCAGACTGAGTGAAAAGTCAAGTTAGATAGAGTTTAAGTGCTCTTTTTTTGGCTTAAACTCCATGGAGACGATGATCCGGATCCCAGAAGACTCAGAGTTGTTGCTTCGTTACTTTGAAAACAAACGGATTTTCATCAAAAAGAGGTTTGAATTTATTCCATAAATCTGCTTCACATAAAGAAAGAATGTCACAAACCTGGATCAGGTGTGTTTAGTCTGCTGATTCAATCCAGCTGATCAGCATCTACTGAATCAGAGTCAGCTGGAAAACGAGCAAGGCGGTTGCCCTCGAGGTCCAGGATTGGTGATATAGCCGATCATCATGAATCAGCAGATCCTGACGCAGACAAAAGTGGCTTTCTTCTCGGCTTTACACTGTTGTGCAACACGTTATACGTTAAATATTGCAGATCAGCTCAGAGATACTTTTCTCCACTTCAGGATCCACTGGAATTCTGTCAGTTGCACGAACAGTTGAAGAGTTACGGTAGATCAAAGAGCAACAACGCTGGAGAAGAGAGAACGTAGTCAGAACTATGTGTAACGAAGTTAAAAATGCTCTGGCATTTATTTTATTTCAGTTTTTGTTTATTTTCATTATTGTGTGAATCTTATCGTTTTTGCTATTTTATTTTGAAAAACCGGATGTGCGCACAGCTCCCGCTAGTGTTGAGAAAGGTGGCCACACCTCCGCCCTCTCAGAGCAAGGAGAGCTGCCGAATGCCTTGCAATCTCTTCATATCGTCTGTTATTTATACAGTGGCTACAAACGTTTCTGGCTTTAGCCTAGTCTTGTGTGAACGTATTTATGTATTTTAAGTTTTGTGCAAGTGGAAATTTTCTTTTGGCTAGCGAGCAGGGGCACGTGGCATTTGGGGGACTGTCGGGGAGAAGCAGCCATTTTACATTTTCATTTTGTTTTTGTAGGGAGCCAGATGTGTCACTGCCGCTGGAACAAATAGTACATTTTTGTTTTTTACAGAGTAAAGCTGTCAAACTCTACTCTGTCGTGAGTTTCTGAATAGACGGAGGTGAAAGTTCCCATCCGTTACATATGGGTCGGGCACTGAAGCCGCCGAAGGGGTTCTTTGGTTTCGGTTTTGGTTCCTAATCTGTGCCAATGTTGGTACTTCTGTAATAAAAAGAATGCCTACATCTTCACAAATCAACACATTTTCATTCCCAAGTCACAGATTGGCGCTTGGTCAAGACTGATTATGGGCCGTAAACAAGAGACCCGCCCCTCTTTCATCGTATTATCTGCTCGCCGCCTGTCAAACATGTGATCCTGAGCGTGGGTGTCTGAATGACAGTCGCGTCCGCTGTGTTTCTGTGTCTCTGTGACTGAGTTGAAGGCTGTCCCGCATTTACCCGAGTGGAGGGAAAAAAATAGGGGAACTTTTTTCTTATTAGAAGAAAATAAATAAAATATCTGATTTCGAGAGACCCGAGCAGGCTGCCCGCGCTCCCCGCAGCGGCTGTCTGTCTGCCAGCGTATTCGCTCAAGTCCGGGAGGCTGCAGCCAGAGAACCGCCGCGCTGCGACAGGACAAAAATTTGATTAATATTTTCCTGCTGATCGGGTCACTGAAAACGTCACATGCGTAAAGCTGAGTTCCTGATTGGCTGATGCAGCTTTCCTGACAAACTTCTGATATCTGCTGTGAAATGCAGCCAGACATTCGAGCGCTGCATGCTCTCGTGGTCACCCCGTCACCGGTCTTATATGAACCCGCCCACTATCACAGGAAAGGCAGAAGGATTGTCTAGTTGAAGTGATTGACAAAGACGAACAGACTTTCACTGACAGGAAGAACTGAAATGAGGAACTGATGCAGGAGCTTCTTTTGGTTTCAGTAGAACCGTTCCTACTTGGAACAGAATCTCTGTGCCCATCCTCTGGAGGAAACTCATTTCAGCCGCTTGTATTCGAGATCTGGTTCTTCCGGTCATGACCCAGAACTCATGATCAACCGGATGCCGCTCCCATCCGTCTGTCGATCTCACGCTCTGATCTTCCCTCAGTTCTGAACAAGATCCCAAGATATTTAAACTCCTCCACCTGATGCAGGAGCACTCCACCCACCGAGAGGGAACAAACTACCTTTCTCCGGTCCAGAACCATGGCCTCGGACTTAGCGGTTCTGGCCCCTTATTTAACCTAATTCGCACTGGGCTGCAAATTGCTACAATGCATGCTGGGGGTCCTGGCTCCATGAAGCCAATAGAACAACATCATCTGCAAAATAAAGTACATCATAAGTAACTTCTATTAGCCTTCAGCCTAACCTGAACTCTTCTCTTCGCCCGGCATTTAGCTCTCCAAACTGAGAGTTATAGGAAAATAGTGTCCTCAAATTCAGACGTTACCACCACTTGATGATGTCATCATTAGTCGCCGGTCATCTACGTTAGTGCACTGCTCCCAGTACTCGGAAAAACATACCAACGTCAGTTTTATAACTTTAAAAAGGTCACGCTAAAACAAAAAGTCATGACTTACAGTTGAACGTGAAGTTCTGTGCATCAGACCGACGTGTAGAAATGTGTTTCTCCTCCACGCCGCGACGCACTTCAACCTGCTAGCGTAATGGAGTCCCTATGTGTTATATCCCTACCATTGGATTTATTAATCACGGGAAGAAGTTGGATTCTTCCTGACGAATACTTCCCAAACACCTACAACAATGGTACGTCCCGTCTCTTTGCAAGACACACCTGTGATCCCCTTGGATTAAATTCATCCCCACTGCCTTGGAGGCAAAAAATCTACCCACAGAAGTGAATGGAATCGTCGGGTCATTCTGAAAGAAGCCCCCTAGTGGCTACACGATGAAGTGCGTTTGTTTTGACTTTCTTTCCGGCTTCATTAAGGAAGTAAAAATGTTTATTTGGTGTTTTTAACGAAGCAGGAGAAGAGATCTTCTGCTGGACTTTTTCTGGGGTCTTGTGGATTGTTTAGGTGAACCTTCAGGAACACAACCTGATTTGGTGGCGGTGACGCCGGCGCATGTGTCCCCTCGCCGCCCTCTGTTGAACTCGGACAGAACAAGTTCTCCCAGAACGCCCGCGACTTCTCTGTCACTTCCTTCCTTCTTTAATGAGGAGCGGGGTCGCTTGGAGTTTGACCCGAGCATTACCGTGATGCCGAAGCAGAGCGGCGTCTGGAGGGGGACGGCGGCGCCGAGACTGCAGTGGAAGCAAAAAGATGCTGTTTGCTTCGTCGGGTGCACGTTAAGCGCAATGTGTCGGGGAGTCTGTTCTCACCGCCTGGCTGCTCTGATCTCATCCCCTCACAGGGGGGGGTTTCTAAAAGCCTCAGCATCAACACGGCGCTCAGTGGAGAGGAGGATGTAAATACACCGGGGAAGACGCCCGGCGCACAGATGCACAGAAGGAAAACATTTATCACTTAGAATCAAGAAAAGGGATGGAGAACGCTTACAGGAGTGGGGGCTGATGGGAAAAATGGAGATGAAAGAGAGGAGACGCAGGAGAACATACTGTACTCTCCCGGAAATGTCAGTCAATCAGCCGCCGTCGTGTGGCGCTTGTGTCTCCGCTGACGGTTTGTGTTTGCTCACGCAGAAGATCAGGAGGCCAACAGGAGAAACTCCTGCAACAAACAGGAAGCTGAGGAGGCGCGGAGACTGGGGAGGTGCATAGGGTGAGGAGGCGCTGAGGCTGACAAGGCGCTGAGGAGGTGCTGAGGCTGGGGAGGTGCTGAGGCTGAGGAGGAGCTGAGGCTGGGGAGGTGCTGAGGCTGAGAAGGCGCTGAGGAGGTGCTGAGGCTGGGGAGGTGCTGAGGCTGAGAAGGCGCTGAGGAGGTGCTGAGGAGGTGCTGGGGAGGGGGCACTGAGGAGGTGCTGAGGAGGCGCTGAGGCTGGGGAGGCACTGAGGAGGTGCTGGGGAGGCACTGAGGAGGTGCTGAGGAGGTGCTGAGGCTGGGGAGGTGCTGAGGCTGAGAAGGCACTGAGGAGGTGCTGAGGAGGTGCTGAGGCTGGGGAGGCGCTGAGGCTGGGGAGGCACTGAGGAGGTGCTGAGGCTGGGAGGTGCTGAGGCTGGGAGGCACTGAGGAGGTGCTGAGGCTGGGGAGGCGCTGAGGCTGAGAAGGCGCTGAGGAGGTGCTGAGGCTGGGGAGGTGCTGAGGCTGAGAAGGCGCTGAGGAGGTGCTGAGGAGGTGCTGGGGAGGCTGAGGCTGAGGAGGTGCTGAGGAGGCGCTGAGGCTGGGGAGGCACTGAGGAGGTGCTGGGGAGGCACTGAGGAGGTGCTGAGGAGGTGCTGAGGCTGGGGAGGTGCTGAGGCTGAGAAGGCACTGAGGAGGTGCTGAGGAGGTGCTGAGGCTGGGGAGGCGCTGAGGCTGGGGGAGGCAGGCTGATGAGAGGTGCTGAGGCTGGGGAGGCTGGCTGAGGCTGGGGAGGCCTGACTGAGGAGGTGCTGAGGAGGTGCTGAGGCTGGGGAGGTGCTTGCTGAGGCTGGGGAGGTGCTGAGGAGGTGCTGAGGCTGGGGAGGCGCTGAGGCTGGGGAGGCACTGAGGAGGTGCTGAGGCTGGGTGAGGCGCTGAGGCTGGGGAGGCACTGAGGAGGTGCTGAGGAGGTGCTGAGGCTGGGGAGGTGCTGAGGCTGGGGAGGTGCTGAGGCTGGGGAGGCACTGAGGAGGTGCTGAGGAGGTGCTGAGGCTGAGGAGGTGCTTTGACTAACAAACATGTCTGTCAGTTTTCGTTAAGATTCCTCTTTAGGGTTATTTATTAGCTAATAATCAGTCAGTTTCATATCATCACTAGTTCTGGTATCAGTTATAATTTCCAGAATCGATTCGATTCCGATTTTTTTCCTATTTTTTCGATTGTTCAGTTCAATTCAATTTTAAGTTTACAAATTTATAAACATTTGTTTAGAAACAAATTAAAGATCTACAATATGATTCAAATAGTTTTATATTAATCTGATCCAGTTCATGTATTGTTAAATGTATCAGTGAAGTAATGAGATTGTTTATATCATCCAGAGTTACATGGATTCTCTAAAGGAGAAGTTCTAACAGAAATGTTCAGATCTTTAACATGGAAACATTGTTCTGCTTCTCCTGGAGAGAGTTTGACCACTAGGTGGCGATCACGCTATAGAAGTATACTTTATTCCAGAAGAAGAGAAGACGACAGTATAAGGAAAAAAACAAAGTTTTAGACCACTAATTGTTATTTTAAAAATTATTTCCTTAAGAGTTTAAAAATTAAAGCTTGTAATTAGATGTTCAGATTTACTCAACGTTAGCATTAGCCGTCTTATGGGAAATTCTATTGAACGCTAGCGTACTTTAGCTTTATCTGCTAAATCGATTTATATATTTTGTGAATTGATCACTGATCTATTAACTTAAATTGATTCAAATCGATGAATTGATTATTTCAACCCAGCCCTAATTATCACCAGTAATAAACGTGACGCAGCTTTGAAGCTTTTTTAAGATTGAAGCGATTCTGATTGAAATATTTCGATTTATTTGTTTCGATTCACAGAGAGTTTACAACAGTCCAGTGTGAACGCCGCGCGCTAACCGGTTCGAACGTAGCATCTCCTCAGCGCTACTATCAGTCGAGCTTAATGTTAAAATAAGACACCCCTGTCCACGGCTGCAGACTAACTGGCGTTTCCCTCCACCTGCTAATCGTTTATTTATTTATTTTTGTTCTATTTCTCCGTTTCTTTTCTCCGATAAACCCCAGAGAAGGTTCTCTTCAGTCGTTGGGCGGAGTAAATGCAGCGGCGCGAGCCGCACGCTGGGTCCCGGATAGTCTAATCACAGCCTGATGAGGCGTGTGGGTGGCTGCGTCTCGTTCAATTGTGTACGTATGTTGTGTTTTTTTTCTCCCACACTTGGACAAATGTTCATGCGATTTCCTGGCACTTAATTGACGGGAAGCGGAAGAGTTTTTGATGCGCGGATGAGAAGCTTCTGCCTGTTCAGCATGGAACCGCCGTTCCCGCCCGTCAGCACCGCGGCGTCTCCGCTCCTGCTTTCCATAACATTTCATACCTGCTCCTACTAATGAGTCGTGTTTAGACAAAAGGAGAGCTCTGTTCTGGGAGTGATTCAGCCTTTTTGCTTTATCTGCCACCAATATTCGGCGGTTTAATGATCCACTCTGGGACTCCTGAAAGCGCTGAAAAACATCGCTGGAGCTGCAGGGGCTCCGGGGCCCGTCCCCGTCTGATTGCACCTCAGCGCGAGCGTGTCATCGGAGACTTATGGTATCAGATGAGCATTAGATTAACAATTGCAAAGGGAAGCCGGCTGACTTAGTGAGTGGAGGGGCGGGGGGGATGAAAAGAAGCAGGTTTGGAGGGAAGCTTCCACCGTTGTTTCATGAAAGCTCGAACAAAATACTGCTGTGAGATTAACTGAAACCAATTAAAACTTACCGGGGGAGCTTTATGCCATCAGAGTGGCTGGAAAGGTCTGGGAGGAATTACAACCAAAGAAAAGACGTTTGCAGTAAATGTTGCTGCTTTTTTTTTTTTTTTTGTCCTTGTTCACACAGGAGGTCATTTTCTAATTACTAAAATAGAAAAAACCCCAAAGATCTCCTGGATCAAACACTGTGAAGTCCACTTTAATAGAATGGATAGCTCCGCCCCTTACATCAGGTTACCATGGCAACAGTGTTGCAAACGCTGGAGGGCGTACATTTTCGAATAATTTGAATTTTTCTGATTAAGAAATCAAATCAAGCAATCAAAACAAAAATAAAACTGAAGAAGACAAAAATCCAAAACACACTTTAAGTCGCGGACCGAACAGGAAAAACAGTAACTGAACACTCTAAAACTACATTTTAAAACTGTAACTTTTTAACTTAATTATGAACTAGATATATAGAATTACCTGATAATGCTAGTGTGGATTCTGATAGCTGAAAATGCTCAAATTAATAGTTAAAAACGCTGAAGGTGATAGTCGACTTGAATATTAGCTAAATGCCAAATTAGCCAAAACAGCTAGCATGTAGCTGAAATAAGCTAAACTGAAAAACAGCCTGAAAAATCTTATTAAATGGTCAAAAAAGCTATCAGAAAGCCAATTTTTAGAACTTTAAAACCGTAACTTTTTACTATAATTCTGAATAATAAAAAGGCAAGAATATAAATCCAGAATAAATAAACTTAAACCTTAAATAAATTTCAATATTTTATTCTCCACAAAAATAGATTTTGTCAAAAATAACAAGCACAAGATTACATTGGGGCATTAATAACAATAAAATAAAATGATCTGGAGGGCCGTTTCCGGCCCTCGGGCCTTGCCCAAAAGATACAGTGGTTGCTATGGAGATAAACCAACAGAAAAGCCGCCATTTTGAAGCAGCCACAACCCCACAGGAAGTGACACAAAATCCAGGTTTTATGGTGCTAACCTGGTGCTATGGATCTAAATCAGGGCCAATATCAGGGCCAATTGGGCGACGGTGGCTCAGGTGGTAGAGCAGGTCGGCCAATGATCGAAGGATAGGCGGTTCGATTCTCGCTCCCACCAGCCAAAATGTCGTTGTGTCCTTGGGAAAGACACTTAACCCTACTTGCCTCCAGTGTGGCTCCACTGGCGTGTGAATGTGTATGAATGTTCCGGTGATGGTCAGAAGGGCCGTAGGCGCGAACTGGCAGCCACACCTTTGTCAGCCTGCCCCAGGGCAGCTGTGGCTACAGTAGTAGCTTACCATCACCAAGTATGAACGAGGTGTGAAAGAATAATGGATATTCATTGTAAGCGCTTTGAGCATCTGGAAAAGCGCAGATAAATCTAATCCATTATTATTATTATTATTTATATTATTTGGAACTGAAATAAAATATTTTTTTAAAATCATTAGTGTTTGGCTGAAAAAAATGTCCAAAACTTTTTGTTATTCTAAAATAAACTTAGTTATTTTTTCAGCTTCAAATGTGTGTTTTAGGTTTCAAAACTCAATTTTTTTTTTTTTTCATTTTCAAATTTTTTTTTCTACTTTTTTTTTTCGTTTTCGAATCTGAACGTTTCATTTGAAAAAAGTTTGTCCCGCGCTTTGAACGGACTAGAACTTTTGTCCACAATAAAAACTGCTCTTCACGCCCGTCTTGGGACGACTTCAGACTCTGACAGTACAGACCGAACAGCCGTTTTCAGTTGTCACAGTTCTATGACTCGGTGAACGCACCGAGACGCAAGTCACCACCCTCATCGATTTTGATTGGTCCTCCATGTTAGCCCCGCCCCAATGCGCCACAAACGGGCCAAAGTTTTGAAACTGAAACTTTCAGATTTGAAAACAAAAAAAACAACATTTGAAGCTGAAAATATCTCTATTTATTTTAGAATAGCAACAAGTTTTGGACATTTTTTTTTGGCAAACACTAATATATGTTTTTTTAAATATTATATTTCAGTTTCAAATAACATTTAGCTCCTTATGGTGTCGGGAACTATATTTTGGAAACCGGACGTTTTGGTAACCATCCGGAGAGGTTTTGGTCACCAGACGAGGACCGTTCCACATGCAGCAGGACCGTAGACTGAATGTAATGTGAGAGAACAGACTGTTTCTCCCTGGAGGAGCACCTTCAGTGGAGCTGCAGAGCTGTGTTCACAGACAGACAGGCCTCTGTGAGAGAGTGAGGTGTTGTGTAGGTGGAACCTTCTGGAGTGTTGGAGGAAAACCCAAAGGAGGTGACGAAATGACTGGGCTGCAGCCGAGAGCGACCGCCCCTCCTGGAGCTCTTCATCCTCAGACACTTTTCCCTCCAGCCTCCGTTCTCTGGCTGCAGTCTTTTTTACACCTTCATCTCTGTTTGTTCTCCTCTCAGACATTTCTTCTTACATTTTTCCTTCTCGCCTTTCTTTAAGTTTTTCCTGATTGGTCTTTATAAACTGGGACTTTGACTAAAGTTACTCATTCGTTTTATTTGCAGTCCTAGAGTTACACTCTAATATAAGCTCTCTATATTTTTAAGCTACAGATTTTGATTGTATTGCAGTGATGGTTTGACTAGTGGGTGTGGCAAAAGAAAGGCAGAATATTTGCTTTTATACCTCACTGGTGAAAATAGTTTCCTACAATGAATTAATTTTTTTTTTTTTTTTTTTTCATTTTCATTCATTAATAGGAAAAACGTACAATAGAAACTTGAGTTTTAAACTCAAACATGATGGAAATAAAAGAAAATAAGTGAAAATGGGACGGAAAGAAGAACATTAGTGCTGCCACAAACGATTATTTTAATAGTCGACTAATCACCGATTATTTTTTCCGATTAGTCGACTAATCGGGTCATGCACAAACTGGATGTAAAGACGCTGAAGTTGATAACCAGCTGAAATATTATTTAAATGCCAAATTAGCCTGAAAAATAAAAAGAGCCAAAGTTAACCAAAATAGCTAGCATACTGCTGAAATATTAGCTAAACTCAAAATTAGCCTAAAAAAAACAGAAAAATCCTAAATTAACCAAAATAGCTATGTCGCTGAAATATTAGTTAAACTTAAAAATAGCTTAAAAAACTAAAAAAAGAAACCTTAAGTTAGCCAAAACAGCTAGCATGTAGATTAAATATTAGCTAAACTCCATAAAAGGCCAAAGAAACTTATTAAATGCCAAAATAGTGCAAAAAGCTAGCAGAATGCTATTATAACTTTTAACTTTACTACACTCTGACTTCATACAATATAAAGTAACGATTAATCGACTATTAAATTAGTTGTCGACTATTTTAATAGTCGATTAGTCATCAATTAGTCGACTAATCGTGGCAGCCCTAAAGAACATTATGAAGAAAATGGGAATAAAGTTCCCATTGGTGTTCCTCATGGATCAGTTTTAGGTCTTGTATCTTTGCTTGCTCTTTATTGGGATCTTACACTTTTATGCAGATGATGCATGAATATTTGTTAGTGTTAAACCCTCACCCTCGATTGAAATCGATGAATCGATTTCATCAACCCGGCCCTAAAGACTCCGCTAGAGATTCATCTCACACCTCAAGGATCAAACACGAGTTCTCCTCGAACTTTATTTGTTTTTTTTTGTTTATTCAGTTAACGTTTTAACTAATAATATGTTATAAAAGTCGTACACGTATGCTTCTTTCCCATAACCTGTAAGTAAAGATTGGCGCTCCAGTTGTCCAAATGACGTCTTTCTTGGTTTTGTTTCTATCACTCGCTCTGTTTTTGGGGTCATTTGTTCATTTTTCTGAAGCTTCAGATATGTAGCATGCAACCGTGTGCTTTAGCTCCTGGTTTCAGTCTTATGTTTAACTTCTTACTCTGTTTCAGTAAAAAGAGAGAAGTTCACAAACTTACCTGAATTCTGTGTACTTATTTAGTTCAGAGGGTTCCCAAACTACGGCCCGCGGGCCGGATCTGGCCCTCCTCCACATTTGGCCCGGCCCCCCAAACTGTTTTGACTAAATTGGACATTTTTTCAGTTTTTTAGGCTAATTTGGCTGCTAACTGTTTTGGCTAGATTTTTTTATCTTCAATTTGGAGTTTGACTAATAATTTAGCATTAGTTTAGCTGTTTTGGCTAATTTTGAATTTTTTTAGAATTTTTTTCAGCTAATTTGGTACATTGCTAACGTCAGTGTTGTTAGCTATCATTTTAAGCATCTTTAGCTATTAATCTATTAAAGGTAATGCTGTATATCTAGTTTTGAAATGTTTTAGTATTAGTTTTTTTAATGTGGATATTACAGAAATGAATTATTTAAAATGTGGCTTTACCTTAGAGATTATGTTGTTACACTTTTTCTGTTAGCCTACAAACTAACTCCGCCCCCATCAGAGAATAAAACAGTCATGTAGCCCTCACAAGAAAAAGTTTGGGGACCCCTGACCTAGTTCCTGAAGTCCTCTGAAAGTTCACAAAACCCCAAATGTCTGGATTTTAATGTCTGTAAAATGATGTAAATAGTGTCTGGACTTTATCTTAAAAAGTAAAAGTGAGAGAATTTACTGTCAGCCGGTGCACCAACAGCAGAGCCTCCTCCAGCCCCCCTCCCCCCCTGAAGACCTCTGTTCAGTCTGTTTGGTGGTGCTGTCATGTCGGCAGCGTTTTCAGCCACTCTGGCCGTTCCAGCTCAGCAAAGGTTGAGCCCTCAGCTGCTCAGGAAAACCTCCACTTCTTCCAGACGTGCAGGAAAGCGTTTCAGCACCTCCCGTCTGGACAGCTCCCTGCAGGAGCCGCAGTGAAGGGATAAAAGAAGCACTGATGAGCCCTGATCCAGTCAGTGTAGATCTAGACTTCATAGAGATTCTGGTTTCATGTTATCATCTTTAGATCTATTTACAAAGCTGTGGTCTTTTAACTATATTTATGCCGTTTTTAGTCAGAATCTAAAATCCTGTCGTTTTCTTGGAGATAATATCTTTAGAAATTGACCTAAAATCACCTAAAAAACAAAAACGGTTATCCAGCCGGTCAATTTAGATTCCAGCTCAGATGACGAAAGCAAAGACGTTCATGGATCTATTTCTCTGTAAGTGGATGCACCAGAATAGGGCGGAGCAGGGAGCTTGTGGCCCCGCCCAGCTGACACATGGACGCATGATCAAGAACCCGCCGCATCGCTCTTTGTGCGACTCGTCTGGGTTTTTTTTTTTTTGACATGCTGGCTGTTTCAAATAAATCAGGGGGCCGGACCCAATACCGATCCTCGGGATGCGGCTGGTACCGGTACCCTAACCCTAATGTGGTCCATGAACTGTTACCACGTGTGCAAGTGGTACCAGGTGCACAGTTCTGATACCGGTTTGTGTCTGGTACCACGTGTGTCCAGTACAGGGTTACCGGACAGGGGCGGTGTTCTACAATCTGTCCTACCTCTTGAGATTGTCCTACCCTCATAGCTTTAGCTCTCCAAATGTTTTACCTTATCAGATAATCCTACCTACTATAAATAAACAGATGTACAGTTTGAATGTTGTGTCGTAAACACAGCAGGGAGGGTAGGAAGAGATTATGGGCGGAGTAGGACCGAATTACAGGGAGCCGGTTTAGGACTCCTGGGACTCCTCCTCCTTTTTTTTTTTTTTTACATCTGCTCCTGAGTCATTTGAATAAAGACAGAATCAAAAATTACTTTCAATCCTGGAGCGCTAACGCCGGATGATTTTCACCTGAGCAAAAGCATTTCCATCATTTTCTATATGTTGCATTTTTTGGGTGTCATGGGTCCCTAAAATCTCACATGTCCCAGTCATGGGTCGACCAAAGGCCAAGTTTGCAGGATTTTTCAATTTGAAATTTCTAGCATTTCAGTCATTTTAAAGCATGTTTTTAGGATCTTCCTATGTTTTTATTTTCCATTTTGTTACATAAATCACAGTTGAAAATAAAAGAAAATTATTCCAATTCATTTTGTAGTTTTAATTTTTTTTTAAACACTTTTTTTTTCTATATTATATGGGGTAAAAATTAAAAGTGATCACTTTTAAAGTTTTTTAGGGTTCAATCTGATTTATTTCTGTATGTTTCCTTTATTATCAAAAACATGCTACAAAAAGATGTTAAAAACACAAATAAAACACCTTTCTGATTGAGGGGGCTTTTTAAATAGTTGGAAAAATTCTTCAATCCTGAGAAAAATAGTAGGAAAAAAACATTTAAAAAGTCTATTTTAATTTTTAACTTTTGTTAGAGAAATAATTCAAATGTGAGAGAATCCAGGAAGTCACAGCACAGGTTGCAGATTTGGTAAATACTTGTTGCCCCACGATGGGGCAAATATCTACAGCAGCAGATTAAGACCTGAACTAGTTAAAAACGTGAATCCATGTCGTCCAGAGATGAGTTTGAATTCCCTTTTCTGTTGTTCTTCTTTCCTCTCTGGAAAGTGTGTTTCCTCTCCTGTGCGGCGGCGGCGGCGGCGGTGGCGGCGGCGGCAGCAGCAGGCAGATGTCTGACAGCATTCAGACGTTCAGTCCTGCTGTCTGCATATGACTCAAGGGTAGTCCACATGCAGCGCAAACACTGACACACACACACACACACGCGTGTTCTGCCGCCTAATTGGCCCGGTCTGCTCGGCGCGGCGCTATTATTCAGCACTTCCCTCCAAAATATTCGGTGTGCACAGATTCCCGGTGACACTTAAAGAAGTCCCAGGAGAGCGTCCTGACTTCTCCCGCTCTGACACGTCTGTCAGCAGCAGGCATAACCCGCTCCTCTCAGGTCCAGAAGCTCTCACACAAACAGGAATCTTCTCGCCCGCCACCGGCTCGCCGCCGTGATTACCTCAATCAAAAACCCTCCGTCCCTCGCGGCCTCCACGCTGATTGCTTCTCACAACAAACCGCGGTGGCGTCGGAGCGGCGCCGGCCCCTCCCCGCTCCGGGTCCGCCATCATACGTCCCCCCTCCACCCTAATCATTACCCCAATCAGTCCCCCTTCTTTGTCATAGTGATTCATTGCAATAATCACACGGTAGTTTGTTTGGAGAACGGCCACACTCGGCGCCGTCTGACGGGCACGCCCGCTCGCCGCGCCGGACTTTCACGGCTGGAAACAGGAAGTCAGTGCGTTCTATGTACAGATTTCAACTGGAAACTCTAAAGTTTGTCCCTGAAACTTTCCTCTATTTTAGGTAAAAACAATAGGAGGGGGCCGGTCCAAACGGGGCAGAGGTCGGCACCGTCAAGCCTTTTCAAAATAAAATCTAAAAATATTATTAGATTCTTTATTTATTTAAATTTATTTAGAGATGATGAAGATTCAATGAAACAGTTGCAGATGTGTAGAAGTCGTTTCTGATTTGAAAAACAAATACAGAAAGGAAACATTTTATAGTTTTTCCTCATAGAAAACCATTTAAAGACTCGATCTACGCTCAGATTATCTGTCAGGGACAAAAGATCAATCATATAGAAACAAGGAAGTTTGGATTTTCAGATTAAAATCTATTGTCAAAATAAAATAAGTCAAAAATATCAGCAGGTGTAAAGAAGAGTTTTTTATCATGAAGATTCAGATTGTAGAAGCTGTTTCTATTTTCTAATAAGAAAAAAATTCCATAAAGAAAACACGACAAAGAATCTTATTTTAACATCCGTCCTGTACGTAATTCAGCCGTACTGCAGGAAAATTCTCACATTAAAGTAAAAGTCCTGTCACCTTGACTCCTCCCCTGGGGGGAGGGGTGAGCTGCAGACACTGCTGCGCTCGGGAACCATTTGGTAGTCATTTGACTCGGCTGGGGTTTGAACTCACGACCTTCCAGTCTCAGGGTGGACACTCTACCACGGTCGAAGGACCTTCGGATCTTTTCTCCCTGAAGAAACTTTACAAATACGTTTGATTTTTAGGTTTCTGTTAGCAATCCAGGTCGAATCTGGCAGTTTTCCAAAATAAAACTTCCTTCAGGATCAGAAAATAAACGGAATAATCTAACCTCTGCGGGTCGGTTCCGACTGTACCGGTACCGCTCTGCAGTCGGCGGGTCGGGGATGAAGAACAACCGGATGTTTCAATACGTCCACATTTAATTCTTTCAATTTTAATTTGCTGAAAAGAAGAGAATTAATACTGAAGAATTCTAAAATCTACTTTTTTAAAAATTATTTAGGAATGAAATAGTTAAAAACAAAATCAATGATGTTTCTGTGTTTACAGTGATGCTTATGATTAGCATCTGGAAGCATCGACGGGTTAATCACTCTTAAACCTTTTTCAATCAAGTAGTTTTGCATATTTTAAAACATACTTTGTGTAATACAAACCCAAAGCAATGAGTAAGACAAAAATGACTTTAATTGATTTTTTTTTTTTTTTCTTTGGTGGGGTAGATGAAGGGGAAAATGAATCGCTACATGCAAAATAACAGAAGAAAATTAGAAAAATTACAAGAAGGATTCATTTCTGTTAAAAGTTACCTAATTAATGCTAATTTTTTCAAAAAATTGGACACTATTATGTGAAGTTAGTGATAATAGAAACTCATTACCAGCTTAAAATTTAAAACAAAACTGCTCTGAAGCTAATTAAGGAAGAACGATTAAAATTCTAAGTGCTAAAATAAAACAGAAGCTGATTGTGACCGGGGTTTTTTTTTTTCTTAAAGGGAGAAAAAAAATGTTCTAAACAGAAGTTTAAAGAAAAAAGATCAAATGGGATTTAATGGTCACAAATAAAAGAACGTTTATTAAACTAGAAAATGGTTCCGCCTTAAGGCTTAGCCCCTCCCACAATCCAATTCACCAAACAAATTCCTGCCTTACAATTCAGAAAATTTGAAACCATTTACTGAAAGTTACCAACATTTTAAACAGGATTTAAACTTTGAAAAACAGAAATAAGTCTAAAGCCTGTAGATAGAAGGAGAAAATAAACATTTCTGACATGTGAGGTCACTTCCTGTTTCCTGTTAACAGATACGTTTGTGGTGGGAAACCTTAACGGTGAGTCCAAATCTATTAAAAACCAAGTTACACTAAAGACGATTATGATCTAATGTCGGTCTAAAAAAACTATTTTACTCTTAAAACTGAACTTTCTGTTGAAAATCTAAGATCCGAGCAAACACTTCCAAATCAAATATTAACATTATTTGTTCTTTAGTTTGTTTTAGGAGGAAACAAAAAACATCTTTTTATTTTTTAAAAGCTTTTTTTATTATTTAGGTAGCTAGCTACATATTTAAAGTTCAATATTTTTTATAATAATATATTTAGTTTATAAACTAAATTTTTAATTTGTAAATTAAATATTTGCTTTTACATTTAGTTAATAAAATATTTAGATCTGATCTAAATATTTGTTTTCCAAGCTTCTCAACTAAAATATTTATTTATCTAATAGAGAAAAAAAATATGGAGTCTCGAAAGAGCCAAAATGAAATAAATATATACACCATTAAATAAATAAATAAATGTGGCATTAAATAAATAAATGTGGCAATAAATAAATAAATGTTGAAATAAATGTGGCATTAAAAGATTAAAAGAGCACATTTAAGTATTTCATGACATATTTATTTATTTCATTGTCCCTTGTGGGTCAAAAGAGCCAAATTGAAATAAATAAATGAATGTTGAAATAAATTATTATTCAACTTTATTATTATTTCAACATTTATTTATTTATTTCAACATTTATTTATGTAATGCCACATTTATTTATTTATTTAATGGTGTATATATTTATTTCATTTTGGCTCTTTCGAGACTCCATAAAAAAAATGTTAAACAAATGAATGGAATCCCAGCAACTTGCAGGTTAAACTTAAGAACTCTGAAATGAGCTAAAACCAAACTTTTCAGAACTTAACATAAAACTGCCAAGAGGAGGATTATCTGAAGGATGTTTTAAAAAAAAAAAACTAAGGAAAATGGAATAAAAAACCATGAAAATTAGGTTTTTTGTGAAGGTTTTGAATGACAAAAAGTTTATTTTTGTTACAGCCCAATCAGAGACTCAGATTGAAAAAAAAATAATTAATGGAAACATAAACTCTGTTCTTCACCCATTTATCCATTTTACAATCCCTCTTTAGGTGACATGGTTGCTGGAGCCTATCCCAGCTACTGTTTAGGCTCCCAGTACGACACAGCCAATATCGATTTTGTCTAAGCGACACATGTTCAGAGTCACAAATAATGTGTTGTTGAAGCAGAAATAAAATCTAAATAACAAAAAATAAACATTTTTAATCCGTTAGGATTCTTGGCAAGGCTAAATCTGCTTATAAATATATAAATAAAACTAGTATGTGATGGTAAATATGATCAAATTAACATTTTTGAGATAAAAATATACATTTCAACACAAAAACTTCCATTCTCTTATTGTTTTTACCTCATGGTAGTTTTCTCTTGTTTCCTCCTGCTGTCTGTTGTAAAGCAGGCTAACTGCGGTGAGCAGCACGCCATGTTTGAACGGGTTTTGTCACCTCGTCTTTACAGGACCTGATTTCCCAGGAGGAATGGACGTTTGGCATGTTTACATTGTGTTCCAGTGTGGAATCAAAAGCCCGCCTCTCTTCTACCTCACAGCTAACTAGACGTTTGCAGCGTGACACCGAGGCTGACCCGACTCGCAAACTCGCTCTGGAAAAATAAGAATTGCCCCGGGAGACGGAGAAGAACCCCTCCTGATCCTCTCGCCGTGGGTTTCTCCAGATAAACATGTAAACAAGAATGTTCCGTACCTGCGCAGAGAGGGGGGCGGCGGTGTTGAAACATGCCATCTGTCTCAGAAACCTGGAGTTGTTGGTCTCCTGGGCTGTTGGATTCTTTCCTTCAGGTGACTTGAGAAACTCTGCTCCACATCCAGTTTGACAAGAAGGAAAGATGAGAAACGGAAACTTGAAACCTCCTCCTCTGCCCTGTTTTATCCTGTAAAGTCAGAAAACGAGACGTTTTAGCCCAAATGAAAACATCCTAATGACCATTTGGTGGTGACTAGGGGTGTCGCTAACTATTATTTTACGAGTCCAGGGGTCTCCGACCCACATGTGGCTCTTTTATCTCTCCATGGTGGATCTCTGGATGAAGAAAAATAAAATAGTAACTTTCAGAAATTTGGAGATTAGCTATTACTTTAGCAACATGCTAACATTTTTGGATAATTTATGATCTATTGGGGTTTTTGGGGTAACTTAGAGTTTAGCTTCTATTTTAGCAACAGGCTAACACTTTTGACTAATTTAGTTTACTGAGAAATTTTATGCAAATTTGGGGTTTAGCTAATAATGTAGCAACATGCTAATGTTTTCTAATAATTTGTTTTCTACTGAAGCTTTTTGGATGATTTCGAGTTTAGCTTCTATTTTAGAAACAGACAAACTTTTTTGACTAATTTAGTTTACTGAGGAATTTTATGCTAATTTGGAGTTCAGCTAGTAATTGGGCAACAAGTTAGCCTTATTTATTTATTTTTATTGTTCAGCTAATTTTTTTTTTTTTGGCTAATTTGACCTCTAAATTTTTTAATGCTAATTTAGAGTTACGCTAATATTTTAGCAACATGCTAACATTTTTGGATAATTTATGATCTATTGGGGTTTTTGGGGTAACTTAGAGTTTAGCTTCTATTTTAGCTTTTGACTAATTTAGTTTACTGAGGAATTTTATGCTAATTTGGGGTTTAGCTAATAATTGGGCAACAAACTAGCCTTATGTATTTTTTTGTCTAATTTGGCCTCTAAATTTTTTTATGCTAATTTAGAGTTCAGCTAATATTTTAGCAACATGCTAACATTTTTGGATGAATCAATTTACTGAGGAATTTTATGCTAATTTGGGGTTTAGCTAATAATTTAGCAACATGCTGATGTTTTCTAATAATTTGTTTTCTACTGAAACTTTTAGAATAATTTAGAGTTTAGCTTCTGTTTTAGAAACAGACAAACTTATTTGACTAAGTTAGTTTACTGAGGAATTTTTGGCCATTTAGGAGTTCAGCTAGTAATTAGGCAACAAGCTAGCCTTTTTTTTCTTTTTTGGCTAATTTGGCCTCTAAATTTTTTTATGCTAATTTAGAGTTCAGCTAATATTTTAGCAACATGCTAACATTTTTGACTGAATTAAATTACTGAGGAATTTTATGCTAATTTGGGGTTTAGCTAATAATTTAGCAAAATGCTAATGTTTTCTAATAATGTGTTATCTACTGAGGCTTTTTAGGATGATTTAGAGTTTAGCTTCTGTTTTAGAAACAGACAAACTTTTTTTTATTTAGGTCATTTAGGAGTTCAGCTAGTAATTGGGCAACAAGCTAGCCTTTTTTTTTTGTGGCTAATTTGGCCTCTAAATTTTTTTATGCTAATTTAGAGTCAAGCTAATATTTTAGAAACATGCTAACATTTTTGGATGAATTAATTTACTGAGGAATTTTATGCTAATTTGGGGTTTAGCTGATAATTTAGCAACATGCTAATGTTTTCTAATAATTTGTTATCTACTGAAGCTTTTTAGGATGATTTAGAGTTTAGCTTCTATTTTAGAAACAGACAAACTTTTTTGACTAATTTAGTTTATTTAGGTCATTTAGGACTTCAGCTAATAAGGCAACAAGCTAGCCTTTTTTTTTTGGCTAATTTGGCCTCTAAATTTTTATGCTAATTTAGAGTAAAGCTAATATTTTAGCAACATGCTAGCATTTTTGGCTGAATTAATTTACTGAGGAATTTTATGCTAATTTAGAGTTCAGCTAATTAGGCAACAAGCTAGCTTTTTTGCTAATTTAGACTCTACTAAAGGTAAAAACGTAAAAAAAAAAAAAAAAAAGTGAGAAATGCTAGTTTTTATATTTTTGCTTTTGTTTGTGCCAAAAAATAGACATGTTTCATGATTATATATTTTTTTTAATAAAAATTTCAAATCCAAGTTTCTTAAAGGCTAAAGTAAAAGTGCGGCTCCTTCTAGGTTCTGATCAGTAGAAAACGACCACAAATGGCTCTTTTACTGTCAAAGGTTGCCAACCCCTGTACTAGTCGATTAGTCACTGACTATTTTTTCAATTAGTCAACTATTGTAAGGTGATGTGCGTTCTTTTTTACAAAATATGATAGTTCTGGTCCATAGAGCACGTGTGTCAAAGATCCGGCCCTCCGGGTAATTCTATCCGGCCCTCCAGATCGTTTTATTTTATTTTGTTATTAATGACCCGATGTTATCTTGTGCTCGTTTCTAATTTGTATAATTTTGACAAAATATATTTTCGAGAGTAAAAGTTATTTAAGGATTAAGTTGATTTATTCTGGAATAACATTCCTGTCCTTTTTTGTTCATAATTATGTTAAAAAGTTAGACTTTTAAAGTTTTAAAAATTGACATTCTGATTGCTTTTTGGACTATTTTGGCATCTACTAAAATTTTCTAGGCTGTTCTGGACTTTAGCTAATATTTCATGCTAGCTGTTTTGGCTAAATTAGTCTTTTTCAGTGTTTTAGGCTATGTGGAAGTTAAGCTTTTTTTATGAGCTACATATGAACTGTTTTGGCTAACCTAAGGTTTTTTTGTTTGTTTGTTTTGTTTTTGTTTTAAAGGCTAATTTGGCTTTTAGCTAATATTTTAGTTGGCCATCAATTTTAGCGTTTTTAGTTATCAATTTCAGCAAATTCAGTTTACAGCATTTACACTAGCATTATCCAAGGTAATGCTAAATATCTAGTTCATAATTAAGTTAAAAAGTTACAGTTTTAAAATTTAAAAAATGTTGTTTTAGAGTGTTGAATAAATGTTGATCTTGTTCGTCCTGCGACCTCAGGTGTGTTTAGGATTTTGCCCCCTGTTTCGATTGAGTTTGACACTCCTGTTTTAAGCAAATAAATAAAATTTCTGATAATTATGTAAATTTTCATTTCGGCATGGATTTCTGTTTCTCGCAGCATCATTAAAGTCACCTCAGCCCTTCAGGTTTCTGCTGGTCGAGTTCAAACTCCTCCTCTCAATTTAACTCAGTTTAAGGGAATTTAATGCTGAGTTTCTGACAGATACCAGAACGTCGAGGCTGGAATTTGGTCTTCATCTGTATGAAGGTGGAAGTGTGTGCGTACGGGTTCATATGAATATGTGAGAAGAAGCCGGTGAAGTGAAGCGAGGGAGAGACGGGCTGCTGGCTGTCAGTCTGATTGGAGCTCGGGATTGGCTGATCACTGGTCCGGAAGCCTGGATATTACACAGCACAGCTCATCTTGAGGAGGGCTTTGACCTGGGTGTGCGTGTCTGCCGTTCCTGACCGTCTCCAGTCGGCGTTCTTCTCATCTCCATCTGTTAGACCTGCTCATCTCTTTCTCGTTTGAGTCCTGATATCTCGCTTGATATGAGGTCACACGGGGCCACCCTTGTTTTGGTCATAGCACTGCTAATCATGAACTGAGTCCAGATTTGACCACAAATGTGTCATTTGTTATACCTTTCAGTGTTTTGACTCTTTTATTTTGAAAGAACTCCTTGTAAAATGTACTTCCTGTAACTTTGTATCGCCTGTGCTTCCGTTTTATTCCTGTTCCTAACCCTAAACACCGAAGCTTGAGCTGACATTTTTGTGTCTTCCGTAGCTCTTTACACAAATATCGTATATCCAGCAGATTTAGAAGGAGAGAAAAGCCGCTTTATCCCAGAATCCTCTGATTCCTGTGGATCACATAATCGGTTCAAGAGCAACGACATGTCAAAGACCAAGTGCTATTAAGGTGTCGTCAAAGGGTTCAAGAGTTTTGAGTTGTTTTTAGTTTTCTTATAATGCTCGATGGTCCGTGACTTCGCTCTACGCCAAGAGAGTTTGCCAAACTTTGCGGGCGGTAAAAATGTGTCTGATGATGTCAGTGAAATACTGTATCAGAAGAAGAATTGTTGTGAAGGATTCTGGTCTCTGGTTCCATTGTTGGTGTTCTTTGGACTACTGTATTTCATTCATGTGATTCCTCGCTGAGAAAAGCCGCTTGGTGCTGATATGCAAGACTAAAGAGTTGCGTAGTGCAAAGCTGTTGGTGTACATGGATCCAGTACCAGTTCTACAGTATTTATTGGGGTTAGAGATCGTAGACATCAGGGAATATCTGGAATCTACGAATGTGTCTGTTTTGTGAAACCTCAAATATTGAATAAACTACTACACTAATGTAAAGTGTCAGAATCCATTAAAATTACATTCAGTGTTAAGAGTTAAGGTAGTATAAAAAGCGTCTTATTTTACTGTCACTGGTGACCGCTCCAGTGTCAAAGGGTAAGCCTGGGTCACCTTTACCTGTACGGTGGTTGACCTGTGTAAGCGTTGAAAGTTTTTGGGTTGTTCAGGCCCGTGGAAGGTCCTACTGGTGTTCCAGAAACCCTGCTTTATCTGCTATTTATTACCTGGATCAGGTGTGTTTAGCAAGTAAGGAGCTTCTACAGCTGGTTGGTTGGACAACCTGTCGGACACTGGCCCTCAAGGACTGACCGTGGACACTCCTGGTATAGACTAGCAGACACATCTTAAGTGAAGCACAGGTGTGTCCAGCAGTTTTCTAGGGACGTAAAAAATGGACCGTACCGTTGTCATGTGTGTAGTATGTTGTGAAGTATTAGTTCACCGCTCTTGACGTTCGGGTGATGCTGTGGACTCGTGTCGGTTGACGCACGAGTGCTACGGATTCTTCTGTCCAAGGAGGGTCCTAGTGAGGACCGTCCATGTGTCTTGCTGTTCCCTTGCAGCTTGTTCAGCCACTTCAACCAATGGAACATTTGATTGTCTCAAGTGTCGGTAAGTGTATCCTAAATTTGTTAGATTAATGGAAGCTGCACACACTCATGAAGTGTTGTCCTAGGGGCTCCTACATCACCCTCCAGACCGGGGGTGTCCACTTCCAGGCCTCAAGGCCCAGTGTCCTACATGTTTTCCCGCAAACCTGCCATTGAAGCTCCTTATTGGCCAAGAAGAGGTTGGCCCTTGAGGCCTGGAGTTGGACACTACTGGTCTAGACATTAGTAAGGTGCAAAGGCTGCACACATGGGTTGTCCGGGTGATACGTAATGACCCGAGGGATGCCCACAAAAACAAACCCTGATTTTCTAATTTAGGGGGTGCCCAAATCCAGCCCCCGAGGGCCAGTTTCCAACTCGTTTTCTATCCAACCTGCCGTTGAAGCTCCTTATTGGCAGAACACACCTGATTCAGGTAATCAGCAGCAGACAAAGCCGGGTTCCTGGAAAACCAGCAGGAGGTTGGCCCTCGAGGTCTGGATTTGGACACCCCTGGTGTAATTCCATCATTTCCAACAGTAACCAGTAACCAGTAAATCCATTAAAAATTTGTTCACAATTGGCAGATGTAATTTGGGATCTTGTCTGGTTGGATAATGGTGGATTGTTTACATGGGAGGTCCAGTTGGTGTTATAGAGCATTAAATACAAACTTTCAAGTCAATAATGTATTAATATATATATATACGTTGTTGTCTGAGTGCTTGCTAGAACTTGTCCCCCGCAGCATACCCATAGATAAAAATGTGTAAGAAAAATTTTCACTTTATGGCTTCACCAGTTGGTCAACAACCTTGAAATTTTGTTCGGACAAACTGCACGGGTTTGTGACTTTGTCAATTGTCTAAGTGTTTTCTGTAACTCGTTGCCCGCAGCACACCCATAGATAAAAATGTGTTTTTTACTTTATGACTTGACCCAGTGGTCTGCGACCTTGATTTATTCAGACCACCCGTTCAGGTTTGACCTGAATCGACCTGTCAGGGCTCTTGAGACTGAGGCCTCACGGTTTGCAGAACTTTGAGTCTTTTTTCCATTAATTTCTTCATCAATTGTTACAGAAATAAAAATGAAAGAAAGCCTCTTTGGATTGCATCATTAGAATTGGATCTTTTATCCCCATTTCGAGGACTCTAGACATAAAAAGATCGCTTTAAAAAGACAATCTTTTGTTTTTATACCTGTCTTGAGCTAAAATAATCCCCACGCCGCGTTCCTCTCTCAGTAATCATTCCTATTACCCTCATTTGGCCTTCTTCCCTTAATCTAGGAGCTCTGGCAGCAATAATTGAAACACCGTAATCCCTGCAATCTGCCAAACGGCATCGAACGTGTCTCTTTCAGAGCGTCTGCTTTTCCGAAGCCACCAATTTCCACACGACAGATATTTTGACAAACCGAACATTACCTTTCTACCTTCTTTTTCCAGGAGCTGTGAGAGAGCCCCCCCCCCCCCATCCCCCCCGCTCTTTCCCATCAGCCCTTTATTCCTGTGGATTCATTTAATGCCTCCTCTCCCTCCTTCCCCCCCCACTCTGTCACCCCTCTAATCTGAAGTGCAATAGTTTCCCCGTGGCATGAAAATATTGCGTCATTCATCATGTCTCTCTAATTCATCTTAGGTATCCTGCACCCCCCCCCCCCCCCCCCACACACTCCCCCCGTCCCTCCAATCACCCGCCGCGTCACTTACCTTCCATGTTGTTCATAGTTTACAAATACAAGTCGAGTTAGATCCATCCATGCAGCAATTTGAAAACCAGGAGGGAGCTTTCAGTCTGTTGGCCTCTCACCTTTTTTTTTTTTTTTTTTTTTTTTTCCGCTCGTATCCACCCCGACTCCTGTTCGTCCAACCATCCATCCATCCATCCGTCCGCGACTTTTTCTTTGCGGCTCAATGCTCAGTCCTAAGCTGTTTTCTGCGATGACTGGCCAGAGGTGCATTGAGCTAAATTGAACCGGCTGCTGATTAGATGGCTACCCGTCGATAAGGCCGGAGTGGAATTTCAGCCTGGGTCTGTCTGTGTGCGTCCCGAAAAGTCGAAATATTGCTGCTGGCTCTCCAAAGATCACTTTGCAGAGAAAATACTGTAGATCTTGGCAAGATGAGGTCTCCGTATCACCTGACAGGGCCATGAAGATGTTCTCCTACTGTTGGTTTTGTAATTATTGCTGAAACTTCCTAAAGAAGTATAGTTATTTATTGCATTAGTACCAGTTCAATGATTTTGCTGTCAAATGTGGGGTCAAGAAAGCGAGAATTTTGGTTTGTGTATTGTCAAATCTTTGTATATATGAGTTTGTAAATCTTGATCTGTGGATCTCTTAACCCTTTAAAACTAAAGCTAAAGCTCCAGTTTTTACATTATTTAGACTACCGGAAATCTTCAAACATTTGCGCGAGTCTGACTAATGTACACTGATTTATGTAATGAACTACTATCAATGTAAACCGGCTGATTCTGTCTTGGAGAAAAGCCATGCTAACATGCTATCAGCATGCTAACATGCTGATAGCATGTTAGCATGTGAAGGGTTATGACAGGTCAAAGAGCGTGTTATTTAGGTCTAACTGGTGGCATCCACCGGATTTATCTCCAAGTTGGACTATTGACTGTTTAAGAGACCTGGACTGAGTGAGTGCGGTGCCACCCATAGCTAAAGCTTACCTCCAGCTCCAGGGAAATGAAGCCAATCCAGGCACAACATGGATGCCACCATTTGGAGCTTGATGTCTGTGATTGGTCTGAGTCAATTTTCTAGGACAACAACTGTTGCCAATTAGGGTTACATTTGTTGGAAGGCCACACCCCTTCCACTGAAAGCGGTTCAGGAAAGTCCGTTAATAAGTCGTTAAGGTTGGGACCAGCTCAGGAATTCTCACTCTGAACTCGTCATATATGGACGCATGGTTCGGATCCCTTCCATATCACTTTTTGCAGTTTTGGGTGTCCCCAACATTTTGTTTTTTTGATGTGCTGGCTGTTCCCATCAAGTCAGGGGTCCCCAAACTCTGGGCTGCGAACTAGCACCCATCCAAGCTTGGTAGTGGGCAGCAGACACTAATTAGGGGTCTTTAACCCTCAGGACGTGGACAGGTTCTGGTATCGGTTCCATAACCCGGTAGCGCATCCTGTACCATTCCCAGCAGTACCCCATCCCAAGGGTTGGGGTCCCATGATTTAATGGGAACAGCAAGCATGTCAAAAAATGACAAGGTGGGGACATCCAAAATGTCAAAAAGTGACGTGGAAATGATCTGAACCAAACGTCCATATGGTTAAGGTTTGATTGACAGACTCTCCCGAGCCGCTTACAGATGAAGGGGTGTGGCCTTTCAACTAACTAGTCTTATACAGCTGGGTTTTGTTATTTTAGTTTGGGGTTGGACCTTAGTTAGATCCATAAATACAGATTTGTAAGGTTTTGTTTTTTATTTATCGCTTTAATGGGTCTTTTGTTGTAATTATTAACTTGGTGCCTCCTGTAGACTTTTATTGTTAACATTTAAAATATTCTTGTTAGAAGTTTATATTTTAATCTGTATGTAACTTTTTACCCTATTTTTACTGCTGATGCATAATCGTTGTAAATGAGAAATTGTTCTCAATCGACCAACCTGTATAAATAAAGGTTATAAATATGTTTATCTTTGAAAAAGCTACACGTAAAATGTCTTTTACTGGTGTTTCCTACCATAACGCAGCTGTTTCTTCACCTCTTTAAAAAAAATCCTTGTTTTCTTTTATTTTTTTGTGCTAACCTGGAATAAAATAGATCATTCTATGGTTTCCGGGCTATAGGAAGTCATGTTAGGCATATGGAACGACCTCATGTAGCAAAACAAAGCTAGTAGGTTTGCTAAACTAAGTCCAACTGAAGAAAACCAGAAATCCAAACGTTACTGGACCAAACTTTATGTAGCAAACAACCTTTCTTCATTTATTTGACACGGACAGAGAAAAGCTCAAATCCGGCAGCTTTCTGTCACCAGTGTGTTGTAAGAGCAGAAATAACAGCACCAGTGGGTTTGAGGCGGGTTACATGGGGGCAGTTTGTCAATGGAGAGTGTTGGTGTTTGTTCCAACACATTAGTCCTGACATCGATGGAGGGTTGCGCCTTCAGGAACTCTGCAGAGATAAAAACCTGTCTGACCATGGATGGCATGTGTTCACCTGATCATGCTGCTGCTGCTGCTGCTGCTGCTGTGTGGGAGAGAGACAGTGTTAGCTCAGTGGGGCTATTTTCAGGCTCTTCCATACTAAACCATCAGCGCCCACCCACACAGAGACACGAGTGCCAGCACTCTCAGGGAAGAGCCAGTGTTTCTGGGTTTTATCTTGTGTGCAACTCCTCCACTTCTGCACTTCTTATTTTTTTTTTTTTAGAAGACAATACCACGGATACAACTTTTTCTGTAGACTTTATTTTTGAAAAATGTCAAAGAACATCTCAGAAAATGAAGTTTCACTGTGTTCCTTTACCTGGTTTTCCAAAACTTGACCACAAATAATGTTATTTAAATACCTGTCTATAAAGGGCATTTACAAAAGTTAAGGAAATATTTAATTGTTTTAAAGTGGCTGAGATTGGATCTACATTCATTGTTAAATACTGGTATGATCTGGTATTTTTCTATTTAAACCTTTATAACATATTTTTTATCTCATTAGGATAAAAAACTTTCTTTAAAAACGATTTTTTGAAACTCTCTCCATGTTTTTTTGACCTGCAGTTCATCCTGATTCCACTAGGGGCAGTAGAAGGACTTTTCCTGCTCTTTTCAAAATGGCTGCCTCCATGAACACTTTTGGCGGGAAAACTTTAGCTAATTTATAAAACGTTTTAGAGATAATATCTTATCTATTGTTATCAACTCTTTATTTAACCACTAGCTGGATTGAAACAATGTATTTTTTAAAATAATTAATGATTAAAAAACTGTTAGATTATGTTAAAAATATGTATATAAAATTTGAGACATTTGATAAAAAAGGTGCTTTTTTCCTGAACACTCAAGTCAATATTTTTGCCTTTTAAACTAATTGTTGTGAATAAAACATTACCAGATCACCCAATGTAGCATATTTATAATATAATGTTTTTAAAAAGTGAAATTACACAACATATTCTGTGGATTTCATTAAAGAGTTTAAAAAACAAAAGTAATGTATGTTGGTTCCGTGATGTAGTGGACTTTACACGGTTAAATTTACATTTAAAGGATAACCAAACAAGAAAGTTGGAGGCTGACTCCACCAAATGTGACAATCCGATCAGTGGGGTTGATCTGGAGAACAGGACTGTTATCATTATTGGAGCTGCACATCATGACGTGGGACTTCTGAAATATCCTGTAATACCTCAATTCAACCTGTAGGGGGCAGCACACAGATGGTTTTAGACCAATATTTTTAGAAGAAGTAAACATTTTTATTTGTAAAAAATGTGTCAATGACCAACAGACAGGACTTTTAAAGCCCCATTTATAGAGGTCGAGAGAGAAAAAAAAAAGTTGATTTAGAGTTTGGTGACCCTTTAAATCTATGGTTCAAACTTTTACCTTTTTCCTCACACCACAACTGTTGGAAGATCAAGGATTAAAATTAATGTTTTTCTAAGCGGTATTACAGCCGATGATTTTGTTAATCGCATCAAATCAAACGCTAAACTGTAAATTAGCTGTAGAAATGATAAAGCATGTAAACAAAACAATGATAAATAGGCTCATTTTATCTTTGAAGGACAGCTATTTGGAGTTCTTCTACGTCTTCTTCTTCTGGTGTTTATGGCAGATAGGACGCAGCCTTGAGACGCATTACCGCCACCTACTGGTATGGAGTTTGTGTCAGAATGTTACTTGACCTATTTATATCTCTACACTTAACTACACTTTCTCAAGAAAAGAATCTAAGACGTAAACTTCAACGAGTCACCAAAGCATGTTCTATTTTTTTCAGTCTGCATTTCAGAAACCAAATTTACCATAGTATGTTTCTTCCAGTTCCAGATTCACCATGACCCGCAGCTGTCTTCACTTCAGTTAATGAGTCTTTTGGTTCTCGGTTCTTCCTGGTCTGGTCATCATCTCTCATGATTTTGTCCTGCTTGAGTTTATTTACCAACCGTTTTAGTTTTCCGACACCCAGCCGGGCTTCGTGGATTATGGGTCTAACACCATGACTTTAAATGGATGGTGTCGCGAAAGCTTCAGTTTCTAAACATCTAAAAGGCATATTTGGTATTCACATCGACCCAAAGTTTATTGAGAAGGTATGTAATATTTTCAAGAACTAAACAATATGAGTGTTGTAAAATAAGGAAAACCTTTAAAAAAAAAGTTCATTTAAGTAGAGAAAAACGACATTTAGAAATATATTCAATAAACTGAACCATCGAGTCACCGTCTGTTCCTTCTGGCGCACCGTAGACCGGTTAGCTTGTTCTCCAGTTCATGACTCTTTCATTATTAGCAGATAATCTTCTGTAGATTTCTGCCGTCACTGTTGTTAATTCTGATTTCATATCGTCTCTACTTCTCTCATTTTCTGAAAACCTTGCTTCTTCTCCATGTTTTGTTGTCCATTAGCATGGAGCTAACCGCGTTAGCGTCTTCACGCTGCCATTGAGGGTCGTCCATTATCCCTTTTTCTTGGTGTTTTTTGCTTTTCAAATAACTTCTAGTCTTTGGTCCTTCAGTCAATCCACCAAAAGTGAGCAGTTAAACATATTAGATCTTGAATTAAAGGGATTTTTCCAAATTGTTGCTGTCAGTTTCTCTACTACACGTCCATCTTGGTTTCCGCACGGATGCCCCAGATTATTATTATTTTTTTTTGTGTATCTTTTTTTCCCCGATTTCCATTATTTTCCCTTTTTGTGTGTTGTTTTTGTTGTCAATAGGATTGTGTAATAATTAATTAAAAATTAAGTTAAAAATATATATATATATATTCAATAAAATACTTCAAAAGCAACAAAAAAAGCTGTTCTATTTAAAAAAAATAATCCTATTAATATGCTTAAAAATATCAGCTTTTTCCCCTCACCCCATCATTAAAAAGTCCACTCAAATGTACTAATGAACCCCCACTCTGGTCTTCCAGATCCTTCAGTCTACAAACCCCGCCCCTCAGCCACAACCACCCCGGCGGTTTGAGTTTCCTGTTTGGCGCTTTAGCGGAGATGACAGGTGAGTAATCACACATGGATGAACCTTCAGTGGTGAAGGTGAGAGGCTGTCGTCTCCCGTCAGTCAGCGTCTTTAACACCTTCACTGGAAGACCTTCCCGCTCAGGCTGAACGCTTCCCCGATGATCCGTAAACCGTCCACGCTAATCCTATTTACACCTCAAATATTGTCTAAGCTCTTTCCTCAAAGTCCAGGAAACATTTTTTCATGTTCTTGACATGAGAGTGTTTTTTTCTAAAGCCTTTTCAAGATGGGATTCATAGGTGGAGATTTGTTATTTTAACCAGACGGAGACGGTTGTGTATTTATATCATCAGAGATGAGGCACAGATTGGTTGTGTGTTTTAAGGTCTTTGTAGAGCTCCTCCTTAATGTGAGTTTGAAAACTTGGGAACGTTTCTGAACATTTGCAGCTCGGCATAAATACCACAATCATGGTCCTTCTAGAGCGGCTGCCCTCCTGTTCTGTCTTGTGTCTACACTTGGTACTTTGGTGGAGAATTCTTGCTTCAGGAGACCGTCCTGGTATCTTTTCTTATCACTAAATAAAGCTGCAAATTTTCATGATCATTGATTTTAATGATTTGATTGTGTTAAAACCTTGTTACAGTAGTCTAGTCGACTGAAGGTCCTGGTCAGGGGTCGGCAACCTTTAACAGTAAAAGATCAATTTCTACTGATCAAAACCTGGAAGGAGCCGCATAGTCTGACTTTAGCCTTTAAGAAACTTGGATTTTGCACTCATTACTTTTTTATTTTTTTTAATAATTATGAACTATGTCTATTTTTTGGCACAAACAAAAGCAAAAATATAAAAACTAGCATTTCTAATTTTTTTTTTTTTTTTTACGTTTTTACGTTCAGTAGAGTCTAAATTAGCAAAAAAAGCTAGCTTGTTGCCTATTTACTAGCTGAACTCTAAATTAGCATAAAATTCCTCAGTAAATCAATTTAGCCAAAAATGTTAGCAGGTTGCTAAAATGTTAGCTTAACTTTAAATTACCATAAAAAATTTAGAGGCCAAATTATTAAAAAAAAAAAAAAGCTAGCTTGTTGCCCAATTACTAGCTGAAGTCCTAAATGGCCTAAAATTCCTCAGTAAACTAAATTAGTTGCAAAAAAGTTTATCTGTTTCTAAAATAGAAGCTAAAATCTAAATCTTCCAAAAAAGCTTCAGTAGATAATAAATTAGTCAAAAATTAGTCGAAAACATCAGCATGTTGCTACATTATTAGCTAAACCCCAAATAAGCATAAAATTCTTCAGTAAGCTAAATTAGTCAAAAGTGTTAGCCTGTTGCTAAAATGGAAGCTAAACCTTAAGTTACCCCAGTAGATAATAAATTATCCAAAAAATGTTAGCATGTTGCTAAAGTATTAGCTAATGTCCAAATTTTTGAAAGTTATTTTATTTTTCTTCATCCAGAGATCCACCATGGAGAGATAAAAGAGCGACATGTGGCTCCGGAGCCACAGGTTGCAGACCTCTGGTCCACGTCGTGCTTAGACATCAGATCTTTAATCCTTAAGATGTTTTTGAGATGATAATAGGCTGATTTTGAGTAGATCTGTGTCAAAGTTTCTGGTCTGGTTGGTAGTTTTTAGATGAATAGATTGAACCTCAGTGACGTCCAACATTTTTTTCTTTCACCCCAAAGACAATAACATCAGTTTAGTTTAACTGAAGTAAGTTGTGACTCATCCAGTCATTTAATGTCCTCAATGCATTTACAATCCAAGAGCCTGTACAGGGGTCCAGTCTCCTGGAGTCAGTGTCATATATATCTGTGTGTCATCTGCATAGCGATGGTAACCACACAATAACATTAGACACTGTTCCTGGTTAACAGGAAGCAAAATATTTCACTACTGTAAATTAACATCCATGAAAATGGTACATTCTGAAGAAACGGTGCACATTAACTCATTAAGAGCAGCTAATTGGAACTACATTGGATTTATTTATTAAATAAGGACAGATATATAAACATAGATGTACTACTAGCTGTTGTCCCATGCCCACATAATGCTTTTAGCCTTAGCTAGTTTGCAGCATTTGTACCTAGCTTTTGTTCTTTTTTTCTTTTCACAATTACAAATATACGTAAAATAAGAAAAAAATATAAGGAAATAAAACATATTCAATGTTAAAACAACATAAACTAGTGCAACCCTCATACTATTGTTGTATTTACATTAAAAGTAGGGTCATCTGGACCCCACAAGACACAGCACTAAGTTCTTTTTTTTCAAGGAATTTTTTTATCATCACTTCATTACTATTTTTTTGTGATTTAATATAAAAAATTGGGCAAAAATCCTTTTTCTGAATTTTTTTGGTTCACGACTTCCTTCCTGGTTTCTGTCGGTCTCTATACCTCTATATTGCGGCGGGACACCTTGGAATTCCTCTTCTTCCCAAACCACTTCACCCGCACCGTCAACCAGCCCAGCAATTCAACTTTGACCAGAGAAAAATGTCACTAATTGTCCTCTGACAAAGCAACACTAATTGCTTTGAAATTGTGCTCCAAAGAAAATCTGCAGCCCGGAGTGTTTGTCATGACTGCGGAGCCTCAAAGATCACAAATTCTTGGTGGGTTTGATGAATGAATTCATTTCCACAGCTCAAGGTAAACGGCCAGGCGTGTTAATTAAAGGCTCGCTAATGTTCTTGAACTTATTATCCAGCCTCGTGCTAATGAGGGAAATAATAGCATATTTTAAAAAGATGAATACCAGAGTGAAAACAAGCTTTATCTAGACAGACACCAAAGGAGAGAAAAAAAAAAATCACTTGAGGCTCTTTCACCTGCAGAAAAGGAATCTTTTTTTTCTGCTCTTCACAGCTCATATATGCGCTGAAATGGCAAGTAATTTAAGGTAAAATTAACATTTTGACACATTCGGCTGGGGTTAAGAAGAGGTGGAGAGGAGCAGATAAAGACACAATCTGTGTTTAAGTCAGGAAGTCTCACTCTGGTAAAAAGGTTCAATGTAGTTGAGTTCGACTCTTAGTATGTCTGCAACTTGTGGGATGAAGGGCTTGTTTTAACTCACTTAATGACTAAAACTATCTAGAAATGCTTCACATTCTCACTCCCAACTGGTCATATTTGGCTGTATGTCCCCGAATCATTGGTGACGGGCCGCCTGTTCCCAATAGGTCAAGGGTCCCCAACCTTGAGACGCGTAATGGACCAGATGCTGGGTTAGAGTACCAGGTTCGGGTACCGGTCTGGTTCGTGTCGCAGTACTAGTAGGGATCCGGTTAGCATCACGTACCGGTCCGCGTCCCGAGGGTTGGAACTCCTGATGAACGTACACATTTTTTGTCCCTGTTTGTGGCCCAGTACCAAGCGGCACTCGGACCAGTACCGGTTTGCAGTCCGGAGCTTGTGGACCCCTGATTTAATGGGAACAGCCAGAACCTCACAAGACGACAAGTTGGGGACACCCAGAACTAGGGCTGGGTTGATCAAACTGATCAATTGGTTTAAGAATTGTAGATCAATAATCGATTCATAAATATCGAGATCAGTCTACCACATAAAGCTAAAGTCCGGTAGCTTGATGCTAACAATGAATGGAATTTTACATTGGACGGCTAATGCTAACGCTCGTCGACCTTCCAAAATCTATTAAGGAGATAATTTTTAAAGGAACCATTTGTGGTCTTTTGTTCATTCTTTCTTCTTCTAAAATAAGGTGTAATGCTATAGCGCTATCGCCACCTAGTGGCCAAACTGAAACGTCCTCCAAGAGAAGCAGAACAATGTTTTCAATGCTAATGTTCTGAATATTTTGTTAGTTTTGAGAATCCATGTAACTCTGTATGACATTAACAATCTCAGTGATACAATTTATGTGAACTGGATCAGAATTATAGGAATATCTTCAAAACATATAGTAGATTATTAATGCATTTCTTAAAAAAAATGTGTAAACTTGTAATTGAGTTGAATTGAAAGGATAAAAAAAAAATCTGGTAACACTTTATAATAAGATTCCATGACAAGCTTTATTAACACATTAACAAACATTATTAATGTGCTTATAGGATGTTTATAAGATATTTATAAGCATAATAAGCCAATACAGTTTATTAACATACTTAGTTAGATTTATTATCATCTAAAATGAAGACCAGTTGTTTATGAAGGCTATATCAACAAACTGTTAACAAGCTTTAACAAATGTGTTAACAATCTTTGTCAATGTTACATTTTAGTGATTAATCGGATCGATCCAGACTCTTGTGAATCAGTTGAATAGTGTCTAAATTTTTATCGATACCCAGCCTTACCTAAAATGTTAAAAAGTGACACAGAGGGGCCCCAAACCATAATACCATATATGACGAGTTGGGACTTTCTTTGTAATTTCCTCATTTATTGGTCAATAATCAAAACATTAACAGAGTAGTCGATACCAATATTAGTCATGTCCGGGTATCTGTACTGTGGTTTCCTGATATTGGTACGCTTTAGGTAAAATGTTGCCAAAAACAAGTGGATCTGGGTTGTATGGTGGTGTAGTGGTTTGCGCCCCTGCCTCACAATGAGAAAGTACTGGTACAAATCCCAGCTGGGACCTTTTGTGTGGGGCGGGGGTGTCAAAGTAAAACATTCATAATACACCTCAGGCCACCGGCCGAATAGGATAAACCTTTATTTAACACTCTTAAACTACATTTTTTAAAACAGACAGGATTATTATTCCAGAATAAATCAATGTAAACCTTAGATAACTTTCAACATTTTACTTTCCAGAGAAATATATTTTGTTAAAATGACGAGTTAGAAATAAGCGCAAGATAACATCGTTCCATCAATAACAAAAAAGAAAACTTCCCGGCGGGCCGGATCCGGCCCCCGGGCCTTGACTTTGGTACATGTGGGGTTGAGTTTCCATGTTCTCTCTATACCTGTGTGGGTTTTTCTCTGGGACTCTGGTTTCCTCCCCCAGTCCAAAACATGCTTCGTAGGTTCATTGACTTTTCTAAGGCTGTATTCAGACTGGACATATATATATATATATATATATATATATATATATATATATTTTTTTTTTTAACCTAAAGTGAACCAGAGTTTGTTTTCTACAATAATAAGAAGCAAATTTTCAGTGTGAATACACCCAAGAGGACCCTGGTCTAGGACCAGAAACCGTTCTCTCAAGGTGGTTCTATTCGTTTCTTTTCGGACTGGACTCTGGTTCATTGACTTTTTCTCCGTCTTAATAGGCTCTGCACTCGGAATGGGACAGCTAAACGAGAATGGATGCATTATGGGATGTAAACAGAATAAGGATGAGACACAGCAACTCATTAAAATGTGATTGGATGACAAAAGTGGACGAAATATGAAGTTTAAACCAGTGAACTATACTGGCGAGGATTGGAGAGCGTAGGACTTCTTCCTCTCGTTGTTCTTTCCTGTCCTCATAATTCCTGATGATCTTTAGTCATGCGGTTCTGTTTATCAGCTTTGGTTCGCAACAGAAACGTCTGGTTGACGTCAGTCTGAGTACAGACCAAATGAAAGGTTCAGGACCAAGTTAAGCTCACTCAGTCTGGACTTCTCCAGTTGGCCCGTAGGTGTGAATTTGTGTGGTTGTGAGCCCTTGCGGCAGTGGCATCCAGTCCAGAGTGTACCCAACTTGTACCCAACAGTAGCTGGATAGGCTCCAGCAACCCAGAAAAGGATTCATCAAATTTAGAAGATGTATGGATGTAAAATATCTTTCTCAAATTTGGGAGTTTAAGCGTTTAACAAAACATATTTTCATCATCTATAAAAACATTTGTATTTTTCCCAAAGCCAGCTAAAAGGAAATACCCCCAAATCGACTTCAGATTGTTGGGTAGATGTTTCTGAAAGAACCAAGCCCTGATTAGGATTTTTGCCCTCTTTGTTTCCCATTTCTTCCATTACTCCGGTCTTCCTCTCCAACTCTTTGTCTCTCGCCTCATATCCCCCAGCAAAGGCATGTGGATTAGCAGTGAAAGCTAATGAAATGTAATTACCACCTCTGTCGATAAGAATCGATCGGCCCGGGCCTCAGCGAGCCCTTCACGGAGCGTCCTGGAGGGGGCCGACGCTCCGGCTACCCCGGCTTTGCCCCTCCCATGGCCGTCAGCGGCTCCATTTCCTGTCTGGTTGCCATAAGTGTTGGTAGATAGCATTGACAGGGCCGCATGCGGCAGAGCTGGATCTGGTCCCCGAGCTCGGCCGCGCACGGGGGAATGAGATTCCTTATCAAATCAGCCAGATTAGGGAAACGTCAATTCCTCCGTCGGACCGGCAGCTCCTTGTTTTTCAGGGTCTGTAAACAAACAAACACTGCACCTCCTCTTTTCCTCCACAAATGATCCAGTTTAGATGGTTTTAGAAAAAGGTGGGAAAACTTTAGGAGATCTGCTGAAGGACAGAGACTAACCCC